>JAOXJM010000052.1:11432471-11444203 GCA_026413425.1 Tringa solitaria
GACACTGGCCACCAGCCCCTGCCCGGTGGCCCCGTCCCGGCTCCCGCGGTGCCGCCGGGCCGGAGCTCCGGGAGGGGGCGAGGGTTGCGCCGGGAGCTTTCCCCGGGGTCCCCCCGGCCCGGGGGTGGTACCCCAGCTGGGAGCCCCCTGCAGAGCCGGGCCGGGGGGGGGAGCGTCGCTTCTGGGATGGGGACATTCAGAGAGGGGACAGACGGAGAGGGGACAGAGAGGGGACAGACAGAGAGGGGACAAGGCGCCGTCCTTCGCCCCTTCCCCAAGCGCACCCTCCCCACCCGAGCCGCCCCTTCCCAGCCAGCCGCTCCCGGGGCACCCCTCGGAAGGGACTGGGGGAACCCCTTGGAAGGGGCTGGGTGGGGAAGGGACCGGAGGACCCCTCGGAAGGGACCCAGCGGGGAGGGGAGCGGGGGACCCCTCGGAAGGGACCCATTGGAAAGGGGACCTCGCAGCACCCCCAGGCTCCGGGCAGGAGGCGGCGGTGACGGGCGGCGGGAGCGGGGGGCAGGAGGGGACACCGGGTCTCAGGCGGCGGTGGAGAGGGACAGGAGAGGGGCTCGGGGTCCCCCCTCCCCGGCAGACACTCACCACTGGAACATGCTGGGAGAGGGACGAGGCGGCCGCTCCGCTGCTGGCCGGGGCTGCCCGCTGTCCGGGCGCTTCTCTCTGCCCTCTTCCTCCTCCTCCTCCTCTTTTTTTTTTTTTCCCCTCTACTTTTTCCCTTTTCCCTCCCCTCTCCGAGGTGGAGCCAAGAGGGATGGCAGAGCAGGTAGGTTAACTCTTGCCCTGCCCCTCCGTCGTCCCCCCCCAGCCGCAGCAGCAGGCAGAGAGCTCCCCAGTGCTGTCAGGGGAAGGGGTTTAAGGGTGACACCCCACACGTCCCCCTGGGGACCCTCCCCGCTGCTGATGGGACACCCACCAGGAACTGAGCGCTCGGGCGGGTTGGGGGGGAGGGATCCCACCCCGGCATTCCACAGGTTCTTCTGCACCCCGGGCACAGAGCCCTCTCTGGGGGTCCTCAGCCCTGCCCCATAGCTGTTAACTGCAAAGCATTCCAGTTATGGGAAGGGGATCCCAGTGCTCACCAGGAGAGGTGCTTTTGGCAGCTGGGGTTTGATCTCTGGAAAAGGAATGTGGGCCTTTTCTGCCTCCCCCAATATAGGCAGGCCACTTTAGGATGAACCCCAAAAGGGAGCGGGGGCTCAACCCCAGCTCCTCATGGGGTCACTGAGATCCCAGCTTTGCCGCCATGCACAGCATGGTTTGGGATCCCCGGAGCAATGGAGCCACACCTCTCCGGGGACCCACACCTTACTCAGGACCCCAACCTCTCCGTGGACCCCCACCTCTCCTGGGACGCATCCTTCTCCCAGGACCCACATCTCACTCAGGATCCACACCTTGTCAGGGACCGACACTCTGCCCAGAACTTCCACCTCACCAGGTATCCATACTCTGCCCAGGACCCACACATCTCTTGGGACCCATACCTCACCTGGGTGTGCAGGGAGTCAAGGGGAAGTGTTGCTGCAGCAGGCAGGTGACTGGTTGGCATACCAGGACTTGTGTCATGGGGCAAATTTCCACCAACACCACAGGCAGGCGAGGTGTCCTTCCAAACTCTTCCTGCAACCCTGGCTCAGAGCAGTGTTTCACCAGTGTCCCTGCTGCAGCCATGGGACATCCCATTGCCCATTGAGAAGCAGATTTAAAACCTTCCTTTCCTCTTAAAGGTAGCATTTCAGTTGAGGGTCTTACCCATAAAAATCAGCCCCCATCATTTCTGATGTCTTCCTTTTTGTCATGCTCCCATCCCCATCAGCCGCTCATATCAACCACGAAGCCAGACTGGGAAGCCCACAGGAAATCCTTTGGGATATTTCCTTTCCTGCCCAGCAGAGATATCCTAGTCCCTTTCCCTGCAGCCACCCCTGCATTTTGCACGAGTGCTGAGGGTCAGGGTCTCCCACAGCTCTCACACACACCCCAGAGACGCTGCGCTTGCCATGAGAAAGGCTCTACTGTTCTGAGGCTGGACACATGGTGGGACCCACACAACCTCTGCTTCTCAAACAGCATTTGGCATTGCTGCAAGAAAACCCGAAGACCAGCTCAGTTTTGGGAGGAAAGTTGCATTGCTTTCTCCAGATTTGCTTTTCTCTCCTTATCTCTGCTTATCGCTTTCCCAGATGCCCTGCAGCTCCACGTCCTGGGGGCTGTGAAATTTTCTTAGGAAATATTGTCCAAACAGGCTGCACCAGCTCTGTGGCTCCCCACAACCTTATCACCACCAAAGGTCCCTACACACCTGCCCTGATTTTTTTTTAGTCTGTTCCCACTGCCCATAGGAAAGTCTGTTGCTGCTGAACATGGTCCCAATAAACTCATGCCTGTCAGATGCACAGAGAAAAGGTGTCAGGGGTACGATGAGGAGCCACACTGAGCATCAGCTTGACCGAAGCAGGATGCAGGAAGGACTCATCTCACTCCTGTAGCATAGGGATGGTGGGTGCACACCAGCACATGGCTGGGGATTCATTCCACATTGCAAAGAGGGGCTGATGGTGGAGGGGGACCCCATTGGAGAACCTCCCCTTCACACACAGACACAAAGGGGTGTGAACACCAAAGCCTCAAAAGCACAGCCACCATCTCCTTGCATCTCCTGGGACCACGGCGACAGGGATGGCAGCATCCCTGCCGTGGGGAGCTGGAGCAAAACCCAGAGCGCTGCCCTGGAGCTGCTGCTGTCGCAGCCTCAGGGGATGCCCAGATGCTGTGGGTGCCTGACAAGCTCCTGGGGCTCTCTGGATCCCCCAGCATCAGCACGTTCAGCCGGCGAGCCCAGGCCCAGCGTGTGCCCGAGGGCTGTGCTGCTCCGGCATGGAATTGACCCCGCTGTGGGGCGAGGAGGGCTCCTGGCATCCTGCGGCAAGGGAGCTCCGCCAGCCACGCTCCCGCCTCTCCGATGGCTGCTTCCGTGCAGGAAAGCAGCAGGGCCGCGAGCGCGGGGACTTCCCGGATGCTGCCGGTGCTGCTGCGCTGGGGTTTGGCTCAAACGACCCCCCCTCTGCGCAGGCAGACCCCGCTCCCACCTCCCCCCGTGCGGGAGGGACACGCGTCCCGCTGCGGGACAGCACCGCAGGCCTGGGGCGGGATGGCTCTGCAAAGCTTCACTGCCCATACGCATCTAAGACTCAAATGCTGTCAGGTCTGGGGCTACCAGAGGGCAGAGAGGAGCAACTGTCCTAGGCACCCCTGGCACCGCCAGCTCCTGTTTCAAGGCTGAATCTTAAGATGAAGCAGCGTTTTTTACATTCGTTTCGTCCTTACACAGAAAAGTTTAGAACAAACCCAAGTTTTCACGCTCTCCAGATTCACCCTATGAAAGCAGAAAGGCATGAAGAAGTCTAAAACCAAACTGAAAGTGATTTAAAAAAAAAAAAAAAAAAGTCCTCCACACACCTTCTCCTTGCCTCTTTCCAGCACCTGATAAGAACAGGTTTTACCCGAGCAGCCACAACCCCGCTGCTGAGAGTAAAACCTGAAAAAGAGAAATATGAATTTTTTGTGTGTGCCCAGAACTGGAGGCAGAGGCAGCATCACTTCGCCACGAGCAGACCCAGCCACCAGCAGATCCCTGCTCATCCTGCCTGGCCCTGCCTTCAGCAAAGTGTCTGGATCTGTCACCTTGTCACCCCCTGCTGCAGCACCCAGCACCCTTATTTCTTAGGTCCAAGCCACTAGACTGAAATTTGGAGGTGCCAGGTGCCTTTTTGGCACTGTTGGCAGAGCTGTAGGTGTCTGGAGGAAGGCTCTTGGGTGGCAGGTGCTGCTCGGGCATGGAAAAGTTGAGCTCCTTTACCTTGCGCAATGCTGGTGACTTTTTGAGGTGTGCTGAGGTGGTCCTGTGAAAGCTGGTGGGGGACCTGGAGAAATAACACTGGGACACGTTATCGTTGGATTGTATGGGGATGCAGAAGGGAAGGTAATGCATAGACCTTCCCAGGTGACACCCGAGTCACGGCCAGGGGAACATCAGCTCCTGCAGACAGCAGCCACCTCCACGGTCGCCGGCTCCCGGGACTCACTTAGGGAGAACTGGTATCAGTGCCACACACTTGCCTCCCACCTGAGCATCCCTCCTGGTGACACGGCTGGACATGGGGGTGAGTGACCTGTGGGGACACAAGGCTTTGGAGCTGGTATCTAAGGGGGCTACGGGGCACCATTTGGGCAAAGGGAAAGGGTGAGGACTGGGGTGATGCCAAAGTGGCTCATTTAGATGTTCTCAAAGCAAACCACGATGCTTTTTTTTTTTGTTCGAAGGAGCTTCTTTTCATTTCAAAGTGGACCTGAATTAAATGTTTTATAAAAAGAAATAAGTACAAAGAAAGAAGTGAGCTTTTTTTATGAAGTTTATGTAATCCTAGAAGACTGGCTTGTGGCAGGTTGACCCAGCCAATGTTTTCCCACTGATGGTTTGGGTTTTGCTTCACTGGGAAAAGCTGCTCTGGTTTCTTTGCTATGGGGTGGGTTTTTTTTTTTGGTGTTCTTTTCTGATTTCTTTCTATTCTAGAAAATTATACACACTTAGAAAAAAGTCTCATCTCTTCACCCGGCGACTCTCACACCTCCCGGCCGCTCGTGCCAGCGCCGCGGTCCCCAGGCTGGGTTCCCCACACAAACCAAGGTCCTGTCGCCCTGTGACCTGTGGGGACACCCACACCAGCCCTCTCCTCCCCAAACCTCTGAGCGCCTGGAACGGGACCAAGGGCTCAGCCTGACCCGAGACCGACAGCACGGGGTGGACACACGTTTAGGGTTTTTTCTTCGTTAAACCCACTCACCTGTGACGCACGCCAGGGTGGGGAGGGAGGCCCAGGCTGCAGCATCCTGCCGAAATCCCTATTTGTTTAGCTGAGCCAGGCTCGCACCGCGTCAGGACTTCGTATGTACTCGCAGGCAAACATCCTGGAGGGGGACCATCCCTTTCTCCTTGCACCTTTGTTTGCCGAGCACCTTTCGTGATGCTGCTTGGGCTGTGCCGGCAGGTAGAGCGTAACCCCGGGGAGGGGGACGTCACCTATCACCGCTGCTCCCACGCGGGATGCCGGGGGCTACGACCAGGCACCCAGCACTGCCATCCATCCCAGGCCTTGCTCAGAGAAACCTCCCAGGGTGGTTAGGATTAATTATTACCCTGGTTTATTGCTGAGCATGGAAGCTGGGGCAGACGTCATGTACCGGCCGGGTCTGACGTGGGATGTCAGGAAAGACAGCCACCCCCACAGAAAGCTCCCTCCGCCTGCCCAGCATTAACAGGACCATAAACCAGACCTGCAGCACGGGGGTGGGTTTATTTTACACATTAACCCCAGGGTCTCATGGCCATTTCCATCCCAGCACCTCTGTGGGAGTGGGGTCGCGCTGGCTCCCAGGTGGAGGCAGGAGGAGGTTTTCTGCTTTCTCAAAGCTGCACTCTCCCTCCAGCTCCATCAGCATCACCAGCTCACACTGAAACACCAGAAGCTGCCAAAACTCATGACTTCTTCCAAAAAGGGGGAGAGAAAGGGAGGTTGCTTTGCAGGGCAATGGCCAGGCCAGCCCTTCCCCTGCCTGAGGGTCCCCAAAGCCCCTGTTGCCCTCTGCAGCTCCAAACAGCCTCTGGGCCACCCCGTGGGAGCACAGTGCTTGGGGGGGAGGTGGGGGGATGGACACTGTCCCCACAACTGCTATGTTGGGGAATAGAAGGATGGGGTGAGTCCTGAGTGCCATGGGTTTGGGGAAAGGCAGGGGACAGAGTGGTGGAGGCGATGCTGTTGCAGACGTGTCCCCAGGTGGGACAGGAGCCCGGGCTGTCAGGGAAACACTGCCTTGGCCTTTGTGCCAAGAGCTGCAGGAGCTGGGCAGGGGGAAGCCCTCGGCAAATCTTGGGGAGATGATCTGGCACTATATCCACCCAAGGATTTGCCTCCCTGGGCTACCCCTTCCTCAGTTTCCCCAGTAAAACGGCCCCCAAAAAGCTGGAGCTTTGGGGCTGCTGCCCGGCGGGGATGCTGCCTCCTCTCCCCGGGGGTTTTGTCCCCCTGGGATGCCTGGGTCTCCTTGGGGAGCCCGGTGTGGCCGTGCTGTTGCTTTAAATCAGCAGCTGGATCCAGCTGTGACTGTGAGTAACCCTCGCCGCAGCCTTGCCCAGGCCTTTTATGCATTTTCCAGCGGTTCCAGAGGCGCTTGGCGGCAGCGCACGGGGGAATCTGGACTCACGCTGGCGAGCAGGGAAGGGAGGGGAAAGGGAAAACATTTCCCTTCCCAACGGAGCAGGGGGAGCCCGATGCTGCGGCTCTGGCAGCAGGCACGGGGGGAGCAGACGGCTGGTGGGGCTGCCTCTGCGGCGTGATGCGAACAGCCTTGTGGTCGGACACAGCGAGCCAGAGGCCCTGGCTCACCTCTCCCAGCCCAGTGTGCCCCTGTGAGAAGGGCTTACCCCAGTGTGCCTCAGTTTCCCTCTCCGTCCTTGCTCAGTTCAGCCTCACGGACAGCCCCGAGGTCTGGGTTTGTCCCATGAACCCGGAGCAGGATGGCAACCAAGCACTGAAGAAAACAAGCCCATGAGGATGGAGGATGGAGAAAGCCAACAGGGATGGGAACACGGGGTTGAGAAGGGAGACACAACAGGTTTGTGCTGCACATATCCAGATAGGAGGGAGGAAGGCGTTGGTGTGCTTGGCTCTGGGAGGAGAAGGGAAGGACCCATCCCGCCGCCGGAGGGGACCACTCACACCCTCAACCCTCCCAAAGAGCAGGGGTGGAGGAGGGGGAACCAGGAGGGAGAAGTTCCCAGGTTGGAGGGTTGGGAAACCAGTGTCACGGCAGCGCTGAAGCTGGCAGCTCTGCCCACAGAGATGCTCCTGCTCCCTGCAGGGACCACGGGCCTTTCCTGCTCAGCCTGACCGTCCCGGCCACAGGTCCAGGCGAAGCCCTGGTCGGGCACCAGCCGTGGAAACGGCTCTCTCCCAGCTCCAGCCTGGGAAGGGCTGGGCTCGGGGTGCCGGCACGCTGCGCTGGCAGCCCCGGGAAGCCCCGCTGCCCTGGGGGGGCTGGCGCAGGCCCAGAAGCCACGAGCTGCGCAGCGGCGGCGGCGACGTGTTTTCCGTCGGGCAGGAGAGCGCTCGCGACGTCTCTCATGAGTCAGATGGAAAGGGCGGCTCAGGAGTCACCTGAGCCCGGCGGCTGCCTGCCCGCGGCCCCTCTCCAGCCCAAGTGGAAAAACATACGGCCCCGGCGCTGCGCTCGCCTTGCCGAGACCCCGAGCTCCGGCCGGGCCCCCCCCCCAGCTGGGCCGGCAGACGCAGAAACGCTCACATTAGCCGTTTTTGGCCAAATGGGTTTAGGAGGGAGGCAGAAGGGACTCAGACATCCCTGGCCCTGCCACTCTGCCCGCCGTTCATCATCGCCTGTGCCAAAACCTGGGCTCTGCTACAGCCACTGGTGGGTTCATCTCCAGCAAGAGATGGAGCAAGGGAGAAAGAGGGCATGTGGCTATGAATTTTGCCCCCCACCCCCCACCCCCTGGGCTAGTGCTACTGGATTAAGGCCACAGCCGAGCTCCTTGCTTTTGCATAAGCAAGAAGCGAGGGCAGCACCCAGCATCCATAGTGCCACCCCCCCCGGCACAGGGGATGACCCTTGTATGGGCATCGCTCCCCAGCCCAGCTCAGGGAGCTGGTGGGAGAGGTGGCAAGAGTAATTTTCTAGCCTGGGAGCATTTTAGCCATGCGAGAGCCCTCAGGAGAAGAGAAGAGAGCCGGCACACCCAGCTGCATTCCTGAGGTTTGGTTACCATGGTGGGATGTTCACCCGACGGTGAAGTCATGCTGTGGGCTGAGGTGGCCAGTGAGTTAATGCATGGATCCGGCGCCTTCCCTGATTC
This sequence comes from Tringa solitaria, assembly GCA_026413425.1. Taxonomy (NCBI): domain Eukaryota; kingdom Metazoa; phylum Chordata; class Aves; order Charadriiformes; family Scolopacidae; genus Tringa; species Tringa solitaria. Next base: position 11,440,420 of record JAOXJM010000052.1, read on the forward strand.
ACAGCAAGCATGGCCCCAGGCCCACGCTGTCCGTGGGGCTGACGGTTCTGCCCTGGCTCTGGAATTTCTAGCATCTTGCTCCCAGGAGGCTCCGGAGCCTTCCACTGCTGCTGGGTTGATCCCTGCCTCACCGTGGGAAATCAGCTCCCACTGCAGGGTGGAGGGACATACTGATGGCTCTCATGGGTCCTTCCAGCCCATTTGTATCACCACACTGTGCTCCCTGTAATGTTTTACTTTCCCTACATCCTACTGCTGCCACTGGTGACAACACAACGGAAAAGCACCACCCTAAGAGGCCAAAGCCTTGAAGATCTGCCCAAGGTTAGGGAGAGGTGGGGAAGGATGGTGTCCTGGTTTCAGTTGGACAGCATGGAAAAAGCAGGATGGAAAGCCCATCGGTCCTCAGGGAGAGGTGGCAGGGACACCCCCTGGCACCAGCACCTAGTGGTACCAACACAGGGCACGTAGTCGTGAAGTTCAGCTGTGGGGCCCCACAGATCAATGAACAAGAGGTCTGGTGGAAGAACTGGCCCTGGGACAGCAACCAGTAAGCTGATAAGATAAGATTAATCCCAGCTTCTGCAGTGTGTTTCCGAAGGTCTGGAGGCATGGGAATGTGGCTGTTCTGCTCAGGGCCATCAGCCACCCTCCCCGTTTGCTCAGCTGGCGAGATCTGGAGGTTTTGGGCTGTGGTTATTCATGCTAGAGGTAAATGTCTTTGCATGACTTTTCAGCAAAGATCAACTCCTTTGCAGTTCAGTCAGCTGAAACCCCATTAAAAAGCACATCCGCTTAGGATGCATTTCCTGATCAACCACCACTGCGCACACCCTCTCCACACCAGTCCCAGACACGTCATAGGGGACCTCTCCAGGTGCAGGGCTGTTTGCTTTTGAGAACCGACACCTTCACGCACAAGACAAGGTTGAACCTTGAGTTCAACCTAAACCAGGAAACCCTCCTTGCTTCTCAACACACATACAGCCAGACACAGAGCTCCTAGCTGGGATGTCACCAAGAAGCCAAGCACCCTTTAGAGGCTAGCACTAACACACCAGCAATGTCCGCCGCTCCAGGAGGGGACAAGCTGCCTCCTGGGCCTGCCACAGCAGGTGACATCCCTGGGGACCTGGGAGATGATGCTGAGGATGCAGAAGGGGCTGGCACAGCCCAGCAGCCGCCTGGGTGTGTACCAGCCAGACCAGGAAACGCTCAGCCAAACTGAGCCAGAGCTACAGCCAAAGAAAACCGGTGGCTCCGGGGCTGTTTTGCACCAGCCAGGATGGAGCATCAGCCCTGCAAACCAGTGCTCGGGGCACTGAAAGGTGACACAAGGCAGTTCCCTGTCTTCAGGGCCCTACAAAGCTTTCCAGGGCTCTCCCACCTCTTCCCCAGGCTTCGTTAGAGTTTGACACCCAAGCCTCATGAAGGTTAAGTGACATACCTGGGGGACGGATGGACCCATCCCTTCCCAGACCCCACTGACGCAACCAGGCGCCACAGGAGGATCCTCCAAACCCCTCTGCCCCTCGAAACGCCGCCTCCCAGCCTTCTTCTTTCCTCAGGCCCTTCTGCCTCCACTCCACACTAATGATATTCATTTTGCCACCGTCTTCTCCCGGGGCGCCGGGCCCCCCCCCCTGCCCCACAGCAGCTCTCCGCGGCTCTCCCAGCTCCCCTCCAGCCCGGGTGACTCACACCCAAGCACACACTGAGCCCTTTCAGCAGCCCTGGGCTCCAAACACTGCCCCAGTCTTTCCAGCGCCGGCCAGCCGAGCTCCCCCCTCCCAGCGCCCGCTGCCGGCACAGGCTCCTGGCCAAGGGGAGAGACATCCGCGCCCTCGCTAAGAGAGTGGCTTTCAGGGCTGCCGAAGAGGAGCCGAAGCCCTTCCCGGTGTGTTCCGAGCCAGGATGAGGTGCAGGCAAGCGGTCGAGCGGCTGGGACGGCCTCGCGGCCCCGGGTCCCTTTGAGCAAGGGCCAGCAGTCTAAAAAAAAAAATAAATAGATGTATTTGAAAAGACAAAAAAAAGGATCACAAGCTCCTAACGGGACCGTTCGCAGCTCCAACAGACGAAACCTGCCAGAAGCCTTCTCCTCCCTTCTGCCTTCACCAAACTTTCTCCGACCAACAGCGGGGCACTGTCTGCTGTGCGGGGACAGGGGCAGAGAAGGGGGTCCTCTGTTCCCCGGCTGGCAGTGGGGTGGGCACTGCCATATAAACCACCCCTTCGTCTGGAAAAGTTGCAAAATCTTCCATCGGAGGAGCTGCTGGGAAATCCGTTTGCAGGAGGAGTTGCTTGGGGGCAGGACTGCCCAGAGAGCGGGGCTGGAGGCACGTTGCCCGTGGGGGCAGCACCAGCCCCTGCACGGCATCGGGTCCCGCTTGTGCAAGGGGACTTGTCACCCTCCCTGGGGACTTGTGTCTTGTGGCCCAGGGTGAAGTGCTGGAGCCCAGGAAAGCCCATATGCGGTGTAAAGTGGAGGGTAGCTCTTGGGTATACCCCAAAAAAGAGCCTTACCCACCTACCACAGCCTAACACCAGGTCTTTTCAGCTGCCACAGCCCCTCCAGCAAGGTGTGCACACCCCCAGGGGACACAAAGAGACAGGTGAACTCCGGACAGGTGACACAGGGCAGGGGGACACGCATGCACAAACCCAGGGGAAGCCTCTGTGCATGAGTCTGCACGGGTATCTCCTGTCTCTTTCCTTCCTCCCTCTTGCTTCCTTTTTTGCCTGTGATTTTTCTCTTCAGTTTGCCAAATCAGCCAAACTACCCAAAAAAAAAAACCAGTCACATGGGGAAAAACCTAGAAACCTGACTGTGACAAACCACAAGAGGCAGGCAGCCAGGCTTGAGGGGAATCCCCACCTGGGGCTTGCTACCGACAGCTCTCTGAGGAACCTCGGCTCTCTCCCAGACATCCTTCCTCAGAAGGGTCAGCAGAAAGACGCTGCCCTGGGGCTGCGTGTGTTTGTTCTCTTCCAAGAAGTAGGCCCAGAGAGGTGAAATCTTGCAATCTCGGCGGGAGGAATGCGGCGTCTGGAGGGCTGAGGTGTGCATCGCTGCCGCCCTCCCCTCCGGGCGTTTGCCAGGTTTCGGTAGTGGAGAAGTCCCTCTTCAGCTCCTATCTCCAGCGAAACTGCCACAACAAACCAAGTCATATTTCATAGGCCTAAAGAGAAGGAATGAGGGTTTTTCAAGCTGTGCTTAACCTGGGAAAGGTCACCCAGCACTCCTGGCCACAAGGACAAGCCGCCGGCGCATGTAGACCACAACCAGCAGCCAGAGAGCCCTGAGACCGGTGGCAATGTCCCCCACAGCCCCAGCACAGGGGAAGGATGTGGCTCATCACCAGCCCCCTGCACATCACAGCAGTGAGTGCAGCCCACGGGGCTGAGCTGCCTCGGAGCAGAGAGCAAGTGCTGCTGCATCAGGCTGCGGTGGAAAAAACGCCGGGCAAGACCTTTTCCCACTCCCTCCCCAGTTGTCCTTCCATCACCTTCTCATTCGTTAAAGACTGAGGGGACAGATCCTATCACCCCCTTAGCACAGCCCAGGGAGCGCATGGGGAGGATGAGACCCACCACAGGGGGCAATGGCAGCTGTGCCAGATGTTACAATGCCAAAGGGGAGTGATGGCAGCCACAGGGGAACAGCTGATGGATAAGGCTTAAATGTGTAGTGAGCCCTGGCAATCCAAGCACCCAGAGGGACCCCATTTGCCACTTTACTCTGCTCTGGTGAGACCTCACCTGGAGTGCTGTGTGCAGGTCTGGA
>JAOXJM010000052.1:11444405-11462278 GCA_026413425.1 Tringa solitaria
AGATGATCTTGAAGGTCCCTTCCAACCTAGAAGATTCTATGATTCTATGATTCTTCTCAATAATCTGGAAAAGCAACTGATATATGTGTGGAGGAAGGGGAGAGGCAGAGGAATTTATACTGTATTTGTGGAGCTTTTTATTTGTCACTGGTTCCTGTGCGGCCAGGCCGGACAGCTCTGACCTGCTCCAACCTGCTCCCTCCTTTGTACGGGAATAAATTGTCCAAGTAACACCCAGCAAACGCACCCGAGCAACAGAAACCTGACCAAGGGCTGCCTGCAGATAACAGCGCTGGGGGGAGAAAGTGCAATTTAGCCCGTGAGCAAAAGGGAGGTGCTTAGTCCCTGGGAGGAGGCCTGTGTTGCACTATCACTTTGCATCCCACTGGCTGTGGGTACAATAAGGGCAAAAACCTGGGCTGGGTTTACGCAGCCCCAACCTTTGGCACAGGTTGCAAGTTCAGCGGATGCGGAAGAAAAGCCAGATCCTGTGTAACAGCTCTTAACTGATGCAGGGACAGCACAGGCCAAGTTTATGCAGATGCAGGACCTAAAGTTTTGCAATTTCACTGTGAAACTAATAGGATGTATCAGCTATCTGTGTGTCGTCGTCCCCCGAAACCCTCCCGCTGAACCATACAAGTGGGGGAGATACACTGTTGTCTTGACAAACAAAATCTATTTCTAGCCCTCAGGGTCACAAATACTGGCTTCAAACTGTGCTTGGAAAAGAAAATGAGCGTAAGCTAGTACTGATCGTGTTAGTGTTTTAAGTTTCCAGCCAATTTCCAGCTGCAGCCCCCCCTAAGCACAACTTTGTTGCTCTCCTAGAACAGGGGCTCCGGTGTCCCCAGCTGCACCCTCCCCATGCACAGAGCACCCCCCACACCATCACTCTGCACAAACCATCTCACCCGGCTGCACCAACGCACGTGACAACAATAAGGGGCCACAAGAGTCACTCCTACCAACACCAAATGGGAACCTCAGATTAGACAACAAGGATTAAAAAGCAGGACTATCACTTAAATTCACTTACTACGTCTTCGCAACCCTCCTAACCCAGAGCCCTGCCCGGCCCCAGCTGCCTGCAGATGCAAAGATCTCTCAGCCTAGAAAGAGTTAAAATAAGGAGACACTTTTAAGCTACTATATTTGCATTTGAGACAAGCACCCAGAACTGGAGCCACAAAGGTATTTCTCAACTTCTTTGTGATGTTCAAGGAGGCCTGAAAGTGGGTGTGGTGATAAAGTTTCTATTCCCTGTTCTGACTTAAGTCATGAACAACCTCAATTTCATACCAACCTAATCCTTATTGCACCTAGGCTATCATATGGCCTTCTCCACGGTTAAGAGCCTAACAGACGCTAATTGGTGCATATATCCATAGATGTGTGCAGGTCAAACTCCAGATTTCAAGCTGCTGTAAGAGAAATCATGCATAAAAACAGCACTGGGAAATAATGCAGACTGAAACACAGCTTTCTTACCCATCTGGTGTTAAACTAAAAAAACCAGAGCCTTTAGCTTCTTTGCTTTCTCCTTTCCTTTTCCTCCAAAGCACAACTCTACACAGAAAGCCAGGCACAGCGGCAGCACGTTTGGGGCAGTTGCTGCTCTGTTGCATAAATTCATGACAAGACACAGAAGAAAAGCTCTTGGTGATTAAAAAACCGATACACCACTCTTTAGGGCTGAAAAGGAGCCTGCAAGAGCTCGGGCACAGTGAGGCAGTGACAGCCTGACTTGGAAGAGCTGCTGCAGCAGCAGGAACCTTTGCCGAAGGGGTGAAAAGGGAGCATCACCTCCCAGTGCAGTTTTGTTCCTTCTGCTCCAGCCCCAGTGCGCAAGGAACGACTGACAGAGGCAGAGAGTTTGGGGGAAAAGCCTTCCCCAGAGCATCCCTGCCCCAGCCCCGGTACCCAGGACTGCAGGGCTCTTGGGTAACCTTCCCTCCTGTCTAGTCCAGGGGTTTTGAGGTGCCCGGTGGGAAGCCCCTGGAGATGGAGCAGATGACCAACAGCCCTCACTCCTTCCAGGGCTGTATGCCACATCCTCTCAGCTCCCCCCACAAAGGTTACAGAATCCCCTATTTCTACTCTCTCTGTTACTGGCCTGTGTCCAGTAAACTGGGTGCCAGCCCTACACCAGGCTCTGCTGCCGTCTGCCCAGTCCCTCGGGAGCACTGCTGGGCTCAGAAGAGCTACCGCCTCTCCTGGGTCTTACGGGGCTTCTACCCGTGGCACGCGATGGGCTCTCCATGTCCATGCAAACAAACAGAGGTGCACCAGGTCCTGGTTTGGGCTGGGATGGAGTTAATTTTCTCCAGAGTAGCTAGTATGGTGTTATGTTTGAGATCTGGGAGCAAAGCAGTGCCGATAAGGCAGGGATGTTCTAGCTATTGCTTACACAGCGTGAAGGCCGTCTCTGTTTCTCACGCTGCCCCACCGGCGAGCAGGCGGTGGGGGGGGTACAAGAAGCTGGGAGGGGACAGAGCAGGGACAGCTGACCCCAACTGACCAAAGGAGGCAGGGGGTGGTCAGCTTTGGTCCCAGACGTCATGTCGTGCTCAGCAATAAAAACTGGGTGAAAGAAGGAGCTATGGCGTCTGTCTTCCCAAGTAACGGTTATGCATGATGAAGTAAACATTCCTGCTTTCCTGGAAATGGCTGAACGCCTTCCTGCCTGCGGGAAGCAGTGAATGAATCCCTTATTTCACTTTGTTGGTGTGCACAGCTTTTGCTTAACCCTATTAAACTGTCATTATCTCAATCCATGAGTTCTCTCACTTCTACCCTTCGCTTCTCTCCCCGCCGCGCTGGGGGGGAGTGAGCGAGCGGCAGCGTGGGGCTGAGCTGCCCACCAGGGCTAACCCACAACAATCCTCCATCATCTCCAACGTGCCTAAGCAAGGACGTATTTCCCCAGGAGCTGATTTTCTAGTGAGGACAGGGTACTCCCGGTACAAACCACATTCACAGCCCAGAGGAAGGTCATTCAAAGAAACACGTGGGTTAACACCAGTGACCATGCCAGGCAGCAGGACCAGTCAGCTTCACAGAAGATAAGGCAGCCTGGGACCTGCTGCTTTGCCCAGTGCAACAGCCAAAAATATCCTGCCAGTTCATCTAGTAAGCGGCTGTCCCGTTCCCATTGCCCGGGAACAGTTTGGGAAGCACCTAACGAAGCCCAGAGGTCTCACCATTGGACACGCAACACTTCACCTGCCGACTTGCCCTAAACTGTTCTCATTAGGAAATGGTTTTGCATAAAGTGCTGGCGTCAGAAGGTAAAGTTAATATGAGATGTTAATCAGCCCCAGGACAAAAGGAAGGAGATTCCTGCATAAAACCAGAGGTGAAAAGCTCTCCTTTGGGATCAGGTCTGCACTGCAGGAAGAGGCTGTGGTACAGGCGAGAGGAAAGGGGCTACATGCAGCAAGCACCAAGCATCCAGCCAGTTTTCAGCGAGCTCCAGCCTGGGACAAGCACCTTTCAAAGCCTCCTTTGCCTCTGTAATGCACGAACACAATCCAGCCCTGTGGAATAATTCCCACTGCAGGAAAAAATAAGGCAACCTCCCCCTTCCCCCCCGCAACCAAAACAAAAAGAGCGAGGGAAGGAAGCAGAGACAGGAAACTACATGGATGATCTTCAGAGAGGCCACTGCTGCAGGATAAAGGACCAGATTTTTAGCATATGCTGAGGTTTCTTCTGAAACTAATTTCAGGCACCTGAACAAAACTATCAGCTCTCCACAAAGGCTCAAACCATCCCCTGCTGCCAGCGGGGAGAGGGTACTTGTAGAAAACAAGCTGCCTCCTCACAGCTGCTCGGGGGAAGCTGGACTGGCTTGAAATACAGGACATATTTCTAGCAACAAGTAATGAAAATAATGAGATTACAGCAAGGATATATCTTTTTCAGGTTGGACTCTACAGACACAAGTGCGTTATTGTCACCAGAAAGGTGTGAGATCACTCGGGTTGGTTTTGGTTAAAAAGCCTGTCGTGAGGATAACAAGGGTTAGAAACACAGTCTTAGGATGCTCTCTCCTTGCCCCTGCCCAAAGCACACTGAGGTTTTAAAATATGGCAGAGGAAACAGCTATTTACCTATTCAAATTTTTCATCTATGTGGAAAAGGAACCACAAGTAAATTATTTATCTCTCATTCTGCACAAATGGGGGAACCATGCTCTGTGATGGTCAGGTCCTGAGTTTGAGTGAGAAGACAACACTAATCTTCCGGTCAGCTCCACAGACATATGACTGAAAACTCAACCAGACTAATTTTTAAGTTTTGGGAGAAGCAAGCCACATTCTTCTTGCTGTTACAGTGTACTGTGGTAGCACCTAAAAACCCTAGTTATGGGCCAAACTGCTCGTGTGCCCATGTCACATCAGCACTGAGGTTGACTGTGAGCTACGGGACCAGCTGTGCTGGCTCACAGTCCATGATTTGCCCCCAGTTGCGGTGTGGATACACTGGTGCAGCCGCTCCGGACAGTCTCAATCCCTGGATCCAAGCAGAAACAGGACAGGGACGGCTGCAGTGGCCGATATTGCTGGGGCATGGTGGGAGCAATGGGACCCTTGAGAACTGCCATTGTACAGTGCCCATGGGTCACTCCCTGAGGCGGTGGCTCACGACTAGGAGCTCCTTGGCACGGAGTTTTTGGTACCGTTAGCCAGGGTGGAAATTTTGGCTGTTTCAAACAGCCCAGTTTCCACAGGGCTTGAGGATGGAAGGGGCTTAATCGAAACAGAACTCTTTTCGTCAGTCCCAGAGCTGCCTCATTTCACTTCCCAGCTGCTCACTTGGAAGAGGAGGGAAAAGAAAGGAGCCAGTTTTATGGAAAATCATGGAAGGCCACGATCTGCCAAGTTGACAAAAAAAAATAAAAATAAACAAGTCATCTGCTTAGTAGGAGCCAGTCCATTAGGATCCTGCAAATGTGATCCAGGGGGAAAGCAGTTAGAGAAAAGGGTAAACATTTCAGCGAGACATGCTGCTTGACAAAGAATTCATTTGGCGCTAATGGTCCTGCTCCTTGCTACCAACATGAACCAAGCTCCCAAAAGGCAGTGCATGAGCAGCCATGAACAATAAAGTGATTTGTTCTCAGGAAGCATTCAGCCTCTGCCAACAGTCAACCGGATCCAGACAAGGGCTAGGGCAGTCAGACCGGCACATGGCAGACCAAACGAGGAACTGTATCACTTGGCACAGAACTGCTATTTCCAGCACTTACATCCCATCCTCACGTCAGCTCAACCTTTTCACTCTTCAGAGGAGGAGGACTACGTGTCTGTCATGAAATCTGGATCTACAAAGCCCAGAATTTTTCCTTGAGATCAGTAGAGGGAGGTGTCCTTGCCTCGCAAAATCTCTTAGTAGGTGGTCTGATTTTCAGATGGCCCCAGCATTCGTAGGTGTCAGCTGCAGCTTGATATATAAGGCACCTTAAACATCTGCAGGATAAAACCTTATTGTTTCAGGTATCCACTCACTTTTATTTGTCCTGTTTATAGTTTACTTATCAGAATTAAGTCTCGGCCTCATTAAAAGAAAAACAAATAAAATTAAAAGTAAGACTTTAAAGAGTTCTATGAAGAAAACCGGCAAGGCGTACTGGAAATAATTTTTTAAATTAAATACAGTGCTAGATCACTCACACTCAGCGTGAACAAAATTTCTGTCGCTCCCCAAACCTGTGGACTTAAAATAATATCAGACCAGTATTTCCCATATTTGAAGAAGATAAGAACAAACCAAACATTTAAAGCTGTCCCCTGAATTTCTTTCAATTTTTGTGAAGCATTTTCACTTTCATGGCAATAAATTACTGCCCTAATTTATTGGAAACTTGGACCTTATGCCAAAGACTGCTGAGAGAACTTGTAAGCAAAGGAGGACATGTTCCAGAAAGTTATTAGATGTCCAAGGGTGTGCCACTCAGCATGTTGTTTGGAGAGCATCACATCCTTAAAAGAGTGGAAATTTGGATCGTGATCGTGTAACTGGATGCAATGCCCTTCCACCGCAGGGTAGAAAGCAGCCCAGAGTTGGGAAGAAGCTTGCTTTGAAACATCAGATCCCAACCACTGTCAAGATGCCAGGCTAGAAGAATTACTGGCCTGATAACACAGTAGGACAGTGTTCTACATTCTGCACCCAGAAGCTGGTTTCTTTTTAAAATCTCTTAGCCGGAGATTACCATGCAGCTTGGCCAGAACAGTCTGGTCTTGAAGTCTGTTTTGTTTGCCTTGAAACACCTTGCTGTTTCTCACCCGTCAATAAATTCTCAAGAGTCCCACTCCCTTTACAATTTATACGAATAGCAGAGGTTAGGAAAGTGCAGCATGGCCTGGAGAAGCCCACATGGCTTAGTCACAGAGGTACTTTGCTACTGAGTTCCCATCAGGGTGAGTGGAGGTTTGCAAGGATGCATCTATACCCTCTTTGCTAGCCAAGCCCACACACCACCGTGAGCTCAGTGTGCCATGTGGCACAGTCAGGTGTGCCCGAGGTGGCCTGTGGGTCTCACACGCTCCTTGGTTAGATTACGCTCACTGAGTGAGGTGCACCTCCCGACTCTCCAGCATCTCCTCTCCTGGGAAATGGCTTGTTCCGATATTGAGCCCTCAAGCAAGCATGAGGATGGTCCAAACTGCCAGGAAGTTCTGGCTAAAAGATGAATTCAAGCCCCAAGCTAGGAGTCTGGATGTACTGAAATACCCGGGAGGACGGTAGCCTGTTTGCTTTTCTGCTAGCACTATTCTTATCTCTACACTGTAACCACCATGATTTATAGAGACCAGCGGAGCTTTGTTTAGAGCAAACAACTTAAAGCCAAACCAAGCAACCACTGTCCCTCCCCATCATGGCAACATTTCGCCACCAAAGAACTTCCTTGCTTGTCTACCCCTACACACTTAAATCCTCTGACAAATAATACTTCTGACACCAAACCAATGCCACTGGTGGCATCCCACATGCCTGGTCTCTCCTCATGAGAGCCCACGAACAATGAGTGGCTCAGGCCAGCTTTGTAACACTTCTGAGCAAACAAAGCTTCCCCTGCAGAGGCTGCACAGAAGGGAGCTGCGTTCTCAGCTCAGGTGGAGACAAAACTGTTGGGTTCAGAATTTGTCGATAATAAACCAGAATGAAACGTGCAAACAAATGCACACCCTAAGAGTTCACAAAACCCCAAACAAACCTATGAAAGGGGAAAAAAAAAATCCCTTTAGAAGCATTTTTACCCAGTCACTGCCAGATAATTTTAAAGCACGTGTACAGAATGAGCCCTCCACGCAACTTTAAATAGACTCATAAAGCTTATACCTCTCATAACACTGTCCATGAAAAAATTTAGACTAAATATAGAGAAGGTACATCTAAAAGGCATGCTAGCATAGCACTTTTGTCTCGCAAAAACTTCCCTTGCAGATTTGTTTCTCATACACAATAACTGTATTTGCTTTTTGTAAACAAAATCATAGCTACTTAAAGTACACACACCCCGCTCATTCAGGCCGGCAATTTCCACTGCTCCCATTATGGATCTGCCACGGTGGTGGTTTATGGAGCAGCAGCCTCTACGTGGCATACAGAAAAAATACCGAACAAATTTTAAGAGCAAGGTGCAGAATTTGCTACGTGTGTGTTACTGACCTCTATGCAGGGACCTTCCAACCCTGAATAGTGGCAGAATCAACATTTTTCATTAGCTAAAAAACCTTCTGACTGGTATCACGGGGGGGTTCATGAACAAGACAGAGAAAAGGAGGACACCTTACTTCGTTGGCCTCTCAAATTACTGCTCAGGTGACAATCTATTTCTAAGCATATCCATAGTTTCTCGCAAGTATTCGGAAAATGAAGTTTCTCAAGCATTAATATAAAAAAACAGTCTCAGTTTTCCAACTCTATACTCATGCTCCAAAACCTCAAAGAGTTGAACATGGAAAAATGTACCTACAGAGCTCTGCGTTGCAATATGACCGAGTAAGAAACAAACACACAAGCACATACCCTTCAGCTTGTTCCTTTCAGTCCAGTTCTGCAAGATGCATTTTGGCTTTCACTAATCTTGATTTGCTGGAGGGCACCTACCACCTCCTTAGCTGACTGGTACAGTTTTTGGGGTTGTTTTGGTTTTTGGTTGGTTGGGGTTTTCGGGGGCGGGGGGGGAGGGCTTGTCTGTTTGTTGGTTTGGTTTCCCCCTCCAAAAAGGAATCTGCACTTTTGCACTTTTCAAAAGTTGCTCTGCTGTGAAATTAATAAAACTGAACTGCAGGAGCATCCTGTGTTCTCTGCATATGCAAATGAACGTTCTTAGCACTTCAGTGTTAACAACAACTTGGCCATTACATGCTGGAAAAAAAGACAGCATTTCAAAGGAAAAACTGCCTACCCTGGAAAACCCCTAGGTGAGTTTTTATGGCTGTTTTCCCTTTTGTTTGGCCTTTTTGTGAACCAGAGGACAGTTTTCCATTAATTGGGTTTATCAACTCTGAGAGGAGGAGGGTGAATCTAAGCGCAAGTCAGAGATTTTCTGTGATTTATTTCTCCAGCATGGAGATCTATGTGACAGGGGGCTCTCAAGTGTCTATAATCACTTTATGTCCTGTGTAGTTTGGGAGTGAAAGCAACACCCACTCTCTGCCTGCTTCATGTTAGGCCTGAAGTTACCGAGCGGTAAATTATAACTTCCACGTGAATAGGACTAGATTTTAAACAGGGGAATGTCTTTTCCTACAAAAGATCCAGATTCCAATCTGAAGTCTATGATCCAAACGGTTTACATGAGCTTGTGCATGGGACACCTTTCTGCGAACATCTGACCCAGTGTCACTGATCTTGTGGGTCTTATGACAACTACATCACATGAGGAAATGGTCTTGGCTCTTTAGTTGCCACCACATACCAAGAGGCATAATTCAAAGTCTCAGCAGAAGCCTAAAGCTTTCTTATGGTCCTATAGAAATGACTGTTGCCTTTACAACTGTTTACTCTAGGGGAAGGTGGTGTCACTAATGCAGTTGCTTTATCTTTCAGGCTGTGTTCCATTTGTTTGTTTCTCAAGGTGAAACTCCAAAAGCCTTCCCTTCTCCCTTTTTTGTCTGTTAAAGCATTTGCTTTTGAAGCCTGCCTATGACAAATACAATCCTTGCCTTTTGCGCAATTCAGCTGCAGTGGCAGCCAAGTCCCCAGGTAAGTTGCATTTCTAGAAAAGTTGTTGCTGTTGTCATAACAGCATTGTCACATGAGGGGATGTTACTGAAAAGCCAACCCCCAGTGAAGACTTCAGCACTTCCTGGTCACTGTTACTTTTGAGTGAAAGAACACCACCACCAGCTTCATAACTCACTGGCAGAACTACCTGCTGCTTTTTAACTTATTGGAGGGCTTCCTCATCTCTCTTGCCTAACCAGCATTTCACATACACTGAAGACCAGCACAAATTCCATAAAGACATAACCAGTCATTGCTCAGAAATGAAGAACATAAAAAAGCGACAAAGACCAAAGAAAATTGTACACAGCCACAAGTAAAGAGAGAGCTGCTTCTGATCTGTTCACATTCTCATGGCTTCTTCTATGAAGGAAGAAACAAAGTTCTTCATTCCAGTGGAAAATACGGATGATTCATTCCACAAATGTCAAATAGTAGAATAAAAATGTAGGAAGAAGTAATAAAAGTAATAGGAGTAATTGCTGCAGATAAAGCTGCTGATGAGCCCCTCACAGCTGAGCATGGATGCTGCCTTGGGCACTGGCACAGTGTTTTTCAACTGCTACAGGTCAATCAGAAGTTGATGAAATACTTTATCTCCAGTCTCTGCTGGCCCAGCACAGATCTCACTCCACACAAGGCTGCTCGATGCACTCAGGCTCTGCACATATAGTGTACATTTTCCCTCCTAGTGCAGATCCTTTGAACACAGGTATCTCCCAACTCACTCACAAAGGCATAATTTTAAAAAAGCAAGTGACAGGCTAGTTCACCAACCAATATGTAAACAAGACACCCGCTTGGTCAGACTCCTGTGCTGAGCCCTACATGCTGTCTCCAAAGGTCGTTTACTCTGACACAGAAGGCAGAGAATAAGAGCTTCTTCTGAAGGCAGCAATGTCAATTTAGAGTAAACTATCAGAGACGCTGGGACTACATCCATCTCCCATATCTGTCCTGGGCTGCTGTTAAGACCTTGAATCATAATAACAAGGCCCTTGTCTTAGTAACCTTTAGAGATAACAGATGTAGCCCATCAGATAATCCATGAATCACCATGCAAGGTGTATGCCGTGCAACTTCAGTAGCTTTGCTCTCTTCTCAGCAGGTCGCCAGTAAAGCTCATTACAGGAAGCCGTCTCTGTCCTTCAACAATGTGACAGGTGATTCTTGAGGAAAGGAACTGTTCTCACTTCCTGTAGGACTGGCTGCCTGCAGAAAAACAGCAAGAAAGGGTCTGTCAGCTGAAAGCAGGATTTATTACAAGACAGGAGCTGCCTGAGGGCAACACTTGTTCAACCTGTACAGTGACATAAACACCACAAAGAACGTGCACAAAGGCACCTTAACCACTGATGTTGCAACTTAAAAATGCATGATGGCATTTATGGCAACCACTTGCCAGGGAACACTGAAAAAACTTGTGGAGGAGCAAGGAGTCACCAGGGCCTGGTTGCACTCCCGACAAAAATCATTCCTCATTCTTCTGGTAGAGATTTTTGTACTGTTCAAGGTCCCCTGTGCCCTGGACAGGACTTGGTGCACTGCAAACACCTTGAGTGTGCCCACACAGAGGAGCTTGGAACAGATGCAGAGTAAGGAAAAGGACAGATTAAACCATTCCACCATGTCCACATGGAGCATATACACACAGTTGAAAAAGTCTAGAATTGGAGGTCCACCCTATGTTCTAACCGTGCTGCCAGTGTCATTCCTGTACCAGCTAGAAACTGGAATCCACAGAAAATCCCAGCATGGCTGGCTTTAGTTGGAGGAGCTCGGTTTTGGTTTAAGGTACAGCTTTAGAGCGTGGCTAAGAGCAGTGGGCTACATCTCAGACCGGAATCTGGCCCCAGGCCCATAGCTGCACTAAGTACCTGAGCTTCCTCTGCATTCCTTGGGCATTCCACACACTCCATGCTTCAAGAGGAGCAGCACAGCTAGTTCAGCTAGGTTTATGTAAAAGCAACTTATTTCCAGAAAGTATACCTCTATTAAATATTAAAAGCAAGCTAAAAATGTCTCTCTAAAATAAGTGAGCACATCAAGTTAAGTAAAATCAGAATTTTGTCTTTTTTTCTTCATGCCCATCAGCTATAAAAACTTGTATTTCTCCAGAAATACCAAGAAATCTACAAACTAAAGACAGTCTTCCACTGGGACAGAGTATTTTGGTATATAAAAACCTACATACCTATGCAGAGGCGAATGGGAGGCAGCAATTGCTGAAATCTACTGATAGCTGATACCTGCGCATCTGATACTATTTTTAACTTACAGATAAATCAGCTATGAAATTAAAGGAACAATGGTACAGAGCTTTACTAGGGAAACCATTAGGGACTCACCTGCTTCAGATGCCTCCCTGCACCTTTAAGTGGCAGCTAGGAATTTAATTACCTTTGAGAACCTCAGATTTGAACATAGGTGCTTAAAGCTCTTTTTAGTCCTTTAAAAAAATCTGGTCCTTATCCTTAAGGACCTCTCACTTTTCCCAACCACAAAAACCTGTGTGAAAGGCTCTGCAAGATGGACAACAACCAATAGCTGTTCTGTGACAGCAGACAGCAACGCAGGATACATATACACAAAGTGAGTGGAAGTAGACTTGTTTGCAAAATATGCTATTTTTAGCAGGAAGATAAGAGTTTAACATTCAGTTGCTGACACCACATCTGTCTCATGGCACATGTGGACAGATGATAGAAAACAATTACCTGGAATCCCAATAGAAAAGCCGTGAGAAAAGGTAAATGCACACATAGTAATATGTGACGCCCACTCTATGTTCAGATTTAGGATGCACAGACACAGCAAAGATAAGAGGTATATTGTAAGACAAATCCTATCCAATAAGAGTTAGAAGAGCCCAAGAGTCTGGACTTACATATAGTGAATCATCAGAGACCCCCAAGTGATGTAGAACTCATCTCGCTCTGCTTTAATGCAATTTCAAAATAAAATACATTATGCACCGTGCCACTGGAAAAGGAACTTACTCCAGGGCTGTATGAAAGCAATATATGCATGTTGCATTTGTCATAGGACACACACGTCCAGGTGTGTAAAACTGCCTTGGAGAAACTAGAACATGTGGAGGAGTTTTTCTGTGCGCACACACACGCTATGCTTTTCCGTGCTTCAGTAGAGCTTCTCCTTTTCAATGGGCTCCCACTTTTGTAAATGAACTGAAACAGGAACCAGGGACAGACTCTTGGGTGTTAACATTCAGTCAGAGCAGGACAGTGTTCCTATCACAGGAAACAGAAAGAACTGACGTCAGAGGTAAAACACGGGGAATACGCAGCAAAAGTAAAGTTGAAAGAGCCGGCAGTATTACCTAAGCACAGGACTGCTCAAAACAAGTACTCTCTCGGTCAAAACCTCCCTTAACTACCAAGGACATTCCTTTCCACTGCCTCACCTGTACACTCTGAATGAAACCACCCCATCTCCCTGCACATGCAACTGTGTGGAACGAGTGCATGAGCAACACAGAAGACTTAGGAAGCTCTTTCCGGCTCTGCTGCTGAGTTACTAGGTTATTTCAATTCTCTGCATTTCATTTTCCCTACCTGTAATGAGGAGCTAATAGTATACACATACCTCAAATTTCTTGGGAAGGTTTGCAAGGTATTAAGAGTTGTCGTGTTTTTGTGAAATGTTTAAAGATAACAGTTACAGCTAAAGAGCAGACCTCATGTTACATTGTGATCAGATAATCATTACTAAACCTCTTAAGAGACGTTTGGAATAAGAATATACAGGACGTAGCTCCTGCAATTGTCACTGATGATGGACCCAGAGGTGCATTTGAATCCAGCTAGTCCTACCCACAGTCCAGAGAAAAAGCTTACTCATTACTGAAGAATGCATCTTTCTTCCCCCATCTCCCCGCCAAAACCCCCCAGCTTACACACCATATATGTGTTTACTGTTGCGTGAGCATCTGAGATCAACATTTCCACTTTATTGGGCTTGTGTTGGCTGGCTTAAAGCAAGCATCCATCCTTTCCCTCCTCGCCTCACGTCATGGCCCTCTTATCTTCTGAGCCTGCTGCTTACTAGTACTGCTCACACTTCTTCAGACAATGACATATCCATATGGTTCTTGAATACAAGTCTCCAGCAGAAAGATGACTGCCACAAGCAGCACCGCATGCTTGGCTGCCCCGAGCCCATCTTCTGAACTGCCTGACATCGGGTCTACATTCAGTTGCAGTGTAGACACACCCAGGGATCCAAACTCAAGAATATTAAACAAGTTACACGGCAGATTGAACAAGTGTCAACAAGTGTCTAAAGGAAAGGAAAAAGTCTAATGATATCTAGAGAAAGTCTAATCTGAGACTGGAGGTTTCCCCCCAGACTTCTGAGAATTTGGGCCACCTCTCCACCCAGAGACAGGAAAAAGCATGTCTCTTAATGGCTCACACGACAGCCTGGAAATAGGACCAGTGTTCAGCAGGATATAATTACATGGTTGTATATCCTGCAGATGACAAGTACAATGTCATATACTCCTGGCACATTTGTAGCATACGACTTCATTCCTGGAGAGCTACTACAGCACTCCCTCCTTTCCCACCCCAAGCACTGACAAACAGAATGATGACTTTTTCCACTTACTCTGTCTGCTCCTTGTGGATGATCCTGAGGAGCTGGGACGGCTTGTTTGTTGGGGTCCAGACTGAGAGAACTGGGGGGCAATTGCTGGCATCTTTCCCTTTCTAGGGCTGGCACTCTGCACTTCAGGAGTGCGAGGTATCTTGGGTTTGCTGGTGAAGGCTGAGGGAAACTCGCTGTAGGAGGAGATGGAAAGGGTTAGCAATGCATGGAGAAATATGTATGCATAGTAAGTCTGCAACCAACTGAAACCTGCAGTACATGCTGTGACAGCATGCTAGGCTGCTCAAAATTCAGGGAGACTGCAAATCTAAAGGAACATGGCACCACAGGTCCTGCCCTGGGGCATGTACTCTCACACAGCATCTAAACCTGGCTCTATCCAAACTCTACCCTACCCAAACCCGGTTCTTTGGACAACAGGATTGAACAGGTTCAGTTAAACCCCCTGCAAACAAGTAATAGATCTGTAACTTGTTTCCTCCATTGTATTTGTCCCACGCAGAGCCTTAGTCTGAGGTGCAAAAAACCTACAGAAATACTACAGCACAGGAATACGTGCTTTTAGGCCACAGACGCTATTATTTCTCCTAGGTATCGGTCACAATCCTGGCAGACACAGGCAGCCTCCCTGGCTCCCAGCTGCGATAAGATTTGTAGAACTCCCTGAAGGCTTTGTCAAAAGAGCAAAAAGCTGTGATGGCATCTATGAAATAAAATTCCCTAAGTACACAGGTTCCTTGTTCACACCAAAACCATAAAACAGCTGCTGCTGTTTCATAGTCTGCATGTGCTGCAAGTATACCATTCTTTAAAATTTAGTCCATGACAGCGTGAGGATATACCATCCTTCCCTGCCTCCCGCCAGCAATATATTTTTTCCTAGGAAAAAAATGGAGGCTACCAGGAAATAGCAAGTCTCTAAAATAATTCTGAATCGATGTTCATGTTTGCTTTAGTGAGTCAATTTTATCTTAAAAGCAGAAAAGATTAACTGAAATAACAGCTACATGAAGAAGCCCTTCATATTTAAAAAGCAAATAAAAGCAGAGCCAAAGGAGATCGAAAAAGGTGCCATCTGTAGACAGGTGATTAAAACGGAAAGTCCCCGTGTTATTAGCTCCATCAAAAGAACCCTTTGTGACCACCAGAAAGGGTGATTAGGAGGATTTTCAAGACATTTAATCTCCCCTCCTCCCCTGGGAATGCTGCTGAGTCTGTGCTGATTAGCTCTTCCATACCCCTGCTTCACCTTCCAGAAAGATTTGAGCAAGTGTTTCTTTTGTATTTTAAATAGCATTAGTTGTCGGTATTTTGCATACGTATATGCTAACTATTCAAGACAGAGACATGCTAACTGGTCTGCTAAGAGCCGTCTCTGCAGCCCTCTACATATTTTAGAAGTATTACAAGTCTTACTCTTGCCTCTGTTCAAAGGAAGAGGTAGCAGATGGCAGCAGAAACATACTAGCAAAACAAAGCCAGAAAAGTAAGATTGGTTAGATAAAACCCCATGCCGTGAATCACAGACGTATTTAAATATCTCTCTCCATAAAATAGTCTCACTGTTATTGCTTTATCGTAATTTTATTCACTTTGGTTCAAGAGCTGGGTTTTCAATTCACTAGTGCTCTTCATGGTAATCTTATGTACAACGTACTGTGATCTGCTAACGTAGATCAACAAAAAAGGAAGATCCAACAGCCCCACTGCAGTTTCTGAGTCACAAATGAGAGCAATAGATAACAAACCCCTGACTCTATTCCCATACACTACAAAGAGTTTTTGTAGCCGGCAATAATCTTCCAAGAGTTTCACCGCAGTAACTTAGGGCACTACCAGCATTTTGGAGACAAAGCAAAGTAATGCAACCGCAGTCACTACACTTTACCAAAGAGAGATACCCAGTGGTCACACAGGATAGCTCACATCTTTGCAAACTCTTCAGGAAAGGATTATATGAAATAAACTGGTAGCAAACACTGGGAAGTTGAAAAGAACCTGCTGTCTTTCTGACAGGATTCAAAGCAAATCTCGGTCTCCATGTGCCCAGGTGTCACAGAACCACTTCGTCTTTTACTACATCAATAAATAGGCCAAGATCAACGGGAAATAATTAATTCTCAGACTAACGGAGAACAGAAACCTGCTATTTGGATGAAAAAAGAAGCAGCAAAATCTACTGTGGGAAAATGTTCCATTGTGTTCGGTAAAGGAGTCATTCATGACAAGGTGTGGTAATTTGAGAGTAAGTGCGCCAACAAAAAAACCCAAACAACCACCAAACAAACAAAAAAAAAAACCCACAACAAACTTAAACAGAAACCTACACTTGCATTGAGAAGAAGGAAAACTGTTTACCTGGAAAAATGGAAATAACTGTCTATAGAAAAAGTGCACAACAGACTGACACTGGGATTGGAATAATCAGCCAGGAGATGTGACAGGACTTGAACATACAAAGATGTGTTTAGACCATTTTCTCCAAGAGAAACGCACTTGGACTTTTCACTGCTTTTACTAGATTATCAGAAAAGCAAGACCATTAGAGACTTAAGAAGGCCCTGTGGAGTTTAAGCTCTTTATTACGATGATACTAGACATAGCCACAATATAAAAATAAGGAATTTTTAATCCAGCCACAATCATAGAATCATCTAGGTTGGATCACCGAGTCCAACCACCAATGTAACACTGCCAAAATCACCACTAAACCATGTGTCTCAGTGCCACCTCTACTCATCTTTTAAATACCTCCAGGGATGGCGATTCCACCACTTCCATGGGCAGCCTGTTCCAATGTTTGATAACCCTTTTGGTGTAGAAATTTTTCCTAATACTCATCCTAAACCTCCCCTGGCACAACTTCAGGCCATTTCCTCTTCTCTTATTGCTTCTTACTTGGGAGAGGAGACTGACCCCCACCTCTCAACAACCTCCTTTCAGGTAGTTTCAGCTTTCTTTTCTCCAGGTTCAACAACCCCAGCTCCTTCAGCTGCTCCTCACAAGACTTGCTCCAGATCCCTCACCAGCTTCGTTGTCCTTCTCTGGACCCAGTCCAGCATCTCAATGTCTTTCTTGCAGTGAGGAGCCCAAAACTGAACACAGTACTCAAGGTGGGGCCTCACCAGTGCCAAGTATGGCAGGGATGATCACTGCCCTAGTCCTGCTGGCCACACTATTCCTGATACACGCCAGGATGCTATTGGCCTTCTTGGCCACCTGGACATGTTGCTGGCTCACATTCAGCCAGCTGTTGACCAACAGCCCCTGGTCCTTTTCTGCCAGGTGGCTCCAGCCACTCTTCCCCAAGCTTGTAGCATTGCATGGGGTTGTTGTGACCCAAGTGCAGGACCCAGCACTTGGCCTTGTTGAACCTCATCCCATTGGCCTCGGCCCATCAGTCCAGCCTGTCCAGATCCCTTTGTAGAGCCTTCCTACCCTCCAGCAGATCAACGCTCCTGCCCAACTTGGTGTCATCTGCAAACTTGCTGAGGGTGCACTCAATCCCCTCGTCCAGGTTGTTGATAAAGAGATTAAAGAGAACTGGCCCCAGTACTGAGCCCCGGGGAGCACCACTTGTGACCGGCCGCCAACTGGATTTAACTCCATTCACCACAACTTTTTGGGTCTGGCCATCCAGTCAGTTTTTTTACCCAGTGAAGTGTACACTCATCCAAGCCACAAGCAGCCAGTTTCTCCAGCAGAATGCTGGGGGAAATGGTGTCAAAGGCTTTACTAGAATCCAGGTAAACAACATCCACAGACTGTTCATCTGCTAAGTGGGTCACCTTATCATAGAAGGAGATCACGTTTGACAAGCAGGACCTGACTTTCATAAACCCATGCTGACTGGGCCTGATCACCTGGTTGTCCTTCATGTGCTGCATAATAGTGCTCAAGAGGATCTGCTCCACAGCCTTCAGGAGGTGACAGGCCTGTAGTTCCTCTTCTTGTGGATGGGCATCACATTTGCTAACCTCCAGTCAACTGGGACCTCCCCA
>JAOXJM010000052.1:11462551-11482286 GCA_026413425.1 Tringa solitaria
ATCTCTATGCAGTCAAATTCCCAATTTATACTGCTAAGGAAGAGAGGAAATAGCAGTGACTGCTTCATCACCACAACTCAGCCTTTCTTTTTGCATACATAACTCCTCTAGGAAGGTATTCCTATTTGCCTAGTAGGAAGGAGACATCTCTTACAGTGGAGAAAACTATGACCAAAGCAGGGGTTTATTATCTTTGTTTGTTTTGCAAACAAATTAAAGTATGCTTCCAAGAATTAAAGAATAAAAAGGCAGGTCTAGCTATTGCAACACCAACATATTAACAAAAGACCCTTGATACAGGAAACCCTGTGTTCTCTTGGACTGTGAAAGGCTACATTCCCATATCCGTAACTGGAGTAATTTGCAAATACAAATTACTATACATATGCTACGGAAGCACGCAATGAAAAGATATCGTCTTCTTCGGCAGGACGCTGTACACCTGTGCCTTCAGTTAGAGATCCATCTATTACTGATATTTAGATATGCACTTGTGAAGAAAAAGTACAGATTACTGGGGACACAGCTTTTTAATAATAGATTATGACTGTAGA
Organism: Tringa solitaria; assembly: GCA_026413425.1. Lineage (NCBI taxonomy): Eukaryota > Metazoa > Chordata > Aves > Charadriiformes > Scolopacidae > Tringa > Tringa solitaria. The sequence goes on from JAOXJM010000052.1 coordinate 11,463,106, forward strand.
GAAGCAAAGCTGTCACCAAGGTGGAGGGCAAGATCCTGCCAATTTGGCTTGCTTCTTGCAAGCCAAAGCCTTAAAAATAATCTCTCTCCCCATCACAAAGCAAGCAATTTGACCATAAAATTCTCATGGTCTATTTGCATTTGTAGTATGTGCTTAGCTACTGTTATGACAAGAAATAGAAATGAAACCAGTAATGCTGGGATAGGGGTATGACTACTAAGCACTTCAACTGCTAACCAGTAATAATTTGTTGACAATATATAATTTCTCAGATCTCACCATGGAAACAGCACAACTCAGGAAAAAAAAACAACCCAAAACACAAAACCACACCAAAACCCCCCAAAACCACACACAGGCATCTGTAGGCCAGAAGGAAACAAAGCTCTAAGCAGAGAGTCCAATTTTCAGAAGTGCTAGAGCTTTAACTGACACAAATAACTAAGCACTTCTGAAAAATCAGATCCATAGAGTTGGTAAAACCTTTCCTTTAACACATCTCCACCCATTCTGTGTTTTACTTCTGGAATGTATTTGCTTTTAAAATTTCTCTATGCTCACTGTTTAAAACTTGGCCCAATCAAACTAGCTATAGGAAAAAGCTGTTAATGTCTGAAGGACACATGCGGGCACTGAAAGACTTCAGTAAACCTTGGTCCAATTGCTAATGAATTCCTAGTTCTCATCCAAGATATAACATCACAGTCCTACATAGGACAAAGGCTACAGAGGGCTACAGGTATGAACAGCAGAAGGAGAGCAAGATCTTTTATCTTCCTTTGACAAAAATTGTTTCAAGGAAGAGTTGAAACCCATTGCTGGGAGAATTGATAATATTGCCTCCCTTGCTACCCATCTAGTGGATAAATCAGGGACTCTGGTCAGCAGTGCTAGCAACTCAGCATGTCTAACCACTCTGAATCCACTTAAATCCTTAATTTTTCTTTCTTCTGCAAGTTAATTCCTGCCCTGTTCCCACAGTCCTACCTATTTCTTTACCAATAAATAATTTTTCATGGGTTAGAGTCAAGTCATCTAAGGAAGCAATCAGGAAGTTTTATTTACAGAAGACTGTATTGTGCGTACATGTGAAGTTCATTAATAATGTATTGCTTGAGATTTCTCCCATTCTGGACCAGATGCTTAGAAATTGAACAGCTGCCTCTGGCACAGCTAAGGGTATTTTGTTTGGCAAGCACCACCACATCTGTCTCAGACCAGACTACATCATACATCAACTGACTTCACAGATTGTCTTTACAGCAGCATGGAATTAGCTGGTAAGTCCCCTCAGACTCCTCTTGCACTTTTAGATACTCCTCTGGATAAATCATACCTGTGTGATTGCCCATTTACTTTGTCCTGGGTGAATTCAGTAGGTGGGGAAGACAAGACATTGTCACCAGCTGGGATGCTTCGGTCCATTCTATGGCCCGACGAGAATACTTTAGATGACTTCACTTCAACTGCTATTTAAAAAAAAAAACAAACACAGTTCAGCGGGGAGTTGTTTCTTTACAGTTGTACTACAAACACAATTAAGTCACAGTTCCTGCTGTATGAAGGAAACCTTGAGATAATGGCAGGCCACTGAGTCAGTGTGGCAGGGTGCGTTATGGGTCATCAGTTGAGCCAAGCCAACTGCAAGTGTGCATACTTCCAGCTCTTTGGCAGTTGGAACATAAAAGATGCTTGGATTGTTTTCAAAGCAGCTCTACTCTGCATTTGCAATGGGCTTTATATCATTATATCATTAGTTGCAAAGAGCTTTATATCATTAGTTATCAGCCAGTGACTGATATCTAATTAAAGGCATAGGAATGCACCACCGTGAACAAAAAAAACCAGCGTTTTACACTTCTGTCAGACTTGTATATGTTCAATATACCTCACTTTCTGCCTGGCACTAATGGAGAAGGGAAGGACAGTTAGTTTACTGACACACACAAGGCTACAACGTGTGCAAGTTCAATAAGAGTTTAGGGAAAAATCCCTAGTTCTTTCCTCCCATGCTCAGGACAGATTGCCATCCTGGTTTGCTGTCACATGCTGATACAGATGCAGATCAGGCCACTTTCAGACAAGCATTTGGCTGCCCAGCAGATGTTCTGTCTGACATTCAGCATAATACACGTAGCGAGATGATCAGGGTTCATCTTTACTCCACAAGTTTTCTGCTCACAGGAGGCAAAAAAAGAAAAAAGCACCAGAATTATTGGTTCTTTACCAAAGCAATAAAAAGGGAGGATGGACCCAGACAAAAACAAGACAGATTCAAGAACAGCTGAATGAATCCAGGCATGGAGGACATTAAGAACTGCTTTCATTTTTAGAAAACAAAGAGGATCAAGGTTTCTTGAGGCTAAACTTAGCTTCCTTGAGATATGACCTTGACGATGCTAACTGTTCACATGAAGCTTTTATTCTGACCGCTTTTTCACTCTTGGTCTCTTGCTAGTCATTTCATGACTTGATTCATGAAACTGAATCCCAAAGTATTCGTGTGATGCTGGAAAACACATATTCCGCAGTGAGCAGGTTCCTAGTACTGCATAGTGACCATCAGACCAAGATCAGAGCTTAATAAACTGCATATTTATTTCACAGCAAAGATGTTTGGCAGGGCATGATGAGAGTCTCTAGAAGCAGTACAATTATTTTTAACACCTTTCTGTTATGTACTGTTCCCTGCCATATCTTAGGAGACACTAGAAGATAAAGGGCTTATTTTCCATTGTCTTAAATTAAAGCTTTTCCAATTTAAGAATTACTAAACCCACTGTCTTTTGGAAAACAGGGGATGTCCAAAGACCTAGTCCAGTTATCACTATACAGAATGAAAGTCCTGTCACCGACACGAACAACCAGGGGATCCAGCATTGCAGTCTCTCTTTCCTCTTCTCTTAACCCTAATTTCTAAATCCCAAAAGGTAAAACAGAAAAGCATGTATTTCACTGGCTACTTGCAAAAACCTGAAATAACCCTCTGGCAATCCTTCAAGTAGCTCAGTGTTGTTTTATAGCCTGGATTAAAGCTAGGAAGAATTGTCTCTGCCACACACAAAAAATATTTGTCTTTTTACATGTATAATGCATATAATTTTGCAATATGCAGTATATTATGATGTCCAAGATTTTTCTACAAGAGAAGAGAATATAATCTAGTTCTCTTCTTCTCTTCTTAGTGTCCACCTGTGTATAATTTTGACTGAAAAAATGCTAACAAACTGTTTTAGACAGCAGCTACAAGCAAAGGTCTGACAACATAAAACATTAAAATTGGCAGGAATTTCTTCAGGATGAAGGCTGAATACTTATTTAATATTGTCCATCAAAAATAAACAACATTTACTTTGCTGACTTACCCAGGATTCCCGTTTAAACCTCTACAAATCTTTACAAGCAAACCATCAGACAGTATCGAAAGCACGGAAAAGGTAACAAGGTGAGTGAGTGCATTTCACTGGCAAGATATTATCAGAATGTGGTTCAGAAGGCACGCTGGGCTCCTGGTGGCTGCACAATGACTTAGAAATTGCATCTAATTACACTTTAAAACAGTAAATAGGAATACCTTTGATACCTGCTTGGCTTTATTTCCTTTAAGGAGCATGAATATGTTGAACTCCTTTTTTTTTTTTTCTATATAGGAAAACTGTCAAGTCAGCGTGCTTTCAAGTAGTTTACAACCTCTGCTGTCCCAAGTTGCTGACACCCAACCAGCCAACCTCCCCAGAAAACAGGCTCAGATCTACTCCAGGTGGTACAGCGAGGCTTGAGGACAGCAGCTCTCATCCCTACATAAGTGCCCATCTCAGACAGGAGCTTCAGCTGCTTTTGTCATATGGCTTTCATTCAGCATGTTATATTTATCAGCTCTAGGCATTACGCAAGCAGATTCCTGTATGCAAGACCTTCGTTACTTTTCTCAGAATCCTTTTCATTTCCTCTAGGAAATTTAAAAAAAAGAAGAGAGAGAAAAAAGTATGCTATTCCTTTACTGCTTCAAAGCATATTTTTCAGCAAAGTAAAGGCATGCTTTGTCTGAACTTATTAATAATTCTGTACCGGATATGCTGCAAGATCCTTTATCTAAGACTTCAGAATATTTTGCCCTAAATCCCTAATTGGAAATGTTAATGAATCCCTGCAGGAAGGTTGAAACTGCCCCATCCAAAGTTCCATGATCCTGTGAATATCAGTTCAGAAATGAAGTATTTCAGAAGCCTATAACGTTTTAAATTCCCTCACATGTTTCTGAGCTCTCAGGTCCAGCTGAGTTTGCATTAATTTCAGTTTAAGTTGCAAGAACAGAATCTTTAGCAGCATCACCCACAATGTAGCTATACAGCACAGGGCTTCCCATCCTCCACAGCTTTCCGTGGTTTGAATGCAGTTGCAAATCTAAGCAGATAACTGCAGCTGCCTTCAACTTTAATAGAGAGGTCGAGCCAGCAGAGCCTGCAGGTGCCAGCAGACAGTGATTCATTTAGATCCAAACAAGGGTATATTTGATCAAGTAAGGGGCTTTGGCTGTTGGGAAGTGTGCAGTCCCTGCGCTGCAGCTCTTTCTCTAGGCAGAGGACATGGCGGAATGAAATACAGTATGCCTTGGGTATGATCCTTGGCCCTTCCACAGGAAACAAGATGGAGCAAAGCAAGTGAGACCATTGGTCTGTGCTGACCACACATTACCTTCTGTAGCCATTCATTCAGCTCCAGCCAAAATCCAACTGTGTGCTCTAAGGTCTTGCAGACTGCCCCAGAGGGCCAGTTCCAAGGCTACATTTAAAAAAAAACAAACCCCAAACAATCTACAACACATGAGCTAGGCCTCAAATGCCTGCCCCAGTCAAGAAAGCAATAGCTAACAACAGCATTCACCAAATATCCTTACATGAAGGGGAAATGCACAGGTCAGAAATGCTGGACCTGCTCCCACCACAAATGGGAGGACGACCACTCGGCAGAGACTGCAGCTTCTCATCCCTGTCGTGACATGAACTGGTATCATTTTCTGGCCTGGAAGAGAAAGGGAAATTCAGGGTGATAAATGTTTGCAGTATAAGAAGTTGCATGACAGTAAATTCTCTTTTCTTCTAATTGCCTGTAATGACATAGAAGATACTGAAATTATTTTATATTTCATATTGCAAACTAGTGCTAAGGACATAATTTAACTGCATGACTGTAAGCTCCCCCAAACCAGCTGACGTGAGATGTATTTGAAATTAACATTTTTTCCTACTGCAATAAAAGAGCTGAAAAAAGGAAACGGTAACTCCTTGCAGTCTGAAGACCCAAAATGCCAGCAGGACACTTAAAGAAAAAGGCTGTAGCAGTGGGCCTGAGAAATCTTCAATACTTAGCTTTGTCAAAGATTTAAGGTTTGTTCCTGAATATTACAAGGATTTCACTTCACAGAGCAATATGCAACACAGACTTAAAACACAGCAGATAAGAAGCGGAACTGTTGATTTCCCAAGTGAGGTGGAACAATGAGAAACTGAAGTAGCTGAAGGACAGAACAGGGACAAGATTGCTTAGGAATAAGCAATAAAACACAGCAGAAGCAAGAGCGGTGTGAAAAGTGTGTGAAAAGCTGATAGACACAGAAAGATTCCCTGCCCAATATCAGGTTAAGATAACTAGACTATATTTCTAGTTAGAAAGGATGCAGCCCAAGGAGGCAGTTAACGATTTCACAGCTAAATCAGTCTCTAAGGAAACAGCTACCAGAATATTAAGTAGTTCAGTCCCTCTTGAGTCATCTCAGCTGGTGAGTCTTTAAAGAGGAGGGGGAAAAATAAAAGGGGAGGGGGAAGTCAGGGGGGAAGAGGCAGCTTTCCAGTATTTCCTGGCTCTCTGAGCTCCATACAGCAGTAGCTTGTCCGTATAGCGATCCCATGACAATTCATCAGTAGTAACTAGAGCCTTGTCTGCACTAGGAAGTCATAGAAAAATTAGCATGGAATAGTTGCTACATGAGCAGTGGCTATTCTGCATTAATTTTCTGTGTGAATACTTCTATTCAGCACCAGAAATCTGCCCCCCTTCTCCTCTGGCTCTTTTGGAGGTATGAACCAACAACTCACAGAGATACATTATAGTATCTCCATCAACTGCTTCCTCTTTCACAATGTTTTAAAAATGGAGTATGTTACACCGAGTGTCATGTGAAGAACTTCAAACAAGTTACATTCACTTCAATTCTGAATGCAATTTTTAATGTCATTTAACTATTCTGCTGAATAAAAAACTTTAGATAATTCAGTTCAACTGTCCTGGATTGTCCCTGTGTAGACAAGCTGCATACAAGACTAAAAAGTTTGACATTTTTCATGCCCTTTCATCTGATACAAACATGAGCCACTTAAATAATTTAAAATATGAAATACATCCAGTTCAGATATCACTTTCAAATTACAGCAGCTAAGATTTGGTCACTTTTACTGTTTTCCTCTCGCAAGACTTCCTAAGAGAGTATTTCATCATTTTAATAAATGAATTCGCACTAAAATTAGAACAGCATAAAAGCCATCAAAGTATGTCCTTTTCTGTTGCAAAATCTAGTTTAAGAATGTCTTCACCCATTTACTGCGGTTTTCTTGCACATAAATTAATTAGATATAAAATACAAAGTTCTCATTCAGGGTAGTATCTCACACTTCTTACTTAAAACACGGGAGAACCAAACACTCATATTATTTCCACCATTTGGCCAGAGCAGGAGGGAAATATATTTTCACCACGTTAGATTTCTGCTGATTACGTTTTTCCTCTCTAGTTGGCACAGTGGGGCAATCTGAAAAGACTGCTTCATACCATCAAACTAACACTTCTCTTAGACCCAGGGCTACCAGAACCAGTATGGTAGAAAGGTGTTTTTAATTTGTACCCAGCAGTGACCTGAAGCTGTCTCGTGGAGGCATGAGCTCCACAGCTGTTCACAAGGAGATTCAATTTTTCACAAAATACAGGAACAGTGTCACTCTGGTATCCTGGGATACTGTTGCATAAACATACTACCTGGGTAGACCTGGTAAAAGGAGGCATGAGATCACTTCTAGAGATTATTTCTGATACATAAATTGCAGGGTGCTATGTGGCAACAGGAAATAGAAGCCACTCCAACGGCTTTGCCACCGTTTTTCTGACTTCCCATAGGTATTTTGCTTCCTCAATTGGGACAGTGAAAAGTCTCATCTCAGAAATTAAAAGATTAAGATACACTTGTTCTAACAGAAGTCAGATGCAGCATATTCAAGGAGCTACATACTGCAAGATTTCTTTATTCCATTTACAATGCAGCCTTCTACCTCTGACCCCAATCACACCAAGAGCAAGGCATCACAGACCCTCCTGTTGGAAAAAGTATTTCTTCCAAAGCAAGAAATCTGACATACCAAGATTTTTGCCTTTCCCATTTTCTTATGGGTGGGTAGAAAAATCTCCCCTGAGTAATATACTTTCTTGCTTATAAAGTGGAAGATCCCAGGCCTTTTAGACACTCCATGCAACTTACCAAAAGAATATATTATGAGAAGATAAAAGGACTATGAACATGCAGGATATAATGCAAATTTAAATCAAACTGATCAGTAAACATTTACTCAACTATTCCAAGTATGTGACCTCAGCCAATGGACCTTTTTCTGCCTACAATATTCATCTGCTTTCTTTTTTTTTTAAATTATCTTTCAGGAATGACAATAGCAATGCACTTTTAGCTAGGGAAGGTTTCTTTATCAGACATTGTTGGGAGGCTTTTTGTTGGGTTTTCTTCGTTGTTGTTTTCTAAAGGAGTTTAAAAAATATCCGACTTGGTCTCATTTTTTTGGACTTACATTAGGTACACAGATCTGTGGTAACCTGGCGTCACAGGTCTCTGGAGAGGCTCATCTATACTCTGATGGACACCAGGAAACAGCTTCTTCTTGGTTTTTGGAGTATGAGTCATTATCTGACATGCAGGAAATAAAGAAATGGGAAAAAAAAAAAGGAGAACGCAGTGGAAAGACAGATAACTGAAGCCATAGAAAAAAATTCCACAGAAACATTGCATCAGAAACTAAGTTGCATTCTGGTGTCACTAGGTAAAATTTCCTGGAATCACTGTAGGCTGTTCCATGACATTTTATCTCATGACATCTTATGTTTCCATCATCAGCATTGGTAGACATATGGACTCTGGAATCCAGAAGTTATATAATCACATTTATCTCAAATTAGTGACAGCACACTAAATGACATTCATGCCAACTTTACAGTTTTTTACTTAATGGCTTTTTGCTGCTTGAGGTAAGACATACAATACCTGATCTGGCATAACGCCTGCAGAAGCAGTTAACTTTTCAGCTTTTTTTTTTTTTCAAAATAATTTCAGACCAGCAGAGTGATCCAGTATTAACTTGCTCAGCACTTTGCTTTGTGTGCCCACAGAGTCACTGATGTAGCACTAGAACCCTAAGGCTGCCTTTAGCTTATTATTAAACCGCAGCCTGACCACCTCCTGTAAAAGGGTAGCTCAAACTTACTCCGCTTCTTCTGAACAGCAGCTAATAAAACAAACTGTGAAAGATCTGGCCTGCTATGGAGGTAGAACCTGGCTCTTCAAGCAACAGTTTGAAGAAGAAAAGATTTTAGAAAGTGATGAAACTGCTGAAACTTAACACTTAATCCAGCAAATTTATTTATTTCAAGATGCTAGTGAGTGGTACTCACTCCCAAGTACTCAGTTGTTAGCAGCTTCTCTCCTGCAAGCTCTCCCAGCTGAGGTTGCAAAACCTCATCTTTGTCCAGATCAGCCTCCATGATGTCATGGTCCTCCTGAAACAGCAACACGCATGTTATTTGAGCCCATGTTCCAAGAAGTTTTAATTTCAAATTTAATTCTCGCTTCAGTAGTCACTTGGATGATATATACTTTCCATATTTATTGACTGTTAGTACGGCACATGTAAGTGGTAATGGACAAGAATTTCCTATCAAAGTAGACATCTAAAGACAAACTTAAATAAACTTTTGATATAACCAGCAAGTAAAGAATTCTGGGACAAGATAAAAAACCACCCCCTTTTTCCATAACTACAACGTACAATTGTACAAAGTACAGTTTGCCTTTCAAAAATTGTTCTTCAAATTTCCAACCCCAAATAATTATTCCTTGTTTTACCTAATAATGGCTTAGGAAAAATCTCAGGCATTACTATCTTTGTAGAACAGTGCATGCTAGTGTGAAAAGAGGTGCAATGCTCTTCAGCATGCAATAATTAAGCAGCAGCTGGCATGAAGTTTCGAGTTTTAGTTTCTGCAGAGCTGCCAAAGTCAATCTAGTCATACAGTACAGACTTAAAAAAAACCCTGATGGCACTTTCTCAGCCACACTGGATACCGAGAAAAGGTTACTCTTGGTTAAAAAACACCCTCTCCCCTAAAAAAAAAGACCCCAAAAAACAAGCAACCGACCAGACAAAAACCACAAACCTCAAACTTAAGGAATTTCAGGTAAGTCAATTCTAAAAAACAAGCCAAAAAATCCCAGCCCCCACAAGGAATTTATCATTCAAGCAAAGAGGATGGTAGGAAACTTGACAGAAAACTTCTCTGGATCTTTTAATGAGTCAGTATCATCTGCACATAAATGTAATCTGGGCTATAACAACTAACAGTAAAAATGAAGGAAGTGCACCTGAAAAAAATTCATAGTCTTTCCTGAACATTAGCATTCCATGAGACTGAAACTCCCATATGCTCCTCCCGGACCAACAATCGGACCAGGACTTAACAAACCCTTTGGGCTGCATTCCTCTATCTTGACAAAAACACTCAAGTAATTTATTGCTGTGTATTCCCCAAGAAGGAAAAAAATCTCCCAAAATATTTTATTACTCATTTCCAAGAAAGAGAGGCATAATTTTTAATTACTCAATAAAAAAAATAATAAAAAAATCCTTATTGTTGGGCATTCAAACCCTCCCCTCAAGCAGTAGTTCCTGAAAGATGAGACCACGGGTGTCTGACAGCAGTTTTTTTAGAGCAACGTGACGCAGGAGCAACTCAGGTTTGCTTTTTCACCCAGCTCTCTGCATGCATGATGTATTTACCTTCTCCTCACAGACCACTTTGGTTTCCCCAGGTTCCACCTCTCCCAATATTCTGTTTGACGTGTTTTTGTCACACAGAGAACTCCAGTTTCTAGTTTTCTTCCTGCTAGCCTTGCTCCCTGATGTTATTCAACATACCCAGTAACTGAGCTTGAAAATGTCCCTCCTCTGCCTCCTTCTACAGAAAAAGAGTTTTGACAAACGTGCAATCATTCCACCACTAAACCAACACAATTGGTGCCCTGTAGCTCACAGGCTGCAGCAGATGTTGGCAGCAAATAACATAAAGGCTTGAGGTCCTGTGATTAGGTCTGTGATTAAGCTCTCTTTCTTTTGACGTATTCTCTAGCTGAAGTGTATTTTCACACTGCAATTTACTGATTTTATTGCCAGGTGCTGAGTGATGAGGGATCAGAGGGTGTCCAGTAAATCGTAACTGTATAGTTATCTCAAGTTTGTCAGTAAACTTTTGAATTAGAGCTACAATATCATACATTAACTTTTATAAGCAGCTTTCAAAAATGGTCCAATTCAGATAAAAAGCAAACGTAAAGATCAAAAAGTAAAGATAAATTAAGTTAATATTTAATAGAACAGTTGAGAAAATATCATGTACCAGAAAATACGCACTCTCACTGTGGGTGTCAACACACCCCAGATGGCTGACATAATGAAGGTGGGTATGTTACTCCAGAAGCCAGTGCATCCTGAGCTCTATACTAATTAATTTAAAACTGAGCTTAAAGCTAAGCAGAAGCAGACAAACCCCAAACCCAATTTATTTCTGAATAACAGCATACATGTAGACTTTTTTTAAATTCAGTTTATATGCTCCAATGTCACACATTACAGAAACTTAAATTTCTGAGTGTATGATGCCCTTTGAAATCCCAAACTTATCCCCCAACTGGCTAAACCACACCTTGGTGGCAGTGTTTAGGAGAAAGCAGTCATTACCGTAAGATCTGCTCAAAGCCAATACAGGATTCAACAACTCTAAATAAAATACAGATACAAGCAAAAAAACATGAAAGGTAATAGTAACAGCATGGGGAACCTTCACATGCTCTTGGAAACAATAAAAGCTGGGGCAAAACCTGCAAAGTAAGTCGGCATAAAAGAGTCTTTTGTTGTTTCTCAACTCGTGAAGGTCTAAATATTGGTATTAAGCAGATCAGCAATGACTTATAATATCAGCAAGCAGTCTGAATGCACATCATTAAACTGTCAATATATGGACAGATTCTGAAATACAGTCTGTGGTAGCTTTTTGTAAAGTTACGTAAAGGCAAGACTTCTGGTAAAGTTTTCCAAAACTTTCTGTTGCCAGATCATAACATCAGATGTTATCACAGAACCCCAAAGAACAATAACTCACTGCATTTCCAAAATACAAAAAGCCTCCAGGTATCGAGGCAGTGAGTCAACAAATCTTTGCTTATTTAACAAAGTAACAACATTATGCATTTTGTGTAGCATTTTGCTGCCATGCTGTTTGTACACTCTATTTTCTAAACTGAGGGACTAAGAACGGGTTCTCCTTGCAGAAGAACAGAGTTATACTTCCCAGCAGCAAAAAGTGCCACTAGACAGTTTTAAAATTGGTACGATGAGATTTCGTCTTTTCAATATAATGGCAAAGCTAATGAAAAACTGGAATCAGACACTTCTGTTTCAAAAGCCTACTGTTATTTTTGAGTCAAAGAGTAAGAAGTGACAGAATTCCGTTTTAACAACATGATGGTTCAGTGGTAAAAATGCATTTCAAAATGATTTGACCAAGAACGTTGGCTGGGATTGTGAGCAGCAGGAACTAGGGGGTATGACTGAATAGGAGAATTCACCTTCCTTTTGTTCCCAAGCGCAGGTAAAGCAACGAAAGTGTTCAAGGCTAACATGCAATTCAGTGCCACGCCTTTCACAAAGGAGTTCCTTATCTCTGTGCTTCCCCAACAGAACACAGTATCCTTCCAAAAAGTATACTAGAGTTCAAGAGAAAATATCACTGCCTTGGGTTCTCAGGATACACCTAAGATGCTCAAAGCCTTGGAACATCAGTTAAATGGTGTTAAGTAGCATATTAAGGAAAGGGAAGTTATAATGACTAATCCCCAGAAAGCCCATCTTGCACATCAAGCACTGATTTTGGGTGAGAGGAGTGGAAGATTATTGAAAACTCACTTCAGGACTGCAGGAGGTGAAGGAACTACAATAATCTAATCCTATTAGGAAAAAAAAGGAAAAGTTTATTGTACCCCCTTAAAACAAAAGGGGGAGAGCCAATTGTTAAGTAAAACTTCCTTGTAGCTCTAAAGTTAGAATTTCCACACAGCACTAAATTTAGGCAAAGTCACAAGGGTAATCAGTTCTCCTGTTCACCAACCTATTGTACCACAACTCAGAAAATAGCCAAATAATGCAACCAGTGCAAAACTTCCCCGGACATTGCCAGGCAAGGGCTGGACCCTGCAAGGTGCTGCACCACAGCAGTGGAGAGCACACCACACCTTTTACAACCAGGACCTACATTTTTCTCTGCTGTCAAATTATAAAAGGCTCAACATGCACTGAAAATGCACTCAGTCACCCTGCAGTAGCAGGGCAAGGTTTAGCCTGTGACATGCTTGGCACTGCTCCCTAACATCTGTGTTAATGTGCAATGAGCCACTGCAGTGTGGATACAACTGTCTTGGTAAGTTTTATGTGTCTTATTCTTTGTTGGTTCAGGACAAAAGCTTGCTTTTTGCCCCAAAAATTGGTTTTCAGTACATATATGTTCTCCACTAATATTTATAATAAAAGAATGCTTTGTACAGATCACTCTCAATATCACTGAGTTCTTCAGGGCAGATACATGATATAAATGTATATTTGCATATACACTCATCTAAATACACTTAAGCACTATTCCAAGAATATCTCATTCAAGACTTTTCAATAAAAAAAAAGTGCTATGTAGTAGACTTCTTTGAGATAGAACGCCCACGTAAGTGCCTACACACTATATTTTCAACACCCCGTGTGCATTTACGGCAACATATTTCAAGCTATCACTGAGGAGGTGACTTGCCAAAATAAAAGAGTAGGACTTCAAATTAAGATAAGGTAATGGAAACAGATGCAATTTTCTTGTTAATACACCCTGGTAATTAAATAAAAATAAATGCAAACAAAAAAACTGAAGTCTGGCTTATTGACACCTCCTGTCTAGAAGACTGAGGATTTTTCTAAAAGGTGCCAGAAGGCCTTTAAACTTACTTCCTCATCCTCCTCTTCCTCTTCATCGTCAGACACAATACTATCATTTAATGGCTCTTCTAGAAAGAAGCAAAACAAAATGGTGTAAGAGTATACGTGCACCTTAACAGAACGTCTAGTTATTGCCCCTCTTTTACAACAATAAGATTTAGCTTGCTTCTCATATAGACATCCTATTCTTTTCAAAACAGCTATTGGAATTATTTGCTCCTAAAAAGCACTCTAGAAATCACTGAAATCAATTCATATTTCGGAAAATGGTAGAAACAGAAACACCCTAGAATAGTTCTTTTCTCTAAGTCCCGCTATGATGTCCCAGTGTACTTACTGACAATACTTGAATGAAAGTGTGTGCACTTGCATAGTGGTAATACAGTGCTTAAATACTTTATTTGTTCTTTTACAAGCTAGGACCATAAGATACGCTGTTTTCTGCTCTTTCCAAAAGCCAAAGAAAGCAGTCAAACTTGTTCTATTTTTACCGTACAAAAAGATTAAATCAGAATTCACCTCCTTTTTCTTCAGCCATCCTTTCAGCCACAGGAGCAGAAAATACAAGAAATATATTAACATAGCATCTACAACTCCTGGGACACATCAACACACTTTCCAAAAAGGATGGTTTCTGCCCCCTATTCAGGATAAGCCATTTCAGGTAACAAAGCTACACTCCTCAGTAAGAGCAAGTGATGAGCACAGACAGACCTAGTCCCTAAATCCTGCTTTACAGATTGTATCACCTGTTTGTTTTTGCAGTTGACAGCAGTCTCTCACTACTATGAGGCCACTGGCATGAAAGAAAATAGTCAAGGTCATTCTATTTACAGTCCCAAGACTTTGGGATTGAAACCTACTCAGCCTTTTATTTCTTCTTTATAATCATAATACAAAAGGAAATTTTAAAATACATCTGAAATTCAAGTCCTGACATTCACTATTCACCCTGCCTCAGACCATCACAGTATAGCTATTCTTTGAGAGTTTCAACACCAAGTAAAAACATGAGCTTTCTTATGGCTTTTGTGAAAGATTTACAGCTCAGATAGCTGCATCTGTTCTTCTGACCTGAATTGAGCTGCTTGATAATATATTCAATCTGCCGGATCATCTCTGCGTTTCCTTCCTTGATAAAACAGCGCAGGATTTCTTCCATTCCCTGTATGTAGTGGAAAACATTGCTAAATTAGTATTTCATGTGACCACAGTGACAGAGTTTCATTACCTAAAAAGTAATTGTTTTGTCAGGAAAAAGAGAGGCAGTGTGAAACAAACAACTGTGTCCAGCTCCAAGCACTCCATTTTGTCCACACACTTCCCCCAAAGAACAAAGTAATAGTCTGTCTAGATCGCTTCTAGGTTTAAATACAGAAGCATCCATGGTGAACAGCAAATTTTTACTGTAGATCTGATGCTTCTGCCTTTTGAATTCAGTACACAGTAGTCAACAGAAAAGGGAAAATTTGCATTCATAGAGACAACAGAACAAGATTCAGAGAAGGAAAGCAAAAGGCAGGACCAACTCTGACCTTCTCTTAAACCCAGTTTCTCTATTTGTGGCCCCTTGATGTTGTGCCTTTAATCATTTTAGATGACTTCCAATCCTCTGTGCTCTGTGAGGTAAAACATCTGACAACAATTATGTCTGCATAACTCTCTAGGTTAATTCTTAAGATACAAAAATACACTGCTATCCCAGGAACAGCTTCCTCAAATCCAGAAATTAAATCATATTCATAGCCATTAGACTACCTTTCACAGGAGATCAATTCGTAGTTCTGCTAAAACCTTCCTCCTGCTGCCTTCCCCAGCTTACCATGTCTATACCAGGCAGAAGCAAAAGCAGCAAGGGGAACTCATCCTCTTACTGGCTATTCACTGGTGCAGAATGAGTTAAGTAAGAGGAAGAAGTAGCAGGTCAGATGAAAGCATCTCCTTGGCCACATCCAGTCTGGAAAATGCTAAATGCACAACACTATTCTACAATGACACCTTTAATTTATAATTTAGACAGAATCCTTCACACTCCTGGGGCTCCACTTCTGGGGAAGGACCAGCAAATAATGCAGAAGTGTTTCAGACATACATTTGTATCTGCCTGCATATCCAAGGTGAAGAGCCTCTTATGGATTCCCTTCTGAAAATGCCATGGCTCCTACCTCCCAACCTTGCTGCACGCTGCTTAACAGGTACCTGTGTGCATGCCATCTTTGGCATATGTGTTGATCTTTGTGCTATGCAAAGCAGCACTTCTTACCATTGCTCTGGCTTCTTCTCGGACAGAAGGGATGGCAAGAATGCTGTACAGTGCTCCATTCACATAGGGTTGTATCTGAGAGGAAGAAATAGTCATTCCACCAAGAAAAGCTCTTACATTCACCCCAGCTGATTATAAGCAACATTTAAGAGTGAAGGTGCAGAATAACTATGTTCAGAGAGTTTAACCAGGCTATACTGCCCTGCAAAAATTCCCACTTAGGAAGCAGTGAACTTTCAGGATGCAAATATACTGGGATATGGTTGATCTAAATCAATACTGCTGCATGCTGATTTCCTCCCCAATGCTGTCTGAAAATGTATCTTGCAAATTGACCTAGCCCATAAAAAAAAAAAAAAGGAGCGAGGGGAGGGAAAATGAGAAAAAGAAGGTTCGTTTCTGACAAACACTAGTGAGGGTACAAAAAACGGGACAAAGAACAGGGACAAGAATGTGTCAGCATGAACTCAGGTCAGGCCTCAAGCACTGTAGCCTTAAGCAGGATAATAAAAGCTGTAGCAGCTTAAAACATCCTCTTACTTGCCCTCAGCAGAGGCAAAAACCAGCTAGCATGAAAGCTCTGCGTTATGATTAGTGAAAGCCACCAGATCTGTCAGACCAGTTTTATCAGCGCTTATGAGACCCTTTGTATTGGTCAGTGCCTTTTGGAGCGTTAAGATTCAGAGTCATCCTCTGTCTATGGATTGGAAAAATGAACAATAAGTGAGGCTGGGAGCAGGGGAAGCACAGAAAGGTAAGGGACTGGGCTTTACACAAGAATTCCACAGCTTCTCAGAAAGCTCTCCTGGCACCCAGGAGCATTGCTTTCTACCTTTGACTTTGATAACAACATTTCTATCAGCTGTGCTGGTGCAAACTAGGTTGTAAGAATGCACCGTCTGAGAGAAATTTCAAGGTCATTCTAAGGTACAGAATTCAACAGTAGGATGGCATTTCTAAATGCTTCAGTCTAGGGATCGGAATGTTATCTTGTATTAGTATGTATTGTATTAACACTCATCATTCACAAAAACAAAAGCTAGTGAAAGAGTCCAATAAAGGTATGCCAAGTTTCATCTTAACCAAAACAGTGCTAGTAAAGAACTGACCTACAGCTTCTAATGAATTCATAAAACATGGACTAAACACTTCATTGAAAATTACTCTCTACTTTCAGTTTAAGTTACAAACAAAAAACCTGTTGATACAATCACTGCATATAAACATAAGACACCAGAATTTATAATTAATTTTTACTAGAAGTCCCCAAACACCTTGCACAAGTATCAAGGAATCATTCTAGAACATCCTGGTAAAAATTCTCCCTCCCCATGATTTCAGCCTCATACATTATTTGCCCACATCTTCTCCTGCCTTGAATTTTACTCCATGGTCAAAGAAGGGCCCCTCTGCATAGGCAGCTGAAGCAATGCTTTACATAGCAGACAGCAGAGTGATTTGCTAAAAAGCACTTAGTAGAAATAACGAATAATTTTCAGCATTTTCCTCTGAGATAGTTTAATTTAGTATCTAAGATGCAAATCTCTAGAGACAGAAAAGAAATGAACCACAAAAGGGTTAAGCAGCAGGTCATATGAAGTAGTAGATAAAAAGATATTAGGGCTTGAATGTCACAGATGTAATGCTTTCTTATGACATTCCTTAAAACTACTGGCAAATTTGCTTCTTTGCACCTGCTGTTTTGCATAATGGGCTCGCACCACACATTGTTCATCTCATGAACTAGTTAAGTGAGATTGAGATGATTTGGTGTGAGATGACATTTTAACAGCATCTGAAACTGCCATCAAGAAGGCATGTGGATTGCATGATAACTATGCATCTAAAAGTCTTCCGTTCTTAGCTGCCAACGTTTGTTAAAGGAAGATGTAATTATGTCTAGAAAGACCAGCATCCAACGAAATAAAATTTACATAACTGTGAATTTTAGGAAAATTTCACACCACTTAATCACATGAGGGTCTAACAAAAGAAACAAAACTAATTTACTTTTTTCCATTTCTTCCTTTTTTAATTTTTAACTTTTCTTTCCACCTTTTTCTTAGCCCAAAGTTTGCTGTATAAATACCTCATGATTCTCATGGCCAAGAAGATTAGAGAGAACTTTGAGCACGTGGGTTGCAATCCTTGCACACATTTTCTTCCCTGCAAAGGGATAAAAAATATGCTTGAAAAAAATATAACAGATCAGAGCAAGCTTCTTTCTTACTTCTTAAAATCAGTACTAAATATAATTTACCTGGGGCAGTACTATTCCTTGTTCCTGCCAAATACTGCTCAGCGTAACTGAGCTGAAATCAGTGGAGTTACACGGGACTGATACGGTGTAATCTTGGACAGGATGCAACACAGATGGATTTTTAAAAGTTTAACAATGGCACTATTTTGCTTATGGCAAGCAGTGGATTTTTCACCCTTACCTTACTTTCCTTTTTCAAAGGAAACTTACTTTAAGCTTCTTCAAAGTCTCTTGGACATAGACAGGACCTCATTTTCTTTGGCGGGGGGGGGGAATCTCTGCATTGTAGAAGTGACACATGCAAGTATTTCACTCCACAAGGTGAAGGTTAAGCTCCTTGCCACTACTCATCAATTCAGTTCTGACTTTCTTTCATACAAACAACTCTCTTCCACAAGTATAAAGCGTCCTTTGAAAAGTGGGCCTGGAATGTAGAAATGGCTGTCCTCACATGCAGATATGAAAAAAGAATCAAATCTTAGAGGGTTCCAATGATTACTTGCTTAATTGCTTAGATTTTGGTGAAGCTAACCTGCACAGTTTGGGATTCTTGGGAAAGAGATCTGCTCAAAAGCTTTGGTTATAACCACACTCAATATCTCTGGTCATGTGAGTCCCTGCTACTAATTATAGTCACTTGAAAGAATCCAGGTATATCAGAAAAAAGAATTCACGATCTTCCCTATACATTTCTTGGAATAAGGTTATAATTCAAAAGGTAAGGCACCTGCACTCCGCAGACAGAGATTCATGAGCAAAGCAATGGAATACTCCAGCGTGTAATCAGACAGACAATCTGTATCTCTTAGAACATCCACCAGCCAGAAAATGAGCCCATCTTTGATCATTGCCGACTGCAGCGCACGCCTAGGATTAAAAAACAAAAAGCCCTCAAAACTAAGACCACAACATAAATAACTTTCAAACACTTTCATAGCTAATATAAGCACATTAAAACCCTACATCATCTACCTGCTATACACTAGCCTGCCAATAAAACCAGACCGAAAGTACCCATTTGGATAGAATCAATTAAACTAAGGAATTAACAAAGCCTGAAGAAAGTGAAGATGCAGTTTCCCATAGGGTTAGAGGACTAAGATGTTGTTGGGAGGACTGGGTTTTTGTGTGTTTGTTGTTTTTTTTTTTAAACCTCCAAACTGCTGAGGTAAGTGTCTTCATTGTTTTCTAAGGCTTCTAACTCTACCTAAAATTGCATTTTCAATTGTCTTAAAATGGTAAAAAAAGCCAGCTACACACAACAGACCCATAAAATAAATTAATTGTCTCTTCTGACATAGGT
>JAOXJM010000052.1:11483285-11525263 GCA_026413425.1 Tringa solitaria
CCTTTTACTGCTTTTGCAAATTTCTTTTGTGGTGGGCATTTGAGTCAGACTGCTAATGCGAAAGACACAAGACAGCCCATGCACAGACAGCTCCAGGAAAGAGGATCAACAGGATGAGGACGAAATCCCTGAAAAATGTTTGCAGAAAGGATAATGAAAACCTTATGTTCTGGAATGTAATGCAACTCTTTTTTCTACATAGGATCTTCAGAACTTTCTACATTAAAATTTTCACTTTGTTCAATTAAGGAATGCATAAAAAGCACACAAGGCTACAGCAGATGTACATTTACTTGAGCCTTGATAGCTGACAGGAAGTCAGGTTAATTCAGTCAGCAAACCTGAGTTCTCCTCCATAATAAATGACACTGCTTTCATCAGTCATCAGAAGTTCTGATGATTGTTATGGGAAAATCAAGTGCTCTTCTTTCCTCCCTGAACAGAGCCTAACTAGCCTGCATTTCCTCTCCTGCTGTCACCACTGCATGCTGTGCTTTCATCACCTGAGGCTGAATTTCTGCAGAGCCCCCAGAACATTCTCCCATGTAAGGGAATCCTTGTCTTCAGCTTTCAGTCTTTCTTCCAGCATTCGCAGCAACGCTGGGTTCTGAGAAAGGTAGACACGACCTGGTGAAAAAAGTGATGAAAGAACAGAGGCTGAGATATCAGCTTATGATAGAAAAGCAAAAAAGTAAGCAGGATTGACCTCAGTTTCTTCTTGAAAAGCCACAATCTTGTGCCAAGACCCAAACAAACCTGCACAAATGAGTTGTCTAGCAAACCCGTTGCATTCAATCCAGCCACTTCAGGCATTAGAGGCTCCCACTTGCCAAGTTAGTACCACACAGAATCCACTATTCCTCTTATAGTACATGCTTTCTGGTCTATCAGTTTTTTACAGTCTAGGAAAAGAACAGAGATGTCCAAAGAGCTCTGAAAAGTTAGGTTCCCCACTGTTATTAACTTTAAATGGGATTTCAGTTCCTAGCAGTAGTTAACTCCTTAAGTAACACCAAACCAAGGGCTAATTTGGGACAGGCAGAGATAGAAAGCTACATTTATATCTAACCAAACAGCAGTGATGCACAAAGATTTATCCAGGTGAGGACCAAGAAGATGCAAGAGCAGCTGCACGAACTACTGTTGCACAGCCCGGCAGCAGGTCTGCCTACAGAATCTAAAAGGAATTTTTTTTAAGTTTCCAGATAGATCACAAATCATCAAAAGAAGTTAGAAATGCTGAATATACAGTGTCAAAATGAAAACTTTCAAGATAGTGAAAAAGTGTTTTGAAGGCATGTAAAAGACTGTGAATCCCTAGAAAAAGGGTACAAATAAAGCTCAACTTCCACGTGTAGCAACATGCACTTGTGAAGCAGCAATAAGCCAGCATCACATGAAAATGCTGTCTCTCTCTCTTGAAGCAAATCTCTTACCTTCTGCCAGTGAAGCAAAAGCATTGATAAGCCTTGCCATATACTGTCTGACAACCTCACTCTTAGAATGTAACAATTTGAGGACACTTCTCTGAAAAAGAAAGCAAGCATTAATAAAAATTTGCCAAAGCAGGAAAAAAACCCAAAGTTAGTCTTCTATGGTGTTTTAAAAGCTCATTAAATTTTCACAGCAAACAAACTTTGAACACATATAGATATCTTAAGTAATGTAAATATGATTTAAAATTTCTCAGTTGGTTTGTTTTTTTTTTGTTGACAGGGTGCTGAGGGAGGTTCAGTCCATTAAAAATTCATTAAGGTCCATGGTGTAGGGTGAGAATTATAATGAACCAACACAGTTATCAGTTAATGCTAGTATCTAAAATTAATATTTAGTCAGTGACAAAAAAATGGTTAGTTTTGTTGATGAACTTAAATGCAGTAATGTTATCTGAACAGAAATGCTATTGTTTGACAACTAAGAGTGTGGGAAAGTAGCTCTGGAACAAGAACACCACATTGCAAACTATTTTTAATCTGTTTTACTTCAGGCATTGCTTACACGTAACTTTCCTCCTACAGGAATTTACAGGGAAAAAACAGATCATAGATTTAATGATCCTTTAACTTTTCTAGTGAAGTTACTGTTGCAATGACAATGGGAGCCACAACATAACAAGTAGGCTCACTGCTTCAAACAATTGGGGAACTCAACTATGCATAAAATTCACTATTACAAATGAAAAAAGTTGCACTGTTGTTAGCAATAGTATTGGATTATCAGTGACGAGCAAACTTTCAAAATCAGCACACCAGCATTTCCCCTTTCTAAAGAAAGGTAACAATCCATTCCAAATTCATGGAAATTCTATTGAATGTGTTCTTACAAGTGCATAATCAGATATTCCATAGAAGAACTGAGATTGAAGTCCTAATTTAGTTCTTATCCTAGATCAGTGGAATGGATTGAAAGTATTATCTAGCAATACATAATCACTCAAAAAGAGACACAGCATCTGATAAGCAAGAGTTAACTCCCAATCAGGGGGTTCAGTAGGCTTCTGCTCAACTCATGAGCATCAAGCACCAGGAGAGGTGACAAACTTCCACTTGTCTACAAGAACTGTATCTACACTGAGAGCTCTTGTAATGCAAAGCTTTGCCTACCACGTTTAAAGACTGACGTTAAATGTATGACAAGATTTTTGGCACTTCTATTTTATTTTTTTTTCTCAGAGAGCAATAAAATTTTCCGATCAGCACTTTATAAAAACAAATAAGCAGTATCACATGCAAGTCAGAGGAAAGGCCTTTCCAGCTGACCTGACAGTTGCTGTGGCAGTCTAGGAGGTCATTACTGATGTAGGCTTGCAGGACAGTGTCTCTCTGTTCTCCAGGATACGATGTTGTCAAGCGCTTAAATAAATAACAACAAAAATAAATCAGGCAAATAAATAAAAGGTAATGTGAATTGATGACCACTGAAGATTTTAAAGGTGCTGATACCTGACAGTTGAGAAACCTCTTCTCACAGGGAGAAGGAATTCAACCTCAGTGATCTAAGGGAAAGAGATGAAATGAACTGACCTGACCTCAGCTCAGTGATCCACTACGAAACTGTTAATTGGGAGCTTTCACCACTGCCCATACAGGAAGCATTACTTCCCATGAAGTTATAAAGTTCCTCCAATAGCTACAGATGTGGTGCTTTTCTAAAACATCTGAGACAGAGTACTGGGCTAGAACCACCACTGGTCAGACCCAACGGATGTTTGTTTATGTGAAAATGAACATTGAAGCTTGATCAGAATTCCACTATTATCATCTCTCACTTCTGTCATTTTGAACACATCAGCTTCCTTTTCAGCAGGAAAATGTATCTTCCTGTCCTTGTCACCTTTAATTTTTCTGAAATATCATTACATGATCAGAGGCAAACAAAATGTATGGTCTAGTAGAATACCTTAATTATAAAGGAAAACTGGTGATTAGAGTCAGGTATTTCTTCCATACAGCAATATTTGTATAAATCTAAACCAGGGCAATACGTGGAAAGAGAAACTTCCTAAAACAACAATTTCCTTGAAAACATGTCAGAAATTACTTCTACTGAAGATCCCAGGAATTCCTATCCAGCTTTTCTATGATGGGGAGAATACTGCTACAATACATACCTATTGCCTGGCCTTTCCTCATCATTTCAAGAGTGTCAGCAAGCTTCACTGACAGGGAAGTTGCCAACAATGCTGAACTGATCACCAGCACAATCTTTTGGCTCACAAGATAAATATTAGTTCTGCACCCCTCCAGAAGGGACCTCTTTATTCCTGCAGAGGCCATCTCCTTACCCAGCGCAGAGCCTGCAGTAAGAAGGCCTTGAGACGATCGTTCCCTGTAATCAAATCTTTCTTCAGTTTCTCATAATCCAAAGAGGGCAACAGTGGCACATCCTGCACCTTCCTACAATGCAAAGGTAGGATGTTTATCAAAACTCTCCTTATTCAGTGCAGCTGATGTTACTGAGGTGAGAAGAGCCAAAACAGGAAGCCTGCTTCAGGAAAAGAGCTTCCACATCGTTACACCTTTGCTACTTTTTATTACCATTGCCACGTTAGAACAACAGACTTTTTTAAACTTGGGCTTATTTCTTTTCACCATGCATGCAGCTCATTTACCATCATAACTTGCAGACACTAAGCTCTGACAACTACTTAATTGACCATCTGAGCTTTTTAGTGGCACAAAACAGTGCAGTGACACCCTTCCTCGCCCTGTGTGGACCACAAGAGCGTGAAGGCAGCAGCTTGTGGCTCTTGGCACATCGTTATAAACAGACGCAGCAACAAGCTGCAGTTCCAACTTCACCTCTAAACCCTCATGCACACAGAAATGTCTTCTCCAAGGCAAAGGTGGAGGGCTGAGTGGATTTTTACAGGCTGGACTATGCTAGCTTAACGTAAAACTTGATACAGGACCATTTTCCATGCACCAGTACTACTTTCAGTCAATGCTTTAATTTTAATATTTAAATATATTCTACTAAACAATTTTTGCTCCTATCTTCCTACTGCTTTTCAAAAGAAATTTTATAAGTATAATTGTCCCTTTAACTATCTTTTAAACAACATAAGGATCAAAACAGTGTCTCAAAAATTGAATAAAACCTTCACCTTGGATATGCTATATCTATTTGATCTTATAAAACAAAATTTATTAAGTCAGTTGCAAAAAAATTAAGCTTGAAGCACCCAAAAATCCATGTTACTGATTCCCCCCTTTCCTGGACTTGTGAGAAATAAACCAATTACAACAACAGGACCGTAATGTGCGGAAACAGTAAAGAAAATGCAGCAACCAACTCACAGGTGTGGAGTGGCAGATTTACTGGATTAGCAACATTCTGCTGAAATTAGGATGTTACTGAACCTGCCCAACAGAAGAATACACATCGCACAATATTTGCATACAACGTTCACTGAGATCAGAGGAAGCACACAGAGGATGCGTGATTCCCATTTGCAGACAACTGGCAGCACACTTCAGTTTACTAACCCCTCTTCCTCCTCTCTACCGAAATAAATGAAGCTCAGCAAGAAATACTTACACAGGGGCTAAAGATGCTCTTAACATTGTGGAAGCCTGGATCAGAAAGAGAAAAAATAAATCACAACAGATTAGTCCAACCAACAATGTTACTAATGAGGTCCACAGTGAATTCTTTCACTGAGGTTCTGCAGTTCTTTTCCTGTAAAATCTATGTTGCAAATTTGAAACACAGCTAAAGAAAGAGGAGACTTCAATATTTATCTTTCTTTTATCTTAAAGTGTTTCACATGTAAAAACCTCTTTCACTATGATCTGGCTACTTTATCTTCAACATTTTACTCCAAAAATTACCTATACTTGAAGAATTTTAAAAAATAAAAGGAAAAAATCAGAGTAGAAACTACCATACAAAACCCACTGAGGAAGATGAAGGCCTTGTTGAACGCATTTATTGACTTAAAAAGTTTTAATACCTTAAAGCTGCAATAATATTCCACTGGGGACATACCACGTATGAGAGCACCCAAATGTGCTACAATTGTCTGTTTTGACACTAATGTTATCTGGGTGCCTGTATCTATTCATATATATTTCTCTATATAACTATTAATATATAAAGAAAAGACTATTTATTCTAGCATGGAACAGCATGCCATTCTCTGAGGTTCTGCCCAGGTTAAATTCAATTTAAGCCTGGATATTTCCTCTCTGATTCAGCGTGACACAGAGCATATGTAGCCACCGCTGCTGCGTAAGTCAAAACTTAAAAACATCAACATCACATACAAGTTGTCTGCTTCAGTAAATATTTTTTGCTAGAGTGAATTGTACATGAGCCAAGAAGCAGCAATTCTGGCATAAGAGTGCTTCATATCATGTATTCTGATGTCAACTACGTGCCATATTCGCAGAATATTCAGTGTCATCTCTTTGTGTTGATTTCCCTACTCACTTTCTGAAAAATCTCTCATTACCTCTTATGCCTTTAAAACTGGTCTTCTCTTCTAACCTAGCCTCTTTCAGTGGGAGCTATATAATCAATGTCTATTGTCAGATTTAAAACTGAGGGATTTAGGAGACAAAAAGCATGAAATACCATAGAGAATATTGAATTACACCATCTGACATATTCTTGAACACTTCCTCATGGGTATCGTTCATAATACAAGGAACTACTCTCTTAGATGTGAAATAAACTTATACGCACATTGGAAAGCATTTTATACTATGTTTAAGTCAATGAATGACTTGTACACAATAGACAATTAACAGGTCATACACTTCAAAAATAACCTGTCTTGACAGCAGTTCTCAAACCATAGTTCACTTTACACAATAGGAAAGTCTTTCAAAGTATCATATATACCTAAACTGTTTCCCCCTCTTTTACTTGTATTAATTTTCCTTAGCATTTTTGATAAATATAAAAAGTTAACTTTTGTTTAAACAAAACTGTTTTCACAGACAAAACCTGTCATCTTACACTTGAGTGTGCAATGAAATTACAAATAATTTTTGTTGACTTCCTCCACACCCTCCTCCAGTAAAGGACACGGGGCAGAAAGTGACCGTAGTATGTTAAAGCAACAGAAATAACAGAGCCCCTGAAGATGAGAATGTGAAACAAGGAACAGCAGTGAGAAAAGAATTAGAGCAGGTCACTAAGAGGAAATAGATGTAATTATGGACACATGCAGAAGCTCTCTTCTTCTCAGCAAAGTCCTTCTTACCCACTTCTTTGTTGCTTTAGAAAGAAAAACACTTGCTCCAACCAAAATCCAGCTGAAGGATATATAATTGGTAAAGATACATGCATCACTCTTTCACAAAAATAAAAAATTTTGGGCAAGTGTAAGACTTTGCAAACTCTTGTAAATTTGAAATTACAGAAACTTCAATTGGAGAAGCATTCAGATTTTTAAAAATCAATCAGATCAAGCAGGACAAAGTCCTATTAATTACCAAATTACTCTTTAAGCCAGCAGATGGAGCAGAGCAAAGCATTTAGTACAGTTTGGCTCTGTTGTCTACCTACACCAAAAAGGTACCACACAGTGAGGCAGACCCTATACTGGAGCTCTGAGGGCCAGACCACCCAGGTGGAAAACCTTCTTGTCCATCACTCACATTTCTGACCAGAACCACGTTTATCAGTCTAAAACCTGTACAGAAAGAAGGAAGCTCTCTCTGGCTTTTGGTGTTTCTGGGAAAGCAATAACTTTGTATTATGTCAGGTTCAGTGAGAAAAATGTGGAAAACGTTTCAGGGCTGGTTTGTCTTGCGCTTTTGAATCTGATTGACTATGGCCAGCACCACTGATAAGCAGAAAGAATGCAACCATGTTACAAGCAGAGATTTCTTTCTTCATCTTCAACTGTGTGATTGTGATTAGTCATAGGTAAACTAATCTGTGTCCATCCAGTGTGGCATATGAAGTAAGACATTGGGTTGGGTCTCAGGAGATAACGCTTCTCCTCCTGTTTCAGCTACCAGCTGCAGACAGAATTTAAACACGTCATTTCATATTTCTGGGCCTCAATTTTTCTCCTTTGGAAAACAGATACAGGCACCAATCTCTTCAATAAGCTGTTTTTTGAGGTCTACCAATGAATGGCAGTGTGCAAGAGCTGAAACTTATTTTACAATTAAACAATTGGAAGCTCATGGCACAACCACCATAAACAGAAAACCAACAGATTTAGGGTTTGATTATGACAGAATAATTCCGTGAAATAAGTCATCAACAGTTGATACAGTACAGTGACAACTCTGGTAGAAGTATTTTCCTGTTTTGGCATTTATTTAGGCCTCTATTTTAAATAGTTTTATGAGAACAAGGACTGTAGTAAAATATTGCTAGAGAATTATATTTCTTCACTGGGCATTTTTTGGCAGTTAATGCAGCTCAGCAGCTCTCCTGTGGCTCACAGGGCTGATTTCAGGGTCCACACTCGTTGGGGTCAGAGAGCTGAGGCTTCCTGGGAAGCACAGAGCCACGCAGTGTGCTGAGGGACAGCATCATACCCTCTCCATCTGCTGCTAAATGGGTCTGAAGAGATTTTCAATCAGTTCAATCTCCAAACAGGTGATCCAAATACAGTGCCACTGAGTGCCGATCATTCAGTTTAACGCCCATGCTACCTCTTGCCATAGGGTCTCAGCTTTTCATCTTTTTATCCTCGTTTTTAAAGAGGGAAGACATGCAGCACCTCAGCTCCACCACCCTGCCAGCCTTTCCCTTCCTCATACCATGGCCTCTTCAGTTCTTGCTCCCAGACCACTGTCAGGTTGGCTGGCACCACCTCTGCACCCATTCCTTTGCTGCTTTCGCCACCTCCTGCAGCAGCAGCGTCAAGGGGCTCCTGTCCCAGGACAGAGCTCGAGCAGATACCCCCTGACAGACCATAACAGTTTGTACCAGCCCCACGCCTCATGTTTAACGCTGGCAGACTTGACCAGCTGGAAGCAGCAGTCTCAGCAATAGGAAGCACTGGGTTATCGACTCTGGTGGAAATTAAGGCTGGGGAATGGGCTGAAAATTCATACTCTGCTGAAAATTTCACGGCTTCCTTCACAGTAACGTTTCTAATCAGAAGTGTGAAATGCAGACCTGTCCTAATGTCTCGTTTTAACTTGGTTTAATACTCCTATTCCTTAAGCAGAGTGTTCTCTGCCTCACAAACCACCTTGCCCCAAACAAGCTGGGAAGGGTAAATGGGCATCACAAATTCCTGAGCAGGCAGCCCACCAAAGCAAATACATTTAAGCCTCAGCACCTCCTTTCACATTTCACTGGGCAGTACTTGTTTGTTTGCTTCCGTTTCTCTTCTTTGGTAGGGATCTGAGATGTCCCAGTCTCAGGATATTTACCCAGTTAATTATCTGAGTTAAGCTCTAGTTATTGACTTGAGCATTAGCTTTAACAAAAGGAAAACCACACCTCAAATACAGCTGGGTCCTACAAATCAGCTCTTGGGATTACTTCCATCAGTGCACTTGCTTCATTTAAGACATATAATCTACCCAGTGGAAAAAGGTCATCGTCTTCACAACCTGGAAAAAGGTCATCTCTATACACAGCAGATCCAAAGCCAAGCTTCCACATGCACGACTCCTGGTGGGAGTGCTGGCTGAACCAGCCTTCACTCCTCTCAACACATCCCTACTACAGAAAGCAAAAGCAAGACATTCTCAGGAACAAAAGCCTGCCCTACCACCAAATTAATAACAAACTCTTTTAAGTTCTTTGCAAAACTTTAGCCATATGCTTTTAAAAACAGTCTTCTATGTTGCAGACGCACATAAAAACATGAAGCCTCTTAAAATTATTTTTAGGAACAAAGGGATACATTTAACTAAGGAAAAGGTTAATATTGAAGCCTGGAAGTGGGCAGAACAGAACCCACTTTGGCCTGTTGGGTTTTTTTGATCCTCACAGATCTGTTCTTCTCTTTCCTTTCCTGGTGTTCATACTCAAATCTAAATGCTGAACTCTGGTATGTCATTTCTGTGACTAAAGGGCAAAAACTCCAACTCTACTGTGTTTTTGAGAGAATATTTGGATGCAGGAAAGTTGGGGCTTATTTATAACAGCTGTTTTTAAATAATTGGACAAGTGAAAGTAAAACCATCAGCACTGTGCATTCATAGCTCTCAAAGCACTCTATAGTAATTAAATTCTTTATATACTTATAAAGTTAGTAGAAACATTGCAATATTCATTTCCAGGTGATGAATCCAAGGTCACAGACTGAAAGGCAGAGTCAGAGGTGCTGCTGATGGGTTCCTTATTACACGTCCAACATGTCAACCACCAACGAATGTCAATCAGACAAGTTTACATAGCTTCTGTTTACTACCAGTTTTTTTTGATTAAAAAGCATTTAATTGCTCAGCATTTTCTCCCAACCTCTTTCCCCAGTCTTACCTTTCCCGGAATAGGTTAAATACTAATTCAAGTTTTTGAGTAACAGCATTCCTGAAATTGCCAGTAAATGAAAGAGTGTGAAGAACATGGGGCATTCGTGACTCATCTGCAATATGTGACACCCAACATTCACGGATTTAGTCTTGAACAAAATACTTTTCATGCAAAATCTACCTTGAGACAGAACCATTTGTCATAACTGAAACACATGCAGAAACTGGGTGCCTTAAGGAAAGGAAAGGAAAAGAAACAAGCATAGGGAAAAGAAGAGCCCAAGCGTAGCTCATTCTGGTAGGATCATGGGGTATGACTTATGTTTGTGTTGGTTCTTGCCAGAGCCAAACCAGGTGCCATATTAAGTCAAGTAATTCTGTCACAATGCAGATTAGCCACAGATGGCAGCCCTTCATTTTTGAACGAAGCGAGGCATGAACACAAACAGCATGGAATAAAACAAAGTTCAAAAGGGGGAAAAAAATAAATCAATATTTATAAAAGAAAACAGATGCATTTCAAGCGCAAGCCAAAACCACAATTGATTTTATCAAGTACTGTAGCCCTATATTCAAACCAACTCCACTTTGCTATTTGATGTATATATTCATAATATGCTGAAGGCTAAAGCTGAAAGCCAGATTCTGTCAGTTACCACTCTGAAAATGTGCTATCAGAATTCAGTGTAAATTCAATGCAGGTTCAGAATTAACAATCAAAGATAGCTGATGAATATGTGAAGAGTAAAACCAAAGTTTGAGCAAATTTGTACGTATCATTAGAACTCAGAAATTTATGTTGAGCTCATTTTTTATATGCTAATGTTGACAAGTCTTCTACATGCAGCCTATGATGGGTTGGACTCCGAGCTTGTGTAACCTGGCAGGTCTACTGGGGCTATGCAAATTTATTTCATAAGAAGATCTGCAAATGTTTTTAATTAATGTTTTTTTTCTTCCTTATACTAGAGATATGTCATGATGAAAACTTTCCACTGGGCATATAAAACAGGTTCTCTAAGACATCTGAAGTGTACCTAAAAAAAATCACGCTGTAATACTATGTGATAATGTAATAACAAGACAAAACATCAGAAAAAATAAAATACTATATATAAACAGTGAGGGGAGGCTGAAATTTATCTAAATATTCAAGAACTCTCTCACAACTAAGAGTCAGCTAGCTTTAAAAAAAATTATAAATAACTCTGTGTTGTAAGTTATGGCATTCTACTTTGTATAAAGTTACATATACCTAAGGTTGTACCTGCATAAGGGCAAAACTTTTCTTCAGCAAAGATCGTTGCATTCATAACTTGTCATCTGTAATCAACTTTTCTCAGTCTCAAAACAGACCATTATGAGAGAGAACAGAGTGCTAAATGTAAAGCAAAAAGTGGCCGTTTTGACCATTCACATCAACAGGAACAGGTTGCTCGCTACAGTTGATCTTTCAGCAAAGATAAATGTATTCTCTACATCAAGATAAAAAGAAGCACATAAGCAATAGTCCATTGCATTCAATAATTCTATGACTATTTTTCAAAACAAAATGTTGTTTTAAGTGGGAAGTTGAATGCTCACAGGGGTTACTGTAATTCCAGGTGAGGGATACAACTGAAAAAAAGTACAGGTTTTCTTGAAAGGTGAAATCTTGTTTCATCCAAAGAAAGCCGAAACATATAAATATGGATTATTTTTAAGTAGAATAATGACTGACATTTTTCCAAATTGGTGTCAATCACTTTTATGAATTGATTACATACTGAGTTACTTAGAAGCACTCATTTCCTCTCTTTGCAAAGAATGCACTGACTATGGGCAAAATTAGATACTTATGGTGTACTTGTAATATTGCCAGAATACAAACTTCCATCTGGGTTACAGAAGTCACAGGCAATACACAGAATATTGCTTTGCTTTTTCAGTTTTCAATGAAAAAGGATCCATTTTAATTGTATGAAACGATTTTATAACCTTTAGTACGGAAAGAAAGTTTCACTTTACAAATTAAAAGTACAAATATGTAAAATAAGACATATCTCTGAGGAGCACAGCTCAATTAGCTGTATTATCTTAAGCAATAATATCTGTTTGCTTTCTCAAAGGAGTTGTGGGATCCACTGGTGTTGGCACACTTGAGACACATCGTGTGCTATATACACTGCTATATACAGTGGTATTTATTTGTTTTCTCAAAGGTACTGTGGGATCAACTGTTTTTGGCACACTTCAGAGTCATCATATGCCATATACAGTGATGTTCATGGGGAAGAAACAATTGCTTTCTGCATGCTATAAGAAGCTGTGTTTTGTGTAAAAGTTGTAGGCAAAGCTGCTCTTTTGCTGACATGCTGTGTATGTGTATTATGAGGCCATAAGGTTACTCAGAACTTCTATTCTCTTCTCCATGCAGAATTTCGAAGCCTTGCACATTTTTGGCTCTTCATAAACAATAGAGTTAATGTCATGACAAGTTAAAATGCATGTAAAATTGTTACACATTGTGAAATGAAGAGAAATATAGACTGCGACAGATTGCAGCAGGCAATGTGAAAGGATATAAAGATATAGACACTTACATATCCGTCATCACAAGGGCTCATAGAGTAATATCCCTTTATGGGCAAACAGGCACACATTAAAATAAAGAAGATTAAAAAAACACAAGTTAACAGAAATAAATCACAGAGAAATGTACAGTTCTAAAAAACAGAAGAAAACAAAAAACCAACAAATCAAAATCAGCTAAAAATTAATGGACTATTAGCTTTGGAAAAAAAAGAAAAGTATAAGCACCTTCTCCCAGTCCATGTACTTGTATGTTTTAGGACCAAAATCAATGTGTCTCTCTTGTGATATAGTTACATTCCAAGTTCTCCTTTCAACACCTGGCCAACATACCTACTCTGCACATTATTCCATTATAACTGTCAGTTAGAATAGCTACGTACCAAGCACTGACACATTTATGTGAATATATGGCTTCTATTGTTCACTACACTGAAGCAGCCAAGAGAGAGATACCAATGAAAGTGACATCGATCAGAAGACCTCAGCTTCTGAGAAAGCAGCTGCAAGTATCCTCCATACTTGCTTTGGTTGGAGGTTCCCACCAGCACACAGTGAAAGCTGAGAGAGACAGTTTAAGGTATTTCAGCAATGTATCAATTCCTCATCCCCAAAGGCTCCAAGGATAAATTAAGAAAAAGTCTCTGGAAGGAAACCTAAGATTTAATTACTGAAATAAAACATGGTGATAATTCATGGTTTGAGTAGCTTAGAACAAAATATGCCATGTTCTCTTTAATTAGACTAAAATATTTAACTTAGAACAGCTTTGTATCCAAAGACAACAGTCTTAATTCAAAATAAAAGTACGCAGTTCAACACAATGAAATAAGACCAACATTAATTATTCTGCTTCTAGTCTTTTAGTGCAAACCTGCTAATACTTACTTTAGAGGACATTTTTGTGCAGATGAATAAGCACATAAACACTGTATTCAATAAGTTCCTCTTTAACAGACACATACAGGCTTATATAGAGGGTATAAGAAACTTGCCACTTTTCACTGTGAGCAGAAAATAAAGTTCTGTCTCTTCTTTAAAATATTTTAAAAATCTGACATTATTCTTTTTATTACCATCACACTCAAAAATTCACTAATGTGAATGAGTATGTTAACTTTCATGGTGCTATACACACATACAGATGGTTCCTCGCAAAGACATTTTAAAATTAAATTTAAGACAAAGGACAACATCGATAGAGACCAGTAAGTAAGCAAAAGAAACCAGATGTCCTCTCATCCTGATACAGGCTATTACAACCCATGCCAGTGAAAATGTATGTAAGCACCAAGACAAAGATGACATCAAAAGAAAGTCTTACTATTAAAGGAAACCGCAAAAGGTTGACTACAAGTCACCCTTTCAAGGTCCCTTCCAATCTGGGTTATTCTATGATTTGAGGACAATAACAGAAGTTTGTGGAGACCTCTAATGATGGCAACACCTTGCCTTTAGAGATGAGGAATTTATGCAAACAAAAAACTCTCCCCAAGTTGCTGCAGGGCATTGTATCACCTGCAGCAACTTGTGAAAAAGGCATCATATACCCTATCAGCAGAAAAAAAGAAATCTCTTTGCTTACATAAAGAGGTAGGTTTGTTTCTTCTTTACCATATATGAATGGTAACATACAAGAATCATCCCACAGACAGGGATGGGGAAGACTGATACACTTCATTCTAAGCAAAGCTTGCATAGGGTAGATGCTGTTTGTTGTAAGGTGCACACTATTTTTAAATGAAAAAGTGTACATCCACATAATGCTTGGTGAATCCACTCTGAATAGTTCAGAGTAATAAAAAAACTCCCACCAATTTCTGTTACTCTGTCTCTTTGATTTCATGTGGTCTGCTGGTGCAGAAAAGTTCTTTCACAAGTAAGAAACAGAATACCTGCCACCAACTATTACAGCTTGATGGCTTATTCACATTTGCAGTAAAAAGCATGTTTGAGAAAAAAGCACAGTCCAGCAAATTTAAAGTTTTCCACAGCTTCAAGAGTTGTGCCAAAAGAGACCTAAAACTTGCAAGGGACATTAATTCAACTAATTGTAGCTACAAGTAAATATAATCAGACTTAATAGCAGTAAAAACATAATGGGCATTTATTCTCTTCCATGACACAGGAGCAATACATGCAAAGAACTACACAGCCTTCTAGTCAGAAAGATCCTCTGGTGTTTAACACACATCTCGACTATTGACAGAGACTATGCACCTGAAGAAGCAGTTCCTGTTCTCTCTTTAATCCAAAGTTTAGAGAATCTTATTACGTTATCCCTAATCCAAGAAATTCCAGGAAGGTGAAATCTTACTGGAATCAGAAACTCTATTAATGGCTTTAAGACCTGAACCTGTGCTGAAGAGCAACGTTGAATGGGGAACGAACGTACAATGCTTCAGTGATAAAGAGCCAGAACCCTCTTGGCTTCATGATGTGTATTAAACAGAAATTGCCGGCGTCAAAAAGACTACGACCCATGCTCCTTATCCACCAGACAAATCAGTATTAGAAAGAAAAAAAAAAAATACTATAACTTAAGTTTTCTCAAGAGTATTAAAAATAAAAGGGACTATAATAGATGACTATCCTTTTCCAACTTACCCACCACTACTCAGATCAGTTCCCTGTCCGAATGAACATTAGAAAGTCAGGAATCTGATTAAATCTTCAAATGAGTGTTTCCTCAACTTGTCAGACCTGGCACTCTGACCTCCCATTCTTAGATCCAGACCTTTTGCTCTGACAATTCACTTAGATTTCTTATCTCCCAATTCAGGACCATACATGTCAAATTACATGATGGAAGATGGCGATAACATTCAACTGCCGCTAGGAAAAAAAGCCTTATAGTAAAGCAGGGCTTCAGAGAAGCCTTGAAAATATCTCCCAACAGTAGTGTGGCCTCTCTCCCACTACATGGAGCAGATGCATCCTGTTAATGGACTGTAGATCAGGCTCACAAGCTGACCCGGGAGGTCTCAGAGCTGGCAAGAGGCATGTAGTTGCTCTGTGAAAGAATGAGATCCAAGCCAGTTTACCGGAGAGCACAAAAGCAACAGCCAATGCCAGAAGCCCTTGCTAAGTAAGATTTCATGGGTATGATTACACTGGGAAAGTCTTTTGCTTCAGAGACGTCATTGCCTCAGGTCTTAAAGCCAGTTTGGTAAGAAAGACTTGTTCTGGGATTTGTCCTCCCAATATGAATTTCTTCCAGTATGAAAGGACAGGTCTTCAGCCACAGCAGAGGGGGCACAAACCAGGAAGCTGATGTTTGTACAATAACAGCACACATTATTAAGTGACACATGTTACCTTTATTGTAATTTCAAAGCCTGAGACCTCAAGGCTTTATATTACACAATACTACTTTCCTGACATTAAAAATTGAGCACAGAGCACAATGCACTGGGAACAAAATCAAGTTTGCAGAGAAATAATACTACCAAGGATATAATCCAAGGCATACTCTTTAATTTCCTTGGACAATACTTCATTTTGGTTACAGGACTGGTATAGTCCACCTTCCCAGTATAACTTAGAAATACCAGTGTAGTGCAGCTGATTTAACAAAATATACTGTAGAGCTCAAATACACATTTCAGAGAATGATGCAGCTTTAGCATTTTCTGCTGTCAGAACCTGCTCCCAAACCTGGATTGCCCCCGAGTTATGTCAGTATAGCTGACTGTGCACTCAAGCACCTCCTCTTTCCAAACTATATAATACACATCCACTCTTCCCCTAAGTGGTAGAAATTTAAGGCTACATGTCAGTACAACAAAAAAGTAATTTTCTTGCTAATGATGTTCTTTTCTGCTCAGCTATTTAGAGATACTGATCCACAGAAACTAATTTATCTAAGGGTCTGGTCCTGTCATTGGTGACATCAGTGAGACAGGGTCAAATCCTGAATACTCAGGCAAAGTGGGGAAAAAACCCACCAAGCCACCACATTTAATACCTGCCAAAACTCTTTAGATGCTGACTTTTTTTTACATTTTAAAACGTCTCACTTATCCTCCCTACACAGTGGCATAATAGTAAGGACGAGCAAAGGAGCTGCCCCTCTGAGTGTCTCTTTCCTCTACAATTATACAGGTGACTGCCCTGTGACTCCAGCAGGAGTTTTGTGAAATGGAGCAGCTGGAAAGACCACACTCTATTGTCTCTAATTAGTTATGGGCAAAAAGTGAAGGGACCTTCCAACACAAATCCAGCGCAGATGCTGTTACTTCATGCTACTACTTGCTCTGGGTCATGATGCCTCCGGCTTTATTCCAAAACTTACGCAAAAACCTGAAACCACTTAAGGATAGAACAATAACATCTAAGTGCATAACAATGAGGTATTTGGAATCCTTGAAGTAAAAGTAATGGGATGCGTTAGTGGCCTAGTGGCAGTCAGAATTTAGTTTTTAGTCCATGTCACCTGGCTTCCTAAATCAACAGAGTCAGGGAGTGGTTAGAAATATTTTGGGATGATGAGAAAGGAGTCTCACTTTTCTTCTCAGAGGTGGGCTATATGTTATATATTTATAGATACATATTTTTTTTCCTTCTTAAACTTATTTGTCTTTCTACATGTTTGTTGTTTGTGTAATAAAACCAGAACTCTCTACATGAGAAAAAAGAAGAAACTATGATCAATCAAGCCTGGACAAAAGGATGAGCAAACCTGGTTACAATGCAGTGCAGGACTACAAGCAAAGACTGTGATTAGCCCTCCAAAACTTGGCTAATGCCTCAGACAGCCTGAGTGTGTGGGTCTGCTTATAAAAACAACATTCGATTTTAACCACAGTTGCTACTATAAGCTCACTGTCAAGAAGTGACCTAAATCAGTTGAGAAACCCTTGACCTAAACAGAACCACTGCTATAGCTGTCCTGGTCCTTCACTAGAGAGCTTTTCTGGCACAGTAACTACCACAAATAGTGTGGGTAAAGGAGCCAGAAAGTCGCACACAAATAGTTATGCTAGTAAAGCCTAGTATAAAAATAGATACAACTGAACACAGATTTACTCAGCTTAACCTGGCTAATTTGGGCCAGAAGGGAGGCAAAAATTTACCTCCGGGAGGGGAAAAAAAAAAATCCACCACCAACAAATCCCCTTTCTCTGACCTACCTATATAGCCTGAGACTGTGCTGAAGTAGCCATACCGGCACAAGTATAGTGGCAAAGGTGCTTCCGGAGCAGAAATGTTTTTAGAGTCACTTTTAGAGAAGCAAGAGTAAATAAACATGATGCATAAGATCAACAATCATTTCACAGTTGAGCATCTTTTAGTAGAAAGAAACAGAGAAAGTATGGCTGCAAGAGATTTTGAGTGGTCACCTAATCTGTCCTGGAGGAGCAGTCAAGCATCAACCATTCCTGGTAAATGGTAACTGTTTGTCTACCTGTTTCTTAAAAACCTCCTGTGAGAGAGTCTCACTGAAATTCTGTTTATACTTTGCTGCTTACCCACTTTTTCAATGATCACTTAATGTTCTTAAAACTCTTTAAAGTCTTTTTTTTTTCATAGAGAAGGAAACAGATGTCTATACCTAAAGGCTAAACCATACAAGACAGATATTTATGCTAAAATAGCATATGTGACAGGGCTACAGAAAGACATCCAGTCTAGCAATAATCCACCCAGCTTTTATCAGTGAAGGCACAGTTTCAGCCACTTCTGCACTCACTGCAGAGCTGATAAAGAAACAAATCAGCATTTTGCATAAAGATGACACTCCTCCCTCTGTCCCCTTCCCAAAAGGGTTCAAGATACTGGAAGATCAATTTGTGATAGAAAAAAAAAAGAAATAATAAAAGTGAAACACTGGGGCAATGGAGCACCTTGAAAGTATAGGAGAAAAAGAGAAGCCTTGATGCACGCAGAGAGCAGGAAATGATAGAAGAGGTCATGCGGCTGTATGGATGCTCCCAGTACAGGCAAGGGGAGCTAGGAGATACACACAACCCCATTATCTCAGAAAACCATTGGCAGAGAAAGAGGGAAGACCCATGAAAATCGTTAGAAGAAAGATGGGGGGTGTACATTATGAGGTGGGAGATGGCATGACCATGCACCATAGACATGGTGTAGCTTTCAGGAAAGAGGAGTTGTTACAGACAGTCCCTAATGCTGAGGTAGCAGACGAACAGAGTTCCTGGTTCCTTCCTGAAACCCTGGGATGTGCAGCCTGAAAAAGCTGCTAAGAGCGCACCTCTTAACTACACAGCAAGTCAGAGAAAAGAGTTCTGACCATTAACAGGGAAGTGAGGGCATTTAAAACAACTTGAAGAGCAATGAGGAATAATATTTATCTCTGAAAATATTAGCACATAGAAAAGGGAACATTTTTATTATCTCCTCATCTTTCTGTACCAGATTTTCAAGAGGAACAAAATGTACTCATAGCGTCATTATTATTAAAAACTTTGGCTAGAATAAGGAGCAAGAATCTTATTTTCTTCTGCTTTTCCTTTGACACTTCACAAAGGTCTCCTACTACAGAGTTAAGTATACATGAATGTCTGCCACGGCAAAAATAATAAGCATAGTTCATGACTTTGGCTTGTCCTTGTAAAGCAGTGGCACACAATATTTTAATATTAAAATGTTTTAATGTGATTTTAATGTTAATGCTTATTTGAAAAATTTAAATAAGCTAGGTATTAAAAAAGGCTGTGCCACTGAGCACCTCTATCATTAAGTCATTTAAAATTTCACTTCTCCAGGCACAATTCCACAGACACTAGAAACTGTCCTAAGCTGGTTCTGCTGCTGGGGAAAAAAGAAAAAAGGCTCCCCCTGCATTTAGACAGAAGAGATTGAGCAGAACATTAACAGGCACAAGCAGCTAGGTCTACTGCAGCCATCTGAAATGGAACAAGAGGCTGGTGGAGTGAGAAGAAAAAAAACCTAGGCATCCTGAGCTGCTTATCAATAAGGTCAAAGATCTTTAGATATGGGGTTAAAGCCCATCATGTAAGTCAACAAGAGGGCTTAGGTGTGTCATCCAACTGTTCATCTAACAACTAGCTCTTACAAAAAAAAGGGAAGTCCTCCCTTTTTCCTCTTTTCCCCATTTGTTCTCATGATCCTGTCTGATGCTTCTCCTTTAGCTGGCTAGGCCAATTCTCTCTAGGGTTATAGCAGCATACTTGAGAGCAGAAAGGAACAGAGCATGTGTCCAGAGCTGAGCAACACCACCAATCGTTTTTAGCTAAATTAAATTGGCTAAGACGTGCTATCAAACCACACTCAGGACATTAGGTTTAGGGTTTGGTAATTTTGGCTTTTTTTTTTTTTAAACATTCAGTTAGCATTAAACAGATACACAGCTTACTTATCATAACAACAGAATTAAGCATACTTGTGCAGCTATGACTGCATAACCATGTCATTCACCAGCATTTGAGATCAACGAAACCTTATGTATTGCCATATTGCTACACGAGTTTGGACACATTATGTTTTGCCTTTAAGACCTCAGATTTGTTGTTCAATATACAGCTTAACTGGTAGTGTCTTTTGAGACAGTTACTGTAAAAAAAACCCAAACATAAATACTTACAGTTCCAGGCCTTGTGAAGTCAATGCTATGTGCTACACTTTGTCTCATCTGATTGCTAAACAAGCGAACACAAACACTTTGAAGATACTCTGGTGTGATCTAAAAATTAGGAAACATAAGGAGAGAACAGGATTATATAGAACTTATGCTTTCTACCAGACAAGGGTTTCTATACTAGAGGTTGTTTGCTTTTTATTTTTTTTAAAGATGCCAGGAAATCACACACCTGAGACTCGTCAATGCAAGCACAAAGTATATACTGCAACTACAGCTCTGTTCAGAAATTAAGAAAAACTGTAAACTCTCTTTATCTGGGAAGAGTTAAGTGATTCACAAGACTAACGCTAAACACTTTCACAGAGTCCAGAAGAAAAAGGGAATTTGTCACACCTGTGTTTGCACACAGATTTTCCTCAATCAAAAGACAAGTTTTCCAACAGTACGTATGAAGCAGTTTTGTGTTTTAGACTTAACAACGATGTCTTGTCTAGCCAAAGAGCAGAACCTACACAACTCTTCTGTACAGCAGATAGCATAAATATGAATGACACAGTACAGGGCTTTGTGTTTCAATGCAAAACATCTCAGTGCCTTTAGGTTTTTTGTTTTGGGAAATCTACACCACACCTGAACTGCCAGATTTCAGAGCAGCTACTAGCTTCCCCAGAACAGAGGTGAGAGGGCTGAGATTATAGAAAGAGGAATAAGAACACTTCTGCTATTCTCAGGCCTATAGCAAGACAACAGAACCCTTCAAATTCAGAATGCTGTAACTTCAACATGATTTTATTCAGTACCCAAGTCCACTTTGAATTAAAAAATGACACAAACCAAGATTCACAATGAAAGAGCACCCTCAGCTGGACACACTTGGGAAGGATCAAATGACTGCCCAGCACGAGGCTTACAAGGGAAATTAAACAAGCATCCACAAAAAAAGATAAGCAGTGCCTGCTTCCTCCCACACAGAAGGTAAGAGGGTATCACTTTGGAGAGCACTGACGTGTGAAACGGGAGGCAGCAAATGAATGACGATACGTTTTTTATTGTTATCGAAGCTCATGTGAGCAGATACCTTTTCTAATCTGCTGTAAAGCAAAATCCACACCTACAGGTAAATTCTTCCCTGCAGTAATGATGTGAACAGACACTGATCTCAGATGCAGAGTAACAAACTACAAGATGTTCATGCTGATGACAGGAGGAAGGTACATACTGACTTATCAGCAGGCAGCACAGGGATTCCTAGGTCATTCTCCCTGCTAACAATTCACAGCTCCATTAAAACCACCTGAAGGCCACTAACATCTGCCATAAGAATAATCTTCAGGTTATACAGAAGCTACAGTGCAGAGGCATGATCACAGAGAAGAGGGCACAAAAGATGAAGCATTAAATCATCTTTGTATAAAAAATACCCATAGGAAAGTTGTACCTTCTCTGGTCACGTATGTGTGGCCCATTTCACACAGTGAATAACTCATTCACTCCTACCGCAGTTCCCTTTACCAATTAAATTAACAAATTCAGCTTAGCAGAACAAAGAGCGAGGCTTTTCATCACCAAAATTTTGGATGAGAAGATCGTTTACACCACAGTGTAACTGAAACCAGACCTGGCAGCAGTTTTAAACATACAACCACCTCTGATGGGCTGGATTGCAGTCAGTCATCACAATAATGCCCTCTAATCACTGCTGATGCCAAAACTCAAAAGTGACTCTCACAAGAGATCTGAGATGTCTTGTGAGATGGTCAGTTTCTTCAAGATTTCAAGATTACACCCATCTTCTGCACTACCTTTACCCTACTACACAGGGGCAATAAAGAATATCTCATCCAAAGTGCTGTGTTTCATTAGTAGAGAGACACAGTACTTACAGAAATGCTCATAATTACAACGTTTAATTCACATTTTAGTGGCATTCTCTCTCCGTTTTCCAGGGAGTGAGGGAAGCATCCGAATCACCTCTTACCATCTTGCCATTGACTGTAGCCTCCAAGGAATCCACCAGCTCTGCAGTGACCCCAATGAGATTATGGTAGTCTGCCTGCATTTTGTTAAATCGTTTCAGGTAGGTCATGGTCCTGTGCTCAGATTCCACTAACTGTTGATGAAGATGTTGCAATATTTCTGTCAAGAGAATAATAAAAAAGAAATAACATCACCTTTTCATCTGAAAGTACAAAAGAACCCACAAGCGTTTTTACTGCTCGGAAGGGACAACTTCAACTGCTGCTGTGGAATTACTTTTACCCAAAAGGTGGAATTTCACTGCCAGGATAATTCCATACTACTAGTGTGATTTCATTTCATCACCACAGGTACGAGTATTTATTTTGCTTTAATTGCCCAAAGAACCAAATGCTTCACAGTTACAGCAGCAATACAACTTTTAGACAGTGAACTTCACTGAATATATTTGTGAAGAGGATACTGTTTTAAAAGTCTGTTAATGCAAGAAATTTCATGCTATCAGAGACAAAACAAGGCTGTGGGTGTCGAATCGGGACGATACACGACAAAATGCAGCTCAGACTTGGTTCACTGAACTTGCTACCTGCAGATGAGATTCGTGCACCATCTTCCACGTTCACTAAAGCAACAGCGGGTAAAAAACATTATCACACAGAGCAACTGAAAAGGTCAAGCTGCCACTTCAAAGATAAAACAACAGAACAGGACAGGACAGTACCCAGAGATTCCTGCCAGTGTTTGTTAGATTTCCCTGTGAGGCTGAGCGTTTTCTCCAGTTACTTGCTAGAAACAGACCACTGATACTTCAGTTATGTTGTGCTTTGCTTATTTCAGAGTAAATAGTAAGTCTTTTAAGAAAAATGGTACAATTCACAGAGGGGAAAAAAGCCCCAACATCCAGGCTATCCAGTTCCTCATCTGCTATTAAAATATTCACTGAATTCTTCAAAGTTGCAGGGAATTTTCTACGCCATTCTCTCCTTCTACACAAAACTTTTCAGGTGATTCCATCGTTTACTGGTTGATGGTAAGCTATACTAGTTATTTTCAGAAACGGAAGGTGCTAAAAGTAACACCAATTTTTCATTTATGTCTAAATAAAAAAAAAGTTACATTCCTCGTACATTTTGTTCCTTTGGATTCAATTACATTAGCGATGAAAGAAGCAAACTAAGCATCAAAATCTCTATCCTCCATCCCAGTCTCAGACAAATTAGTGTTCCACATGGAAGTCTGGTACGGAATCTGGAGCTGTGTACTGCAGTGCACATCTTCATGACTGGACAAAACTATGAAGGGAGGCACAATAATTCTATTGTTACTGCTAATGTTTATGTATTTTGCTAGAACATTATGTTTTAAATTAGTTTGCTGAGAAGCCAGTATTGCTCTAGCGTTGTGCAAATGGCATTGTGCCCATCTCCAAACAGACTGAATATAGGACTTTCTGTTAAATGATGGGCAGGAATCAGCTTGACCACAAAGTTCCAGACAGAAGCAGGACTCGTTTTCACATATTTAAAAAATCTTAGGTTTAGAGTAGAGCATTCCAAACAGCTCAATATGACACAGTTTAGGTCCAAACAAATTAAGTAGCTAAGATGCAAAATTGGAAACTAGACAAAAATAGTTCCTATTCCTGGATTTGAACAGATTTATCCCACAATCTCTGAGGAAACCTTAGCCTTCTTTCATGATTCACTGTCTCTTTCCATAAAGATGTAGATCACATGTTCCTGTAACACAGAAGCACTGGGAAAAATAACTGATATAAGTAGAAATCTTTGGGATCTTCATTAGGAGAACCCTAAGCAGTACAAAGTTTCACTGCACAGTTATGCTCTGTGTTTAAAAAAACCTCAGCATATACAACAGGCCTAGCTGAGCATTAAGGTAATAGCTTGCCGCTATGACAAAAAAGCCCAGGAGAATTTAGTTATAGTTATTTTAAAACTGTCCCTTGCCATTTGCTCCCTTGGTCTCTGAACTCAGCCATGAAGCTCTGCTGTCCCACTGCAGCTGGCACAGGGGTGGTCATCTTCAGCAGAGGGGAAAAATGGGAAG
The DNA here is from genome assembly GCA_026413425.1 of Tringa solitaria. Taxonomy (NCBI): domain Eukaryota; kingdom Metazoa; phylum Chordata; class Aves; order Charadriiformes; family Scolopacidae; genus Tringa; species Tringa solitaria. Next base: position 11,507,370 of record JAOXJM010000052.1, read on the forward strand.
TGCTACATCAGCACCACGGCTTATCTGGTAGAGCCTTCACAAGTTGTCATCTAGAATGGTGATCTAGATATATTGCAGGTAGTGATGTGCTCATCATGCACAAATATCTGCCGTACAGCTTCTGACAAACCGCAAAAAAATTAAATTGCAAATTAAATCAACCAAAGTCATTACACAGCTCTATGAATCCAGATGTTAGAAATTGCTTTAAAAACTTGTCACATCTTATGGATTTTTAGAGTTTCTGAAATAGGCTGCTTTCACCTCATTTATATGAAAAGCAGTAGATGGCAGAAGAGCTTATTTTTACTTTCAGAAAATTTAGCAAAATTATCTTTTTAATGGGATTTTTCAAAGCAAATGTACATTAATAGACTTTTGCTATGAATTGACAGTCTTAAAATAAAGCATGGAATACAGAGAAGGTACATTTTCTTAATTCTAATCTGTATTTTTTTAAAATTTATAAGTAAAGGAAAAAAAAAAGACAGTTATTTTACTCTCACAGCCTCCTTACCTTTAAGAATGGCTGCTTTCTGAGAATCGCTCATGAATCACAGCATTCTGCACCTGCAGAATTTGCGACTGACACCTGATATCAAACTGGAAATCAAGCCACTTTTACGATATTTTTCTTTTACCTTCTCGGAGGGAGTCAAAACTGGTGTGAAATAACAACAGAAGCCGAGACAGGCCACAGATCCTCTTCAAATCCAGCAAAATGCATTTGGGAAAAAAAACCCACAAAACCAAAACAACCCCAAGACCCCCACACTAGAACTGCGCCTAGTAACATTAAGTAATCTTGCTGAGAGTCTCAAATTTTTACAATTCTTTAAGTTGTTAAAACCATCTCAACTGCAACCAATTCAACAACTTTAAAATCATAAGAGTTAAGATAGAATGATTTGGGTTGTCTTTGGAAGCTTCCTTGATAATAATCATCCAACTTTGATTTCATTTTTATTCTAGAGCCATCACTGCTAAACTGCTACCACAGCTTTAATATGAGACAGCTCCAAAACAAGAGTATTTTTCTAAACTAATAAAGATTCTGAGAGCAACCATTGCACAAAACTAGCCAGTTTTCAGCACTTTATTCCTTCAGCTAGATGAGAAAATCGGAATACATTTTTATTTAACTGTCACACAGCACATTGGATTCAGAAATTTCCAGTGGATGTATCTAGAGCATGACTTTCACTGACGAAAGTTGGAAGCACCAAGTCACAGAACATAAACCTATTCATAATTTGCTTGCTTTTCATAGCCCAGTGGGGAAAATTTCAAGTGATGAAAATTTATCTTCCAACTACAGTCAGCAGGAAAAACTAGCTAACCAAAACTCAATACAGCTCTTGAATGCTAGCCTTGGCAACTAGGAATCAGGGTCCAACTTACCCCTTGCCTGCTAAATCCAGGGATTATCAATTATAAACACTGGTCTTTACTGAGAAAAGAGAGTCAAAGAGAGGAATCACAGTCTTGACATATCTTGCATTTTTATATCACTATCTTCTCACACATAAGTAATTTTATTAAAAAAGGAAAAATATTTCATTAAAGTTTCTCTTCCCAATAGGGCAAGAAGCTTGCATCATTGACATGTAGCTGATCCAAGTACAGATACTAAGGGAGAGCTGGTCCTGCTCTGCCCCATTTCCCCTTTGCATTCCTCCCATATCCCCATAACCAATAACAGCATTCCTGCAGACAGATCAAAGACCTACCAGTCCAGGTAAAAATTAATATTTAGTTGCTTGTTTAAAAAGTTAAATCACTGCCACTCATTGAGTCAGGATAAGGGAGAAGGAAAGAGTGCCTTTCAGAAGCAGTTTATTTAAGTCACCTTGCAGCAGCAGTCAAACTGCACCCATCAGAGAGTAGCACAACACATTTGGCTTCTCTCTTTCCCTCACCCAGACACAACTTCCAACACTGACAAATATTTTTTCATATGATAAGCTTATGGAGGAGGTAGGGAAAGTTCTGGACCTAATACCTACCAGAACTATTACTCATCTGTGGAGGAAAAGAGGGGAAAATAAAGGACAGAGGATTAACCTCCTGGTTCAGGAAGATACAACATACGGTAAAGCTTGTAACTCTGCCAAATGAAGATGTTGGCACAAGGCATCACCTGAACTACTGCATGTTTCTAGCAGTATTCTTGTCTGCTTTCTCATGTATGTAATGGCCAAGCGTTTTTAACATTTTAACCTCAGTTCGTATGAGCAGTCAAGGAGTTACACACATGCACATAATTCCACAATAAGTTTTTCTCCCTAAGTGAGAGATTGGTTGTTATCAATTATGACAACGTACCTACACTGCAAACATGCTTCCTGAACCTGTGCTTGCTCTCTCTGTCTCTCTAATCTCAGCCCACTCTCACATACCTTGCCAGAAGCACCAACTCTAGCCAGGTTGAGTTCCTGCATAGAATGGGGCAGAGCTCACCACAGAGGAGCTGCAGGTCCCAAGAGCTGCTGTCAGACATGAGGCCTCCTTAGGTGACACCAAAACCTTGCTCTTAGAAGAGGCAGCAGTTGCCTTGTCTCCTTCTTGATTACTTTATTCCCATAAAAATGACTATTCATATTCTAAACTGACATCTTTCCACATTAATAGTCATTCAGACTATAGCAAATCTTGACAGGTCACACTTGACCTTTTGTGCAGCAGCCTGACACACTTCTTCCACTCTCCCCTCTCCCAAAACAGTGGAAGAGTGGCTGTGAACTCATCCACAGATTTGTAATGAGGCAGTGAAAGGGACAGTAGCTGAACACACTTCCAAATACTTCATTCCCTCCGTTTCTGTCAGCACAGAGGACACACAAAAGGTCTGAAGCTCTCTGTGCAAGATGCCAGCCATTCTGCAATTCTTCTCTTTCCAGCCAAACTGAAAACATATGGGAGAGCTGTAAGTTAAGCAGAACTGCCAGACAGATGGCTTTGAAAGTCATACAGGTATTAAAGTTTTTTAGCAAATAGGTAAAAAGCCAGACTGTAGCAGGTTAATCAGGAAAAGTAAACACACTAAACTCTCCAGGACACCCTCAAGAACATACGTACCACCCCACCCAAACTTGAAGTGCTTCAGTATGTCAGACTAATGACTGCCAACTATTTACAAAAGGCTATTTTCAGGACCCTTTGCCATACTGGTCTTCATTCATGTGTTGCCTATTAATTTGCTTTGTGTTTCTCCTTCACTGATAAAGTAAATACTCTCCAGCAGCACATATGTACTGTGGGTCCCATGTGATCTGAACAGCATACTGCAAAAATAACGGCTCAGATCCAAAACTTTCATACAAGAGAGGCCTCAAGTAACCTTTATGGAAAATCCAAACTGACTCAACCTCCAAGGCACGTAACAGATCTACAAATAAAGGCTGACCTGCACGCATTCAAAACCATGACAGTCCCTATACTTCTACAAAGCACAGAATCTGTCCAAATAAAAAAAGAATTAGGCCCCAAATAATTCATGGCTGATCATGAAGTTATTTGTTTTTAACCAGAGTATGGAATTATTGCCTTTAGGAAAGTCCAGCACAAGCAAAAAGAGTAACTTCTTGAAGATAAAAAAAAAAAGAGCACAAAGATCTTTCTATTATTCAATAAAAGTCTGATGCAACACAAGGCACAAAATAACAAAGACAATACCTGGAACTCACAGTGAGAGATGAGCCTAACTTCCTCTTTAATTCAATCTACAAATATTAAGTCCTCAGTGTAAAATTACTGATTAAAATATCTCAAGAGGAAAAGTCATTGTAGGAACCCAGTTGGGCTCATACAATTCCCTACCAATAGAACACAAAATCAAGCGAAAAAAATTTATGTAAGGGAGTTGGGAACCTAAGTTCTATTTATTGAACTGGTTTTTAAAAGGCACATATTTCAAGTACCATCAGCATCTAATGGGATTCAGTAGTGAAATTATTATTTTTAAAAGGACCCCAGGGCACTTACACACTTAAGTATGTATGAACAGCTTACCTAAAAATGCAGCACATCAGAGAGTCATATTTAAATTAACACATTCTAATTCAAGAGATACCAATACATACTATTGTAGGAGTTTAAACAGAATAAGTGAATAGGAACAAAATCAACTTTGTCTAAGATCATCAGTATAACTGAACGAGATTTGAAGTTTGGAGGATGCAGAGAGGCATAAGCAGGTATGGGAAAGGAATCTGAGGGAACTTACTTTCATCATAACTACAAATGGAGAGCTGGTATGCATTTTGTACAGAGTTCTCTACTTGTTTTTACCATATTTCAGGGCAGAATAGACTTAAAATACAAATCCTACTCCTAGGCCCCTTCCCATCCATGCCTATGCGCAACCCTATCGACCTCAAGCAGTCAAGCAATAACTATCACCAAGACAAGGGTCTGGATTTCAAGGGATTTTTTTACCATGCATCACTAGTTTCCCTGTCATTGCAGGTGTACTTTCCACTATAATTATAATTCATAATAATCTTACAGAATATCCTTATCACATCTCAGCATTTACCTTTGTTGCATTGTCCATTCTCCTTCTGTTGTACAAATAGGAGCTGTTCAGGAAAATGTGCATCCTTTCAGTGCGTGTTTGTTCCACAGACACAGAATGAGAAACTCAGCCAACTGGCAAACCCAACTGAGCCAAATATTCCTACTGTCCCAGGCAACAGCCAGTGCCTGATGCTTCACAGGAGAGCAAGTATAAATTAATCGATAATAAATACATAAAAATCTCATAAGTGCACAATGTACAATGCTGCATGGAGACTTGAGACTTTTTGCTGGCCTTTAAAGATACCAGATCGACCCCTGATGTATAAGATACAGTAACTCCAGTCTAAAAGTCTAACACCAAAATCAAAAGTCAAACTGCTGGTTTTACATAAAATCAACAAATATGCAAGTGTTTTAGGGAAAGCAGTATTTTATACATAATAAACATTCAGGGCTCAATTAGGATCCAGTCTGTTTCTCCATAAAGAGGATTAAGAAGAGAGAAGGTTTTCTTCAACTGTTCTATGCCAGACCCTACACAAACCTCCATAACATGGGAGTGAAAGCAGTGTTGTGGTCACTGCTCCCCATCCTGGCAAATGGGCAGGAATGGAACAGAAGGAACACACTTTCCAGCTCATCATTCAATACCACCATAGCAACATGCTGCCTTAGAATAAAGTAAAATATACCAGGAAAAGGACTTTCAACTTCTATTTAAAAAAAAAAAAAAGAAGGAAAAAAAAAAAGCAGACTCCAGTTCAGTTCAGCTCTCTTTACCTTGTCTTTAACTGTACCGACCAAAAATGGAGAAGATAATTACTCATATAGCTAGTTTGCAAATTAACCCTGACAACACAGCTTAAACAATATTGTTAGCAAAACAATACAGTCTGAAGCACAAGCCATTTAGTAAACCAATAATTTCTGGAACCTTTAAAAGCCCTGGAAAACTTTCAGCTAGTCCCTGAAATGGTTAATTGAAGAGATTAGTGGCTTTACAAATGCAAAGAAATCAGGCCAGGTTGGTGCCTTTCGGTTTATCATATGATAAACATGCAGCTTCATATGCATTTATACACTCTCTTTACATAAGTTTTGAAAAAGTTTGGTTTTGCATGTGGAATATAAACAATGTTTCCTGTCATAAAAACACTAAACTGCAATGTTACTGCAATTCTGCAATTTCTTGTCAGCACACTCTTACAATAAATTATACTGCCTCTTTATCGTAATTCTAATTATCTTCAAAGTGTTTTCTCCAAAGGATACAAATAAAGTGAGAAGCCGGGGAGTCTGTCTGGCTTTGAGAGTCAGAGACAGGAACCCTTCCAATCTTGTCCTTAAATCCAATGTCCAAGAATCCTTGAAAAGAAAAACAAATCATGACAGCTGTTCACCAAATATGTACACTCTGCTGGAAGTACTGTTTATATCACAGCAACCTTCCACTAGTAAACAAGGCAGCCAGCATTGTATTGAAAAGATTTTCTCTTCACTGTTACTGCACCATTATTGAAGTGAACGTGTTTGCTAGCTACACGCAGAAAAATATAGAAGTTAGAAGAGTTCGGTATTATTCCTAGACAAGAGTTCTAAAAACAAAATGTAGCTTTATTTCAGGTGTAAAATTACCATATAGTGTTGGTGCCTTGTATGCACGTCCAACAACTGCCCCTAAATTAAAAGTACCTTTAAAATACAAGCAACTTGAAAAAGCCCCAAAAGATAAAAAGATGAAAATTACTCTATTTAATAAATTTAAAATTATGAAATGAACAAATTTCCATTGCTCAGTTTTCAAAAAGTAATCCCTGTAGTCATCTTACACTCCTAACAAAATCTGAGAATTGTAAAATTTGTCAGGAACAACTGCGAAGTGTCATGCCAGGACGTCAGTGATCAGGGTACAACGTTTCTAAAATAAGGATTTGGAGAAAAATAACTCATTTATGAAAAACAGACCAACATATCAGCTACTGTCTTCTGCCTGACACAGCATCTCGTAAGCACATGAAAATAATAATTAAGGAAAAAAGCCAAACTACACCTAAGAATTCACTGAATACTCATTTCCTCTATTTCAAACTTTCAGTTAAGCTTGTTTCTGCTGGATGAAAAACCAGCCAACAGATGAAAAAGCAGTATCTTCCAACAAGTAGCAGGAGCTTCCTAAATTTACTGCTGTATATGTCTATGTTGCAAGCTCTTCTCACAGCTCAAATTTGCCCTTTATTTCACCACGCTCGTACAGAATTTACTTGCTGCATTTACCAGTTCTGTACCCAGACAGTGGTGCACCACAGTACACTGTATATTACCAAAGGAACCATGTCTCCTACAGAGAGGAGTGTATATTATTTTTCAAGATGTATTACACAAACAGACAGGAACTCCAGCTATATAAAGCGTCAGACGCCGGAGAAAAAAAAATGCCGTAAGAACACTGCTTAGTAGACTGGTGACTCACTGCTGTTCTTTCTCAAACGTAAAACAGTCTGTGTTTCAACACTAACATGGAATGAGCTGTACAATTCCCACAAGAAAATATGCGTGACTGTGGGCTAAGAGCTTGGGCACTGGGTTACTATGAATAAACCTGAGCATCTCGTCTTAGATAAGGCATTCAAAAAAAAAAAAAGCTGCTAAGTATAATTAAAAAAGACTAGTCATAGCCCATCTCTGAGGTCAACGAGTATATCTCATTATTTATAGCTAGTCCCAAAGGAAAATGGCAGTATATGCCTTTTTTTGGTGTTAAACTGGAGCTTCTCATCAGCTGGTACACCCAAAGTCAGCCCAAGGGCAAGTATCACTTAAGCTTTGATTTGATATCAAAAAGCATGTGGCAGCAATGCAGGCTGAAGATATTTCTTCCCATCACAGTAACTGCCCACAGCTTCTTAGATAAATCAGCAAAACTGTCCATGTGGCTGGATGGTGAAGTATTTCAAGCATATAACCCTGCAAAATAACATACATATTTTCATATTTTACAAACAGATTTGTGTATGCACATGTGTGCATAGTTGGGCGCTGTATAGACACATATTCACAGGAAATAAAGCAGACCAGTTCCTTGATCCAATCCAAGTGCAACTACATAACCAGCCGTTTCCAGCTTAACCAAAAAGTTAAGGCACTGTTTTGCACCGCAGGAAGAAGCTGTCAGCAGGTGAAATGGTGGCTGTACCTTACCCATAGGTATTGCCACCAATACCTTCCAACGTCAAACCACAGCTCTGCACATCATCCCCTAACCATCTTCTTGCACGTTGCCCAGAAAGCAGTCAATGTAAGGGTATTTCATTACCCCTTCATCAATAGAATAACTGTAGACTTCATCACACTGAAAGTGCCCCTGTAAATGAGATCTATTTTGCAGTTCAAGCACACAAACTTTTACACTCTCTTCTCACCTTGCAAGTGGAAGCCTAAGAACTGAACTCTTTAACAGCCGTTCAAAGGCAAAGGCAAAAACCTATTTAACAAAAAAATTAACCAGAAAAAATACCTGTGGCAAGAGTCACCAAACCACTAAACGTGGCCACGCTCTACAGCTATGCTCTTCCAGCATTTTATTATTTTTTTGGAGGGGTGGAGAAGAGTCTCAAAACACAGACAACAGAGACTCATTTTCTGTTACAGGAGGATTACTTATAAACTTGACTTTCTCTTCCCCACATTAAATGAAGTTGCTTCAGTCTCCTTATGCCTAGTTATGTTTGAAATCTACCTATATATACACAGATAGTGGGGCTGGGAAATGACCTCAAAGCAAGTAGACTTGAACTACTACATAGTGATTCCCAGAAGCATGTATATTTCAGGGTTGCGTGGAAAGGAAGGAGGGGTAGCAATTCTTACATGTGGACACAAAGCCAGAGAACCATTTAGGACTCAAATAAATATATTTAAGATGGTGCTCTTATTGATAGCGCTCTCACAACCCTTCCTCCATTAAATATATGTTTCTTTATGATTGTATAGTTTCCGTTAAATTAGAAAACTAAACATCACTTCATGAGACAAATCATCATAAATACCATCTCTGCAAAACAGATACTTACCTGGAAAAGCTCTTTAAATGAAGGATGTACCATGGGGTTTGGAACAAAAGGCAAAGCATAGAAGGGAAGAAACTCTGTAGTCTGGCTCAGCGCAGCTCCTTTTGTTTCCAGGTATGCCTTAAAATGAGAAATCCTTTCCTCAAGCTCAGCTTTGTCCTAGGAAATAAAGCAGCATATTTATTTAGAAAGCTACCACTCTGAATGCACTGTAAAGCTGGCAAATATAAGCAGTGACCTAAATACATAGATATCAAGTTTGAAATCCCAGAATATTTGTTATCTAAAAAGCAACATTTATTTAACTAGCATTGTATCTTGTTTTCACTGCTCAAAACAGAAAGTTTAAACTGATGTTGTTATTTGTGTCATCAGGTCCAATGAAAGAAGAGAGAAACAATTGCTTTTTGAATGTAAATTATTCCTGCCTACTTCAGACTAGATTTCTAAAGCAGAGTGCCATTTTCTCACTCAGGGCAGAGAGGAAACACCTACTTTAGACATGCTTTATTTCAGTGATAAGTGCAGAACCATAAAATCCATTCGTACAGCATCAGGAAGGGGAGAATGGCAGCTGGCACACAGAACACACCAAAAGCTCCTTAGAGGCTGGAAAACACAATGAAGGCATCTAAATACTCCTGTAGCAGCCGACAGGTGTAAGGCAGGAGCTATTAAGCCCTGGCTGATCTGGCTGACTCCAGGCTACCTAAATGTCTCTTCATCATAAAAGTCCCATGTGACAGAGATTTTATTTTATGACAGCTTGGAATTGTTGATTTCAATATATTAAGCTGGTCAAGATTCAGCTCTCTGATTTTATCAGAAACATTTATATTTCAACACACAGCTTCAGTACAAACTGGAAGCAAAATAAGTGTTTTAAGAATCTCCTATAGATTACAATCAGAGCTTTGAAAGTATCAGCATGCTGGTGTTTTTCAAATTAAAATATTTCAGGAGCTCCAAGATAAGTACACCTCTGAATTCCATCACTGTACTTCACAATACAAGGGGTCTGGTTCAACTAAAATGCAGACTGTGGCCCAAAAATGGTATACATATATTCTGTGAATTCTTCTTACTAAACATCCCATCCTCATCCACACTAAAGACAAATAAATGAAGTAAAAGAAACAAAAGCAATTTGAAGTTTCAACTGTGAACCAAACTTACAGGTTTTCCCATAGAGTGTTTTAACAGGTAGGTGGCAAAGTAAACGTGAAGATAGAACTCCAGCTTCTGAGCAATCGGTTCATCGTCCCTGACTGAAGAAGATATATGCTCCTCCCAGAGCTGGAAGAAAACTTTCTGCTCACCATTTTCAAATGCTGTAAGCATATCTTTCTGCAAAGGGCAAAAGCATTCAGTGAAAAATCAAACACAGAAGAGCTATGTTTTTTCAACAGAAGGTTAGTGAACGAAGAATTCAAGTGCCATCTGAAGACTTTGAATTGAAAATCTTATGCAAAATCTCTCATCATTCAATGGCCACCCAAATAGTCTTTCTCCACCTATATTTATTATCTTTGAGAACCTGAATCAACCATCAATACAAGAAGTAAATCCCAAATTTTCAAGCATGTTCATCTGGGGACCCATTTTTACCTTAACAGAAAAATAAATGCCTACAGTGTGTGAAAATCAGTCTTATCAAAGTACAGCAAGTGTAGTGTAAAAGATGCATTACCTGAACAGGCAAAGCTTTTGAATCTCTTGAGGAAACACCTGCTGGTTTAGGCAGTGGCTTCCCTTTTATTTTACATTCCTTTGTAAATACTTTCACTGTTTCTTCAAATTCAGCAAAATCCAAATACTACAAGACAAAAACATATAGCAGCAATATTTTTTTGGATTATTAATGATCTAATGAGCAACCCATGAATTGCCAAAGTCCTTTAAAGTTTCCCTGTAGCAGGGTCCATAAATGCCAAAGACTGCACAGCAACAAACCAAGAACTGGTACCTCACGTGGCAGGAAACTACCGTCAATTAAATTTCTTCCTGCATCCTAGAGAATAGTACTGACAACCGAGCACATCCTCTCTGAAAAAACAATGCCCCTTGATTTAGCCAGTAATTTCATTCAACCAAAGAAGAAACAGAACTAAAATCCATTAATGCTATACCTTGGTTGAAGAAACAAGTAAATAGCTTCCTTGTAAATAATGTTCTCAGAGGACAGAATTCTTAAGTGTGGCTCTCATCTCCACAGCAGCAGGCAGACAGCTTGAATTCTAAGCCAGGTCACTCATATGAAGCTGTGCAAGCCAAATTAATAACCAACTAATCCAGCAGTGTTCTTCTGAGAGAAGAGATAAACAGGCCTGCCGCTTCCTCCCACTCTGTGCAGTCATTATATTACACACAACTTTCTCCTCCTCCCTTCATCTCAGGAGTCTTAGTTACAAAATGACATTACGTTTCATTTTGCAAACTTGATCTGGATGCCCAACATTTCTACAGAGAACACAAATTGTCTACTTTTTTCACTGTTAACACAAACAGTAGCATAGTAATGATTAAGTACTTAAATGTCTTGTATAGATTTGTTTTCAGAGATCCACAAAAATACCTAAGTTTTGTATAATTCTGCCATTTGGTAGGCTCTTTAGGCAGGAAATAACTGTCCAGGCTTTCATCAGACAACCTGGTGAAGGCCAGGCACAGTGACAGCTGACTGTTGCTTCCAATCACCTCTCTGCAGCACTGGCATCTGTGGAACCCTGCAGTAGGCTGGGTCACACAAGCACACAAGGCAGAGAGGTCAGGTTGTTGGTTTGGTGTTCACCGAGGGCCCTAAACTAGGCTACCAACACAGTGTCGATCAAAGGAATGAGGCAGTAACAAACAGCAGAGATCACAGTTTGTGGTCTTGTTCCAAAACAAAAATATCCCATTTTAGCCAATTTATTCAGAAGGCTGAAGCACAGATTACCAGAGGCACCCACCCTTCAAAGTTTGTCTCTCACTGTCCTTTTCACAGGACTGTTTCACACTTCAGAAGAACTTCTGACTACCTCTCATGAGCAATACGGGTAGAAGAGCGCCTAGCTGGAAAATCCTGCTTAGACATTAAATCATGGAGATCAGTGGTCTCAGGACTTCAGACTGGGCTTCGTCAGCTCCAGGGTTCTTATATGCCTCTGTGATTTTATACACATATGAAATGAGGTGGCAGCTAAGCATGTTTTAAAGATCTCATCTTTATCACAGATTGGACCTGAGCCCCAGAGTTGTCTGTGGATCTAATCAATGTAACTGTTCCCTTAACGAAAGGCTTATTTGCAATGAACCATAGATAATTCTAGATTGATTTGATGTTTGACTGCTGGCATTTAACAGATATTGAGCCCTTTGAATTTACAGAGCATGACAGGAGTCATTATGATTTCAGGGTGTAGCAAACACTTGGCCAGTCAAATAACTCCAGAATTCAAACAAGAGTTACAATGCCTGGCTCTGAATAAAAGCATTATGAAATTTTGCCTTGATCATTTCAACCAAAAAAAAAAAAAAAGAAAGAAAAAGAGAGAAAACCAACCTCTCTCACTAGACTGAGTAACTCAGCTTCGTAAGCTAGAACGTCACCCATCGTTATGTGTTACTGCTACGTCTCATCGTCGATAAACCTAGAAAATTGTAAAAGAGGAGAGTGTCAGCAGACAGCACAGCAGTTCACACAGCCCCACGCAGCCCAGCCACCCACAGCCCGTTAGCCATCTCATCTCCAAACAAACGGCATCGGGAAGATATCCCCCCGTAAGGCACCTCCAAAGAAGTCTGGACGCCGGTCCTTCCCGATCTGACCCGCTGCTCTCGCCAGGCCGCGGGACGCTCACACCGGCTCCTCACAAAGGGGGTCGGGACGCTGCGGCCGCCTCCTCAGGGCCGAAAACACGCAGCCTTGCCGGCTTCTGAGCTAACAGCTGGAAGGAGAGGGGAGAAGCAAACAAACCCGGAGCGACACCGGCACCGGCGCGGCCTACCTGCCCCGCGGCCCCACGCCGCCGCCTCCTGTCGCCTTGGCAACCGCGGCCTCACTCCCCGCCACGCCCCTTCCCACCGCATCGTGATCCCTCTCAGCCAATGCCAGGCCGGGAAGGGCGCGTCACGTGACGGGGGAGGGTTCTCCACCGCGCCGGCGGGCAGCGCCCCCTGGAGGGCGGGGGTGGCGCTGAGGGATGGGCTTGTCTGTAGGCCTGTAGCTTTCAGCTGCGCAATTACGTGATTTCTTAATTGCAGCTGAACGCTGATCCTGCAGTATTTCCCCCCCCCCCGCCGCACCCGCCTCTGAGCACCGCCCTGCCTGAGGGGATGGAAGCACCACAACAGCCCGTGGCCGAGGCCGCCTGCTCCACTTACCTCACAGCTCGGAAGGTTCCCTTGAAAAAAAGATGTCGGGCAAAACCAGGCCGAGACTGAGCACTGTGCGACGAGCCTGAACCACAGCCGGGGTGAGGGACGCCAAGCCCAGCCCCGTGGGTCTTGCGTTACCTCATGGAAGCCTGTGCAGATCAAGCAGGAGGATTGGCCAAACCCCTTATCGAGGCTTGGTCCCATTTTTAATTCTCAGTGGTGTTAATGAACCTCTAGCCACTAACACCCAAGTTTTCTAGCTAGACGCAGCAAAACGACATTGTGTCACCAGTGGTGCCCTGCCTGGGGTTTTGGTCTCACCCCGAGCAGCTCTGGTGTCCATCAGGAACACTTTAGAAGACCCGTGTCCTCCCCCTGTCCCATAACCAGACGCGGCACAGCATCATCTTCCTACTTTTAAAAGGCTCCTAAAGTGGGCAGCCAAAAGTGACTGCAGAGCTTTGTGTCTGCTCCCCACACACAGGTTTTGACCCTTAATACCCTCACAAAACCCAAAGGCTAATCTCTCCAGACAGCTCAGAGGCATTCCTCTCCACCGAGACCATTTCCCAGCCAAGCCATAACTTTCCAACACCAGCGCGGATGAACGCGGCTCAGGGCACAGCCTTCCCTTGGCTCGTAATCTGAGGGCATTCTTCTCCTTATGCAATTTAAGAAAAAAATTAGGGAACAGGAAGGAAAAAAAAATAAAAATCACACTTGCACATTCTTGCCACATCTAAAATTATCAGCTTGATAGCTGAAATGTTTGAAAAGAGCGAGGTGATGGTAAGCAGGGTTACGACAGTTGGCGAGCAGGCACTAGTGCTCTGTCTGTAACCCGTGGGAATTGCTTCACCGCTGCTCCATGGCCAGCCTGCCGTGGGTTGGTGCTTGAGAATAAAATACTGAGATAGACCAAAGCTCTTTAGGAAATGAAAGCAAAAATGTGAAATATCATGTAGAGGGCAGATGCAGCCTTGACAAATACATGCCCCCTCCCATGCCTTGCTTCTTCAAATTATGGTTGTCCCAGTAAGGGACAGAGCAATGGTTTGAGCCTGGGTTGTGCCGAACTGCCCAGGTTTTATTTACTTGTATTTCATGTGATGGATGAAAAGGAGCCAGGAAGAGGTCACTTCATCCATCACCTCTGTTTGAAAATGTCTCGTTCCCCACTTCAGTATGCTTGGGATACATTCTCAGTTAAAGAAATCCCACTAGGGAAGGAGCTTCTCCAGGAGATCAGGAGAAACCTCATCAGTTTTCTTCAGGTTCTATCCTTCCCCTAGTGCTCCCAGCAAGCACATGAGAACAGACAAGGGCAAAGGGACAGAAGAGCAGATTCCTGGAACCCCAGTGAGGACCCCACCGCTTTCAGTGCATCACAGAAAAGTCTGCAGGGCACTGCAGTTTGCACCGTGGTGCACTGCCATGTGGTGTTGGAAGATGATACAAGCCCAGGACAGAGTCGATGGGGTGGGGTGGTACCTGTCAGTGTGTCCCTCTTCCAGCCAGGAGGACCCAGGTGGAGGAGGCTGGCTGCTTGGCCGGGGTTGTTGCAAACAGAAAGGGAATGCGTTGGCTGAACGTGGACAGAAGAGCCCCAGGGTGAATAATCTGTCAATGCTAAAATCAGGTGTGAGGTTTCCTTATGAAGGAATCGGTCAGGAGCGTGGGCAGCATTTGGTCTGGAAGGGAAGATGAGCATCCAACACCTTGTACAACAACTGCCTTTGCCATCTTCCCCTGAGCAAGTACATCATTATAGCAAGCCTCAGCTTCAGTCACAGGCATATCCTCTCCTGCTGAAGCACTCTAGATACTCTCTGCTTTGCCATATCCCTGGATTTGTTTGTGTTGAGCATTCCAGATTGTGCAAAACTGTCTGGAGCAGGGCAAATCCACAGCAGCTGAAAGGACTGCTATGCTTCCAGGGTTTGCCACTGCATCACCGTTCAAAGATAAAGATAGGTATATCCCCTTCTACTTATTTTAAACAACAAATACTGCGTGCTGCAGAGAAATGGTTGTCACCCTATGCCTTCTTGGGAGACATTGACAGCCTGGAGTCTGGATTAAAGGTATTCCTAGGAAACACACTGCAAGTCTTAAAAAGAAGCCTGCGATTTCTAGAAGGCAAATGGGAAGTGCTAGAAAGTAGCGGTACATTTCCAGGAAGCGCTCCGCAATCTCTAGAAAACACTTGGATATTTCTAGAAACGACTCTGTGATTCCTAGAAATCACCTGAAAATGCCTAGAAACCACATGGAAAGGCCCAGAAAGCGCTGTGAAAGTTGGCTGAAATGCCTAGGGAGAGTAAGGGAAAATCCTTAGAGTCTGGCCTGAATGCCTAGAAAGTTGTGGGAGATTCCTAGAAAACCCATTGAAAATCCACAGAAAGCCCATTGACATTTCTTGTAAGCATGTGAACATTTTTATAGAGCACCAGGGAATTCCTAGGACGCGACGGGAAATTTCTATTCTAACCATTAGGTTGTGTTCTCATTGCTCAGCGGGAGTGTGACAATTAGCATTCAAATTGGTTTTGTGGTTACTGCGAGCACTGGTGAGCTCTCAGGTAGGTACGTGATTCCTGGGTTTGGTGATTTGTATACTAAATACTGAAGTTTTACGTATATAAACAACTATAACGTTTACATACATGAAACTTCTATACTTAATACAAGTAGTAGATATACTCTGCATAAACTGAGAGTTTGTCCACAGCCAGAGGTTTCCTCTTTCTGTTGCATAGACTTCTGCAGACATCTCACAATAGCAAACCTTAAATATTCATGTCGAGTTTCACTGTGCTAGAGCCTATCAGGCATTTAGTGCATCCCCAACAGGAGAAAGGACTGGGTCCCTTGGCCATTTATTGCCCGCTCACCACAAAGGTGACAGAGCTGTGGACCTTCTCCTCCCATTTGTCACCTGTCCCTCTTTTTAAAGGCGTAAAAAGGCTCTCTTAGAGAGTGGTCCCAAGGTTTTGGAGCAGCTGCCCACCTTTTTTTTGTAAAGGTGTCTGCACTACCCATTGTGTTCCCTCTCTCCTGCTTGGCTTTGGTGACAATTGGGCACTGCCCACGGGGAAAAATACTGACTTTCTCCTTTTCCCATCTTCAGGATGATGTGCATCCCTCTGGCTTTCTCCTTGGAGCCACCAAACAGGACTGACATTGTACACTGGGCAGGGCTGTGTGGGATCTGTGATTTGCTTAATTATATTTTTAATTCTTTTTATCTTCCCACTCTTGCAGAAGTGCCCTTCCAGCCAGGCGAGGCGGCTGTGCACACATGGCCTTGCACAGGCTCTGCCACACTTGGGCACTGTTTCAGGGAGATGCTGCTCAGGGTTAACACCCACCCACTGGCCAGGTAAGGTCAGGAAAACACAAAGCTTGTGCCTCAAACCTTAAAAGTGGGATTCCACTGCCCAAGGGAGGACATTCATCATCATCTGGGGCATCACCCCAGCTCCATAGTTTAGGTTTTTCTTGGGGCAGGTGTTACCGCCACCTCTGCCAGGGCTGAACATTTCTGTGGCTGCGCCACCAACTCAGCCAGCATCAGGTCCTGAGATGGATTGTAACCTGTTGCCTGATTAAAAAACAGAAGACTGTTCTCTGTGCCCAAGTGGAAGATTTTGCAGGAAATGTCTTTTTGCAGTCGCCTTTCCAAGTGGTTGCATTAAAAAGAAAAGCAAGCAGGCAAGAGGGGAACATTTTTCAAAGCTTAAACATCCTGTTATTTTCTGAGACAAACTTCAGCTTTTAGTTGCCAAAAAAGATTTTGGTTTGAATTTTCAATGAATACTTTGAAGGAGCATTTCAGCAATAAATAAATAAGAAGACATTTGAGTTTTTAGTTGATGATATGTTACTGTTGGTTGGGCTCGAGCACGGACTGGCTCCTACTTGGACTGGCTGGGGGGTTTGCTTGGACCGACGTCCTGTGCTTGGGCAGGGCAGTTGCCCAGCAGCTCAGATGTTGCTCACATACCAAATTACACAGTAGTGCTTCTCCAGGCCCTCTGCAAGGAAAAACTCTCTGCTTTCCCCAGCATCAGGCTATCATAAAGCTGCTCTGTCTCCCTGGGATTGGGCTTGTTTAGCTGCTGCTGAGCCTCGAGTTTCACCTCTCTCCACCTCTCCCCAGAAGGATGTGGACAGCCCAGTGTCAGGCTATTTATATGCAGACCCTTCTCCAGTAATTTCCTGTAACCAAAGTCCCTGACCAGGAGAGGCACAACAGAGACTTTGATTTTGTGCCATGGGATACAAGGAGGCGGTGACAGGGTGAACTCAGCTCTCCTTCAGATGCAGAAGCCTCTTGGCCTGCTCAATGCAGAGCAGAGAGGGAGGAGGGACTGGATAGTGTGTCTCTGAAAAGTTCCTTCCAGCTCCATTGCAAAAGGGTGAAGGAGGCTCCCAGGCCCCTTAGAGCCCAGTGTGGAAGGAACCAGAGCTTTCTTCTCCCAAATGGATTTCGCAGATGAGGACAGGAGCATCCAGGGCTCAACCTACTGCCCTGCGATGTCAGCCCCCCACGTTCCTCAAGTGCTCACCTGAAGATGAGACACTCCTTTCTCCAACCTCTGCAAAACCTTCTTGCTGCTGCCACCATCCTGGTGTGTGGACTGGCCAAAGCCCAGCCCAGGCTGGAGGAAGGAGAGAGTCCTCCAGGGCTTTTTCTGCTCCTCCATCCCAGTACATCAGCCCATGGTGCTTTTCCAGCTATGGCAGAGATCACCCTCAGAGATCCCTACAGGGACAGGAGTGACAACCAGAACAGATTGGAGGGTCTGGAGAATAAGTCTTACAAAGAGAGGCTGAGGGAGCTGGGGTTGCTCAGTCTGGGGAAGAGGAGACTGAGGGGAGACCTTATCGCTCTCTACAAGTACCTGAAAGGAGGCTGTAGAGAGGTGGGGGTCGGTCTCTTCT
>JAOXJM010000052.1:11525363-11539124 GCA_026413425.1 Tringa solitaria
GGTTGGACTAGATGATCTTAAAAGGTCCCTTCCAACCTAGGTGATTCTGTGACTGGCTGCCTTTGTTGGGCTGGGGGTGTCTCTGTGGGCGATGACAGCAGCTTGGGGTCCCGGGCCCAAAGGGGGACCCAGCTGGGCATTCTGGCATGTGCTCATCTAAAACATCGGTCATTAAGCCCCCAACCAAGGTGAACACCAACACGTGAGAGGGCTTGACTTGCAGTAATGGCAAGGCTTTCCAGCCAAAAATGACAGAGGTCTGGGAGGAGGGAAGAGCTAGAGATGCTCCATTAAAAAAAAAAAAAAAAAAAAAAGGAAAAAGAAAGCCAACAGAGAAAATAGCCTGGGAAGCTGGGAGCAGAGAAAGAGCAGCACAGAGCTGCATTATCAGAAGAAACATCCCTGGTTCCAGCAACGGTCCCAGGGAGCCTCACTGCCTTCATCACATGAGCACAACATCGATGCTGCCACCAGCACAGATGTCTCACACCACAGACCGATGCCCACCTGCCCGATTGCTCATGGACAAATTACAAAACCTCCAGGCCCACAAGAAGAGCAAGCAGCAGGTTTCATCTATGAATGAGCCCATGAACTCTGCTGTCCAATGCAGATGTTTCCAGCAAATAATTTCCAACTGCTTCTTGTTCAACCCTGAACCCCAGATTTCATGCTTAAGCTAAAAATTAAAAAGATCTCTGGGTAAAGTTAAACAGATAATTTGCCCAGCCCAACAGGAGCTATCTCAGCTTCTCCTCTGAGAGGACATGGTGGAGAGACAAAAAGTCAATCCATCTTCGTTCTCATTGACAAGGGATGGAGAAAAACAATGAAATGGGAGAGCCAGCCTAAAGCTGAGAACAATGACACTGCACCGATATTTCAGGTCTTTTTCCTTCAATCTGAAGGGGAAAAAATTGCTTCACACTTCATCCCTTGCAGGTTATCTTTGGAGGAACAATGTCCCCATAATTTCTGCTGACAATTAACCTTGCCTGTGCAGCAATTCTTCTCTGGGTCACCAGAGCAGCTATTTATACCCTTGGCCAGGGATGCTGTTGCCACCAAATGATTGTCCTTGCCCTTGGCCAGCCCTGCACCAAGGCTGCAGGCAGGGACCCCCTGGATGTCCCCCCATGCACCCTGCCCTGCTCACTGGGACCCTTACGGTATAGACTCTCCACCCTCCATTTTTCTGCACGTTTTGCAAACATAATTAACAACGAAAAAAAGAGATATATGTATTGCTTAAACACACACCGCTGCATGCGGGTGTGAGGCAGCAGGTCCATCAGACCAATCCCACAGGGTTGGGATGTCTGGGGTTCATCATCTCCTCTGATTAGCTGGTCTCCAAAGGACTTGGACAGAAGTAGGATTTGCCTCAAGTCACCTCTCTGCAATATGTGGGTAACACCAATTCCCCCATGTGCTGGAAGAGACACTGATAGCTCACCTGAGTACCTGCACAGCCCTTCTTCTGAGCAAAAAACCAGAGCTTTAGTTGTGCAGCCAATGCCAGGAACTGCAGACCTCAAAACAGAACTCCGGACCTGGGCTGCTGCCAGCTGGACTATTTGCCCATGCAGAGCAGGATTTCAGAGGCCAAGTCAAGCCAGTCCTGAGCTGGAGTCCCAACAGCAGGGGCTGGGGCAGCTTCTCCTCCCAAGACTCAAAGCATGGGCCAGCCCAATCCCACCAGCGCTGGAGAAACACATTGAACCAGGTCTGCCAAAACCAGTTATCTTCACTAAGGGAGCAAAGAGCCTTGCTTCCATATGAATTCACCCCAGGGAAAGATCAGCAGGCCATCAGAGGCTGCAATACAAGTCTTGCACCGTCCCGCCATGTCCGTGCTCCCCATCTCCCCCATCCTGCCACTGCCAGAGTTAAGGTGTACCCGGAGCTGGGCTGAAAACCCAACCCGTCACCAACACCAAGAGGAGCAGGAGGCAGGGGAACAGCCGAGGGCAGGATGGGGTCTGGCAGGGTGAGGGTGGGGGATGCTCCAGTCTCCAGGATGCAGGGAGATAAATGGCCAACGTTGTCATCGTTATCAGCAGCGCCCAACCTTCATCTTGAACAGGGAGCAGGAAGAGCTTTGCCTGGCCCTGGAAGGAAAGAGAGAGATAGGGAGGGCGGCACCGCTGTGATGGTAAGAGGTGGGAGGACGAGACCTACTGAGTGCCCAACAGGGCAGAGGAGCAGTGCCGGAGGGCCGTTGGCCTCCTCCTTGAAGACCCCTTACCCTGGGAGATTTACCTCCAACATCTCCATCTCCACTTCTGTCCCCACCATGGACCTGAGCAGGGGGTTTGTACCCGAGTTAACGATCGGGAAGGGGAGACTGAGAACATGCCCAGGGCCTCCTGGAGGGACTCTGGGATCTGTCAGAAGCGCTGTGCTTTTGAAGTTAATTTATTTCTCACCAGGGTTAAGGGGGACCAGGCCCATTAGTCAGGAGGGACAGAAACACGCTTCCTGCCACCTTGGCCTCTCCCTCTGGCAAACCCAGGTCCAATTAGCCCCTGGCAAACACCCCAGGGGTGGGTCCCTCTGCAGCATCCCCAGACAGGCCCAGGAGAGCTGCACTTCCTAAGAAATCAAGGCTCAGGAGTCACTGTGGCTAAATTACATTATATAAAGCAGCAGCAAGAGTTTCCAGGCTCTCGCCATGCCTTCTCCAAACTAGAGATCAGAGAGCCAGCGGTGGTCTCAGTCCCCCAAGCACAGCACTCAGATGGTCCCACAGTGATCAGCTCCACCTTTCCCCAGGGAATGCGATCAGATACTTTAGCACGGGGACAGGATCCAGCCCAGAAGACTTTCCAGAGCCTGCCTGGAGGTTTTCTAGCACCTTTCCAGAAGATTTCTGGAGCTTTCCTGGCCATTCCCTGGATTATTTTTTTTTTTCCTACTCTTTCTAGGGGTTTTCTGCTGCATCTCCAGAACATTTCTAGACTCTTCCTAGAGGGTTAATTGACCTCTCCTGGGGCTGTTACAGCCTCTTTGCACGTTTAGTTTTTTGGGTTTTTTTTACAACGTCACAGGTTGGCAATTCTCGAATTTCCTAAGTGGCAACCTGGGAATTGAGCAAAGCACAGCACCTCAGCAAAGCGCCGTGTGACATCTCAGAGCAGCATCCTCAGCCTCCTGACTAGTAAATTGAAGAAATATGTAGAGGTTAGAAAAAAATCACGTGCACGGGATCACTCTACTCAGGACACATTGTTTCGTACCACAGACTCTCAGAAATACCCCATGGGAGGAACCTCTTATCCTTGTACTGTCTGGAGTCTTTTAAGCGGTGTCCTCCAAGCAATGCCAGTCTGAGCCGATTCCCGCATGTCCCTCCTGGTGTCCCCAGCCTGGCACATGTGGCCTTTTTCTTCCACAGCCACCAGAAGCTCCTCTAAAAATCTGACTGCCCGAGTGTAACCTTACCACGTGGCCCCAGAGCAGCGGCTCAGCAATAAGCTCGGGGCTGAGGTTTTTAACATTTGCTTGCGCCAAGGGAGCTCCGGGAAACATCACTGCTGGAGGCAGGAGCGCTCTTACAGGCACAAGAAAATCATTTAGCGCAAGAATGAAGTCTCCTGGACGGTGCCCCAGGCAGCACATGGCTCAGCGGGAGCTGCTCCGTGCTTACAGATTTACACAGCCACACCGAGAACCCGACCTGTGGCAAGCGCCAGGAACGCACTGGCTACCCCTGAAATGGCTGCTGTAGCGTGAAAGGCTCGGCAAAAACTCCTGTGAATAGAAGCAGATTGTTCACAGCTCATCCAAGGCATCAATATAGGACTTCAGGTCTCAGCCCGTTATTCCCAGCATTTCTATTCGGACTCTAGACATCTCCCAGCAATATCTGCCCGTCCAACAGGTTGCTGCATGACCTGAAATGATCACCCCCCCTTCTCCTCCCAGCGTCCTCCCCTCGGCATGGTATTTTGTAAGCTGACACGAGGCATTACTACCAAATTACCTAAAAACCACCACATACCACCCTGGCTGGCAGCAGCAGAACACGCAGGAGTAAGGGACACAGGTACCTGTTCCAAGGGAAAGGATTCCAGCACCAGAGAGACTCACACGACGTACATTTGTCCAGCTTCTGTTTCTTGCACCACATCACCAGGTCTCACTTTGAATGACCATGGGATTGGAGCAGCGATTCCTTCTTTGTTTCCAGTTTTACTGACAGTAATGTTGTCTGCAGCCATTTCAGGTTCATTCTTGGCTCTGCTCCATGGGAGAACAGCTCTGGATCAGGCTGAGAACTGCGAGCTCCGACCAGCACCCTCACTGAGACAGCATTTCAACTTCAGGAACTTCTGACTGAAGCCCAGGACTCAAAAACTGGCTTTTAGTCCCACATCTCTGCTCTGTACAGCTTAAGCTTTGTGGAGAACAAAGGCAGATTATTCTATAGCTACAGTAACATTCACCAAAATAAACCATCTGCTGGAAAAGCTCCCAGGCACTACATGCAAGATTAGCCTGCCATTATTACCGATGCACATGAGCTTGTGGTCTGTTCACATGGAGCAAAACATTCCCAACACACATACAACAGAAACCTCATTCTGTGTAAGTGCTGTTGCAAATGATGGAGCTTCCCCCAGCATTTGGCTCGCAGCCGACCGGGGCTGGCCAGTGGTGCACCCTCCGCAGCGTTACAGCCCAACAGGTGAAGGGCCGGCAGCCGACAGCGAGCGGTCGAGACGCATTCTTTCCTTCTGACCGCTGCTCATTCCATACCCCTGACTGTAAATCCCCCCTTGGCTAAGGATGCACATCAGTGTAACAACTTGCATGTCTGGATTCACCCCATCTGGGCCTGTAATGTATCGCTAGCTGACTGCTCACATCAGCTATTATGCTCATATTTGGTTAAAACAGCGAAAGAACGCAGGAAAAAAAAATAGTGATTCCGTGAAACAAAGAGAAACACACCCATTTCCCCATCACTAATACCCAGAGCCCTTCTGTCAGCCCCACACTGTCACAGGAGTACCAGAAGGAGCAAAAGGGAAGATCGGTGTGATCTCAGTATCACAGAGGTAGGTTGGAAGCAGACCTCCTCTGGGCAGCTGCCAGCAAGTGGAGATCTGCCCCCTCTGTAGCATCAGTGCTATGGCAGGGCCAGACTGGAGCTGATGACTCGACTCAGCCTAAACAAGCGCTAGAGGAAGCAGAGAAGTGCTCAGATCCCAACGACTCTACAGAGGAGCAAGGTCAGCCAAGCTTTGCTGGAGGAAGACACACAAATTGGGTCTAGCTTTTAACATTTGGGGTGAGCGGAAAAGAAGGCGGTTACATTTCCTTCTTTTTTTTTTTTAAAGCAGCAAGTTTTCTGTCAAGAGTTTTTAATATATTTATTTGAAAACAAGGTTTTGTGAAAGAGTACACTAAATAGCATATATCTGTTCTTCAGCCATAAAACACGGACTATCAGCTTTAGCTCAGCACAGATTGGGGTTGCATGCACTGAACAGCAGATCTCGATAGGAAGGTCTTCACGTCTGTCTTTCTGGTATCAAGTATAGTGTCTTCTTTAGAGGACATGATCCTGGAGGAAGGGCAGAGAGAAACCAGGAAAGCAAATGTATTTAACTAAAGCTTCTTGTGGTTGGCCCCACACGCCTCCCCCGAGCCTGCCACTGACGCAACATTTACAGTTTTTAGCAAGGAGTTTGTTTTCCAGCCCATCCACCAATTTGAGTGCCTAATCTTTGCTCTTGGGAGCACTGGGACATGCCAGCCCATATTTGGAAATTAAGCAACTGGCTTTCTGCCTCTCAGTGAGAAACTTGCACATCAGTTCAGGCACTTTAACCAAAGAACCTGAGAACCGCACCATTCATTGCCTGGAGCAGATCTACAAGTTGAGCTCAGAGAGCACCACAAAGCCCGTGACTGGAGCATCTTGAAATTCTGCTGAGAACTGCTGGGGAGACCAGACAACCCCAGAAAGCACAGTAGTTCTCTTTCCACCAGTCCTGCCACACTGAGGTCAAGTAGATGACAGCTTTCTTACATAAACCAGTTGCCCCTCTGGGACCATCTTTCATGAGCTGATTATTCCCAGCCCAGCTGTTGCCTGTGACCCTGTGCACTGCTCTAGCTCTGCCCAGCGAGGCTCTGCTCAAGAGTAGCCAAGCGTGCGAGATTAGAGACCGGGTCCTGGGTCAGACCTGGTCCCCAACAATGGGTTTCTCTCTTATTGCTACCAAACTCTTCAAATTGGGACAGAGCATGTTTCTGACAGCTTCTACACCAGATTCAAAGAGCTAAAACAAGAATGCTGGGTGCTTGTAACTGCTTCAGTTGATCCAAAGAGGCGTTTCCTTCACTAGGATTAATAAAGGTGACCCTGCATACTACACTGTACCTCAGGTCTTAATCATCAATGTACTCGAAGGGCTCTGGTGGTTCAGGTTCCTGCTCCTCTTCCTCAATCTTCGGACCGTGAGCTGCCACAGGTTCAACCAGCTCCTCCATATCCTCACTGGTGTCCTTCAGAATGATGATGCCTCCGATGGAAAGCTGCAAAACAAATGCAGCGAGCATTAGAGCTGCTCACCTCTGCGTCATGGTGCAGTCTTTGCAGCCACAGCGTTTATCCTGGGCCATATGAGACACCTCAGCAGGAATGAGTTTTAGAGAAAAAAGCATCTGACGCCCACCTGGATTCCTGCCTGATAAGGGGATGGAACAGGCAGAGTCTATCCAGGGTACCCTTTGTATTTCCACTATCTAAGTCTCAGTTTGACAGAAAACGGCATCTGGATTCACAGCTTCACCCCAGTCCCAATCTGGGGCTTTCCATATGAAAACTAATTGAACTATAATTGCTTTATAAGGCTCATCTTTTCAGGGCAACAAAGCTTAGTGAAGCCTCTCTGTGTAGCCGCCTCCCAGGAGACTATCTGAAACAGAGACTAATCTGATCACCAGCTTCCACCAACTGAGGAATCCTATTAGCAGAACCTCGTAAAACAAAGGGGAATTAATTACAAAGATCACCACCAAACATCCTGGCAGACTAAAGCGAATCGGTGCGTCTCGAGGACTGAAACCCGAGGTGCAAAGAGGCGCTGCTGTGTCATGCCTGGCTGGGCTCAGAGCTTTGACCACAGCAGGATTCCTATAAACAGCATTTCAAAGAAGCCTTTTACTCTGCCGTTCCCCAAAGCAGAGCAAAGCTCCAGAACAGCTCCAGTTTGAGAGCCTGCTTGGTTACACAACCTAA
Organism: Tringa solitaria; assembly: GCA_026413425.1. Classification (NCBI taxonomy): domain Eukaryota; kingdom Metazoa; phylum Chordata; class Aves; order Charadriiformes; family Scolopacidae; genus Tringa; species Tringa solitaria. The sequence continues at coordinate 11,532,619 of JAOXJM010000052.1, forward strand.
ATTCCAGTGAAAAACCTGAACTGTTCTGTTCTCTTCAAAATCTATTTGGGGGGAGGAGGGAGAGGGAGGGGAAGGAGGAGGAGTTGGAGGGTTTAAAGCAGGAAACTGCACTCCCCTCACTAAGGACTCAGCTTCTTCTGAAACTGAAGCAAACAGCTACATACGTCCACATCTCAGCTTCATGAGTGGACACTTACTGGACCACATAGCAGATCTTCCCACTCCAAATGCCTGTTGGGTCACCTCTGTTTTTTTAAAGGGTAGAAACTGAAAAATCCTTCCACAGCTTTGCTAAAGGAGACGTTTCAAAGGGGCATGATGCATGGAGAATTCCAATGTGCTGATGGAATTCCAGGAAATCCATTTATTAAAAACATGACTAGTTTTCCTGGAAAAAAAATATCGCTGCTTCTGAACACCGTTTCCCCATGCATAATTCTGCAAAAGGGGGAAGTCAAGGGTGTTATTTCTTGAACAAAAATAAAGGCCAGAAGTATTTCACTCAGGAGATGTAGAGGTCAGGAGCAAGCTTATTAGCTTTGCAATATATCTGAACATATCACAGAAAAGTTAGTTACCCCTTGGGTTAATGCTGAAAAGTCTTTTTCATTCTCCATATGACAATCATATGATATCTCTTCTATACGCTAACAGGGGATGAAGGCACTTTTCTTAGCTTAGATGTAACTGAATAAGAAATCTATTTAATGAAAAAAAATACTCCATTTAGGTATAAATGCCACTGTAGAATAGTAAAGCCCCAGCACAAGTCCTAACGTATTTCATTGCTTTGACAACGAGCCCGTACAACTTTTCAACCCACTGTAAAGATTATGGCTCAGTGTTTATGTCCCCAACAACATCATTAATACACAGAGTATGTCTGATTGACTTCCAGGTTGTAGCATTTGGCATATGTAGAAGTAGAATGAAAAAATAAAGCTGTATTACCATAGTGAAAAGGTTTGCAGCAGCTCTGGCTTCCCCCCAACTAGAACTGCATGTGATTAATTAGAGAAAGGGACGTTAAAAAGCAAATATGACAAGAGTGAAGTTGCAGATCTCTGAAACACATCTCTAAAACATCTCTATGCCACTCGCAGGTGGTGCATCACTGCATTCTCATGTGCACACAGAACTTCTTATGCACAAACTCAACTCTAGGGACACTCTGTCAAACACGCAGATGAGGAAGGTGACACTTACTGGTTTGAAAGGCTGGTATCGGCAGCTCTCTGTCATAGTGAGAACTTTGAGCTGAGCAGGCATGACTCTGGCTGGGTTGTCCAGAAGCTGGAAGTTGGGTTCTGGCTCCTTTTTCTTTTCTTTTTCATCCTTCTTTTCAGTCTCATCCTGTGGAAGGGAAAGAGAACATCAACATGATTTTAACAGTAGTCTGTAACCCTTTCCCAATTCAGGAGGATAAGGTACAACCCGCTACTCTAAACACAGGCAGCAATTCCAGAACATGGTGAGAAGCCATCCTCCTGCTGGGGAACAAGGTCTCACATATTTATCAGCTGGCACAGGCAATGCCTGGATCTAAGTACTCTCATCATGGCAATGCCTTGCTCTCAACTGCAGGTGAAAAAATGTTCTATAAGAGGTGGCAGTGGAACAGTTCACTTCTGGCTTCCCTTTCTAATACTTCCTCTGTAAACTCATCACTTCTTGTTCACAACTGAAGATTCTTTAATATCATTACTAAGCATATGAAAAATGCCAAAAGCTGCCCTTGTATTTTTGCAGCTACAGAGCCACACCACTGACAGCAGCTCAACCAAAATGACTCGACCTCAGTGACTCCCTACGGAATTGCAGTTAAACCCTCCTTTACCAATGACTCAGCAGCTTGAGGGAAAAGCTCAGAAGGCAAAAACACCAGAGCATCCTTTACATACTTAAGAGCATGGATCATGTTTTCCCTCTTGCTCAGGAACAACTGAGTTGCAAACAAAAAAAAACTGCAGAAGAGATGGAAACAACCACAGCACGTCCTGTAACGGCAGACAGGACTTTCTCTGGCACAGTGACTGCTTGTCACTGTGTGAATCTCTTGGAAGCCATGGATTACTAGTCATATAACAGGCATAAAAGAAAAACAGGAAAGCAATTATACATCTTAAACATTAGGACAATGGCAAAACACTTGACACAAACACAGCAGGTGGCAGCAAGCTCCCTTTTTACTGTCGTTTTTCTGCTCAATTCAGCCAAGAAAACTTTTCAGACATCTGGAGCACGCACACACATAGACAGGACATGTGAATCCCTTCTAATATATTCCTTCCTCTCAACACCTGTACTTAGCTGTAGGTTGTACCAATTTTAGAAGCAACACGCATCTGTTCAGCACATGTTGCTAAGTATATAGTGCTGTAAAAAAATTCAAAGAAAAAGCAATGTTTGATGACAAGGAAATATTGATAAAGGAGCAAAAAGACAAAAACCAGAACTTCTACCTTGCACACATGAGATGATTCATTTTCTGGGCCAATTGTATGAAGTTCAGTGCCTACAACATGGCTGCATTTAAGTGGGTCTAGGAAGGTTATATTTCACACATACACCACCCCTCCCTTCACATAGCATTTGTGTGTTTCTTTTTTTAAATTAAAGAGGCCAACAATTCCCTGACCGCACTGCTTTTTCCCACAGAGATTTTAAAAGTGGAATCAGAAAGACTTCTACTGAGCTTGTCAGCATAAAGCATTTTCAGCTTACAGATGCTCTTGGCATATTTGCATCTGTTAGCAGAGCACAAAAGGAAGGGTCCTTTGTCAGGGTGCAGCAAGAATTTTAGCTGCCATATGTTTTTCTAAATTATAGCAACCACCAAGAATTCATTATCCAGACATTTCTCTACCCCTCGGCTTGCTCCAGAATGACAAGTTCCAGTGTCAGGTCTATGAGCTGGAAGAAATCATCAGAGGATCAAAGCAATCACTGTAACTACTGAGCAGCAGACGGATCCTGTGCTCAAAACTCAGCTCATTCTGAAGTGGGTGTGGATAAATGTTTGGCATTTTGATAGATGGGCAAAGTACATAAGAGATTGCTGCCAAAAAGGTGAACAATTCAGAATAGGGGGTTAAGCATGTGCAAAACCATCAAGTTTAAACTCTTCAGTGCTCTCAATTGAATTAGACACCACCAAGCAACTCCTACAACATTGAGTCCTTTTTAAAAGGTCAGAGGTACCAAGGACATGAAATCATTAAGACTTTTTCCACATTAATAAGAAAAGTACATGGATAAGAGATAGAATTCCCTTGGTCTAAAAACAGCAGGCAATGAAATAATGCACAAAAGGTTCACGCGGTTACAGGCACATAAATTTGTCAAAACAAGCTTCTGCCTTCAAGGAAGTCAGTTACTTAACGATATCGAGGAAGATTTATTTCTCGGAAATAATGAATTCACAAATAATACCACCTCTTCCTTTTAACAGCGCATACACACACAGAGAATAAAGATGCAAACCAGCGTATGCAGTACACTGAGACCTGTGTTACTGCTTTGCTCAGAACTACCGTCGGTGGCAGAAGGGGCAGCGTTAGGTGGGTGCCAACTTTCATGACACACCTTTAGCAATTACAAAGGGGGAAAAGACAACATTTAAGTTTCAATGTTTGCACCCACCACTTCCATCTTCTCCTCTTCCTTCTTCTCTTTCTCCTTCTCCTTTTCCTTCTTCTTGGCTTTTGCGGTGATGGACAGCACAGCAGTGGAAACCTGGATACGTCAACAGAGGAGGCATTCAGTGTGACTGCAACACCGTACGCTGCGCTTCAGCTCCCCAGGCAGGGGAACAAAGGGAAATCAGTGTTAGGTCAGTTCTCAGAGCAGGTGTCAGTAGGATCAATTCCACTTTCTACCCACTGCTCTGGTTAAGAGACAAATACACCACCATGAAAGCAAATAAATGGCACAGATGGGACAAAAAAGTGCCATGAATGCAGACTGTGTCCAGCCACATAGGCAGGAGAGCAAACTTCCTAATTTAGAGACCCAAACAATAATGATTCATATCTGTGAGAGATTTGTTTGTTTATTTTTAACAGAACAAGAAATGGAATTCTTGTTACAGGAAATCGTGTTGCCAGAATCTTCAAGGTAAAGAAATGTGTATATAGATACTCTTTAGAATGACCTGTTCCACTGTCCTAATCAGACAGCTGTATTTCTCATTGATCTGAAGAACTGGATATGCAAAATGCTCTACAAAGGAGTCCTCCTGAGCCAGAAAGTACCCAGAAGCAACACTCGTATACAAGAATTCATCTTGTTTTCCTTTCGGTGAGCCCATCTCTCTATCCACAGTAACCATAAGGCGTTAACTTGCTCAGAGGGACAGAGAATGACCACATTTGTCATGTTGCTAATAAGTCTTTCTAGGCTATGTGTGGGCTCACGGCACATTTTAATTTTGGCTAGGGAAGTTGAAAAGAGGAAAGATTTGTCCAATTCCCATCCCATTTCAAAAGCGAGAAAGCAGCTATGAGCAGTGAGCTTTGTCTTTTATCAGAGTTCATTTCTGGGTTCCTCAGTGGCTTGGAAATCTGTCCTGTGCAGCATTCAATTCTGGTAAAATGTTTTACAGTTTTCACACAATGTCATTCATCAGCATGACATGCCTGAGGTCTCCACTGCTGCAATGGCTCCCCAGGGGTTGCTCTGCCTGCTGCCATGGTCTGCTCCACAGCTTTTACCCATCTTACGCCAGGAGACAAATTGCTTCCACTATTGTCCTGCTTGTCATCCCATAGGTCTCATCTCTCCCTTTCCAATACCTAGATATTCTCAGTTCCACACTTACCTTTTCTCAATCTATGGGCCTGACAGCTATTATTCCAGCAGATGCACCCACTGCCCCAAGCCCGGGTACACTTCTGTCATTCCATATGGGACTATTTGAGAAGTGTCCCACCTAATACTCTCAAGGTCTGTACTGCAGTAGCATTTTGAAGCCCAAGTCACGAACAAGGACCCCATTGTGCTAGGTGCTGTACAAACACGATACACATACAAATCAGTAGGGCACAGAAAAAGAGTTTTATTAATCAATGCTTCTGCTTGATCACTGGCAACAAGGGTGGTTCCAGCAACTCAGTAGCACAGCAGTTGTACGCCATGATCAGCAACAGTCCCGGGCGCAGCAGGAAAACATAGCTAGAATTCTCTTTCAGAGACAACAGAGCCTGCCAATTTTTCTTTTGCTCTTTAGATTCCCTGTTAGTGCCACCAAAGTCAATGTTTATACTAGGAGGGAGAAGAAGCTAGTTTTTACAACACAGAAAGCTAGCCCAAATACCTTTTCTTTCTCCTTTTCCTTTGGTACCTCAAGAGGTGGGGGATAGGCAAATGTGGACGGCTTACAGTTGGACTTGTACTGGACTTTCGGCATCTAGGGGAAACAGTTAAAAAAAATTGTTAGAGACAAGAAAATCAGGGGAAAAAAATCCACAGCAGAATAATTACTTTAGCTTCATTTTCCTTCCAGCAGAGACAAACACAGATCCTCTAAAGAATACGAGCTTCCCCTTCTCCCTCTCCGGAAGCTGAGAAACTGTTATCAGTGGCAACAGTTCAACTAGAACAATGTTATTTAATTATTCTATAATTTGACTCTGGCAGGCTCTCCAAGCCTTCTCCATACACTCCACACTATTCACACCATGCTTTGTTTTCATTGTTTCGAAGCTTTTGTGGTTTTGATGTTGTTGCTGTGCCTGCTCATATTAACATGAAATTGATTTAAGATCTAAGTGAAGATCTGCTCTGTCAATGCACACTCGGGCAAGCCAAGCGCTGCCTGACCTTCATCTCCTGTAAAAGGACAGTACATTTTGGGGGTGGGCTACTAGTTTCACATATTCTCTTACTCTCTGCTACTTAAGCAAGGGCAGAAAGCATCTTTTGACAGCTAATCCAAATTCTTACACTGAATTTCTGCAGTATCTCAACTCTCTTCCTTTACAACACATCATGGAGCAACAAGAGACCAGGGACTGCTCTGAGGAAGCGAGGAGGGTGTGGTGCAGCCCGTGACATATATTCAGCCTGTAGCTGGCTTCAGTGTGCAAGCCAAGCCATACAACATAACCTGACCTACAGCCACCTGGGCTCCCTGGAAACTCTCGGAGATGGGGAGAGGGAGACAAAATGGCAGTAAAGCCAAGCAGCCAAAGGAACACTGAGCCTGTCGCCACCAGGGAGGTGCAGAGCAATGCAGCCCCTGTCAAGTATTCAGGACAGAGGGGGGAAAAAAAAAAACCAAACCAAGACAAAAAAGAAAAAAGGAAAAAAAAAAAGACAAAAAAGAAAAAAAGAGACAAAAAGAAAGACAAAAAAGAAAAAAAAAGACAAAAAGAAAAAAAAGACAAAATAAGAAAAAAAAGACAAAAAAAAGACAAAAAAAGACAAAAAAAGACAAAAAAGAAAAAAAAAGACAAAAAAAGACAAAAAAAGACAAAAAAAGACAAAAAAAAGACAAAAAAAAGACA
>JAOXJM010000052.1:11539409-11562716 GCA_026413425.1 Tringa solitaria
AAAAAAGACAAAAAAAGACAAAAAAAGACAAAAAAAGACAAAAAAAGACAAAAAAAGACAAAAAAGAGACAAAAAAGAGACAAAAAAAAGACAAAAAAGAGACAAAAAAAGACAAAAAAAAGACAAAAAGAAGACAAAAAGAAGACAAAAAGAAGACGACATTTTCCTGCAAACTTCTCTCTTCAGAGTGCGACTTTTGAGTTGTGTATAGATTGACTTGATGCTCAGCCCAAGACAGGTGAAGAGCAGCCTAGAGCCCTAATCTTCTGGTGCAGGGGCTGCAATCCAGCAAGAAGCTGGCTCAGTCCCACAGAGGGACTCTGCGAGCATCCCAGCCCTATGCATGCCCTGTGCATCGCAGGATAAGGCTGCAGCAGTGACAGGAGGGGGCTGCACCCCCGTGAACTGCCACATTCAGGAGCTTTTTTTTTGTGGAAGTCACTATCTCAGTTCTTCAGCACAGGAGACCCGGCAGGGTGTGCAGCTTGCAGGGGCCATACCACTGCCGATCGGCTGGAAGAACAGATGGGTAAGAAATGCGCAGTACCCACGACTGCTTGGTTTAATGTTTACTCCCCAAGGAATCCAAACAAATCCTATTTTCCCATTGCTGGCTTTCCTAGGGGAGAATATCACATAATTTATTTGGGAGGGCAGGCGGGCAACACACTTTTTTTTAAAAATAACCTTGACCTTCTGGAGTCATAATGGGGTGGTCTCTGCCCACATCTACTGACTGGAGTTCCTTTCTTTCTAAGGTACTTTGAAGTAGAGGGGTCAAAGTCTGCTCTCTACGTTTTTCTTGTCCCTATTCCCACCACCAGCTCTGCAATTTAAGCCTGCTTTTCAGACTTCTTCCAGTTAGCGCCTTTTCTGGCATAAACAAGCTGGAAACATGCACAGAAAAGCAACAAATCCATGCACACCCCTCCCAGACCACTTGAGCACTCTCAGTGCTTCTGCTCTCTGCTTGTTACGTACCTTAAGATCCTTGTTAAGGCCAATGACACAAGTTGGGGTGAAAGCCAGCGACAAGAAGTGTGACAGGGGGAACCAGAACCAGAACTGGGTGAAGACCAGAACCCCCACCACAGAAGGCATGTGAGTATGTCCCGTCCTCGACTGCAGTGAAATAGTCACGTTATGGCCCCCTGTAAGGAATCATTAATGAATTAAGTTATTTAACACATTCCTGGGTACTCCACAAAGACACCTGAATGACGCATCTCAAAGAGCTGCTGTGAAGGGGGCTACATGGCATGAGACAGGCCATGACGGTGCCAGCTTTCTCCTCTGGAATACACCTCCCTCCGCCACCGGGATCTCAGCTTTCACAGCAAAACGAACAGGCAGCAGAACAACCAAACCACTCTACCTGCTAGATATTGCCCAAACACAATCAATGAATACAGCCCTTCCATGCTCATTTTGCCAGGATACAGGTTAAACAAAAGTACAGTGCAGAAGGCAGGGAGAGGGGGAGAAAAAAGGAAACCTTTGCCATAAATAGTTTTAAAACACAGCATCTAAACGATGCACAAGACAAAATTCACAAGGAAGACAGTGCATATAAAGCAGTGCATATAGAAACTTTTCTTTCTGTAGCTGCGTCCCTGAACTGTCAGTTATTCAAAAGAAATATGCCTAGGTTTTTATCCTACACCATCTCAGTAGGAAAAAATGTAAACAGCAGCAACTTCAGAAGTTGCTCCTAGAGGTTATCAATCTAAGCAGCAAAGAGACAAGCTCCTGCAGTCTTTGCAGCAAAATTACATCCCTGCCAGATGACAAAGTCTTAGCTTTGTACTTGCAAAGCAGAGACCAAAACAACTCCGTATGTTGATGCAGTGCAGAAACATCCAGCTAGAAAACAAATCGAAAGATTGGGCTTGCAGACAGAGTGAGAAAGTGTTAATCTTATCTTTGGTCTTCTGATGAACACAATGAATTGAGCTGAAGAGGGCACCAGGCACGTCCATTACCACTGACAAGACCAGGTGCAGGGAGGTTAACTTTGTTAAAATATAAACACTCACTAGTTGAAAACTCATAGCTGAAAATCCCAAACTGGAGTGCAACTTCCCACAACCAGCCACGTTGACAGGGCCAGGCAGGTATAGAGCTGTCCATGAGTTTTACAGACAAGCAAAATTAATTTTTGCTGCCAAAACTAATGAAAGCCCTGAATGAAGCAGTGATCGCATTTTAGGTATCTTGTCAGTGTTAGTCCTGGGAGAAGCAGTGGAAGATGGGGCCAGCAATCTCTAGATACTCTGGATCAAATAGCCCAGTGGATGTTGCACAAGCAGTTTAACTAGACTTTATCAAACTTTTGGACTTCAATTTTCAATATTTATTTTAACCTTTAGAATTATATTATCCAATCTCTGGAATTTCCTGGATGAGTAACAGATTCCACATTCAAAAGATGCTGTCACGCTACTTCTTTCTGCTGTTTTACACCCACACACAGCCCACCCTCACTCCCAGGATTCTGCAGGGAGCAGGAAAGGTGGGGAGACATGACATTGCACAACTGTGATTTATCTTCATGATTAAGTAGCAGCCTTGACAACCTGGAAAGGAACATATTCTGGATCTTTGGCTGGATGGATGAAAGATATGACATGATGCCTGGAAAGAAAAATTTTCAGGGCTCCTTGGATAATACTAGGTAGTACACCCAAACCTTTCCTACATATCAAGAAAAGGATTTTCCAGATATACTAGAGGTATTTGTGTAGTGACTGCCGCTCCTCTTTTCTCACTGAGAAATGTGGCACTAAGAACCAGAGAAGATACCTAGAGTCCAGAGGGCAATACAGTTTTCAAGAAGGTAAAAAGCTGACATCTAATTAGATCAGTATATCCTTTTTGTAGCTTACATTTACAAATACATAGTTCAGAAAGTAAAGCATATTGATTTTGCAAAAGACAGCAAGGGAGTCAGCAGCCTGGAACAAGAGAGCATTTTTGTACATGAAGGGGCGCATTATAAAAGTTCAGAGACTTCAGGGGAGAAAATATCTCTAAGTTAAATTTAGAGCAGCTACATTTTTCTTATTTTATTAAAGAAGTAAATTTGTAGCTGCTGAGGCCTAACAATTAGACAACGACCAAATTAATTATTTCCACTCCAGTGCTCCCAAGGTACCCTGCTTCTTCTACTGAAACCACCAGTCTAATGACTGCCTCCTCAGAGCAAAAAGCCACCTCCAGTGCACCATTTCCCAGTTGCGAACTGGAAATCTTGCACTTTTGATCAAAGCCTGTCATTCCAAGAGAATTATACTTTTGTCTTGCCCTCATAAAGAAACCCAAACAAAAAACCAAAAAAAATAAATCCCAAACTCAATTGTCCCAACTGTGGCAGATGACACAGAGAACCTTTTCTTCCTGCTAGTGATAATTAAATTCTATAGCTCATTGTTTCAGATAAGCACTTGCAGTTGTATGGGAGAGATAAAAAGAATTTATTCTTTTTAGAAGATCTAATGAAAGTGGCAATAGGTTAAGAAAGGGTAGTTCACAGCCTTCCCCTAGCTGCTCAGTAAGAAATAAAGCAGTTAAAGTTGGCACAAACTCACATGTAGTTTATTAAAATTGGATGCTTCTGGTTTCCAAGTCATTATACAATACCTGAGTGACACAGGAAGCAAATAAGGTTTTAGCTGCGTTTTTATGATTTAATCTTAAAGGCAGGAATTCGAAGCAGGTCTGTACTGCTGAGAGAAAAAAGTCTCTTTGAGCTGGGATCTGACTTCCCAGCAACACAGTATGAGTATGGGAATGACCAAAATTATTTTAACAGCCTTGTGCCAAGGGTATTGCTCAGGCTGAGCTCCAGGAGGGCTACCTGGGAGGCAAAATAACATAAAGGAGGTAGCTCCTGTTGCTTCCTTCTTTGAGTAGCCCTAGTCATAGAGCACTGACCAGCCTGACAGCCACATTCTCACCAGGACAAGAGCTTTCTAAGCAAGCTTCCATGGAGACAGATGAAGGCAGCTCTGAGTTTTTCTCCCCCCAGCACATGGCTTTGAGATGTAGTATTTTCATAAAGCCACTGCAACCACAGCGCATGTTGCTGTGCTTAAGCCATGCCACAGAGATAAACACATGAGACTCCTTTGCTTACATGACTTCAGAATTAAACCTGATGTCAGAGTAGAGGGAAAACCAGCTTGTTTCTACCTACCACAGGGAATAAGAAGGTGCATGGCAAGAAAAGGCCACAGCATGAGAGACCAGATGGGAGAAACTGTGTTTGGGAACTTGGGAAAGGGGATGCTACTGACACAGGGAGCGCCATAAAAGCCTTAACTCCAGCAGAAGGAAAAATTCAAACCAAAACATTGTCTGTCCTCTTTGCTTACAGAAACCTTCCTTAACAGGCCCTGCAATTTAGTCCTTGTGAATGCTGGTGTCTTTAGAGAACCCTACTTCTGGCTCAACATTTAGTAATTAACACTCATGAGATGATGCTTCCTATGCTAGAAAAAGGTAGTAGTCTGTGAAATCGTGTCTTCTGATATAACACTGATGCAGTTAATTGTGCTTCCCTCTGTGCAACAGCTCTCAATAATCAGGAAAGAGGCAAAACCTAGTTATTAAAATACATGTTATGCTGGTTGTTTTGTTTTGTTTTTTTTTTAACATGCTATGTCAGATTTTAACAGAAAAGGCAAAATATGATGACTGGATACCACAAGGTTTCCAAATTTCTGGAGAAGTTGCTTACTTTGAAAAATAAAGAAGCAACCTATTGTGCTATAAATCAACATTCCGGGTGATAAAACAGACTTAGAACAACAAGTCAGAATATATTTGTCTGAAAAGTCAAAATATTTGTCCCGACTTCTGGACAAGAATTCTCCCCCAATGACCAGATTGAATCTCTCTTAACAGACACCAATACAAGCTAAAACTACAATACAGGGTTTATTTCTTCAATTAGATAAAATGACTTGAAATTAGTGATTTCTTGCCACTATTACATGACAGTCATAAAGCCAGCACCTCATCTCCCAAATGAAATTTGCTATTACAGCTATTGTAGCCAAATAAGTTTATAAAATTTTGATTGCTTTAAAGGTTTGAGGAATTACCTGCATCCAAAATGCCTTGTGCCAGGATTGCTCCAAACTTCGCCATAACATCATCATGCTTATCATTGATCACTTTGGAATAGAGCTGTCTGAACTGGCTGACCTGGTTAAAAAAAAATAAAAAAAGAGAGAGATTATAAAACTGACTGCATGAGTCAAACATTCTGTCTTTACTGGAAGCACCCTGGATTTCTGCACCTTAGGATGACATTCATCTTTTCAATGGCTTTAGTCATGGGTGTTACAAGTCATCCACTAATAATTAATTACAGAGGTTTTCCCCACTTGAAGATACCCATATAGTGATTTTAAAACAGTCAGGATGGATGTGTGTTTCCAGACCACATTTTCCAGGCCTTACAGAAATAGCCTGAGAATCCCTGGAGGGTCACTAGAATAAAAGATCCAGTGATGAGTTTGTAGCAAGAACTACTATATGTTCTTAGGTGCGTGACACTGTGCTTTATTAAATTTCCTCCTATTCCTACTGCTGAAAACTTCAAACCCATTCTGTTTTTCCTGTACAATATTTCTGCTGTATTGATAATTCCCCTCTGGTGCGTCATCAGCAAATTTTGCTACTGCACTCTTACCTTTTAAGTGAAAATCATTATTGAAAATTATTAAATAAAGTAATGGCTTATGCCGTGGTATGTTCACCACAATATCTTAAGCACAGATTAGTAAGGAAAATTGCGAAGCCTTTGATTACCACCATTGCTTCAAATAGCTTCATCTTTCACTGGTTCACGAAGTGTTGAAAACACATAACAGTATTACATCCAGCAATATCTACAGCTTTATCACAAATTAATAACTTATGTCTTTTGATATATATGTGAAGCAACAATAAAACTCAAGTAATTTTTATGACTGAAAACACAGACCAGGATATCTCAAATCTGCAACCCAGTCAAAACCTGTGAAGCTGCACCCCATCCACAGCATGTCTGGAAGAGTCTTTCTCTTCACTAAATTAATTTTAATCCAGATATCCATGTCACATTTGGTTGGTTTTCTTTTTGTTTTCATACTAAGCCTTCACTTGAAATTTCTTCACCAAAAGCATTATCAAGCATTGGAACAGGCTGCCCAGGGAAGTGGCTGAGTCACCATCTCTGCAGGTATTTAAAAGAAGTGTAGATGTGGCACTAAGGGACATGGCTTAGTGGTGGACGTGGCAGCGTTAGGTTAACAACTAGACTCTCAACCTAAATGATTTTCTGCTCAAAAGCAAAGGAGGTCTTTTCAAAAAGGCTCCTTCCAAGATGTCTTGAGCAAGATTCTCCCCACTACGGGTCCCATTTTGTTGCTGGTTTCCCAAGTTCTATTCCTACATCTGCAGGCACAGATGAGAGGACAAACTTCTAACTCAAGGCAGCAGAGTCAAGACACAGCCACCAGAGACACAGAGCAGTTCCTAGTACTGCAAACACAGTTAAATTTTCCAACTATAAAACCCTAATATGAGACAACCCCCTAGTCACTTTTTACATCCAAAGAGCATGTGCCTTCTCCAGGGACACCAGTGATATTTGTTCAGTGGCACGTCTCTGAAGAAAGGTCCTACCTTTCAGTTGTGAAATGCACTTCATATCTGTTGCAGGCAAAGAGCCCAAGCTTCACCACCAATTGGAACAGAACTTACCCTTGCACAGCCTCCGATGCTCCCAGTGCCTAATTGTACCAGTGAAGGACTGACTACAACATTCAGGAGATCGTTCTGGCTGATAACAGCAACCAGTGAAGAGCTGGTACCCCATCCATGCAGGACACCACCAGCTCCAGAGCTGTGCTAAGGATGGGCAGCACTGAGCACCAGGAGCAGCCTTCAGAGGCATCACCTCACACGTGGCCTGTCTTGGGGTGCACTGGGGAATCTCAAACCGCTTACAGAAAGAGTTTTTGCACCCGTGAAAAAAAAACAACCATTCATATGACTGAGTCAGTGACATGACAACCGTGCTGAGAATAACCCTTTGTTAAACTGGGATTCAGCAAGATAAAAAAAAATTAAAAAAAAATCAAAAACAGAACAAAGAGCTGACTGGAAAGGACAAATCAAACTGCATGGGTTTCTCAGCAAAGCACGAGATCAGATTCTCCAGTAAAAACCTATCAGAGCCACAATTTAATCCTGCAGCCAAAGTAATGCTAGCAATACATTTCACCACATTTTATGTGTGAATTTTTGACACATAGAAGCTGAGACTCTACCTTTGAGAGATTACGTCCAATGCCTGGGATGGAGAGAAGACAGAGGTTTCCTCTCCAACCCACGAGCATTGTACCCAAGAGCTCTACAGCCCTACACACGTAGTGAACACTTAGATTACGACTGCATGTTTCTGCAAATAGCTCTCAATGCACGTTAACTCATCACACCACTTAAAAGGGAGGTGTCCTGAAGGAACACTCTCTGGTTGACACCTTTCCTGCCTTCATTCCACTAACCCAGCTGTACTACCTGTCACCTCAACTCCTTCAGCATCCAACCTGAAGGATTTAAACCAGTCTGTGACAGTGAAAGTCATTATTAACATTCATACGAGTAAATCGTGACATGCTAAACACAACTGCACTAAAATTTCTCCATTTGTTGCACACAAATGGAAAGTCTCACAACCATAAAGCACCAGAGCAGCCAGTCACTTTTAAAAATAAGCTGAACAAAACAACACTACTCCAGTAGAGCAGGAGGCATTTATTAAAACTGACAGGAAAAAAAAAACCCCAGCTATTTCCATTTTTCAGTCTATGTCCAACAGTTTGCGTGCTAATACTAGTTCTTTATTCACCGATTCCCCCTTGCATTAAAAAGTTTTTTGTTACTAGTCCACGTCCCCAAAAGCAGGTGACTTAAATTTCCTTGCATTTACATAAAGCTAAGGAGAAGGAGCAACGTACGTTTTCAGGGCAGCGGCACAGACAGATGTGTGCCAGGGAGATACTGCACACACAATACAGGGTTTATTCTGGATATACTGACCAAACTCTGCTCTTGCTCCACCCCATTTATGCTTTTTCACGGTCTCCCGATTTTTATTTATACCAGCTTACACTGAGGTTTACACGTTTAATATAAATAGTTTGTTTCTTACGCCTGACCTCTTGCACACTGGAAAAACACCTTAGTCTGTATTTGCAACCTGGAACGGGGCCTTGTGCAGCATCAAATCTTCAAACCACATGCAGATGAGGTGAACCAAAGTCTCCAGGTGTTATTTGGGACAGACAGACAGAAACACAGAAGCAACATGTAAAACTTATTCCTCTGGGTGAGAGCTGAGCAGGAGGATTCCAGTGCCTCTGTTTCGAGCACATCATTCCTGTCACCCTGGGCTCAGCTTCTGGGTTTGGAATATTTACAAAAACAGACGGATGTTACAAAGCTCGTTTGGTGGACTGTAATCTGGAATTTACACCGTAATCAAATCTTCAGAGAACGAAACCCTGGGTGAAGCGAGAAGACATTCAGCAGAACTGCTAATGTTGATGCTGGTGTCCAAAGTCTGACAGAGAGCCCCTCGGAAGAGAGGGCAGAAAGGCCTTGCTTGGGAAAGGCAAGGAAGGGCTGGCAGGAGAAGCTGAAGTTGTCTACCTTCCCCGTTTGTGGCTCCTGCCCCTGTGAGCACTCTTTCCCTAAAACACCTTTCATAGCTCCTACCCACATCTACATTAGTCCAGAGCAGATGAACAAAATCACTTGGCAACAAGCCTACCAGGAACCCACCAGCTGTGGCACCAGGACACGGTGCACGGCAGCGAGCTAACTGGGACACCGACAACTGCAAGGGATAAGGGACAGAAACCTGGCTGCTAAACCTGAGCACATCACTTGCCACCTCTCCAGGCAACATGGACAGGCTACAGAAGGGAATCAGCTGAAAGCAAGGGTTTAAGGAACAAGTGCTGAACAGCTACCGTAAGAAATAGTCCTTATACCCTCTATTTCTTAAAATACAAGATCCTTAGTGGTATAGCAGGAGCATTCTGCTTTCAGATAAATTCTGCATCTCTGTGCATCGTAAACCATGGACCACAGCCAACCCTGGAAATGTATTGAGAAAGTGTGCCCTCTTCAAAGTTTTACTTTAACATCAGCGGAAGCAAAATTGTTCTATGAAAGCATGAGGCTACCCCGACTTGGCCTTGAGAACCAGGCAAACGGAGATGGAAGGATTGCCTCAAGAATGGAGCGAGATGTCAACAAACAGCTTTATTTCTTACGCTGTTGAAGCAGAATCTTGCGTGAAGCAAAACTAGAGTTTGTCTAGTAGAGCCCTTTAATTTGCTACTATTTTTTCTTCCAATCATGGCAACGAGCACATCCCAGACTACTGAATAGGTTTATTTACTATGCTATGAAACCCACAAGCTCTGTTTCTCCATGGAAATCTTCAAGCACTTTAAAAATTTTACAGCGTTTGGAAATGGTATCAAGAAATTGATTTGGGCAACTTCCAGGAGGAACACTAAAACGTAGGCAGTGACTCATGTCATCTTTACTAACAATACACACACCCCCCATTCTGATAATTAGTGCTAGCCAAAATTACATGCCACTGATTTCAAACAAAGCCAAATGCGCAACCTTGGAAATGCCGAGGAAACAACACCGGCTTTAAGACATGGGAATGATACAGCACCATTTCCTACCACAAACCCGAGGGGCTGTCATTTATCATTTATAAGGTTATTTACCACTTCTGCCTCCACCAGTCAACATTCTTGTACATAAAGCCCATGAGACTGTTAAGAATAAGACTTAATAAACAGTTAACTAAGGGAAACACTGGCAAATGACATGCATGATGCTTTTTGCAAATGCAAGTTCGTAGAAAACAAGAGTATTTGGTAATCTGTTTTTAATAAAACAGGTTTTAGATAGAAGGTGCAGTTTATCTCTTCAAAAGTTGAAGTTACTCTGCATACACTTGCTCTCTTGAAAGAGCACACAGTATACCGAAGCATCTAACAGTAACAGGCTTACATGAAGGAATGTGAAGGATATTCTAGAATATCTACTAGAATATTGCAAAATTCTGGGATCCTAGCAAGACTAAGCATTTCATCTAAAGCTGGGAGGGGTGAGAATCTGGTCTTGTTTTCTTCACAATATCTTAAAGGTAATAAGCTAAGAAGATCAAAGGAGAATGGAGGAAAAGCCTTGACCTTGCTTATTATCTCCTCATTTTGCCAAGATGATTATCCTAACACAAAACCAGGAAAAAGTAAATTCAATTCAAGATGTTAGACATGCAGTTTGTCTCCAAAATTGCTGTCTTAATTGCTCTGCAGGTCACAAATGCATAATGAAGTTGTCATTGATTTCTCTTCCAATGATCTCATCACATCTGTAATTTAGGATTCCATTTCACAAAATAAACTTGTTATTGTTCTATATCCTGCACTAATATGGTTCTTAAATGTATCAACAGAGGTCAGGAAAAATCATGCTGGCTGCACCTGAAGGAATTGTGTTTCAACTCCAAAGAGGCCAAATCAGCTTTACAAAAGATTTGCTACCCCTTTTGGCACTTAAGCAACTTGCAAGTTCAAGGGACCTCCATATCACGACAACTCTTTATTTAAAATCTTTATTTAAAGTCTTTATAGTATTTGTTTAAATAAAGAGTGAGCACAACAAAGAGGAAGATGAATACAAAGGAAAGAAGACAGCAAAGGTGACTCAAAGGCATAGATCTATGTTCTCTCATAACAAAAACAGTTTCTTTTAAACCAAAATATTTTGATTCTTAAATCAAATCACACAAATTCAGTTTGTAGGATATGAAATCCATCATGCTTCTCTCAATAGCTGCTTATCCAGCAATGTAAGCACTCCCATCAGGTTAGACACTTTGGCACACAGTGCACCAGTGTGCCATTCAGGAATCTAATCAGATCAAAATATGTTACTGTAATCCAAAAACGGCTATTTTCTGAACTCGACCCTGTCAAATCAGAGTAAAATAATTTTTCTTCAGACTGGCAGGGAGCTCCAAAAAAAGTTTCCCATGGATAATAAATAACTTAATTGGCAACATATTTTTCAAAATATTCCTTTTACTTTTGAGCAAGAAACTGTGATGGTTCTAGCTAACTTTTGGGGCGTTAAAACAAGTAAAATCAGTATGTCTGTATTTAATTCCTAAATTAGCAGACTATTTCAAGGACTCCTTATTAGTTCATAATCTGTAGGTTTGGGGGAGATTTTTTTTTGTTTGTTTTTTAATATCTACAGCACTTCTATGAGTAGGTAATGAATTGCCTTCTGTATCTCCACTAAGTAACACCACGAAAATTTTGGCTCAAAGAGGACTTTTGGCATAAAGCTTTTTCAGATCCTTGCCCCAATTTTAAACAAGCCACTGAACCCCAGACCATACAACTCATCCTGTATTTGCTAGCCAACATTTTAATCGCTCATTTAACAAGCCTAGGTATTACAAATATCTCTGAACTCAAGGTTACCAGGCCTGTTTAGGGAAAGAGATCGGACTTAGGATACTCCTCAAATGATCTGTATCTCCTGTACTACACTGAGGGCTGGTATTCCAAGCACCTGACCAAGGAAGAAATGACAAAAACAAGTAGTTTCTTTCCACAGAAAGATTATTCAACTTCACATTACAGAGACTTCATATCTTGGAAGATGAGGGGATGCGACAGAACTCTAGTGTTCTTCATTGGCTTATTCAGTTGCACTACAATTCTGATAATATAAACAACACTCCCATAGTCTGCTCAGTGAAAACTAGCTGTTTTTTTTTTTTCTTTCTTTTTTTAATAAATCAAATGAACAAACTGTCTGCCAGCAAATCTTCATGTTCCGTGACTTGGAAATACCCAAACACCTGTATTTGTAGATTTCCTTTGCTGACTTTCCCAAGTAAAATTTTCCACTGGACAAAGAGGATTTTTTTTTCTTTCTCCCCATCCAAGTGCAGTAAAAAAGTGGCTGTTTTTAATCACAGTTCAACTTCTAAAATGACATCAACAAAAGCAGCCCATGTATGACAGATGAGTAGCAAAGTACCAGCTACTGCTCTGCTTCAGCACTCACCAGCACAGATGAAATGTGGAACCTTGGGGCTTCTATTAACACGGACTTTTAGTCTGTACAAATGTTTGCATATCATCATCTGTCATATACTCACAGGGCAATTTATTTTTAAAAGCTAAGCACAGCATATACAATCCTTTTTGCCTTCTGAGCAGAGAAAAAAACTCCATTAAAAAAATGTATTTGCTATAAAGCCACTAAACCATTTCTGACAGCAGAAAATCTTTCACCTGAAAGGCCTAAGACCAGCTACTAAAGAAACAGTTATAACAGGACTTCCCTGCGCAGCAACCACATCCGAAACTAAGTTTACTATCATAAAAACCAACTTCTTTACTAAATAGTGTTCACAGAAAATATGAGCATATAGTCCTCAGTACACGCTAGCAGAAGATGATCACTTTCATATTGTTACAAGATGCTTTTAGACCTTTTAAGTAAGAATATTTATTCTTGTGAGACCTAGAGTTAAAAACACTGTGAACGATCAGGCGTGTTCCGATCAGCATCCGTTGTTCCCCCATTCAAAACTGCACACTCTCCCCCACGAGGAGCTTCCTGTTGTGCATTCAGCTCTGGCTCTTTACACGGCACGTACACTCTCTTGCCAATGCTTACAGGCAGTGCCACGCACTAGAGATTTGGCATCTGAGACCATTTTTCCACCTAACGAGCCGGTATGTAAGATACGCCACATTACCTTTGGGCAGGTAATCTCAGTCTGCTGGATCATGATCAGGGCAGATGCAATCAGAGCTCCTTGACGTACATAGTTCACAGGATCATTTGTCATTGGCTCGAGCAAATTAATTGCTTCCTAAAAAAAAACAAACAAGAAAGAAGCAGTCACAAAGTTAACACTATTATTTTTAGTACCCCAGGATTCAGTATTCTAATGGAAGGCTATCACATTAATGCTATCAGATACACTTTTTAATAGGTTTTGCCTGTTCTTGGTAAACGAACCAGAAATTTGTGGATTCTCATCAATCAGGAAGAAAAAAAGCATGCGCAAAAAAAGAAGTGATGGATGGAACAAGATTTACCTGCAGAAACAGGGCAACAAATAAACAATAGTTGTTGTAAGCGACAGAGGCATTCAGCACATTAGAACTACTGACATGTCTTAAATAATACACATAAATTATTAATACAATTTCTTTCCTATTCTTTCCAGCAAAATCCATCAGCGTTACCTTCATTTTCTGCATAAGGAACAAATGAACCAGAGATATCAAACAATATGTTGGGGATTATAAAATGAGATGGTAAAACAATCCAGGTCCCAAATTTTTTGCCTTACACTTTATTGTGAGAACCTTTAACATTTACCATCACATGAAAGCACTCATTTCAAACATACGTCAAATGAGGCTGCCTCGGAGCACCCATATACTATATCTAGGTTTTGAAAACATTATTGAAATGCTCTATTGCTTCTTCAAATTCTGTAACTTCCCAGCTAAGCACAAGAGGAACATGATCCTTGATGATCTATCAGTAAGTAAGCATTCCTTTCAATGCAATCATTGATTATGAAATCAATGAGAGTCTATTGTAATAAATGCTGCTTAGATGTACCCAATACCAGCACGTGCAATTCGCAGGTACCTCAGACTAAATCATCTCTTTAGGTGCATTTTTTAATTTCCATTTACTGTTCTGTCACTTTGCAAGCCATGACTTATACACAGAATTATCACAGACACAAATTCATTTCTAACCTTACAAGGTCCTCGGCACACATTCCACAGGACAACTGAGCTCATCTAAACTCACTGCTGCCAAAACGAGATCCCCTCCTTCCTCAACTTCCCTTCAGCCATCTAGCCTCTCTCCTTCCCCTATGCTAGCCACAGCCCTTCTCTCACCTCTCAGTGAACTTTTCCAGCTCAGAAGTTCAACAGAGAATTGTTCCCTTTTTTTGTTGTTATCTGAGTCAGTTTTCTGGGAGTTTGTGTCTGAATCAGCTCACTAAGGAGCTGGACATCAAACAAAGCAAAAGGTTTCAGGAGGGACCAAGACTACCCGTTTCAACAGCAGCAAGTTGTTGGTGGGCTCAGCCAGCCTTCACCAACCACGTTTTTCAGATCTAAGAGGAATAAGCCTTAGATAGCAGTTTGTACAGCTATTTGGTCTGTGGCAATGCAGGGGCTTTCTAAAAGCACTCTGAAATGGCATGTGAAGCAACCTGTTAGATAGTTGTTGGAACAGAAGATAACAGTTAGACATCCACCCTAAGAAGCTCTAAAAGCTCTTTTAATCTATTATGTGATCTTCTGATTATAGAAATCAGACAGAATCATTTGACAATGTCTTGCACGGAGCTCTCCTGTCCATACTTAAACTAAGGACCTGAGCAAATGCAGCTGAGTGCATGAGTCTTCCAGCACAGACTCCTCTCAGGGATACTTTTGTCCGGGTGAGGCTTTTAAAAACAAGCTGACTTTATACTACAGACTATTTCTAATAACTACTTCTAGAATCACATCATGCCTTCGCGTCAACTGCTTTTGGCAAGCGAGCTATCTTGGAGGTTCTGCTTCTCCACCTGAAGGTGACTCACTCGTTCTTTGGCATGCATTCAATACCATGTATGCAACATCCACTATGATAAAAAGCTGAACCTTACGATCTCCAAAGCTGAATATATTTAGGCCTTCAAAACCTACTAATATAAGCTGTGGAAGACACGTCTGCATATAATCAGATGGTTTAGGTCTTTATCACACAATGTATCTGGAAATAAACCAGACTGCTTTGTGTAACTAAAAGCATTTCCACTTAAATCAACTTGTCAGATGCAGTAGGTTAAAAATAATTAGCTTCTTGATTCCACCTTCCAATTGAGAATAAAGCAACCTGGATAAAAATAGGATTTCAGTTTGCTTTCAAGTCTGCATGCTTTGGATACTAAAGATGGCAGGCAGTGCATGCCAGCGTTCTGTGTGTTTCACAACACAAGTGATGTGCTGGGAGGCTCTCACAAGAGCTACAGACCAAGTGTTTAATATCAGTTGAGGAAGGGATCATACAGGTAAGAGTGAGATTTATCAAAGACTTGGAAGCATGAAATATTACTTCCAGACTGTCTCTGCACCTGTTTTGTAACTGTGATTTGGTACCAGTACAGATTATATACACATGTGGATGAAGTAGAGGAAGCTTATCCCCAAGTTTATTTGCTGCTTGTCCCAATGAGCACTCCCCACAGCAGAAGTGGGAATCCTTCTACTCTAAAAGGCCCCTGCTATCATCTGTGAGAATTCTCCTTCCCTGACACTTATAAAGTGAGAATAAAATGTACTGGCTGTGAATTAAACACCTGAAACTACAGTAAATTTCAATAAGTTTCTTTGCAGTTGGCTTTTCTAAATGGATCTTCCACAAATTGTGTATCACAGGAAGGAAGAAAGAAAGGAGCTAGAAGTCATGCAAAACACCTGCTGTTTTCCTGTCACTGGCACCCCCTTGTTCCCCATAAAGCAATCCATAAAAGATCAACTCCAAGGGCAAAGGAGTACTGCTTTTGGAGTACTGAACACACATTTAAACTTCAGTAGCAACTTGACAGTAAGAAAACTCTAAGAAAATTTCTGAAGACAAAATTCCAAGAATGTGGCAATAATGTATAAAAACATTCTTCTACTTTATCTATTCTGTACAAGCAGGAAAAGAATCTCTATGCCCAGGACAGTTAAAGAATTTAAAGCATTACTGCTCTGCTCCAGCCTGCTAGCAGTGTATGTGTGTGAGAAATCTAATCTGCGTGTGATGGTTCTGCACAAATGTCCCTGTGGCAGGAGAGAGCAGAAACAGTCTCGGCAATGGATGCTTCTGGTCCTCACCTTGTTTCCAGTGCCTGCACAGCAGATACCCAAAGCCATGGCAGCCCCATAACGCACATGGGGATTGTAGCTCTCTGACAGTAAAGACACCACGCTTGGACACTGCTCAGGAGTCCTAAAGAAAGGCAAAAGAAGAATGTTATTATTACTGTTCTTCAAAATATGGAGACTTCACTCTGTTCATACTGCAAACTTTAAAGTTGTCCTTCCACACCGTATGCTTTGCATTTCCCAAAGTTCAACCAGAGGGGTGGAACAAATGGACTAAGAGGAGAACAAGCAAGTCCACACATGAATAAACTTCCCTGTCACTGCAGATATCATACACAGTTCCCACTACTGAAGTCTTCCTTTTTAGTGCATATTTTCTGCCTTTACAGGATTACCCAGCAGAATGACGCATCTGTTGAGGTTGAGATCTTTAGGTCTAGAAATCATGCTGTTGCGACAGACTCCAGTAGCAGAGGTTTACTCTCCATGAGACACATAGTACTAAATCTCCCATCGGCAGACACAAATCCCAACTCCAGTGTTCAATCAACCTTCAAGGTTGGTGGGTCCCAACCTCCCTGTCACAATCACTACTTCTCCTGACTCCTCCTCACCCTGTCTACTGCTGTAAATCAAAGCATGTGAGGAAATCCTGACAGAAAACACACTGCCAATCAATTTATCAGCAACGTCTACTGTCGCCTGCTTACAAGATCATGCTGTGATGTTGCTGCCTTTTAGGAGATCTGAAATAGGAGTATATGCTCCACGCCTTGCCAGCTGGGAACCAGTTTCCTATTGGTCATTACAGCCCAGCGCTGGGGAATATGAAAGCGAACCCTTAATTTCCTACAGCAAGAAGCACATGTTGCTAATGCACACAGTCTTGTGAATGTTGAGTATTTCAGAAATAGGGCAGAACTCACAGGTGTGGATATATTCATTTCCCTGCTGTCTTTGTAGTCATATTTATGACTCCATTAATTTTGGTGCCACACAATCCACTTCATAGTATCATTCACTGCCAATTTCAGTGTTTCTAATGCAGCAAAGGCAAAATTATTTGTAAAATAAGCATCTCTGCATCAGACAAGTCTGCATTCTGAACTCCTTGGCATCGCAAGCACATCCATCACAGCTAGTCTGTTAAATTTACCCAATCTCATGACACCATGAACACAAAAGCAACACAGGAATGCAGTTGGCAAGTACATACTCATGAGAAAGAAAGATGAGAAACTACAAATTGCAAGAGATTTAATTACATCTGTTTTCAAAGTGCACATCATCTGGTTATCCACTCCATCTTACTATGTCTTGTAGCCCAGACTAGCTTCTTAATTGTCTCATTCACAATCCTAAAAGCAGTGTTGCAAGCCATTTACTTTGACGATAAACTGATTTCAAGCTGAAACGTACAAAGAAAGAGCCAAGAACACCTTAGTTTTAGCTTCCTTTCTTACGAAGTACCTGTTGTTCACAGGAATTACTGCACCACGTAAAACTCATTAAGTGCCCATCAAAGCACTCAACAACTCAAGAGGTAGAAAAACCATTACAGAGTATACTCCAGCATTGGTTTCATTTCAGTGAATACCTGAATCACTGAAAATAGAAGTAAAAAAAAGACTGTAAGCAATTATCTAGTTCATTCTCTTCTTTCACTGTAACTCGGGACATGCTCATGTGACCACACACATAGTTTAGTTATACTCTACACATAAAATCAGTTAATTTGTACTCTAGCTATTAGCTCTCCCCTATTTCCACACTTTCCCATAGTCTCCTCTGCTAACTAGTCCTAAGCCCCTCTTTGCACGCCTCTCTTCTGCTATGGTTGATGGCAGACAGGCAGTACAACCACACAGCCTCCAGTCCTGCTCCAGAACTGCTGAAGGGACCAGAATGCACCCAGGTTTCAGAGGGCACTCAACCCCCTCAGCAGTAATGGCAGCAACTACCCAGATCTCTTACCTCACCCCTGCTCCCAACAGTCTGTTTCTTTATGAGTTTTCCTAAAACAAAGAATCCCATCTACCACCACCATCTTACAAAAGAACCTCTCTCCAAACAGCAGCAAAAAAAAAAAAAACAAAACACATAAGAGAGCAACAAACACAAAGTTGCTGGAAACTCTGCTACCTCTGGGATGCAGCTGAGATGACAAATGTTAAAAAAGGGGAAAGAGCTGGGAAATGGAACGATTCTGTTCTGCAAGCAAGCGCTACAAGTGAAGACTATAAACTAAAAAACACATTTAAAACTACCTGTCAGTCTCTTGCTCAAATAACAGCTTGGATGCTGACAATGGTTTTTTTGTTGGTTTTTTTATGTTTTTTAAATGAGCTGATGTGGAGACCGGGAGTCACAAATCCTATAATAAATGAGCATTCAGCTGCACAGAAGACTTCAGCTCTTGCACAAAGACTCTTAACACCTTTGTGTTTGCTTTACTTCAGCAAATGTTAAACAGGCAGATTGTGAGCCAAAGAAGAGAAAAACATCTTCTGGAAAAGATGCGATTACCCACTTTGAAGCATTAATCATTACATTCCTGTTCAGAAAGCTGAATTTTATGGAATCATTAACTTGGGCACATCTTTGTGTCTGAAGTCTCAGAAGTTCCAACACAGTTCTTATTATAAAATCAGGATTAATGTACACTAATTGATTTTGGAATTCTCTGCCAGATTTACATTATTTGTGGCCATTATTTGAAATACTTTTCTCTCAAATCTATCCATAAAATGGTTAAACATTTTGACAGGGACATTCTGTAAATCTGCTTTGGGAGTTAAAACTACTTAAGGGTTTCAACACTTTCCCCAGTAAAGGCAGTCTTCTCAAACCCATTATCTTCAAAAAGCGTCTTCCTGTGTAACAGAGAACTAGAAGGCAGAACCACAAGTGAGCTGAGGAAGCAAAAGAATCTTGTAAAAATGCTTATTGGAGTCACAGGACTTCAGTACACAAGAGCACTGTTGGCATCGATGTTGACAGTAACATTTGCTTGCTCGCTTTATTGCTGAGATGCTTTACAAAGTCCTACACGCTGCTGCCAAACCTTAGCCCGTATAAACCCAAATCCACACTTAATAAAATTCATAAAACACAAAACAACTCTGTCAAGTAATCAAAAGAAGAATTAAAAAGCCCTTATAAGCAGTTACAAGCTGCAATCGTGCTCCCACGGCATTACTTCCAAGTGGTAATCCAGTTGGGGAACATGTTTAAAACATGACCACGTTCTCCTCCCCCTGGCTCTGACCCTTCACTGCAAGCACAGCCGCAGGAGCTGCTGAGGTGACACCAAGCACAGCAGAAGCCCGTCCTGCTGCTGGCAGGGGAACCTTCCACCTCACTGCTTCAAAGCCCCACGCTGGTTCCCAAACCAAGTCCACCCCTCTGGCTCCCTGCTGGAGACCTCCAACACGCTCTTGTGATGAATCAATGTGCTTACTGAGTAGAAACCTCTGGTGGGGGAGGGAGAGAAGTAACGAAGAATGTGAGAAAACTTAAAAACAGTACTAAAAGAAGATAAATGGTTTATCGGAAGTCACAGTCAGCAACAGGCCACTCTTAGTCCTAATACGGACATCTGTTGTTACTACAAGATAAACATAGAAGATAACATCATTTGAAATACCAGGATAACATCTGGAGATACAATGGGCAGAAATTTCATCTGCAGACACAATTTCTTCTCTCCTCTTAAAAGTCATAGTCTAAACCTGGAGTATATTTAATATATTTTGAGGACAGAAGCAACATACTATAGTCCTCTAGCCTGACCTTCTCCTAACACAGTCCAGTAATTTAATCTAAACATTCCTACATTAAAGACCAAAGTATGTCTCTAACTGGGCTGTATATCTTAGAAAGACAGGCAATGCCTATTTTTAAAAAGCAAATTGTCTTTAATACACTGGTTCCTTCCTTTTTTTCCCAACACTGTTTCTGATAAAATGGCTTGCTTTTGCAATTACATTTTACCACAGAAGCAAAAGGACAACAGAAGAATGACCCGATTATTTCCTTCATTTTCATCTGAAAATTGCTCAACTGCTCCTACGTAAGCCACCAAAAGACAGCCATCAGTGAACCCAGACCCATACACAAAAAACCAACATCGCAACGGCCTTCAACTTTGTTCTATTACCAGGAAACTAAGTGCATCAAGAAGCCAAAAAAGCCTTTAAGTTTCTTCTATAGGACTTCAACACATGAGTCATCTACAGCTTGGTTTCCACCCTACACCAGGATAAGTTCTACTGTTGTGATATATGGGCTGCAGATGAAGGACTTCCTCCAAGATCCAGTCTGGTTTCAGACGTCATAAGCCGTAAAGAAAAATAAAGATGCATCAAGACAGCAACAAGAGATTCTCAGCAAAACATAATAGCTAGAATTTTATTAATTTTACTCACCAACTGGTTGCTCTCAAAAAATTCATGAGAAACAAACACGCTATGCAGCTAAGGATTTTGATCTTCATGGAAACCAGAAAGGAAACAAAGGAGCTGCCTAACTCCTGCCCAATTATCTTAACCCTAGCCTCAACTTTGATCTCATTCCTGGGGATGTTCATCTCCTGGATATAATTAAATATGCAACATATATATACATATGTAAATGTTATATCCTCTATATAAAAGCTGATACTCAGCTTGTTAAGTACCCTAGAATTTCTGAGAAACCAAAGAAAGTTTCAGATTCTTCAAGTACTTCCAAAGAAAGAGCAAAGAAAGTTTTTCTTAAGCCTCCAGTACAAAAATTCACAAAAGAAACCCAGGATGTTGATTGTTACTAACTCGAACTAATATGAACAAACCCACCCAGATCAGCTGGCAGCCAGTTTTCCTTTCAATCCATGATGTTGACCATGGAAAGTTCTCCATAGTTTGCAGAAAACCCTAAAATTTTATTTCCCTTTCACCCCAAAACATTTCTTACAGCAGCGTTATCAGGAATCTGTAAGTAACCTAAACTGGTTTGGTTTTTTTCTGAAGATAATTACAACTGCAACATCAGCAGATACTGTAATTCTTAGCAGGCTTTGCCTACAAGAGCCTTATTGGGGTACTGGAAGGTGAGGAACACTGTTAGGTATATCAACTGTTTAATAATCCACTTTTATCTTTTTTTGCCAAGAAGCATGCAACATCACAAGACAAATTAAAAACTTGGATTGTCATATCTTGAAGCATATTCCTTAGTTTCTTAGATCACAGCCCAATTAGAATCACATCCAAATACAGAACTGGAGATAAACTGCACAAAGGTAAATTGCACATCTTGAAGGTTAGAGGACTATTGCCATTTCTCTTTATATTTCAGCAATATTTAAATATTAAACCCTGTATATGTATATAAGGTAGCATCAATAAGTAAATAAACAGAATACTGAAAATAAACCATCACACTGGTCTTCTGATGGAAACTAAAAATGGAAGTGTCTGAAGCATCACTAACATGCACTTTTTAGTCTAAATATTTAAGGACTTTACAACTCATTGAAAAATGAAATGTCATAGAATTAAAGAATAATGTCAAATATATCTTTTAAATTCCTCATTAAGTCTCTCCAGTCATATTTCAAAAGATTCTAAATATTTATGACATTCTAAACTATTGGATGTGAATTAATCATTTGATACAGAACTATTTGAACTATTTCCACAAGTTGCTTTGGTGGTGCAGTGACAGAAAAAATAAGAAAAGCTTAACAGCAGTTTCATCTCATCCATGAATGAATTATTGAAGGAAGAATACAGATATCTAATTGCATAATTTGCAGTCATTTTGAAAGGGGTGTGTGTAGCAGAGGGGAGAAAACACAGAAGATGGAAAACCTGAAGAGAAAAATGCAATAAACTGACATATTTTGGTGTAGACTAAGCATGAGTGTAAATCCCGTCTCTTTCTCTTTTGACAAGAAGGATATGAACTATTCCAGTGCCAGGAATTCACAGCAACTCTCTCATGCGCAACGCAGCCTCCTTCTCCACAATGTTCTTCGCTGAAATGCCTCCTGGTTGCCTAAGCAAGAATTGCTAAAGAATGAGAACTTCTAGGAGGCCTCCCACTGCCAGGAGGCCAAGGGCAAGAGCTTTCAGGAGGCACAGCAGATGAACCCGAGTTATAGCATAAGCACCAACTGAACAACACCGTCACCGGCATCGTCAGCTCATGTCTAATGTAGACATGGCTCCATTCAAATAGAATAGTATTGGCAATTTAAAAACAGAAATAACAATGGGGGTGGGGTGGGTGAGAATAATATCTATGCATGGTTCAACTATTCCTGTTATGGTGGACCAAGAGTGGGGGTCTAGCAACATTTAAGGTTTATCATTAACACAGGAGTGGAGCTGGACATGGGGGCAGAACAAGGGCCTGCATAAAAAGCCTGGCCAGAAACATCCACTGAAGAACCTGCTGCAGATCTGTAACAGACATGCAAGAGGATGTGTTTCATGTTTCACAGAAATGATTCAAACCTGGGAAAGTTCAAAAAAACATCCCAAAAGGCAGGTAAATTTTCTAGCCATCTAAAATGAAACAATGCACCAATTAGATATATATGCTATGCAAGCCTACATGCAACTAAACTTGTATCATCTTCCTCTGCAAGTTCCTAAGAAAACTCTGCTTTCATCTGTATTTAAAAAAAAAAATATCATTTCCTTTTCAATTAGATATGAATGCATTTATACAGCTTTCATCAGAGCCGCAGGCAACAGTACAGCCTTCAGCTGGTGCTTCATCAAGGTGCCTCCCCCCTCCCAATTTATTTAATTTAGCCATTCCAGTGGCTAAAGAGATGATTTTATCTATAAATGACATTACAATATCCACTGAGGCATTCCAGAGGAGTGGGAATGCTTGATTTTTCACTTTGACCAAAACAACTCTTTACTGCAGTAGCCAAGAGTGGTGCTTCTCAGACAGCAAGATCTGTGAAGAATATTTATAAAGAGATAATACAGAACTCAAGTTGACAAAATGACACTTCTGTAACTCTGATACTTCCCCTACACTGAAGTGATTGAGGGGTAGTCTCTACTACACTGTGAAAGCAAAGATGTGAAAAGTAAAAAAAAAACAAAAAAACACTAAAAAAAAATTATCAAAAACCCAAACATCTTTCAAGATAATGCTTCAGCTCCAGCACAGGCTTTCATCAGTAGCTGATGCTGATGATAGATACATTGCCAATTTTCTTTCCCAGAGCTTTTAATTATGTTCTTTAAATTCAGATATGTGACATGAAGATATGTACATGACACACACC
>JAOXJM010000052.1:11562785-11596844 GCA_026413425.1 Tringa solitaria
CCCATTTATGATGCAAACATACTGCCAAATAGCTCCATCTCCAGAAAGCAGTAACAATTCCAGCCACCTTTCAACAAGGAAAAAATTAGCTCAAGTGTCAATGATGAAGGAAAACAAGCTTCATTCTGTACAATCAGAAGGAGTGAACGCTGGCTGTGTTTAATCCAATGGAAATTTTGGTAAAGACTTCAAGTACAGTTAGACTGATGCCCAGAGAGCCTTAAAGATTTATAAAATAAAACAGAAGTTGATAAAGAAATAGTTGAACTTAATGAAAACTGAATCCAAACGCTCATTAGCCCAATATAGTATTGTCCTCTTTTGATTTCTGCTTTTTTCTATGTTTTCCTGTGTTCTCTCTCTCAGTACAGTACCTCCATGGGGAGGTGGTCAGATAAGGAAACAGAATCAGAATAGCTGGATTGGTCTTTATTATCTAATACACTTTTCTGAAGAAGAAGACATATCAAAAGTCAATTGCAAATGAATACAGCATGAAATCTTACTGAAGGGTTCCTTTAAACAGGAAAAATAAGGAACAAGTGAAAACTACTTTGCTGGGAATTCTACTGTATGATCTGAACACACTTTAAGTTAAGTATTTCCATTAATTTCTGGCAGCAGCTCTCTCTTTTTTGGCCCCGAAATAGCTGTACCCTGAAGATATGATTTTATTATTTTTTTTTAAACAAATATAAATCAATTCATAATTCACTGAGGACCCTATTCCTGGTCAAGCCTGGTGAGCACTAGCAATTCATGGAATGTAACAGCCAGTGAGACGTAGGGGGTCAGACCATGATCTCATGGTCTCTTCTGGCCTTAAACTCAAGGACTCTCTTGCACAGTTGTCCAGCTTATGTGCCTGGAAGTGAACTCCATTTCCATTTTAATGTGGAACTATAAGACATACACACATCTGACCGAAAGTTGGAAGGTAACAAAAGAGAACACTCACGATAATAAAAAGCAGCTGCATGAAGAAAGATTTAAAGTAACAGTGCACACACTTAAAATAGTGTATGAGACAATGCTTTTATAGAAGTTCGTCAAGAACAAAAATTGGAGTGTTTACAGGGCAGCAGAACTTTTTAGGGTTAACTGTGCTTCCATCCAGAGAGCGTTGAAGTGAGCAGGAGAGAGCAGGGCGCAGGCATAGGCACGCTGTGGGGGATACAGCTACGGTATCATCGCGTGAAGGGTTCTTCACAGGATCTGCACATCCTGACACAGCTACCAGGAGCACACATGATAGTACCGGAGCACTGAAATCAATTAACCTTCCCTGGTTCTTTTCCAGCCAAACCCCCACTCATTTACTTCCCTGCTTTTCAAGCGCTGGAGCTGGAGACACTGGAATGAGCCGATCAACGAACAAGGGTGGTAGCAGCAGAGGGAAAGCTTTGCTCATCGACAAAGAGAAAACTGCCTGAGGACCCGACCCTGCAAACCACCCAAGTGAAAACATCGAAAGAATGGAAGAGAAAAGACAGCAAAAAAGAGAACACCACCTTATTTCTATCTTTTTTAAATGTGGCAAGAAAGATTCTTCTCCATTCAAGAGTTGGAGAAAATACCTGCATAAGAAATACAGTTTTCCCAAAATAGAAATTCTTAATCTCAGTGTTAGAAGAAATATAAGTGCTAAACAAAAGCACACAAAGAGACAAGCTTTAGGAAAACTATAAGAACCAAAACCAAATGAACGACTTTTTTCCAGAAAGCAGGGAAAAAAAATAAATCTTAAAATCCACCATGTGATGAAAAAGAAAATGACAAAGGATCTTCCTGGATGCAAACTCTACTAAAATGCAAGAGAAAGAGGTAAGGCAGCTCTTCACCTGAAAATTGCAACACATCAAATCTTCCCAGTAACTGAGCGTTCATGCAGCTGAACGCCGTGACAGCTGCTTCAGTCTCTGCTTAAAGGGGGAAATGTAAGCGTTAAGTCTTCAGCAGAGTTGAGAGAGACAGAGAGAAAAAGAGAAAGAGAGAAAAGGCTGTACTTAATAAAAGCCCTGCTCAGATTACAAAAACAAGCGGTTTACTCCCCCATCCACCCCCCTCCAAGTAATGGGTAAATTTAGATGGCTCAGTTCCATAAATCTTTACAGTCCCCTTGAGACTGCCACCAGTGTTTTATTGTCTACAGCTTCCTGACTTTCACCTGATAAATTAGGAACCACAGACATTAAAACGGAAGCCTCATACATCATTTCTGAAGATATTTTTGGGGTGACCCTCTGTGGAGAAATAGGATTCTTAATAAGGGGAAATATGGGAACTGCTGCCTGCCTACGCACACGCTGCCGGCGACCAGACACTCAGGAGAGGAGGAGTTGCATATACACAACGCGAGCATCTGCCTTTGCATCAGTTTGTACTTACAAAGAGCAAATCTACGTACACTGCATCTAAAGGGAACCATTTGGCATCCAAATTCATCTATCACTTTTTACTGCTCTATGGGGACAAAAAAAAAAAAAAAAAAAAAAGGAAGCTCATGCACTGCTTGCTTTACACAGCTATTGACCTGTCTCCTATAATCTTCTCAAACCTGGACCTCGCTATAAAGGTGAGACCAGACCACTGAAACCTACAAACCAGAGATGGACACAAGACAGGAGTTCCATTTTTAAGACTTAATTGCACCCAGCAAGGCACAGGATGAAAAATTTGGATACTACCTTGAAGATGGTTACTGTATCTCAAAATAGCAGATGACCAGTCTACCATACTGACCATGCTGGCCCTTCTTCAGGACCATCCTGGACCAGAGAGGAACAGTGAACTCTTACACTGCACCCAATTACTGCGCAAAATACAGCTCCTGAATACATTCTGCTGGACACAAAAATGTCCTACCCTTTGCATTTCTTCAACGGGTCTGGAGTTGGCAATGGATCTTTGTCGCCTCTCTCAGTAACAGGAGAACCCAAGCAGGACTACCCAAGTGACCAACAAGGAAACAAAGTACGCTGGGCAGCTCTACTGATCCTCCTGGTGATAATCCCCACCATTGGGGGGAACATACTTGTCATACTGGCTGTGTCTCTGGAGAAAAAGTTGCAATATGCTACCAACTACTTTTTGACATCCTTGGCGGTGGCAGATTTGCTCGTGGGTCTGTTTGTGATGCCGATTGCCCTTCTCATAATATTATTTGGTAAGTACAGCACGTTTGTTTCATCAGGGTAGCATGTGGGGTACAATTTGGGGAGGTCTAATTTAAACACAAAAACTGTTTGCTTTTTACTGTTACAATTTTAAAAATCACTTGGATGAGGGCTGCTAAATCTTCTGTCCCTCTCACCTTAATATAGCTATTTATGGGAAGTACATCCAATGTGGATATTCTTTCCTTTCAAACAAAACATTCAAAAATCACCTGAGACTCTAAACTGATACTAAATTGGAGCTGAAGATGGGAAATTATATTTTGTATAGTGGAATATTATGTATGTATATTATAGTATCTGTTCTACTGGATATTACACTAATTGTAGGCAGTCTTTTCTTAAAAAATGAAGAATAGGTGTCTGTTCAGTACACTGAACAGGTTTCGAACTTACCAGGAGTCAGGCACCTATTAACTCCAAGCTCCAGGCACAGTCAGAGGTCCCCTGTATCATCAGTGACAACAAACTTTACCAGTGTCAGTTTCAGAGAAACTGATTTTCTCCCACCCCAGGGAAAGTGGCAGGTTCATAAAGTATCCCAAAGAATTAACTTATCTGTCAAACCAAGGAACCCTCAATCTGTGTACCTACTGTTTGAGATTCAGATTTGTCATTTCGTTTGGTTCATATGGAATAAAAATAGGTATTTTTTACATAAACATACATTGGGTGTGACATTTTCTTCCTCATTAGTTGTTACAGAACAAACATGACTTTTTTATACTCTCTCATGCCCAGCTTTATTTCAGATACTGCTTCTGACAGCAAATCCGAGGCAGCTCCATGGGAAAGTCTCTCTTTTACTCCTAAAATTTCTTTAAGAATACATTTTAAATGGTCTATTTTCACATCATACAAATAGAAAAAAAATAACCAACATAAGATGGGTTTTTCAATAAATTTACAGATTTACACAACTACCTTTAAGGTATAGATACCGCTGGGCCCTAAGTAATGAAAGGCTGCAGGAGTTCGTTTTTCCTGTGCTACATCTCCAAGAGTTGCCTGAGCAACAAGCAAACACAATCATAAACTTTATTTCAGAAAGGTCATCAGTAGCTTTTGTTTGCTGCAGAAGACTGGTATCACTGTATTAACAAATATGTTTATTCACTAAATGCCTTGAGACTGGATTTCCATGTATTACAGACTCCTTCTCCCTAAACAGAGGTACAAATTGGAGGTCAGAATTCAGTGTGGATATCATAAAATAATCTTTTTTCAAGCAACAGTTTCTCAAAAGAAAAATAAACGTACATGACCAGGACAGTGATTTCTAAACTTGAAAAAGAACGCAGTCACTTATAAAAAGCCTTGGTAAGTCATGTCTGTGCACATATGTGTATAGAGGCAAGAAACAGTTATGTATATACATACTTACACACAGACTGTAACTGTTCAGTTCTTGCCAAAGGCCTCACTAATAATAAAACTAAAACTACTAACCATAAAAACTACTAGTATTGCACTAGCAATGAATACAAAGGGAAGGCAAGTTCTGGATTTTCTGGAGGGGTTTTTTGGTGTTGGTGTAATCTTTCTAATATTTTTAATTATTTTCACTTTGCTAGACTAATAAATATTTTCTTTTTAACTTTATAAAGAGACTACTCCTCCTTAATCTCTCAGTTAATCCAGTATTAAACCCTGGTTACAACAGTTTAAAGCATGCAAGGAATCTTAATTTAAAAGGCAAACAAAAGCCTCTTTCACATTGCAGGAAATTTACAAGAAAGTAGCAAAATTAGTCATAATTAACCAAGTAAGATTGGGACCAGACTTTCACATAGCAGTGGTTAAAACTGAAATTTCTTGCCTATAAATCTGTCTTTGGCAATCAACCAGAAAACTGCTTTGCCTCTTCACTGACTGGTATAAGATGCTGAGGTGTTTATAGAAGTTCAAAGCACGAGCGAAACATGAGGAGTTACTGGAATGAAGCTACAACAGACATTTAAATACACAACAAGTCTAAATCTTGCAGCTACATTAGCCAGATAACTTCTTCAACATAGAATAATCATTGATAGCCAGAGAGCAAATTAAGTACAGCCTCCTGGCAATTCTACACAGGAATGTTCCCATAATAATGAAATAGCTGGGTGCAGTTTCTAGATACAGAATACAAATATTATGCTTCCGATTTGGGACTGATATCTAATTAGGTGGAGAATATCTAAGGGAAAAGGTGTAAACTAAAATGCAGTCACATTAAATGATCCTGACTAAAAATTAATGTGTCACACAGTGTTCAAATTCAAAATCCACTACAGAGCCTGGCTCTGTGCCCTGACGGTACGCTTACAGAAAAATCTTCAGAAACAGACTGTCTCTATAATAAAGACTTGCCTGTTTTAAAAGTAAATAAATCAATATATCTGTAACTCACTCACCGGTAGAATACCATAAGCAGCAGGTGATTTATTCTCAGAGCAACCGAAACGTACTCTGGTATGAATATACACTGCAATTTTAATTTAGGAGTGTGTCAGAATATACAAACATTTCATTGCTTTTATTGCTTGCTAAATTCTTATCATTTCTTCCAAAAAAAGGAGGGCATGTTAGGAAAGAATGGCATTTTCTGAAATCTAGCTTTCAAAAGAGTTGTTTCTAACACTCAGAACTACTGAAGGAAAGCAAAAAATGTTGCTCTTCATCGGCTAGTGAAATTAGCAAATAAACTTAAGAGAGATCCTCTCGTTTGCAAAGCCTGCAGCAGGAAAAAGTCTGTTGTCCACGGCTTGGTGGGCTGTGGGTTACCTGGAGACAGTACACGTACCATCTTTCAAAGCATATTCTCTCTTCCTCATATTCATCCACTTAAAAATCAAAAGGTAATGCTGATCATCCCAGGCTGTAAACCATTGTTTTTAAAATCTATCCCAAGCAACCGCTGCCTTAATCTTTCCCTGTTACTGATGACAAACCAGAAAGGCTTTCCTTCTTGCTTGTGGAAACTACCATAGAAAACTGCTTTAATTGATGGCAAACACCCCAAATCTCAAATCTAATGATAAGTGAGAAAGCAAAGGTTTCATCCTCACAAAGCAACTCTAATGAAAAAATAAATTACTTTGGTTAAATTAAAAAAAAAAAACTACACGACAGTGAACAACTACTGTCAAAACTTTAATTGTAGCCAAGAAATAAAGGCAGTCAGCCATGGGGGTGCCAGGAGACACCAGGCTGGGGCCGTCCACGAAGCTGAACACCAACACGAGGGTGACTGCCACGCACACAGGCTACAGACACACATGCACAAATTTGAAGATCGAAGCCTAAACTTAAGTCAGCCAGTGATTAAAAATATCCATCTCAGTAAAAGCATCATTATCTAACAGCAGCAAAGTCCCTTACAGGCAACATGTGTCAGCGGCCCTTAGGGCAGAAGAACAAACTGTTTCCCTATCTATTTAAAGATCTCTCTTGATCATGCTTATACATAAGTGGTGCATTCTCCCAAGCTTTCCAAAAACCTTTTGGATTATAGCAAGAGCAGCTTGCCTCTTCTATACTGTACCTTGTTTTAAGGATTACACATTTCCAAGGTATTTCCTATAAATAAAGCTTCTCTTAAAGATTAATCAAAGGTAGACAGCTGTGGTAAAAGCTCATCTTACTTCTCTTAAGGTGTAAGACAAATCTTAAAACACGTATTTGATCTTGTCTTGACTCAAAATAAGGAAAATAATCTGCAACAGCAGCGCTGTTGCAGCTGGGAGGATCCGGGGCAAGGTTTGTTTGAAAGAGGAATACCTTTTTATCTTATACCACCTGACAGCTGGAGAAACCAGACAAGTTTTCAGGCAGGCGTGTTTGTCATGTAACCTAGGCATTCAAAAAAATTATTTAAAAACCCAAACCACTAGCTTGTTTAAATCAGCATTTCAACCCTCAATGAAAATCTAGACTAGAAAAATCAGAACTTGTAACAATCCAAACTAAGCATGACCTGCTAATGCCTTCGGAGCACCACTTGGCAGGACATATTTATTTTAGCTTCAGTCGGAATTATAAAGAAGGACAACAAACAAGCAGGTCAGCATCATGTTCAGGGGTCAGAGTTGCTTTGTGAGTCCTGAGGGGAAATTAATATTCCATCTTTTCCCTACCCCAAACTAACAAAATAGGCCAGTGATACCATCACCAGGAAAGCCCAAAATCTCAGCCCAGAACCATCCCTCATGCTAGGCACAGAGCTTCTAACAGAGAAGTAACCAATAAATCAAAGTAAGTAAAAGAAAATACACCACAGTATGAATCCTAGACAATTATGTGACTCTTCTGGACTTTAAGGTATCAGCTTCACAATATTTGTTTTGTTTAAGTAATAACCATATCCTTCACTTTTTATCAGCTACTGCATTTAAAGTCTACTTTGATTTTGTTTGGACAAAACCCATCGTCTTATACACACAAATATAATAGTACATAACGCTATAATCATGAATGTGGTAACTTACTGCCTTCTGCACCCAGTTCTAAGCAAGACAAAAATAAAGACAAAACAATTTTTTCTTTGTTCAGTTGCACTTAACTAACAAAAGCTCCTATAACTCAAAAACATACAAGGTTGCTTCGCAGATAGCTGTTTAAATGCATCTGTATTTGGAAGAAATAAAAGAGCTTTTTGCTGCAAATTATTTGAAGGTTTTCTTCTGCAAAGAGTAAATTAACTACAAAAGGAAAGAATTTATCACACTGCAACTCTTCAGAAACCAAAGCAGTTATAATCCAGGGAGTAGCATTTAAGGACTCTTGAAAGAAGCATTAGTTGCTCACTTGAAATCCAGCAGTGTTATCTGCAATCCTTCAAGATACAGAATATACTTTCTGTTGTTCATGTTTTATCTGAAGTAGTCTTATTTTTTCTGGAGTGAGCAAAAATATTTAAAGCCCATCAAAACTATTCTTTAACTGTATTTTTTTCTTTTCTTTTTTTTTTTTTTTAATTTGTTTTTTACAGGTGGTTGCATGAGCCACAGGACATTTCAATTTTACTTTTTTTTTTGTTCAGAAAGGCACCATACCTTAGTGCCAGTTGAAAGTGTAGATAGGAAAAGTAAATATGAGTAAGCATTTCATAACATACTAATTACGGCTTTCTCATACCTACCTGACGGCATAATTTTTTGAAGAGTAGTTTCAAGCATGGTATCCATTTTAGAAAATACGCATTTAGATACTAACATTTAGATATTTAGATATTAAAATTTACTGGTTAATGATTTGAAAATAGACCACCTCTCTCCCTTCTGCCTCACTGCCTACATCATCCTCACCTGGAGTCCACTGCTTTGGGGATGGGTGAGGTTCAGTTCAGGGCTCCATCCATCCATTCCCTTTGTTTAACAAGCAAGATTTCCTAATGTAGGTAAGAGTGCAGACAAGTACGTGCTATGTCTAACTTTACAAAATTTTCCATCCTCTGGAGTTTATAATTCCAGTCAAGGAAGCACTTTTATCAATTCCATCTATCCGTCACATTATGAAAAAATGTTTAATCTCAAACTACTGCAACATTACCACATTGATAAGACTGGGCATTACAATAGCCCAGCTCATTTGGCATTCTTAGCACACAGATCTATTTATTCAGGGCAAGGAGATTAAAACCAATCTGATTTGTTCAAAGTGTCCTCCCTCCCCCCTTAATTGTCATTCAACAAAAACCCAATTTCTCTGGCAATACTATTAATGTGCCTACTGATTGAGTACAGCTGAATTTCATAAGGAAGGAGATTACCTATTTGGTAGATCACCTTCTGCCATGAGAAACAGGAAAAACTTCTGCGTTCACACATTCTTCCCCAGGACTACAGAACATTCTTAAAGACACACAACGCTACAGTGCATCTCAAACTGAACACTGCTAGCACTGGATTACAATACAAACTACTTGTGAGTGAAAATAAAGCAGTTAAAAAATAATCAGAGTTTCATTAAAGTTTATTTAATTCGGTATTGTAAATATTGATAGTGGAGGCCCAGCTCTCAAAAATACGAGCCCCTTGAAAAGTTGATAACTACAAACCTTGATCTTGGCCACAATGCAGTTGACAGACCCTGTGTTGGCTATAAAGATTAACATTAAAGACAGATAACTACTGTAAGAAACAGGATGCCAGACTTAAAATCCAAGCCATCAGTCTTGACAAACAAAATAAAAGATGCACATGAAAGCCCTTCAATTTTTATAAAACTATTAGTGAGGCAGAAGAGCCTGGCTTTGCCACATCAGTGCTCAACTCTATCTGGTCAAGTGACACAGTAAACTTTTAAAACTGTATGAACTAGATTCTTCAAAATCACCACTGAGATGATTCTGTGATAACTGGCAAATACACTGGTTATGACCCACTACCTCATCCATTCAGTACAACCTTGAACCACAGGACTAAATAGGAGATACAGATAAAAATAATCATTTAATAGCAGGGTACAAGGACCAAGCACAGTCATGGCCCATTTATTAAAAAGTTTTTTTATCCAAAGTCCTTGCCACAAAGAGCTTATGATCTAAAAAGAACAAAGGGAGAGGGAAAGTTTTGTAATACACAAACAGCCTGATCAATATGATGGTAGCATATTAGTATAATTAGTTATTATAATATAATTAGTTAGCTAATTAGTAGCTAACTAAAACATAAGACAGAGACAGTGGCAAAGCTCTGTTCCTGCTGGATAATGAAATTCTCAAGTTTCTGAAGCCAAGGGAAAACTACACACCAAAACCTCTCAAAAAGCTTAGATTCTAATGAGTTTTCTGTTCTCTTTCAGACAACGCCTGGCCTTTTCCAACTGCCTTATGTCCTATCTGGCTGTTCCTTGACGTCCTCTTTTCCACAGCTTCCATCATGCACCTGTGTGCCATCTCCCTAGATCGCTATATTGCGATAAAAAAGCCAATCCAGGCTAGTCAGTACAATTCATGGGCTACAACAATCATCAAAATCATCGTGGTTTGGCTCATTTCAATAGGTACGTGAGACTCAGAGACTGGAAAAGGAATACAGAAGCTTTTCATGTCCAAAACAATAGGTGAAAGCTGGGTAAAGCGGAAAATTTGATCACTTTCTATTGATTAGCAGACCCTAACACGTGGGCTGGCCTAAGTCCACCTCTTAGACCATATATAGCTCCACCATAAAAATCTGCCTGAACTGCTGCTCCTTATCAGGTTTACCAGAAAGGGTAAGGATTGAGCAGGGATAATCATCACTCTCCTTCATTGTCCTAAATATCCAAAAATCAGAAGACAACATCTGCATGCACAGCATGTCTCCCAGGAAAGCAAGATTTCAAGTTCCTGTGGGTTATTCTGTCCCAAACACAATTTTAAGCCTTGAGTAGATGCTGCTGCTGCTGCTAAAACCTCTGCCTTACTATTGTCCCATAAAGCAAGTAAAAAAGTTAATTACTGATATCAAAGATTGGGAGGTGAGTGGCTGGTAACATTCACACTGAAGACTCAGATGCACTGGCAATATAGCATATACATAGGCTAACTTCTAAACAAAAAAAAACCCCAAACAACCCAAAACTAAAACCAAACCCCAAACAGTTTATATGAAGGATACCAACGTGTAAACTTTTATGACATTAGCACCTCTCTGGTGTGCATGTGGCATCTCACCTGTCCTTAATGCTTAAAAAAAACAACAATCTGTTAAATGAGCTAAGAAGGTGATAACATTTTACACACACTGCAGGTAGCTACAGGCATATAGTGCTATATGGTCTGTGTGCAAGAGAAAGAACAAAATTATTCTAAATTATTAAGGCCAATGATGCATAGGAGAATGGGTACCTCCACCTTCTTGGCTGATACATACATGCTTAAAACCAAAAAAATTCCAACTTGAAAAATTTCTGGAAGATCTGTGAGTATAGGAGAAAAGATGCTCTATTTTATCAGAAAACAAAAGGAAACTGTTAGCATGACAAGACACTTAGAGTTGACCTTTTAATGCATGATTTGTTATTAATCAGTGCTGTACTTATTAATTTCTTTTTTTATCCACACAAAAGTACTCTGCAGCTGAGCCAGGGTTCTCCAAATCAAAAGGTTAATTTGCTTCAATCCTCGTTTTACATGTTTGCTGTACCTGAAGGTGTGCCTCCTATTAAGAAAGGGATCAAATGGCTAAAGGGTAAACCATTTAGTTCTTGCTGCCTTCAACCAAATTCAGTAAGCAGAGTAGCAGCGGAATACAGTAAATCCCTAGATCTCATTAAGTGGTATCAGGAAACATAGCACAAATAACCTTCACCAGACAGCAAGGAACCTGTTGTTTTCATTGTAACGTCAGACTCTGGCAAATTAAGTGCTGACTGTAATTTAGTGGTTGTAAAAAATTCATTTAAAAAGACAAGACTGCTAACATTTTTTTAAAAAACAAGTGGTGAATTACAGAGCTAGCTAGCCTCA
This sequence comes from Tringa solitaria, assembly GCA_026413425.1. Taxonomy (NCBI): domain Eukaryota; kingdom Metazoa; phylum Chordata; class Aves; order Charadriiformes; family Scolopacidae; genus Tringa; species Tringa solitaria. Next base: position 11,574,399 of record JAOXJM010000052.1, read on the forward strand.
TTTAAACACTCTTAAATATGCAAGAGAATTTAAACAACAAATCCATCTCAAACACACACTGCATAATTCTGGCATCTATTTAACTACTTGTATATATGAAAGAGCCAAGCAGGGCGAAAAAAATCGTGTCCAGTCACTCGATGTGGGTAAGATAAGAGGGGAAGACAAGTTTTATGCATTTACACAACTGCCTTCAAAAAGTACAAAGGTTACCCTGGAGCAAAAAAAAGAAGCAGATGGCATTAGGAAAACACATTTCACTGGAGGAAAAGCCATATTAATTCTAACAACTAGAGTCAAAGCAATTCATGTCTTTTTACACTTGAGAAGTTGGCAACTTTATATTCCTTCCTCAACACTAAGGGTAAGGCCCAGTCTCCTGAAAAAGGGCACTGTGTTAAAGCTGAGCTTGCCAAGGCTCACAAAATACTATTTGCCCAGTCAGCCACATGCCATTCTTAACAATTAATGTTATCTCCATCATCCTGTGCCTGCTGCAGAGCTCAGGAACTACCTTTCTTTATAGAGGCTGAGGCTTCAGGCCCAAAAAGGAGATTGCAAGCAATTACCATATGCTAAGTACTTGGTTTTTCTCCTGTAGGCATTGCTATTCCGATCCCTATCAGAGGCATTGAAGATGGAAACAGCAACTCTACAAACATCACGTGCGTCCTGATGCCTGATCGTTTTCATGACTTCATTCTGTATGGATCAGTGGCTGCGTTCTTCATTCCCCTTGCTATCATGATAGTCACTTATTTTCTGACAATCCAAGTGCTACGCAAGAAGGCCTACTTGATCAACAAGCCACCTCAGCGTTTCACTTGGTCAACAGTGTCCACGGTATTTCAGCGTGACACAACACCTGCCTCCTCACCAGAAAAGGTGGCCATGCTAAATGGCTCCAGAAAGGATAAGACTTTGTCCAATGATATGCCTCTTTGCAGAATATCTACGATTGGGAGGAAATCCATGCAAACAATAACCAATGAACAAAGGGCATCAAAAGTTCTGGGGATTGTATTTTTTCTTTTCTTGTTGATGTGGTGCCCATTCTTCATAACAAACATAAGTTCAGTTCTGTGCAACTCCTGCAACAAGGAAGTCTTTCAAAAGCTTATGGAGATATTTGTTTGGATAGGATATGTGTCCTCAGGAGTGAACCCTCTTGTCTATACACTCTTCAACAAAACATTTAGGGAGGCTTTCAGCAGGTACATCACTTGCAACTATAGGACAACAAAGCCTATCAAGGCCCTTCGGAAGGGCTCCAGCAGGTTCTCTTTCAGAAGTTCTGTGGCAGAAAATTCCAAGCTTTTTGTCATGCATGGGATGAGAAATGGGATTAACCCCATTATGTACCAGAGCCCAATGAGGCTGAGGAGTTCACCCATCCAGGCGTCATCAGCCATTCTGCTGGACACATTGCTGCTCACAGAGAATGAAGTTGATAAAACAGAAGAACAAGTCAGCTATGTATAGTGGTATGGCAGCTGTGTCCATACCATAGTATTACTGTATGTGTTATTCTAGGCAACTGTGCTATAAAAGGGTATAAATACTATTGTTTTCTGTTATTTATGCAAGCAATAGCTTATAAATTTATATTAATTCCTTCCCTCCAGAGTCTCCTCTACTTTAACCCCAAGCCCACCGTGGCAACCACAACTTCATTCCATGAGAAATGACTAATGCAGAACTGTAGCCTACGGGAGGAGGAAAATAAATAAAAGCTAAATCAAATTGAGTATCTGACTTTATCATCATCTTCAGTCTCTTCAAAGTACATTTTTATAAGAAAAGTATCTCTGTACAAATACTACTTTAACATTCAGTCTGGGAAGAATAGAGAACACTTTGTAGGTTGATGCTCTACAATGAAATTAGCTGGGGGATATGAGCTTGCTGGTTTTAATTTAAATCCACCTTTACTCTGTGTAAACAAAACAGCACATAAGCTCCCTGCATTGTCTGCTACATATACATCAAATACACTCCTCTGCTGAGACCGTGTATCCAAACATGAGCTTTTCTTGTTCTCTGTGGGTATATCTATCACAAGCAAAATCATTTGCTCCAGAGACCAAAAGGTGTACATGTCCATTCCACAAGGATAAAACATGTCCATTCCACAAGGATAAACCTGGTTCTTAACAGAGTCAGAAAAAATTCCACGTGCTGGAATTATCCCTTTGTGGTTTCACCGTGTGTGTGTGTGTGTGTGTGAAGAATCTCTTACCCACCTGAATTTCACCTCTCACATACACGTAAGCCTGGTTTTGTCAGATTGTCACAGAAAGCTGCCCTTTGTTCTTTTCATACTAAGAAAATGAGAGCATTTAACCAAAAGAGAATACCACATCAATGATCATCAGTAAAACAGGACAGGCAATGCCTAGAACATCCCTTTAAATTATATGAACAAGCTTTCCTTTTTTATGACCATTGGAACTTCTTAAGAGCCTTGCCTCATCCAGTATAGTTCACACAAAGTAGAAAAAACACAGGACAGCTATTTCACTTCAAAATAGGAGCAAATGTTTAAGAGACAGCTGAGACAACAATACTATCTAGACCTCCATGCATTCACAGTTTATCTTAGCTCAAAACAATTTCTTTGGACTAACAGCATAGGTCCCAGTCTGCAGTCTCCAAAACATGCTTAAGTCTTCCATCAGAGCACAACATTCACAGAAAGAATGGCTCATGACAATCCATAAAAGCTACCAGAGTCTGTCATCTAGGTAATTGGGAGCTTCTGACAGTTCCAGACCACCTCCGTCTGGGAAGAGAAATCGGATTTCCCCAAAGTACTGGGATACTTACAGTAAGCAGCCAGCTCACCATTATTTTCCATAGTTTCCATTTACAGTAAAATTTTTAGTTTGGGCTTTGTTTTCATTGTAAAATGTTTTCAGAACTCTTTAGTTACACGCTAAAGTTATGTACAGCAAAAGGTTAGGTTTTTTCATCCACAGAACAGAAAGTACTAAAGATAACATGTCCTTCCAACATTTATTTATATATCTTTAATTTAAAACATATGCAAGTTCGAAACAGAACCTAATGTAACAACTGCCAAGAGTTCCAGGAGAAAGTATTAAAAATACTTCTGTGGTAATCTGTCTCCCTCCTCCCCTTTTTGGTCATAGTCACTACCCACTTAAGTTAGAATAAGCTCTAACTGCTCTTACTCCTCTTTCATTAATCAAAATTTGTATAAGAGGATCCTGAAGTTAAAAGATGGAATTGATGGATTGCTATAGCTGTGAAAAATGCCTATATCTAAAAATATTTGAGAATCAAAAGCCTTTAATAAGACCTAGATTACGTTGAGGCTCAAAAGCAGGAGGAAATAGGAATACAACAAACCCAAAGAACTCTAAAACTTCCAGGTACATAGCTAAAAACATCACAAGACTAATGTCTCATTTAACCTAAAGCAGACACTTTGGAACCAGGTGCAATCACATCCATGCACAGAATGAACAAATAAAAAAAAATATTTCCCTGCAGCCACACAGCAAGAAGCAGTCATCTCTGAAAACTCTCTTACTACTTAAATAAATAAAAAATGTTCCGACAGCAGGTAGCAATCATCTACTTTAAGCAACAACTTAAATTTTCCCTTTCCAGCAGGAACATCACAGCTGGCTCACAGCATCTGGATAGAGCAAGAGGTAACTTAATTCTCTTCTGTCTGACCCTATTCTTGTAATTGTCTGACACGAGGAGTAATTTGCCCTAAGTGTCCCACAGAGAACAATTCCAAGGCTTCTTCACAGTCAATGGTTAGACTCCACCAACAGGAAACAATCCTTGAAAAAGTCTCACCAAGTAAAGATGTACTTTGTGAAGACAGCATAGATTTCTCAATTGTAGTAACCATAAATAGAAGCTCAACATGTTCCAGTTACTGAATTTAGCCAGCAACAATTAACCTCATTTGAGAGGACTAGTGACCAATCAAAAATCCAGTCTTCCTACGGAGAAAGGAAATTTCTCCATAGACAGAAACACATCATCAAGAAAACATACACGTTCCATTTAGCACACTAAGCGTAAAAAGAAATTGCTTGTCCATTGATAAAGCAGACAAGCTAAGAATTCAGATAACAGTCTTGGAAAGTATAAGGACAGAGGGAAAAGAAACATGAAGAGAAGATGGAGAACTACGAAATAAAAAGACAACATAACGGGTAGCAGAGTTCTTGTTTTAGCAACTGTATCTACAAGAACAGATCTGAACAAAGACATTACCTTCATTAGCGAGACATGATTGAAAATATGAGAGTCACTGCAAGCTACCGTAAGAAAGCACAAGTTTGTTGTATGGTAACGAAGGACAAAACCACTCGGGTGGTACTTACGGAGACAGGATGCTCAGGACTACATCCATGAGCACCATCTTTAAGTAACACAAATATATAAAATACATTTTTACACGCTGGCTGTGAAGTGAGAGCATTGCTATAGCCTCTTTCATAAAGATAGCAGCCTAAATAATAATTGATAAAAGGGTTGCAGTCACTTTCTAGCCGAACACAGGACCTTTTTAGAGGAGTAAATGGGTCATGCACTTCCCATTCAATCAAAAAGAAAAAGACATTCCTTTCTCTGGAGTGAAACGCTCTCAATTCCTTCAGAATCTGGTCCATGCCAAGCCAACCACCTGTCCAGCTCTATGGCTGCTATATGCTACATAAAATAATAACTTACACAGTTACCTGGTTCAGCTTTCCTCATTATCCCAGAAACTTTTACCCTGCGTATTTCAATTCTTTTTAAACTACTAGAGAAGCAAGACAGACAAAAGTCAAAGCTGATCTGCAATATACAAGCACTATGGGAAGAAATACATTTTAGAGTAACATTGTACAAGGTGGAGGAGGTTGTTTAATTACTTAAAATACATTAGGAGATGTTTAGTCAATGTTCTGGCTGCCTATCTAATTAAAAATTAGAGTACAGACATGGACAAAAGGATTACCTATAAATATATCCAACTCAGCAGTCTTGCAGAGAGGAAAATAATGGAGTTTTAAGCCTAACAGAGATGTAAATAAAGGGAATACCTTAAAAAAAAAAACACACACACACAAACAAAACAACAAAAAAACCCAGACAAAACCAAGCAAAACCAACCAGACAAAGTCCCAACCTTTAAACCACCCTAAAAAAATAAGAGAAGCAATAAATTCAGCTAATCTCAACTATAGCGATATAAAATACATTTTTGAAGCCAGTCCCAAGCCATTTGTGGTTCTCTAAGTTGCAAGCCTTCAGTTCAGATTTTATCAGAAAACTTTTAGGCAGACAAAAAAAAATTTATTCACTCATCTTGTAGTCTCCAAGGTAAAACTCTTCCTAACCGTATCATACCTGGTTGATACTAGTATCAATTCTCAAATGCATTAAAATACAGTTAAAAAATCCAGTGTTAAGCAGAAGTGGAGGCACTGAGAAGAGCCACTCATGCTGTAAAGCTGCTCACTAGCATACAAGAGGCACATTGATTTCTTATGGTGCTTCATAGAAAATGTAATTTTCCTGCACCATTTTCCTATTATGGAAAAATCCACAGCACTGCAAGCTGGTACGAGAAAGCAAACGTATTACTCCCTAAATCTTGTTCTAGGCTGTCACATGTAACATCAACCTTAAAAGGTTGATGCAAGGACAGCAAACCTGGTAAAGGCGTAGTGAACAACCTGGGACGCTGGAGCCCAAAGAGGCAGGAAACTCGCCAGAGCCCTTCTGGCTCTTTGCCTTGCAAGCTGGAGCCAGGAATGCCAGAGCTCTGGCCAGTTCTCAGGACTGAGTATTACCAAGAAGCATTAGATTTCTTTCATCATATTGATAAAGACGTCCCCATAAAACTGCTAAGAAGCACTCCTTTGTTTCACTTCCCCTTTGGCTCCCTAGGTAACCATCACCATGGCAAAAACAACAGTCAGGAGAGAAGTAACTTCCATATTTTTGCTTTGGGATTTGACACCATGGTGTTTACTGTCAGTGTCCATTCCCGTGAGATGCAGTGTTTTCTCCAGTTGCAAAGAAAGGCTTTTGCCCTACAGAACAGGAAAGGAAGTTTTTTTCATTTTTAAATGGCAAGCTAGTTTCTAAAACAAGAAAGACGGCTTGCTGAAATGTCCATTTGTACCCTTACTTTTAATAATTAATTTCAAACCCTATTTGTTTAACCACATCTAAGATTCCTTGCATCCAGGTATTGAGGTCCTTTCCAACCTCTGAAAAACAACATCATGAAGAGCTTCTTGCTCTCTGAAGGATCCTCTTTACAAATACTGTAGACAGGTAACAGCAACACATTTTCAAATTCATTAAACCCTGCACAATAAATAAGCCTTTTACTCTGCAAGATGCACATCAATATTCCCTAATAAAATCCAACAGGAAGTTTTTGCCATAACAAAAAATAATGCATCAACTTCATTTAATGGCTCAAAGAATCTCAGCATTTTGATAACTTGAAACTTCAGTTGCTGAACAGTAGTTTGAAAGCAAATTCAAGGATTTGGTCAATCAATTCAGTCATAAATCGCACTGCTTAAAATGTTTAGTTACTCAGTTAAAAAGTCTTAGTGTGTACAATTGGAAAAACTGAAAATATTTTTCTGGAATTAAGAGGTGTGGAAGGGAACATACCAAACCGGTTTCTCCCCCTCTTCTCAGCCATGCTGATTCAGTGACCTGAAAATCTTTATATAAAAGGTTATAGGCTTATTATAGGCACTATAGGAAGTATTCTTAGGTTCCAAAGAGCAAGTGACTTCCTGAAAAAATATTTTTGAGTTTTCAGCAGGGTACAAGCTAGGCTGAAGAAATTCAGATTTAAACCAATCATATTAATTTACCTTTCTCTGTAGACATTCCAGTTTACAGTAGGAAGTTAAAGCACTTGCTGAGATTTTCAAAAGTTCTCAAATGATATAAGCCCTATATTTTCCAAAGTAAATAAAATCTCTTGCATACAAATAGTCTAGAACAGAGATCAATCAATAGCAGGGAAAGAATTGATGCAAGATGTCATAGTGTACTGTTTGAAACAATGAATGTATTTGTGAAGTCTGACTGTACAGCTACAATTTTCATTAGAAGTCAGATTAGTTTTGCCAGAGATGCCAAGGGATTTCTCCAATGCTCTGCAGTTTGGTCAGTGAAAACACACAGCTTTGTTTCCAGTTTCAGAAGTGCAGATAAAGGCATTTTCAAACCCCAAAAGACTTCAGTCGAAGTCTAAGGCTTCTTCTGATTATAAGAAGATTTCTGTTACTATTAACCTTTTATTGAAAGGGACCCTAATTTTTCTCCTCCAGGAAGACTGAATAAGATAAAGATAAAATGGGTTGGAGGGTAAACAAAACCCTTTCAGTTTTTCTTATGCAAGAATTAACAAGCAGGTATGTTTCACTAAATAATTCTTCTTCACAATTAATACACTGAAAAAGCCACTGGTAAAGATCACATTAGAGTGACTGTTAGCCTCATACTCAATTATCCAGAAGATCTGCCATCTGCCTAGTGAATAAAGGTAGGTTGTAGGAGTTAAAGAAAACAAACTGTCCAAGTCTTCCTGGAACAAAATCCAAGTATCTGATCTGTGTTTGCTTTAAAACAAATAGATAGCATTAAAATATCAAAGGCTATGTAAACACAAAGAATACAAAAGCAGGAAACATTACTACTTCACTTGCATCATCTTAAACTGAAGAACTGAACACAAGCCATACGGAGCTCTCCATGTTTGGGTAGCTTACACTTATCAGCCGAGACTGCATCTTCCTTTTGGGACCCTCCAGAGGCTGCATTGTTCCCTCTACAGCCCTTGGCCTTTTCCCAATGATATTGCACCAAAGCAGAAGCAGCATCCCACAACTTAAGTCCTACTTCCCCAGGGCTCTTACTCCCTTGGACTTAACAACTGCAATGAGAGCATTAACCCTTTTCAGTTCATGCTTTCCAGCACTGCTGCATCCCACACTGAAGCCTTCTCCCTAACCAGATTTGTTATATCTATAAAACTTCTACCTCCTAATTTCATATATAAACTGTTTAGGTACACTGCAGCATTGCTCTAGCATACAACAATATAAAAATAAAGCTGACTAAATAAACCAATCACATCTCACTCTACAATATAAACAGATTAATCACGATCTAAAGTAGTAAAAATTGATATAAAAATAATTCTTTCCATTTTTCAAAAGTAAAATGTTTTAAATTTATTGTGTTTTCCATCTCATCGTAATAGTCTTAATAAAAGAAATAGGCCGACCAGAAATCACAAGTGCCTTAAATGCTGTTTTCCAACAGCCATGATAAATATTTTATAAACCACTTTAGTAGAAAGGAGGACTAACATCAACAACGAGGTAAGTTTGCTATCAATGATCACTGGAGAAGTATTGGGACTGGGAGAACAGAGACATATTACAGTAGCCAAGTGAATACATCATTTCTCTTCTTGCTGCTTCACAATACAGCTTCTTGTCCGGCCCTGCATCCACACTGCAATCTCCAAACATCTCAAACTTAAATCTCAGGGTTTTTTGCTGCACTATTTTGATTGTCTTGCTAGTTGTGAAGAGGAAGAAAAGAGGAGATGATAGGTTTGAAACAATTCTCTTGCACCAGAGCATTTTCTGATAATTTAATACAGTGACAATGAAAACGATCAGTCACAAAAAACAGAACTAGTGCCTAATTCATGTAAGGCACTAAGTGGAGAGGGGAAAAAAGCCATACCAAGCCCTACAGCCAGCAAGCCGGGCTTTGATCCCCAGTCTGCAGACCTGTGGGCTGCTTCTAAAGAGCCAGCAAAACCAGAATCAACAGCAGCAACACTGCTGGTCAACAAGCTTCAATTTTACACACATGGCCCCCGGGAAAGCTTCAGGAAGTCCAAGAATAGAACAAGGAAGTCAGTTTCGTACTATAGGAAGAGGACCCCACAGTATATTCTGCAGATCAAGCAGTATGACTGCTGTTGCTCTGCTCCCGAGAGCGACTTGCCTGCAGACATTCACACATCACCCGACATCCATGTAACTGCTACAGCAGCTTTAAACCCTGCTCCCCTAATCCCTTCAAAACTCTGGCACCACGGCTGATGTTTTCAGCAATGCACGGGGTGTTCCTTACATGGATTATCCTCGAAGTACCACAGGACACCACAGCGCCACAGCTGAGCAAATACAGCCAGTGATGCTCTTGGTGAAATTCTTGCTCCTGCAACTTTTCACCTTTGCTCCAGGCAACAAAGACAACTTTGGAAAAAAATGTAGGAAAAAAATTCCTAAACACTGCTGAAAGTACATTTTAATATTTTGTAAGAGAAGACAAAAGGTAATACAGTTACAAAAAACTCCAACTAATACTAATTTAAAGAGAGCCATAACCACAGACTGTTTTCACTTGATGTGTTAAGGAATGTAGAAATTCTCTTAAGGAATTATATGCTAAAGGAAGTATTGAATGGTCTAACTGGGTAATTTGATATGCTTCATAATACACTAGAAAAATTTGATCTTGCTATTCTTAGGCAAAACTTAATACCCTAGACTAGAATATCCCATGTAAACCTTGATTCATGAATTTTGAATGGTGAAATAGCCACACACATTATTTTGTAGACTTTTCCAGTAATTAAAAAGTGCAAAAAATTTAAAATATTTCTGTGCTTAAAAAAATATAAAAGTTAATCTTCAAGTTAAAGCAAACCCTTATTGCTTAAAAATTAAATATCATGTTTTATTACACCATGTTGCATCACATTTTACTCTGTTACTGTTCTGCTTTCATTAAATCTAGCCATAAAGGCCAAGATGTGCTCTTGAATGTACACAGGGTTGCATGTATCTACTAGCAAGGGAGACTCACAGAGGTAAACAAAGACATAAAAGCCTTATAGAATGTTCTGCTATGCAAACCTTTACCTAAAAATATCTGGCTTTGTGACGTTTATGACACTTTTAGTTCAAATCCAAGAGGAAGAACATCTATTCACAGATAGCTGTAACAAAAGGAGAAAACAAACTAGGTGACACCAAGTAAGTTTGCAGGCTCTAGCTCTGTCAGGAGCTCTCACGTTCACCAACAGTGCTTTTAAGGAAATTACCACCATCTGACTGTGTAACTTCCAACCTTATATGGATTTTATTATTCCTATAGGAGAAAGAGATAGAAGCACAAGTTTGTGCATGCTCCTGCTGCTGTAGTGTACAACCCAGCAGATGAACTTACACCTCCAGCATAGTAAAGGCATGAATTCTCCAAGAAAATGTAGACTGCATTAAACAAATTTATCCTCTTTATTTCAATTCTGACCTTGCAGCTCCCTTTCTGGAACCATACACAAAGAATGAAATGAGACCTCTTCTCACAGGAGATTCGGTCATGTTCCTTCACCTAAGACAAGATTAATTTCTAGAGTTTAGCCCACTGTGTCACAAACCTGTTCACCTCCCATCACAACACTTCATTCAAAAGCTCTGTATACCTAGCAGCTGACAGATCACTGGCTCTTAGCAGTACTCAGTGCTCTACTAAAGACAAGTAAATTCAGTTAGACTTCAACAAACAACAGTTCTAAGAAAAGGACATTTTAGTCATGAAATCTGACAAACTCATGGCTCGCTTGCTCTTTATGTCTCTGCAGGCCTGCAGTGTTGAGATGGGCCCGGGCACACAATTAGTGCTAACTTGCAGTTTCAGCAAACAGGAAAGGTAAATGTAAAACCAGCTTCTAGATCCCTACACTGATGGACAATATTTCTTTCCAGGAACTGAAACATGGCTTTTGGTTTGTAACTAGAGAGAGTAATGCAGGGGGTAGTATGTAGGGCCCCCTAAGCAGAAAATCCTTCTGTTTCTACCTGTGAATGCAGGGGTCTGGGCTGGACAAACCAAGGGCTCCCTCCAGAACTGTGTCTTAAAGCAAAACAATTGATTGTGTATTTTGTGAAAACTATCAAGTGAAAACCACAACAGCCTAACACAAGCCTTTTGCCTCCAGAAGCCAGTGATAATCAGCTGAAAAGTTTTAGTCTTTTGCTACCAAGTAACGTAGACATGAATTCACAAGGAAATGTTCCTGCCTGTTGTGCCAAGCAGGTTTTGGACTGTACCCCTCCAGAAAGGGAAGAGGCAGGATAAGATCTGAACCACTGCAGAGCAGGTGAAAGACTCAAAGATTATGTGACTCATTTCCTCATTGCTGGGTATGGAGAGAACAGGCCCAGAACTATCTTGCTGCAACAAGATGGCAGCACATAGTAAATGGTTTAGCTCTGAGCTAAACCATTCTCATTTTGGTAGGAGCTATCAATGTCCAAATTTGTTTTGCATTTCTTGAGAAGAAAAATTACATTGAAATCAGAGATCAAAAGTGCTTTGTCACAACCTGTTTGGAAAAAAGATGCCTGAAACTATGGAAGGCCTGCATGGAATTTTCCTTCTGTACACAGATGCAGAAGCCAGTTAAACAGAACGTTTGGCTTCAGGAGAGACTCCGATAGTTACGCAGCAAGGAACAATCTGTGCTCACTGAAAGCAACAGCGCAGAAGCTCTTGGGAGACGCCTGGTGCCCACAGAAAGAATTCATTCTGTTTGTCAACTACATTTAATTGCAGCCAGAATATGCTTGAAATAAAACACAATGGAGCAGAGTAATTTCTATGTGAGGAACAACCTGGTTAATGACAAATTGACTGGTCATATCAGTAACCCAGTTTTTTAATACCAGCTTTGAGCACATCTTATCCTGCTTTTTAGGATTAATTTACAGACTGCTGCTAACCCAAAGAATGTGAAGATGCAAATAAAGATTTTTAGATTACAGTCCTGAGCCCAAGTATGCACTAACTCCTCTCAGACACACTCAAAGGCTGCAGCTTTGCTCACTGCTCTGATTACACATACTACTGTATTAACAGATGAAGGTGTAGTCCTTGGGGAGTCTTCTAATTCCCCATCTAATATAAAAAAAAACCCAAACACCTCTTATCTAGGGAATATGAAGAACTACAGAGCACGACAAAATACCAGTTCAGCAGCAGATTTTGCTTTAGAGAATCAAAGCAAACATCATGACTATTTTGTGATGGCCTTACGTCACCACCATGTAAGCTCAGTAACCTGTCAGGGTTTAACAGTGAATACTTAAAAAACAAAGACTATTTCAACATCATTCTTCAGATTATTTTTACTGAAGTCACAACCTCCAGAAATGGTTCAGATGGCCATTAGGCAGATATATTTGTCTGAGTACTGCTGCCTTTAAGAGGCTTGGCACAAGCACTGTATATTTAATTTTTAATTAACTCTCAATCCTGCAAATATTAATTTTTCATTCTATTTGTCAATATCATATAACTCTATTCAGCCAATTAGGCCATAAGTCCGGAAACCTACAGAAAGGCTCATTAAGCACCTGCTGAACATTAAGGAAGGCTTCCTATTCTGGACCAAATTTTATTCTCTCCCAGTCTTTTGACTTTTCAACCTCCATTCACTTAGCGACTGAATCATTTTGTGAAAGCCACAGTGTACACATTTCCTGAAAATGTAACAGACATCAAATTGAAGGCTATAGAAGTGACCACAGAAGATACTGTACCTGAAGAGAATGAAACCAAGTGACTCAACAGCTGCCCGCCTCACATCATCATTCACATCACTCACCTACAAAAGGGAAAACAGGCCATTCAGAATACACTTAAAACACTTGAGGACTCTGCAGGTCACAAGTTAATCAGGAAGACGGGATTATAGAGAAGGAAAGTTAACAATCATGTTCAGCCCTAGCTGAAACAGCCTCACCCTTGTCCCCACACAGTGACTGCAAGCCTATGAAAGAGCAGACAGACCTTGTCTTTTACAGCTGGAGCTGTTTTTTTCCCCAGCCCATCATTTCACAGACTACTTAATGCAAACCTGTTACTAACTACTTTAGGATTGTGTTTTATTTTTTAATAGGTTCCTTGTTTGTGATACCAGACTGAATATTCTCTTGCTGAAAGTCTACTCATCCTAATGTCAGAAGACCCTGTTATTTCTACTCATAGTATTAAGGAAAGCTTTTATCACTTCATGTTGTCTGATTTGGATCAGAACATTAAGAATGCAGACACAAAGCCTGTCAAAGTGATGTGCTTACTCTCTCATCACAAAATTTCTTGCTATTTCTTCTCAGGTTGCCCAGAGAAGCTGCAGATGCCCCATCCCTGGAAGCGTGCAAGACCAGGCTGGATGGTCCTTTGAGTAACCTGGTCTAGTGGGAGGTGTCCCTGCCCATGGTAGGAGGGTTGGAACTAGATGATCTTTAAGGTCCCTTCCAACCAAACTGTTCTATGATACTAACACAAAATGTAAGAGATAAGGACTTTTTTATAATTGGTATTTAGAGTTAAAAAAGTCATATCCATTTGCATGAATGACGATAAATTGAAAATTAATCAGCTTTCTATGGAATTTTGGGTCAGTACTTTTTTACAGTCAGAAAACAGACGGTGCATCTTTCAGCAGTTCCAGATGGATGGAAGTTTGCATTTGCTAGTCTCAGTTCTCCAGCAGGAACTCAGTGCAACAGACTCCAAGATAGACATCTCCTGGAGTTGGGGGAAGACTGGCAGACTGATCATCTCCTGATAGTGGTTGGCTTTGTGATAAAGCTACAGTTCAGTTTGCTGTTGCATTAGAACAAAGGTGCTACTATTAGCAGTGGTTGTGGTTTTTTGATCATTTTTGATATTTTTTGCACTTTTAGGGTTCTTTTTTTATGTCTTAGCTCTGCTTCACATTATTGTAAGAGACTGTCAAGCTACTCTTTTCTAAAAAGTAATATATTTTTAGGTTCCTTGTAACAGAACGAAAACTTGAAAACATAAATACACTGAAACTCACAAAGAGTACCATGTATTAATTTTTTCAGAACATCAAGCTATGGAGTGTGTTTTGTGATTTCTGCATGCTGGTTATTTATGAAAGCTGAAAGCCATTTAATTTGATTTTGAACTTGGTATTTGTAAAGAATCATAAAGGTTTCACAACAATAATCAGAGATCAGAAACTCCCCCTTCATCTTCCCTCTTGTTTCAACTTATGCCCATTATCTCTTGTTCCCTGACTAGGCACTACTATGAAGAACATGTCTCCATCTTTTTGATAATCAGTTTGTAGGTACAGGAAGGCTGCTATTAGATACTCTCCCAAAGCCTACTCCTCTCCAGGCTTGAACAAGTACAGTGCTTCCAGGTTCTCCTCACAGGATAAGTGCTCTGACCATCTTGGTAGCCCTCCACTGAACATGCTCTAATTTTATTGATGTATGTCTTCTTGAAGGGATCCAAAACTGGTTGCAGTATTCTAAATGCACTCTGTGTCCTGAGTAGAGGAGCATAATCGCTACCCTCAATTTACTGGCTAAGTTCCTGTTAATACATCCTGGGATGCTCTTGGCCACTTTTGCTGCCAGGGGACACTGCTGGCTCATGTTCGGCTTGCTGCTTACTGAGATCCCCCTGCTTCTTTTCAGCAGAACTGCTCCCCTGCCAGCCAGACCCTAGCACATATCATTGCAAGTGGTTCCTCTTTCCCAGAGCTGTACATTTGTCCTTTTTTAATTTTAACCTGTCTAGGTCTGTCTGACAGCCCAGCCCTTCAGCATGTTAACTGATTCTCCTCAGTTTTGTATCATCTACAAACTTGACAAGACTGCACTTTATCCCCTTTTCAAGATCACTGATGGAAATGTTAAATGGGGTGAGTTCCTGCATAGACCCTTGTAGTATTCCACTTTATCTCAGCCATCCAGGTAGAGTACGACCTGTTATCCACTACCATCCAACTCAATCATCCAACCAGTTCTTTACCTATGTATAGAATCATAGATTGGTTTGGGTTGGAAGGGACCTTTAAAGAGTATGTAGTTGAAACCCCCTGCCATGGGCAAGGACATCTTTCACTAGATCAGATTGCTCAACAACCTGACTTTGAACAGTCCCAATAATGGGGCATCCACAACTTCTCTGGGCAACATAATCCCATGTCTCACCACCCTCATGGTAGAAAATGTTATTTATCCAATAATGTTATCCAACCTAAATCTACCCTCTCTCAGTTTAAAACCGTTGTCCCTTGTCCTGTCACTACCGGCCTTGGTAAAAAGTCTTTATCTTTCTTATAAGCCCCCTTTATGTATTGAAAGGTCGCAATAAGGTCTCCCCAAAGCCACCTTTTCTCCAGGCTAAACAACCCCAAGTCTCTCAGCCTTTATTCATAAGAGAGATGTTCCATCCCTCTGATCATCTTCCTGGTTCTCCTCTGCATCTACTCTAGCAGGTTCATGCCCATGTTTTGCTGGTGACAATACTCCACAGGCTCACAGCCTGTCACCTGCTCTGTGTCGGAGCTCCATACATTCAAGACACTCTTTCACAGAGAGGGCAGCCTCTCTTCTCCATCCATTACTCTCCTGTAGAGCTTCTGTCCATCCACTGCAGTGCTCCAGTTGTGCAAGCTGGTCACTGTGTCTCAGTTATTCCAACAATGTTGTGGTTCTGTGAACTCACGGAGAACTATAATTCTCCCTGCTTGTTTTCCATGCTGCATGTATTTGTGCATGTACCTTCATGCCTCCTCTGGCCATTTTTTTTTTATTGCTTCTGAGGTCTCTTTTGTTCCTGTACCCTTTAATTTGGACACCTGTCCACTACTACTTAACTGTGGGTTGTGATCTCCCTTCCCATCATTCCTACTTCAGAGCTTTTCTCTTGAGGTTGGTGAGCCTGTTGGCGGAGATTTCACATTAGGCAGCTCCGTAGGACATTTAAACTACTCCTGTGTGCTTTTTCCAGTAGCGAAACCTAACTAACAGTTACTAACAGTATGAGAAGGGTCACAGGTAACTTATGCCTCTGCTCTGTCCTGTTGTAAAAAGTACAGATCCTACAGCAAACTTCAGATCAAGAAGGATGAAGTTACACATACCATTTAGATGTTTACATGTGCTCAGACAATTTCTTCTGCTCTTTGCAGCTGCACTGCAGGAGTGTTCAACAGGACCTTTTTTTAGAGCATCTTACTTCTACAGCTGTCTGTAAATACTTGCTGATAATTTATTTAAAAAAAACTTAAGTTTTAAAAAACTTTGCCATATCTTTTTGTAATATACACCTACACTTTTAATTTAGCCTTAAAAATCAGTTGCTCATCCCCAAAAAATCTTTAACCCAAAGTGATGTATTTTTTTTATATATACATATATATTTTTAAGTCACAGCTCCTGAGCCAAGTGTCCTTCTCCATTGCATCTTCAGCAGGTTTATCGGGGTGATGCTGTCTACTTCTCAGAAACTTTTTAACAAGTTTCTACATAGAGATGCCCTTTGTCATGTTTATTGTGGCATGGGCAAACCTGTAGCTTGTTTTCCTGCTTGGACAAAGACTTGCTTTCTGATTTAATAGGAGAAATAATCATCCAAAAATGATTATTTGGAGGAGCTCGCTGAAATTGCTCCCAGAAACTATACCAGTTCATCTAATACACTGCATTCATCCTATGCAATTTAATACCAAACAGCATGCAAAAGTCTTTTCCAAATCAAAAAGCACCAGCCTTCAAAAATAGTAAGCAGTTGTGGTTAATCATCCACAGTTGCTGGAAGACTTCAGCATTATTTGTGGGATTTTTGAGCTTTGTCAAAAGTAGGAAATACCCCTTCGTGGCAGGCCAACATAAGACGAAGAACTACAGGCTCTACAGCGTTTCACTACCTGCTTTCACCCACTCACTTTGCACTGGTAGAAGTATAGACTTTGCAGTTTTCAAAGCAAGAGTGAAGCTCAGGGCTTTTTTATTGGCATTGTTTTTTCTTTGTTTTTTATGATGGGTATTTTTTTTTCCATAGTGATGTGAAGCCAGACATTTGGGAAAATACATTGAACTTCCTTCCTGCCAGTTTTGGTGACAGCATTTGCAGTGCCATTCCCCATATCTCTGTCTCCAAATGTCTCTTATGCAATAACTAAAGGAGAATAAACTTTTTTTTTTCTATAAAAACTGTGTGTCCAGGCTTATCTTGGAGTGAATTCAAAAATAGGCAGTTATTAATAGCAAAGAGCAGAAGTTTACTCGAGATGGAAAGAGTTACTTCTGGCTTGTGTATGACTTGAGTCCAGCAAATGCTGACTATTCCAGGTGGGCCCCGGTGTCCCAGCTCATGCTGATGTCGAGACCCAATTGTTGCTAATAAAAGAAACTCACAGTGAGTAGAAGCTGCTGCTAAGAATTTGTGCTCACAAGACACATGCCAGTTGATTCCTTGGTCCTGACTCTCCTTTTCTTTATAGTAATTTTAACCTACCAAAGCAGTGCCTGCAGGAGATGTTGCTCCTCATTTATCCCAGAATAAATGAGATCAGAGCATGATTGCTGGTGTATAACTGATTTTATGGATTTTGGGCATCAAACTCAAACCACAATTGTCAAGGCAGCGTTGTGTTGTACTGATGTGCACAGGCTAGCTTTTGGTTGTTTGCAAACACACTGTCCTGGATCTAGCTGTGCTGGTTGAAAAGTTACACTTTCTTTGCTTTATCTTTGGCTGTGCAACGTTTGGGAACAATCTCTAATAGATTACAGTGCGAAAGCAGTTGTGTGAGCTGAAAGCCTTCATTGTTGCCCAAGAGCCAACTTCATATGAAGCTCCACAGGCAGAGTTATGAGGACTGGCTTCCAGGAGCAGGATTGCAGCAAAAGCTAGGGACAGCAGGGACGCTAACAGGCAGCATGGTTGTCTTTTGAGCAGACTTGTAGCTATGCCTTAAAACCAGGAGCTGGTAACACTTCGCAGACTGCAAGGAGGTGGCACGCTGCTGCTGGAATAGAGTCCTCTTCAAGCAGTAGCAGGTAGATTGACTAACACCCAAAGCAGCAAAGGGGAGGTGAGCTTGTGCGCTGCCACTGTCTCTGGGTGCAGTTTGAACTGTGGTGTAGGTACAAGGACATGGAACATTTCTGTGGATCCTAATGAGGATGTGAGCAAAATTCTGAGGAGCTTTGCCTTAGGGTTGACCTCAAGGGGATTTAAAAGGTCGTGAGTAGAGTTGACCATGGGGCACCGTGTGGGCCGCTGTGACTTAACTAGTGCAGTCCTGGGAGAAATCAGTGCGTCCTATGCCCAAGGACATATCTAAGTTTCTACTTGATCAAGTTTTATATGACGCAAATATAAAACTTGGGTATAATGCAGCTTCTGCCTCATCCCTGTTGGGTATCTGGGGATGGGCCTATGAGTTCCAAAACTTGTCAATTTTTTCTAGTCGTTAGAGAGGCAAACTGTGTCTCTCTACTTAGAAAAAGTCATTCTTAGCCTTTCAAATCTCAAGTTTCTTTCATATTGAGATTGTGTTTTCCTCTTCAATCATATCCAGTTGAGTTTGTTTGCCGTTCCTCTTCACTGGGCAAATCAGTGCTCTTCAAGTATGTATTTTTTGATCCTTGTTTAGTTCGTTTGGGAGAGAAGGGAAAAGAGTGGAGAGTTGGACTGGGAAGATGGAATAGAGGGGAACGAAGAGAGGAATGGTAGGTGCAGGTAAGTGCAAATGTGGTCCAGAAATTCTGCCTTCAGTACTGCAAAAGAGACTGTTTTTTGGGGCTGCAAGGGTAAATTTGTCTCAGAATCATCTCTTGAAATGCTTGCTTTATGCTGCAATAGGTGTGTCTTGCAACCCTGGCAACAGAGAAGCCATGCCTTTCCACTGATGTCAGCATTTCCCTGCCTAGTTCTGGTTGAGAATTACATACTCAGAGGTTTCGCTTCCAGTTGCGAGTTCTCAGTTTTAAGTGAATGTTAAGCTAACCTAAATAACTAATTTAACTAAACTAATCAACGAAAGTCCTTGGGGGTGATAGTCTGTCACTCAAGCCAAAGGGCTGTCCCAGGGAGGAAACATTTGAAAAAGAGGTAAGAAGCTTTAGGGGCCAGAGTGACAGCCTGAAGCTCTGTGTGTTCCCGTGGTGTTGCCCTGCCGTGGCAGGACTTACCCCAGGGCAGAACCCAGCAGCATGTGGGTTTTTTCCTAGTTCCCTCTGCTGTGGGAAGAGGGAGGGTTTCTAGGGCTGGCCATTGATCTGAGGGGAGAGAAAATGCCTCCTGAAGATGAGTCCCTTATGGATTAGCTCTTTTGCATTAAGAGCTGTAGGAGGCAAGGAGGCAGGTTGCTGCCCACTTACTCAGACAAAGAGCATTTGGTGAGTGTGGGGGTGGCTTACCCTGTGGGATGGTTTGTTGCAGATGTTTTCAAGGGCCAATATATATATTTTTTTTGTCTAGAGGAATTAGAAATTGGCAAAGATATGCGATGTTTTTTATTATCTTCAGAACATCAGAAAGAGGGGCTTCGACCCATGGGAGAAATGATCTCAGCATCATCATCATGATTCAGGGTAATGCAAGGCCAGCAGGAAAGATGGGCCAAAGTTTGGATTTGAGAAGAAAACGAAAAGAAACTGGCTGTGAGGCTTTAAGATTGAAGGCCTTTATGGCTGAGGGCCAGCCCATGGGGGTGGGGGGCTTGTTCTTTGTAAAAAAATATGTTGTGACCCAGGGGTGCTGTGGGTCATGTTTCCTATTACACATAGACTGCTGGTGTCTTGTGCTTGTACGCTGGGCTCTGGGGACCCTTCTACTTCCCATCTCTACTGCTTTTCCCCCCTCAACAGTGGGAGGAGAAAAATTTTACCAGGGCAGCAGAATTTCACACTGAGGAGTGAGGTGAGTTCCATGCAGAGTTTTGTTGCTCAGTGTCCTTGCACAGTTGCTAATTTCCATCCGCTCTGAAGCATGCCAGCATCCTGAGAGAAGTTCCACTGGCTTCCAGTGGGTGGGGACCTGGGTTGGTTCTTGCGGCCAATCTAGCAGGGAAAAAGGTCACGGGAAATAATACCTAATGTGTGACCTCTGTCATATGATCCTGAAATATGTCAGTGCCAGACTATTTTACTGTTCTTTGGTTCCATCACAGCTCTGAGTTATGAGTTTTGCTCACCAGCACTGGTTAAATATGGAAGTCCTCTGGTTCAGCTCTGCAGTGTGTCAACCAAAACTCACACTTTTTGTAATCACTATGGTATCACAGTGCTAACAAGTATGTGGTGAATCGAGACATTGCAATCATAAGTAATGTGCTCCATGTTAATAATTATTTATTATCTGGTGGGTTTTTGATTCTCTATTTCTGGAGCCAAATAAATTAGGACAAGTTCATTGCAGTGGCAAAATCAAACACTGAAAGATTAAAGCATGCTGAATTCAAGAATTTCCGCACAATCTTCCCTTATTCCTTCTGTACTTAATGTAGTCTAAAAATAAACTGGTACTTTCAGCAGATTCCTGTGGCTGGTGGTAAATGGATCCTGCTTCAGCATTTCATTTGATTTTTTGCATTAGCTTTGTGTAGCCCCCTGGCTTCCTCTTTTAGGCACAATCCAAGATACACTTTAGAGTAATTCACTTTCTTTGAGATGTTTTTGAGTTATATTGTTCGCACCATAGCGTCTGACCATTTCACAAACAAATTTTCTACCCTCAAAGTCAGATGGTTGTACAGTTGCTCCTCTTTTTACAGATGGGCAAACTTGACATACGGTATATGACCAAGTCTGTCAGATATGTTCACTGATTTGAGACCATACATGACTAAATCTTGGGTGGTCTGAAGGCCTTTCTATGGTTAAGGTGGAGTTCCATTCACCTCCGGTTGCAGCTACAAGCTACTAGCAAGATCTTTTATTGCACACTTGGGGAAACAGGGAATGCACAGACAGCTTTAGCATGGCAATCTGTGTATGAATCCTGTTTGGGTGAAACTCCGTGTGTTTAGGCAGCAGAGAAAATGGGTTTCCCTGTGCTCTTGTCCTCCTCCTGCTGGAAAGAGAAACAGTGCATTCAGGAGAAAAGCTGTCTATAAACGAGCTGTAAAACCTGCTGCTTTAAAGGCCAGTGATGTCTGGAAATCCTGTGCTTCATCTATGTACACATGTTTGTGTTCTGTATACATCCATGGATGTACGTGCATCTCTGTACTGTGCACTGCTCGTACAGGGGCGAGAAGTATCCCAAAGAGGTACATTATTCGCCTCTTAGTGTGCTGGAGCTTTTAGAGTAGAAAGGGTTTAAGTTACTACAGTATGTACTACTAGATCAGAGCTTGTGTGGAATCCGTTTTCCCCAGCCATAGTGGTCTCCACTCAACTGTGGGGGAGTGGATGTGGGGAGAGGGGTTGCTTTCTTCTACTGAGACTGTAGGATGGTTAAAATCTGTGCAGCTGCTGGCCCAACACAGAAATTTGGCCAGTGTCTACCTTCAATATGTTTTCAACTGAATGTTTTGGTGTATATAGAGCATGGGGGAGTCTAATCAGCAGTACAGATAACATCCAGTTCTTGAGAAAGGCATTTAACGGCCTTACGTTGTTTTTGTCTGTCTGCCCACCTCCCACCTACATCTGCCCTGTTTGTGCTGATGATGTAAAATGTCAGCCTGACGGTTCAAAGCATGCCAAAATAGCAAACAAATGTGAATAATGGGAAGTCTGTAGTTGAGGCTGCATAACATGGCACCACCTGCCATCAGTGAGGAAACATAGGTCTGTGAGTGTTTAAGGAAGAGTTTGCTGTACAGTTTCAACCCCTGGAAGACCCATGAAGATGGATGCATCCTAGTCTTATCCATTTTAAACTCCAGCTTCGGGAACAGGGTGTAAAGGAGGTAGTGTGTGTATGGATAGGTGTGTGTTGTTACCTAGAAGAGCTGTAGGCTCAGGGGGACGTAGTCCCAATCTTTTGATAGAACTCTGTTTTCTTTCATACTGTAAATTCCAGAACTTTGTGATAAACTGCCTATATTCTTTTGTTCATATCTAAATTCTCTCCAGATCCTCAGGCTGGATAAGTCCAGTATTATACATTGTTATATACCTGCAGAGGTGGCATAGGAGTGCTGCATTATATCTCTGAAGATTATTTCTTTGGGATTTCATCTTTTTTTGTATTCATCATTTTGTGAGCATCCAGGACATTGCCTCTGTGATGAAAACTGTTTCACCTGTAGCATCATTTATCTCTCCCAGCACATCATAAGGACAGTAAAAGGACAGCAGTTTTGGCACCCGGTTTGCATAGCAGTGGTATTATTGGCATTTTTGAGCATTTTTCTGTGTGTAAAAGGTACGTAAACTGTCAGACCTTTCAAAAGCTCTCAGTGATCTGAAGTGCCTTACATTTTTAGCATCCAGCATTAGACGGGTTAAGGAGCTTGCTGGGGATGACGCTGTCCAGAATCTGAACTTTCACAGGGAGTGGCATTATTGAAACTGCATCAGATATACCAAAGTAATAAAGTCATCTATTCCCTTGGCG
>JAOXJM010000052.1:11596944-11622146 GCA_026413425.1 Tringa solitaria
GTTGGAACTAGATGATCTTTAAGGTCCCTTTCAACCCAAACCATTCTATGATTCTTTGTGTTCCTAAACCCACAATACTTACAGCCACGTGCAGCAGTCGTCTGATAGCCTTGTTGTTCCCTGAGCCACAGTATGCCATAGCAACAGTGTACATGCCAGAACGACGGAGAATTGGATCCTGGAAGAGAAAGCATCAATATTTAACATCCATCTGAACAGGGACTCAGTAATCCTGACTTTAAATCTGTTCTGCCTGGAATGGCAAACAGTAACAGGACAATCACCAAAGCAGAGCTGTCATTACCAATTTCAGGGGGACAGAAAGTTGCTTTGCCATGGCTGCCAAACAGTATCTGGCAAATGTATCATTCTGCTTCTTACTCACTATCTGCTATTGACAACTATTAGATCCTTGAGAATGACCCACCTACAGTAAGCCTCCCCTGATTTTAACCATTACACCCTGTTCCGCTCCTTGTTGCTGCTCACAGGACTATGGAGACTGAGTATGAGGTTAAAGAAATGCACAACTAAGCGCTGTTGTTCTTGTATTTTTTTTGATCAGAGTGAAGCTACCTGTAAAACTGCCCCACTTCAGAACTATTTAAGAAGTTCCTTGGCTCGAAACAGCCAACCCACTGCAGCTGGAGATTTCACAAAAGGACAGGAATATCACCCATGTAACAAAAGGGCCAGAGATTAAGTCACAGTTAAACTTACCTTATCTCTGCAGAGACTCTCAATGAGAGCATCTGCCTCCTCCATCCTCCCATACATGACCAGAGCAATTCCAACTGCAAGGCCTCGCAAAATCTTTTCATGCTGGGTTTCCTGTGCGTAGCCAACCATGTCCTCAATAGCCTGAGCATTTTTAGATCCCAACATAACCAAGCCCAATGCCAGGCCGGCTGCCTCACCTGCACAGCACAAAAAAAAGGCAAAAAAAAAAAATCAAGCAAACTCTGTTCCCAAAACCAGTAAATATCGTACCTAGAGAAACACACAAGTTGTAGGCCAACGGATCACTCCTGGACACCACCATGTCCAGCAACCCTATTATACATGGCCAAATGTGCTTATCTTGATAACCTACTACACACAACTTAGTGCTCTTCTCTACCAAGTTCAATTTTCTATTCCTTGGGCCAAGAGCTGCTGAGAATTATCCTGTGAACCCCTGCTAATGCAGCAGTAGTAGCCCCCAGAAGCTCCTCCAAGCCAATCTCTCAACCAAAAAGGGCACAAGGCTCTGGAGATCAACCACGCTAAATAAAAAACATCTGACGATGGAAAGCATAGAGAAAAATAAAGGACTGTTTAAAGACCTAGCATGTCTTATCAATATTCGGCATAGTGCCACAGACCAGGTCCTGACAGGACCTCTGAACATTACTGCCGCGTGACTAAAGAACCATGCTGATCAGGAAAAGGTCAGTAAATAAGATGGAGCTAAGGCAACTGAGAAGCAATCTATGCTGCTCACAGAAACCTGAAAAAAAGAAAACACCAAAAAACGCAGATGCCTGATAAGGCCTCACATGGTTATTTGCTTTGAAAGCAGAACATTTACCTGTCACTGCATCATCCTGGTATAGGTTTGTTTTCAGCAAATCGTACACATCTTGACGTGCTGTCCCCATGGCAGCCAGACCCAAACCCAGGCTGCCTCCATGTCGCACAATCTAGAGAAGCATATGCAAGTTCAGTCATCATAAAACAAGGAACAATATGGCTTCAGCTGAAGTAGACGTCTTTCCATCAATACAGAGCTGCCAACTTTTAGCCCCAAACCACCAAAAACGATCTCTTGATTTGTTAGAAATACCGCTTTCACTATCTCAGGCAGTAACTGATGAAAGAGACAGAAAATAGAATAAAAAGTCCACAATGAAGCTTTACACATAGCACAAGAGACTGTCTAGTATCTCTAAGGTCTTTTTCCACACTGAGTGATTTACGTAAAACCATGAATCTGTGCCATGTTTAAAAAATGCTGCCTAGTAATAGCTTCTGAATAGAAAAGCAAATCAGTACCCACTTAAATAGTCTACATCCTCTTTTGTTATAACAATAGATACAGAGAATGCAGTACATTTGCAATAACATGAGTGGGATCTGTTCACAGAATTTTAAAAAAAGTCATCTGAAATTCCCTAAAGAGAAGAAGGGAACATGCTGGGAAAATACTAATCCATTCCTAACTTAAAAAGACACTTTTTGTAGAGGTCTGCAAACATTAAGTGGTGAAGTAAAACACTGCTTTTTGTATAAGATGCATTAAATCTACAGGGCAGCAGAAGCATTTTGTGGCTTATTGCTTTGACAGCTAAGCAACAACAGTGCCTGAATACCACAGGTCCACTAGCAAAATAAATGGATATACAAGTAGTAAGAAAGATGAAGCTAGATTCTCTGTCAAGTAAATAAGAATTTCCTAAAAATCTCACCTAAACCTTGAGCAATACGTTGTTAAAACCAAATTTTATATTTAAGGCCCATAGGAGGTGTAAGTATTGCACTACTGTCATGGTCTTAGTTACGTCTAACCTCCCACTTCTCAACCAGCTAGCACCCTTGTAGATATTCCCAACAAAACAAAGGTTCATGACTGAACCTGGTACCTACATCATTACTGGCATTCTTCAGCTGGTTCAGCAAATAGTCAATGATGTCCCCACCATGGTTAGCATGAATGAGACCCAAGGCATAGAGACCTCCGCCTTCCTGGTAGGCTGACCCTGGAGAGGTGTCCTTGGGTAGGTACGTCGCCATTAGCTGTAACGCTTCTTTCTCGTGACCCTGCACATTCAGTGTCCAGAAGCAAGAGAATTGAAAGGTGAAAAAAAACAGTGAGTGTAAACACTTCCGATAATATTTAAACAAGTCAGGAAAAAACATGTTATAACCATTACTTTCTCCACAAAAATTAGCCTTCCAGTGCTGTGCAATCAGCAAAGAATCCTGTGCTGGGGTTTTACTGACCACAGCACACAAGTATTCATCAATCACTTGATCACTGATATAAACCAGGGCAAATTTGGCATGAAGCTACCCCATTTCATTTACTAGAGCACTTAAATGAGGGTTGAGGCACACAAAACAATTACAAAGCCTTCTTGCTATTTCAAAACAGCTTTAAATATACCCTCCCTGTGAATGAATTTGAAGAAAATGCCTACTACTTAGGTCACCATCCAAACTTACTATAGTAAGGACTTTGGTATTGTCTGAAAACCGCTTAAGAAATATACATCTGCAATTTGAATAGAAACTATTGACTCTGATCAACTCACAAAGGCAGAGAAGAGCTAGGAAGAAGACCCTCTTCTTGAGCCACACTATCCTTTCACCTTTTTGATGCTCAACAAAACACACCACAAACTACATTGGATATCAGACAAGATGGACCTGATAAAGCACAGCTTTTCTTTAGTGCAAAGACACAAACTATGTTACCGCTGTGCCTTGCTATAGACTAAGTAAACTGGAATGCAGGCTTCATCCAGAATCCCCATTTCAATGTTTTCAGTGTTCACAAGTCAAGCATTTCTAGCAATGAGAGGGAAATGAATGCAACATTACCTTGTGTATAACACCCAAGCTGGCGGTAGCAGTAAACTTAGCCCAGTTGGTGGCCCTGGCCAGCCACTCCAAGTTGTCTCTGGAACATGAAAAGAAAAACATTATACAAAGTTTTTCATATAGCTTGTTCCTTATCCTGCAAGCACAATTTCACAGCACTAAAGACTGCTTTCAAAGCAGAAACCAGCTCCAGGAGGCAAGAAGGCTAACCACATTTCCACTTTATACATCTCTCACCTTCATCAGCACTGATTTTTGGCTGGTCTTAGTCAAGCTTACAGATACTAGTGATCTCGATGAAAGACAGAGAACTGCTCACTAGGCAGCCCATCAACCCTCTGGGAGAAATTCCAGCACAGTTTCTGGAGCTTTCCTCAAGTCCCTGGTAAGATCAGCCCTGACATTTCCCTTCCAAGAGTCATTCAGCACTGCCAGCCTCTACCAAAATAGATACATCATCTAAGAAATTCTCCAACAAAGACAACAGAAATTCCAGATCTCCACCCTCCAAACTGCTCTATAGTTAGCAGTCAAATAAAGCCAGCTTGTGAGGATAGAAAAAAGAAAATAATTACAGCTTCCTCCCTCTGCCACCACATTAGTTTTCAGACCCTTTATTTATTCTTCTCTAAGCCCATCAGAGTTCTGCAGCCACCCTTTAGGAAGTATCAAACTAAATAGGGCAACAGTGTTGTTTAAACCCCTCTAAATGTCATTGGAGCTTCCCTGCCATAGATTTACCTAAGGAACTGGTCACTGGTTGTACCACAATGCATAAAGGAGTTTGCTATAACCGTTGCTGTATGACACACGGAATTCCGCACTGCATCCTGAAAGAACAAAAACAATCAGTGTCACCAGTCAGCAAAAGATATGCCCTAGGTCACCTGACATCCTTGCCAGTACAGTAGACAAATAGATTGTAATTATGTTTAATTTGACCGGCAATTTCCCTTTAATCAAAGTTAATAGATTTTTAATACGTTCTAATATATCCTCAACCCATCTTTCCAGTGCAAACCAATCTTTTCTATGAGTTTCTGTCAGAAATGTGATTACTACAATTGCACTTTAACTGGAGAACCCCACCTTCTGGTCCCCAGAACTGAGCACTGCACAGCGTGTGCTGCTGCTGTTTTCAAGCCATGCCCGGAACACTACGCAGCATCACTCCCAAGCACTTAACCAGCAGATGGAAAAGATTTTCCAATATATTTGAGGTGCCTTCTGAAATAGATGAACCCACTGACAAGCATCCCCTACCACTTTTGCTGATGATGTGCATCTCATTCCACAGATAAAAAACTTTTCCTATGGTTTCTTAACAATTATTTAGCTTAATTTACCTGTAAATTAGTCTAATTTACCTGTAAGTTTTCATTTGCCCACCCCTGAGTAACACCTTCCAAAACAAAACCAGTTACTCAATTCACTAGCACTGCCGACATTAAAATAGCTGTTTGGTTTTGCCTTCAATGTAGAAATATTAGTCTCTGAGGACATATCAGGGTTTCTGAAACTTCAGAAACCTTCTGATTTCTGAAACCTTCAGCCAAACTGAAGGTGTAGACTTGCATAACACCAAAACCAAGATACCAACATACCGTAACCTACAGTCCTGGCTGACTTCCTCTCTCTCTCCCTCCCTCCCTCCCTCCCCACCCAGCAGCATTTGCAATGGATCAATCATGGAGCTGGAGGGCAAGTTCATTCATCTTACTGACCAGATGAAAAACAAACCCACCAAAAAAAAGAGAGGAGAAAAGGAATAGTTTCTATAACCAATCGGGAAGAAAACAAAGAAAAGAATCAACACACTAATAGCAGCATGTCATTAGGTCATACTAGCTGTAAATTGAAACAATCTGATTATATGGCCTTCTTTGGGTGCAATCAGCTCTTCTTCAGCCTCACAGGTTCAAGTGTTAAATGTTAATTTAGCATTACTACAACACAGATTTGTATCCTCAAAACCAAGGGAGGCCATTCTAAAACATAAGATGATATTGTAAAATAACAGTAATGTGGTCAAAACAAACATAGGATGAATCAGATGAATCCAGGACAACCATACCTAACAAAGCCTCTTACCTTTGTGTTTTTGAGGATCATGAGGTCTGTATTGTTGTTTCGTATTAAAAACTGCAGATGTAACTCAATGGCCATTTCCCCACTTAAAATTTTAATCATTTTTGAGATCTGGTCCTTGGGCTCTGGGTTCTTCATATACAAGCAAAAAGAAGAAAAAAATCGTGAGAACCCAACTACAGCTC
Organism: Tringa solitaria; assembly: GCA_026413425.1. NCBI lineage: Eukaryota > Metazoa > Chordata > Aves > Charadriiformes > Scolopacidae > Tringa > Tringa solitaria. The sequence continues at coordinate 11,602,800 of JAOXJM010000052.1, forward strand.
TGGTAAAACACAGTTCACAAGAAGCCTCTCTGGTATGTTCCCATCACCACATTCCAAAATCTATCAGGTTTTAGGACTGAAAGGACATTGTTTCTGCCCTTGCGGCACAAGCCCAAACCACCCACATAATCCAGTCCCTTTATGCACAATAGCGCAGGTGGGATAACAGATTTTTCTCCAAGAAATGTGTACTTTCGTTGAAAGCAAAAGGATGAGTGACATCTGATATTCTGTAAGCTGCTGTTTGGCCTTACAGATACAATGAGTCTTGGGCAAGAAGCAATAACTTTTATAAACGTGAACCTCTATTTCCATTAAAGTTTTGATGGAGAGGACCACAACTGACAATGCTTTGCATGACCCTGCTGAGTTGCAGCATCATTCTTGAGAGCTATAGGCTTCATTTAGAACATCTAGTAGAGCTAGGAGCCTACACAGCTATATTTGTAGACAAATATGTTTGTCTTCCAGGGCTCTTTGAGAAAGCCTCCTTCTTCCTCATGATTGAAGAGTTTCCACAGATTAAGTTTCAACTGAAGTCCTCTCTGAGCAGGGTGAAAAGTACACTGCAGCTCTTTGTACTGACATTGTTAGGTGGTCAGAGACCAGCCAAGCATGAGTAGTTCAGCCCTTAAAGTAATCCCCTCAATTATTTCTTTGTAGTCAGCATTCTGAATTGTGGAAGATTAAGCTCAAGAACATTTCTGGCCACATAGGTAATTTTTATGTACTTGTCCCTTGGCACAGTCAGCAATGCCAGTGCAGCAGAAACCGGTTCAAGACACCTCCTGCACAAAGGCACTGTCCACAGGTTCCTTGATGGGGCAAGTAACTTGACCTCTTTTGTTTGCTTTGTGGAATACAGTTTCAACAAAACACTTCTGTTTGCCCATGATTAATTTTTAAGTAATCTTCCAGAATCTCTCAAAAATTCCCAAGTCTAGTTTGCAAATATGCACCACGGGGAAAAAGAAAAAGAACAACCTCTCTTGGGTTTTACTTTTCTCTCTAGTAGCATTTCCTTTTCTCAGCGTTAGAAGCATCAGGATTGCATTAGCTATTCTACATGCTCAAATGCAATTGTATGTGCATGTTAGAAGTGAACTTTCTCCAATACTTGGGAAAATAAATTAAAATGATTCTAACCAGCTGGCCCAGCAACACAGCCACCATGCTAGCCAGAGGCAGCACCTTCCTTCCTCCATGGAAAAGAAACTATGGTTTGTCACCGTCCTCTTCAGCCGTTCCTGCAGAACAGCATCAATTCTATCCAGCCAGAACTGCAGCTGGATTTCAGAAAGAAAAGAAAAAAAACCTGCACCAAGCTAATTCATCAGCTAGGGTTCCCAGCAGCAGTCAAATTTCAGGCCCTTTCTTCTGGAATGAGTTAGTTTTTTCCACATCAACAAAAACCAAACACATGAGCCAGAACCTTCTGTCCCCTCTTTTGGGGCTCAGCAATTGCGCTGAAGTCTACCCACTTTCCACTCTCCCTCAGCTTTCAGCATCTGAACTGCTGGACTTTCAGACTGTCAGATATTTGGTCCTCAGAGGTTATCTATCACCTTGTGTCCAAACAAGACGTAAGTGGAATTCCATTCTTCAGTAGCCAAACCAATTTAGCAACCCCAGCGATCCAAAGAGAACGCATAAGAAAAACCAAGCAAGGCATATTTTGGAAACAGCACTCACAATTTCTGCAGACTTCCCTGCACAAGTGCTTCCTGATTTCTCTTCTGCTTCCATAGCATCACTAAAATAAAAACGAAAAATGCAAGTTAGTTCATCACTCGTAACTAGTCAAGCGCTGTAATTATGGCTGAACACTGTCCCAAAAGAGTAGCCTGGGACTGGGAGATGATGACTGGAAACAGGACTTTGACCGGACAAGGGCTGACTATCTGGAGGTCACTGCGGAGAAGCAAACTCCTCCCCAATTCAATTTTCAAGGAACCTGAAGACAAAGGCCCAGAAACCCCCACGTTCTTATTCCAACAAAAGTAGACATACTTATAGAGAATAAACAGGCAGAGACAGGCGAGAAAACAAGGTCAACAAACAAGGCAGCAAGGATAATTATATCCTCACCCGGAAGCCTTGAGCTCATCACTATTAGGGTGGATGCTTGAGTGTTGAAATGGAAATGAAACATATTAAGCTGTTGTTAGCACCTTGTCCTAACACTTCACAGGCTGACTTAGAAATTATTCTGTGCCTTTCCTTTTATTTCACTGGAAAAGAAGGGAGGAAGACACCTGCTATGCCTGTATCACTGATTCAAAAGCATTTAGACCCAGTTCCTCAGAGCTGCATAAGCCATTATATTTAACCAGCCTTGATCTAGGCAGCATTCTCCATCACACACTACCAAAGACAGGTTGTGTACAGGCATGACAGCTCCGGTGATTAAAGAGCAGATGGAGCACAAACTTCCTCCACGCTACCCCCAAGCTGGGAAACAGTTTTAACATGGATTGGCCAATCCTCTAAAAACAGAGGTTTAAACCAAAACTATCTATGTCAAGTACCTGTAAGCCATTAAAAGAATAAATAAAGAAGATGGAATGGTTAGTGCCAACTTTGGTTTTCTTAACAGCAGCTTCAGACAGCTAAGATCCAGCGACGTTGACCACTGAACAAGTTTTAAGTATCAGGACTTTAATAAAACTCAGACTAGATTTGAACTAGCTCTTTTTAACTGCAAGAACAAAAGGCTCTCTAACACTGCAGTATCATCTGAGCTCTCTCTTCCCACAAGCAGGCAGGAGACCACAAACTACTATCTGAAACCCAACTTGCACATAGCTGAAACGAGCTTTTTTGCCTGAACTGTCCCCTTCCTACAGGTTGATGCAAAGAGCACACAACATCAGTGTTCCTGAGCAATTCACACTATGGCTTAATGAATTACTGGTCATTAGCTGAGCCCCAGTAACTGCACCATGCTTAACTCAACTGCAAAGGAAAACACATTCTTTCAAAAAACAGTAGATTCTGGTAATACACAATTTTGCCCTGAGCAAACAGCATGTCTTGTCTATTACCCTGACTTAAATGAAGGGGAGTAACTCAACTACTTGTAATGGGCATCCATACACAGAACAGGAGGCTCCATCAGAGCAGGATTGTAACCAAACAATTCTCTACTTCCCAAGCCAATCCCCCCACCTGTCTTTCTCCGATCCAGGGACGGTGCCAGTGTTGGTAGATCCAGGCACGGAGGCAATGGGAGTGCCGACCGTGCGGAGATTCTGGATCACAGAAGACAAGAACTGCTGGCTAGCACTTTCATACAGATCAAAGCAAATTTGGTAGGCCATGAGCAGGTTATCTTCCTTCACCAGTTTTTCCAAGATGTCACTCACAGCCTGTGGGTCATCCAGGAATATCAGACACTGAGTGGGAAGAAGGGAAGAACATAAAAAAAAATAATCAGGAGATATTATACACTTCAGAATGAAAAATCAACACTACCCAAGACTTCATTTTCCCCGTTCCCCTATCTGCTGCTTCCACAGAACATCCCTTTAAAGAGAGAAAAATTCTCTCTCATATAGGACATAATAGAAATCTTGGAAGAGTTTTCATAGGTCAGTTTAAAAACAAGACCACATACTACAAATTCAAGACATGCCATTCAAGCCTTCCTATTTCTGCAGCTTCATCTTTGGAAGCTGACAATGTTGTTCCACTAAACACAGAAATTTCAAAAGCACATTAAAGAAGCATCAGTCCTTTTGTAGGGATGTCTCAGCTAACACTCCCGAGTCACATGTACCTGACACAGCAAGACTGGCAAAGGCCTGAGAATATCCGAGTAACTTCATAACACGTTGTCTAAACACTTGCAGACAATGGCTTACCAAAAACCAAATCACTGTAAGCGTTCTTTGGAGGAATAAGTAAAATTCCAAGCTGTGAACCTACCATCTGATACTCCCTACACAGGTTTGAAATATTCTGTCAGAGTGGTCTACCTCCCTAAACTGCCTTTGAACATGTTTGTTTCTCTATAAACTGATCAAATGTGCAATATTTGCATCTCTTTTTCAAGTTGATCTCACTTTGATATATATTTGAAGCACAGAACCAGGAAAAGATATGTCATTCAACTGAATAAAAGACAGAAATCAAGTAGATGTTAAGTCAAATACCTCTGTAGAAAAGTAACTTTTGATTGATCTTTAAATATCACTTTGAGAAGTTTACCTGGCACACATTGATGAAGTCTGGTTTCTCCAGATTCATGTAGATTTTAACTAGAACTCTCAAGACTTTATTACGAAACTGTTTATTCTGCATCAAAGACATACAGAGCTTCAAGCTGTAGGCCAGCATCCCGGGAACATCGTTCTGAAATAAAATTCACAGGTATCAAGTCTGGGTTTGGACTGACAAGCAGGCTTTAGAAATTAAAGCTACCTACTTTCTGTTTTAAAAAGCAGAGCAAAAGACATGCCCACATAAACCTTCACAGTTTCTCATTTTCAGAAAAGCTTATACACAGGTATGTAGCAGTTTAAAGAAAAAATACTACCAAAACTGTACAGGACCAATATTTAATTCAGTAGTTAAAACATGCAAAAGATTAAAGTTAGAAGTTTAATACCTATTTCCCGTTTTTCACCTTTCTTATTTGAATAATCATTTTTGAATGCAGTGAAATTCACTGCACTAACATCATATGTCAACAAAACAAACCATGCACCAAGAAAAGATCCCCAACACACCTATTTCTTGCTAGAGACTGAGAAAGTAATTTGGTTACTAGAATTCAGAAAGGTAATTTGAAATGAAAGATTTCTAATGGGCAATTAAGTTAGTAAATGCACAGGACAGCACACAGAACAGAGAAATCAAAATGGAAGCCTTATGATTATCATTCCTTTGTACAGAAATAAAAGACATCCAAAAATATGGGAAAGCTGTAAACTAAAAAGTGGTAAAATTTAAAGGATTTAAACCATGCATCTGGCATACGACTGAGATACTGTAGCATACCAAGATTACACAACCACTGAGCTGCTGCAAATGACTACAGGCATCCTTCTCGTGTTGCCACTACTAGGTAACATCACTTACCTTAAACCTGCGGTGAAAGATGTTAAAGCCAGACAGTACTGCCTTGCCATCAGGGCAGGCTAAGATCACACACAGCAACTTACTGAACGTTACAGCAGCTCACCCAACTGCTGGATTTTTTTTGTTTTGCCTGCCATAAATAAATCACTTGCCTGGCCCTAAGGATCACTTCCCAGGGTGAATTACAGCAGGTGACAGGCACTACAAACTAAAAGAGCTGTTCTTACACTATGCCAGACCAGCATTCAACATTCTCTCAACAATTTGCAGCTCAGGGATTTCTTAAAAGCTGGGGTCTCTCTATACTTGATAGCCCTGAGGACCACCTTTTATTCTGTTCATACAAACCAGGGCAAGTTCCATAGCAACATGGATATTGCACTTCACTTCTGGATCCATATCAGGATGAGACCAGCTACGTGCACCTCCTGCCTCTTGCACATACCGATTCAAGGATGGTTTTCTCAAAGATGTCCAGCCTGCGTGTCTCTAGAGCAATGCCAATGGCCTGTTTGTACTTGTGGTCATCCAAGCACCGCTGGAACATTTTGTTCACTATCCCCTCTAGCCTTTCATCGACAGGTTTCTTCTCCCCTTCTGGCAGCTCAGCATTCTCCACACACTGCTTGGTGTAGTGGTCGATACATTTTGCTGAAAAGATATTGAACAAATATAGAGGGGAAAAGATCAATATAGAGAGGAAATCATCAACTTCCAAGATGCTTGCAGGTTTTTTAAAGATGAACAGACCAGTATGTGCATACAGACATTCTACCAGCAAATACAGCATATAGGAAACTACACAAAGACGAGGCACAATAACTATTTGTGTCGTCATATACGGATAGTAGTGGAAGATACTTATATTCTCTTCTAACAAACTCTGATTTTAGTGCTGAAAACAAGTAAGTGTTTTTAAAATGAAACCACGGACATTATATTTGTTCAAGTGGTATGATATTCTAAATAAAAGGAAATAGCAATAGGAGACTTCCTAGCTCCACCGTAAGCACTAGCCAGGGATACTGAAAGCCAACCCACATCCATCACATCCTGTACAAGGTAAGTGACAGCAGCAGATGAGGCTTTTAAAATACATTCAAATTATACATGCATCGAACATCTGATTTCCTACCTATTGTTAAGGGTGGATAAAAAAACAATTGTACCACTCAGGTGTGCAGCTATACTTATTAGCTGATTATTTCCAAAGTTATGCTGACATCAGCAATGAGATTAGCACACAAAAGAAAGGACAATAAACCACCAAGGTGATTTTCCTATTATGGACTCTCAATAGAATAAGGATTAAGAATAGGAAAAAAATGCCAGAACTCGTGAGTTCCATTACAGAATCACAAAGTAGGAGAAACCAAGCACAAATAAACTGGGTAAAATTAGCTGCAACATCAGTTGAAATGGAGGAGAATAGGAATATGGAGAAAAGCAGCTAAATCAAGTAAAATCTCAAAGTTACAGTAGTTTTGACAACACAAGAGCTTTTCTTTTGCAGCAACAGTTGTTTACCAATGATCGTTTCCACATATTCTGAGTTGTCGTTGACATTGAAGAGGTCACCTGCTCCCAGAGCATAGTTCAGCGATTCCTCAAAAGCTCCCAGATGGTAAAAAACTTTAGAAGCAACTAGAGCAGCAAACTGCCGGCTCCGAAAGCCCTCATCTTCATAGAGGACTTCACTGCAAAGAAGAGAGAGAAACTTATCAGCTCTGTGTGCTCAGTTCCCTTTAAGGGCACATGACAGCTTGGTTGAACATACATCTTTGGGACTATAGCTCCAACCCCACGCTCGCTTACATTAATGCTTTCCAGAAAATATGGAGCTAGATGCTGTACTAGCCAGTATCAAGCAACCCACAACTACACCCACTTAACCTCTCATGTTCTTTTAAGCAGTACACCCTGAAGTAATAAGTGTGTTCTCTTACATTTTGTCCACTGACTCAGAGATTTCTGCCCAGAAGTCATTGACAACAGCATTCAACTTGTGAAGAGCAAACTCCTACAAAAAAGAATAAATATCACATTACACACAAAAAAATATTTATTACATTTACCCAGTAAAAAATGAAGTACCACCTAAGACTGATATCATAAACAATGACCCATTTCAACAGCAAATTCTACTTTAAAAATCTTTGCAGGTCCTTTGCAAATAAAGAGCTGTTCATTTAACAGGTAGGACAATCCTGATGTTCCTTCCCATGGCCTCTCTGTTGCTGTTTTCTTCTCCTACTGCTATTGTGACTTTTTTTCCAAGTGCAAACTGTAACTGTGATTTTCTTTTACATCGCTAAAATTACGCTAAAAAACTTGAAATGTTCTTCAGCTTTGAATTTTACGCATTTAGTCAAAATGCAGTCTCTGGAGCACTTTTAAGTAACAAAGCCCCATTATCATCAGAGAGCTGGGAGCTTTGGTGAATAGAGATCTTTGCATGTAAAGCTCCAGTTTGATCCATGTTCAAAACAAGGAAGTTCGCCATCTGTTATCATGTTATTCAAGCCCTTCCTTTCAGCTTTCAGGCTAGATATGATTTGGGGCCCACCTGTTGCTCTCCAACCGTTAATTATTGAGATCCACTCATTTCTGATTTTAAGCTCTAAACATAATGCAGTAGCTGTTATTTGCTCCCAGATGTAAGAGCTTACCTTGAGCTGTGGCTCTTCTTCATCCAGAAGAGAGATAATTCCAGCTGCAAAACAAGATCATCGTCAGTTTTAGAGTCTATTTCAGAAGTGAACATGTTACTTAGTTCAAAGTGAACAAAACAGGAGAGAAGGTTGTCTCTGGAATGCTGGTTTAAAACCATCAGTATTAAAATTCAAAGATCAGATCCAAGTCTCTGTTAAATGTGATATAAGGTAGTTTGGAATTTATAACTGAAAAGGTACACTGCTTATAAAAGGTGACACTTCTAGACTATGTACTTGACAGGAACGTAGAGAACCTGGGATTTACTTCCAGCTCCATCAGTAGTTTGCTGACTGCTTTGTAGCAAGTCGCTTCACACTTCCCCAAGAAGTGTAAAGAAGATCATGTCAAAACACCCAAACTTTTTTCATGCCAAGGAAACAGGCCTTATGGCTAAGAGAATATGTTATATCTTGGAGCTTTAGCAAGATTTCTGACACTGTACCAGAACATCTGTACAAACAGCTACAGAAATATTGTTTAACTGACATAACTGAATGAAAGGTTCACAGTCATTTGGGGAGTTCAATCTGAAGAATGGTTACGGACGGTTTCATTATCAAACTTCAAAAACGCAGCTGAAAGGTTTGGAATAGGATCTGATCAAAGTCCAACACAATTCACTGCTTTTCATCTTTCATCTGTTTTATAGATTGGTAGCCTTAAGACATAAATTGGAAAGGTCAGCAACCCTACTGGATCAAAAGATCTTGACAAACCTTAAAGGAAAGTGTGCAGGTCAAAACTAAAATGTACAAATATAGAAAGGAAATTGAGTAGATTAAGATGGAACATGATCAGTAGTATCATATGGCTGCAGTGGAAGGCAGAGAACTCCAACTTCACACTGAGGTGTGTAAGCGAGAGCATTTCTTGGCAGATGTATGAGGCAATCCTTCCCTCTGCTTGGCACCAACATGCCAGAGCCAGACCGCTGTGTCCAGCGCTGGGCACCATGTTTTAAGAGTTATGAGCAAACCAGGGTGTTCAGAACTGAGCGGTAAGAACACAGAGTTCTAGCAGTCCAGACTTACGAAGGTTGACTGGAGGTCTATAACTGGTTAGTCTATGGCAATCTCTGTACCTGGGAAGGGTACAGAGTTCCTACATGTACAGAGCAGCTGCCCTCAGAAAGAGAATAACTTCATCTTTGTGTCAGATACAAACAGGAATACTGAAAACAAGCTTTATTTGGAGTTTTAAAGATTGAGGTTTGATGGTAAGAGAAGATCTTTTTCTGACAGTAAGACAGTTATTCACTTCGCCTGACAAGGTTCTAGAACCTCCATTACCAGAGATTTTTAAAAACCAGGTTAGACACCTGTCCGTCAGCAACCACAACTGAAGGAGCACTGATGTGGCCCGTAGGCAAGGGAAGGCAGGTTCAGTAGCCCACCCCACAGCGCTCCTTCCACCTGTTTTCTGCAACTCTCTCCAAATATATGATTTTTTAAAATTTTTTAATTTTTTTTAAATAAGCTTCTGCATTTACCTGATCTATCAGGAGTAAGCAACCTCACTGCTATTCAACACATCACTTCTACCTTTTTAAAACCCCTTTGAAATTAATTCCAATTAAAATAAGACCTAAACATAAAGCAAAAGGTTCAGAAAAAGAAAGCTACTTGCAGACTATTAGCCTCTGCACTGTTTCTCTCACAAAGCCACAACCAATCACAGATTAATAATTTCTGAATTAAGTACTTTGGGAAATATTCCTCATATTTTCTTACACTCTGAAGTACTCAGTGGATCCAGAAACAGCGTTTAACACCTAGTTCCTCACACCCTTAGTTAGCCTGAACTCTTGAGGCTGGCTTTTCCTCTGCAAGGTATTTGCCTTTCTGACCCCCTCCAAAGTTCAAGTCTGCTTCTTCCCCCTCTCTCGTTGTCTGCTGACCTCCTACAGACCTCTTCTGCCCACCGGCTTTACACCTCCCACGCCTTATTCACTTTAAGCTGCTGAAAGCCTTCAGTTCACCTGAAACAGCAGAGAGCCCTCATAAAGCACCGGCAGGAGGTGGACGCGGCGCTGGGACTGGCGGGCGGGCAGCCGGCCGCCTCTGCCTCCCGCTCATCCCCACCGAGCCCGCCGGAGAGCCGGGACCTCTCAGGCCGCCGCAGCAACCGGGGGAGGGCGGGAAGCCGCGCCGGGGCACGGGCGGGCACCGGATACGGGGCAGCCCCCCCCCCCCCCACCTCCCGCGGCTCAGGCTCAAAGTGCCAGTTGTGGTGAGCCGCCGGGCACCGGGCTGGCCTCCCGCTCCCACCGGGGCGCACGGCGGCTACCGGCCAGGGGTGACCGGGGTGAGGGGAAGGCCCCCCGTGACGGGCGGCCCCACAGAGCGCTGCGTCCGGCGCCCCCGCGGCCTGCGGCGGTGCCCAGTCACGGCCCTGACTCAGCGAAACACCGGCGGGCAGCGCTGCCCGGCGCCGCTCCCTCACCGGCCGAGGTGATCATGATGCCGTCCGCCGGGCTCGCGGAGGGAGGTGGGGTCCGATCCGGCCCGCTCCAGCCCAGGTGCGGTGGTGGTGCCGCCGCCGCCCGGGGTCCCCGCCGCGCCGCTGCCGTTCCGCCGCCCGGCCCGGAAGTGCCGCGAAGGGCCCCTTCCGGCAGGACCCCGCTGCTACCTACTCCCGGGGAAGGTGCCCGTGGCGATCGCCTGCGCGGGGCGGCGGGTAAACAGCCAGGCGCGACCGGGACACCTCTGCCCGACGGGGCCTCCCAGCTTCCGCTGTCCCCTCACAGCCAGGTCGTGGGCTTCGACGGCTCCTCGCGGACCCCACACGCCCGACACCGAGCCTACACCGCCTCCCTCTGCCTGCACCCCACTGCTTGGGGGAGCCAAGGGCTGTGGGATCCCCACGGGTGACCCCGAAAATACCCACGTTTGCGCTGTACCCTTCGGGCAGGCCGCACCCCGCAGGTGGCAGCTCCCCCCTGCCAGCACTGGGTGCCCATACCAGGGTGGCGTCATTTGGGGCACAGGCGCGTCGCACGGCATTGCAGGGATGAAGGATTTTGCCCCATGGATTTACGGCCTCTTGGAGGCTGCCCCTGTGGGGCCCGAGTTCTCTCACAGAGCTTGTGGCTGCGGGGAGAGGCCTCACCTGAACCCATTTCTCCCTTAGAGAGGGGTGGATGTGTACAGATGCATCCGACAGTGCCCAGATTTCCCACACCTGCGTGTACCCAGAGATGCCCCGTTCGTGGAGGAGTGTGGCATCATTTAGGCTCCTGCTTTTGAGAGATGGGAAATTCAGGCTGGTGGATCTGCACCAAGGAAAGCCCAGCTCGACCACAATGGTGCTGCACAACAAGAGGTCATAGTGCCCAGGTTACAGTGGCATTGATGTCTACTCGTTTCTACCAAATAGGAAAAAATACTTTGAGGAGAGCTTGAATTCCTTGAGGAAACCTGATTTTTCATCCCAACAGCCTCAATGGTCTGAAGCCAAAGTGACCTCTCAATTACACATTATGATTTGCAGCTCCTCCACATCACTGTGCTAATCACAAATGTGGAAATTATCTGTCCTGAATGAATCATAGAAATAAGGTCCTTTGTTTAAAGAACCTTGTAAACACTCAGAAGAGGTAAAGTTTCTGCTAACAATTTCCTGTTATATCATAGGGAGTATTGAAAGACCCCTCACCTCAGTTAGTGAATGTTATTAATCAAAGTTGTAAGAGCCCTACTCACAACACTAGGGGGGTCAGCCCCACTCTTAGACAACTGAGAAGGTCTCCAGCCCTCCCCACTGTCCCCAGGTGAGCAGCTTGGCTGAGCTGCACGCAGACCAGTTCTAATGGGTATCATATCTTCTGGGTAACATATACTGGGGTCACTTCCATTACCATCCAGTATACCTTTTATTTAAACGAAGAGAAATGACAGTTAAACCATGCATAATGCTACTTCAAGGATAACACTGTGGCAAGCTAAAAAACAAACTAAAGCACATTCCAATTCAAAAATTAAATGTCTTTATTCTTTACAGCGAGCACGTAAGATAACAGTGCCCTTAAATTATGAAATCAATTAAACAGGTAAACCTGTCTGCTGCACCTCTGTGTGCCCAGCTAGTGGGGAAAAAAAAAAAAGAAGAAAAAAAAGAATTCAAGTCACTTTTATTCCTCAATCAAAGGAAAACAATACTTCTGGTCAGATTATTCCCACTCATACTTCCTAAACCCCAAGCAGTTCATCCACTTCCACAAAAGTCTCACTGCAAGGGTAAACTTGCATGATTTACTTAAGAATTACCAGTGAATAAATCCATCGGATTTGTAGCACTACGATAGGTTTCACTGGAAATCTGTACTCTTGGGCCACCTCTTCAATGAGTGAATTCTAGGTGGCAAAGACCAAATACTACAAGAAAATAAAGATTCACCTGATCATACTCTCAAATCCTACTGGACTCACCGAACGAAGGGCTTTACCGGGAAAGTACGTAACTGCCCAACAACCAGGGCTGTGCTGTGAGGACAAGCAGAGGGACTCAAGGCTGGGCTGGATGGGGCTTTGAGCAACCTGGTCTAGTGGGAGGTGTCCCTGCCCATGGCAGGGGGCTTGTAACTGGATGATCTTTAATGTCCCTTCCAATCCGAACCATTCTATGATTCTATGACTCCACCGCACAGTAGACCTACGCGCTCATGCCAGGGACAGAGCAGAAGGATACCTTCATCTTACTGAGATGCACTTACTACTCCATGCTGAGGCCCCAGGGTCATGACTACAGCCACCCACACTTGTATTTTCCACCTGATCAGAAGCAACAAAAACCTACAGAAATCCTGCAGGCTGGAAGGAGAGTGGTTTTGGTGCTGTCTCTGCTGAGCAACACGCTCCACCAATGTCAGCTATCTCCTAGGTTTGTTCTTCCCAGCCCACACCCACACAGGAAAGTGTTTCTGCTGGGAAGAGATGGGACAAGCACTTCCCCAGATGCTGCTCACAGGGACTTGGCATCCACCTACTCCCTCCCTCCTGCCTTATGGAGCAGCTACAAGAGCACCTTATGGCTGCGTTTCAGGAGAAGCTTTCCTATGTAGACCAAGCATAATTACCGTAACATTCAAACAAGCAGCGTGGTAACAGAGAGACTTGCTGAGCACACCTGGGAATGCCCCCCATCTGTCCAACTCAACTTCACCAGCATGGCCCGGACACCCTCAGCCACTCTCCCAGCCAAAAGGGCAAAGCACCATCACAAAAGGGACCAACTCTAAGCCCAAGAGCTGCTAAGCTCCGTTCCAGCATTACCAGCGTTACTCCAGTGAGGTAGGTTAAGTGTTGCTGTCCCCACCCTCCTGTTGGGGAAACTGAGGCACAGAAATATGGTTTGTTGAAAAGCGTTGAGAAACATGATCGTGATCTCCAAGTAAGAACTAGAGAGATACTGAAGGCACACTCCTGGGAGAGAGCACTGGCCAGAGCTGGCAGGACTGCAGACGCTTCAGCTTCCACTGGGAAAAAAGGAGTGAGAGAAAGGACAGACGTGCATGGAGAACATACTGCCATAATTCAGCAGCTGACCCAGAGCAGAGGTAGGCAGGACAAGACAGGCTGAAGTTTCTGGCCTGAAACTCCAAAAGGGCAGCCAGTCCCAAACGAAACCCAGCTTGTGCTAAAAATAAAACAAGACCTAGTTTATGTTGCATTAAAGTAAAAAATAATAAAAAAAAAGTATTCCTACCATTATAATAATATTACTCATAAACCAAGGATTTATAATTAATTGTGTCACCCCACAGGCTACAGGCAGCCCTTTGCAACTACTTCAACAGATTATTTTTTAAATTTTTTTACATTTATTTATGAAGCCACATCTTGTTGAGAGGAATGCTGCAGGCCACCTCCAAGACCAGTCACCGCATCGCTGCAGAGATGCCCAAGGTAAGACGGGCCTTTCCCGTAACCCCATCTAGCATCAGCCACACCACAGTGTCTGTCTGCCACCCCCTCTAACCCAGATGGTCCATCAGTCAGTCTATGAGCACCAGGACAAGCCAGAGGGATGGATCCTGCTCCCAAATCACTCTGCTCCAGCTGCCATTACTATCGGTATTTTTTGCATTGTTTTTGCTACCCAACAGTGAGCTGTTATTGCATTTCTTCACATTACACAGTTACATTCAAGCCTTTCCAGTAGCTGGTAGAACTGAGACCTCCTATTTAGTCGATTTCCGTGCCACTGTGTATTATTTTTTTTCTTTTGCCTTATCAGAGAGACGGCGGGAACTTCAAAGCAGCAATATAACAGGAAAACAAGGCAGCAGAATCTGTTTGCCAGGGAGGCCAGCCCTGGCAATCTCAGCAGGGAGCTTTGCTCAGAATTAGAAAGTGTTCCTCTTTCTTCAAACAGGCGGCTGCATTTCACACCCAAAGTCCCCACATCATCTCGCCCAGGACATGAGACACATGCCCAAAGGGCTTCTCAGAAGCCCAGTGTCCATCGGCAGCTCCAGGCACCCCTGGGCAGCAGGGTGCAGCAGGGGATGGCTCTCTGGCACGGACCTCAGAGGTCGTTGGTGGCTACAGAAAACCCTGGCGAGTTAAGCTGAGCAGCTTCTCCCCAGAGCAGTGGGTCTCAGAGGAGAGGGGGAGTGGGCACACACCAGCTCCTCCTCCCACGGCTCCAAATTCACCAGGTAGAACCAGGAAATGGACTTTCCTGGGCGCCCAGCAGCTCTAGGTGCCTGTGCGTCCAGCAGCTTCTTCACTTTGGGAAGTTTCCATTGGGAGGCAGGCTGGTCAGAGCCACTTCTTCCTCGGGGTCCTGCCGGTCATCTGCAAAGAGCAGAGAGAGGTGAAGGGAGATCTGAATGGGAAACTCCTCTTCATGCAAAATGCAACTTAGAACAACATGAAAAAAAAAGTATGGGACAAATCAAGTGATACATAACTACGACCTAAGCACAGCTGATTTTTTTCATAACTGATTTTCATTTTGTTTTACAAACTCAACATTGCTTCAACAGACAGGGGTGATCTGTGACCAAAGGAGGATGGGACCGAGCTCCTTGGCCTCCTGCAGTCTCAGCAATCTCAGAACAAGCTGTACGGCCATGAAGCATCACTTGTCTGGCACTGACTGCAAGATCAGACACTAAATTTTTTTTACTCTAGAGGACATGTCTCAAAGCTGCAGAAACATTTCAGTTGTTTTCTCAGACCCTTACGCTTTTTACAGTGGAGGAACTTCCCCTCATCTACATGCTCCATAGAGCAGTCTGGATCTCTACACCATGCACCTTGTAGCCTCCTGTGTGGGAGCTCTCTGCAAAAAGAAAATCACTGCTGAGAAAGGCAAGCAGAAATGCCAGTGGTACAGCAAAAACTGAATGCTGAGCTATTCAGTACCTGAACAATTTCCTTTTGAACTAGCCCAAGGCTGACCGCCCTCTTCCTCCTCCCTCCCAGCCCCAAATACAAGTGGTTTGGGAACGGTCCTTCCAGCCACATTTGCAGAAAACATCATGTAAGATCAGGGCGATGCTTCCAATTCATTCTTTGGATGGACGGCAGTTGTGCTGCCAGGAACTTCTACAAAGCACAGCTGAGCCCAGCAGTGTTTCTAGGGGTGTAGTTGGGCACCGGACCCAGCGTGTTTTTATTTAGCCAAGTGAAAGGTCAGAAAACAAGGAGACAGCAACGCAGCAGCCAAGTGTGCACTGTTTGTCTTCAGGTTCTGGCCAAGCCACAGCAAGGGAGGAGACATCAGATGAGGTAACTGGAAATAGCTTGAGGAAGCCACCAGCAAGGGATTTGGGCCCAAGGACCACCAGAAAGTCGGTGAGGAACCTCTGACAGACACAGCAGGAGTACAAGGGAGGGAACTGGACATACCTTCATGGACATTGTTTGCATCTCTTGCTTCATGATCTTTTCTCCGGCTCCTCCGGCTCCAAGAAATGCACCGCAGGAAGGATAGGAGCCTCCACCTCTCCCTGTGTTTCCCCTCTTCTGGATAAACCAGAGAAGACAAGTTCTGGTCAGGCAGCAGATCAGCCCTGCTGCTCTCCTACCTCCCCGCTGCTGACTCACAACCGTCTCCCCTCCATGACTCAACTCCTCACAGCAAAACTGGGTCTGTCCACAGAGCCCATCCCTGGAAAGCACAGAGAAGCTCATGGTAATCATTCTTTCAGGCAGAAAACTCTCTGCTGCCTGGGAAATTTGTCCCTGGTGTGGGTTTCCACTTTGCCACCTCGCTACCAAAACCATCCTGGATGCGGCAGCCCAGAGCGAGCAAGAAGTCTGGCAGGAGCCCAGCCGGCACACGTGGCGAGGCTGGGGACTGACACAGTTAGGGCATTCCTGCAGGAGGAGGTTTTTCTTTGGTATTATCAAACAGCTCCTGCCACATCAACCTATTCACTGCTCCCTGCTTTATTAAGCAATTCCTCCCTCCCAGGGAGACCTGCTGAACACGCAGACTTGCAGCACACTGACACCTATCGCTGTAACTGCTTGCAAAATGCAGAGCACACATGGCCTCTGTACAGCTTTTATTCTGGAGGACAACGAAGGTCACAGCAAGTTACTACAAGCTTTAAAGCCATTATAGTAAAACACTACTCCTTGTGAAACAAAACAGTAGCATATTTTATACGGTGTCCAACAGGAGCAGTTCAGCATCTCCATTGAAATATCATCCAGCCTTTCACCTCCTAATCAGATAACAAACGATAAACCACTTCAGCGTCCTTCAGCTTATCAGACCATTGCGACACTAAAGGGTTCACAGTGGCAGCGTTTCCTGCAGTCAACAAACTAAAACCTCCAGCCATAAACACATCCCCCCCTCGAAGTGCACGGGGACTCTGGACACGACTGAGGCAGGCAGGACAACAGCCCAGCACATTCCTGCTTAGACCAGAGCGATGTAGGAACCCCACTGCCATTCTCGTCCCAGCTCCACAGCACAAATGACAGTGTCTGGGACATTCCCAGCATGGCAGGGCCTACAGATCCAGAGCAACTGTCACGGGCAGAGCTGAGCAGCGATGTGGAAGAGGCTTTGAAGCTGGGCTGAAAGAAAATGGGCACAAGCACACGTGCACAGAGCCTTACACTCTGTACACCTCCCAGCAGCCTTATCCAGATGCAAGAGCAGCTTTTTTCAGCTTAGCACAAGCCCCTTTCGAAGTCAAGAGGGGAAACAAAGCAAGCTCAGCCCTGACAGAGGGCATCTTTATGGTGGTATCCCTAGAACCTGCTTTGCAGGGTGCTCCACAGCCTCACGCCCATCTTTCCCACAGCCCTCCCTCATGTTACATTAAAGATATTATTCTCCTTGTGCCTTGCTTGTGGGGAAAGCCACAGGGTAAAGGAGACTGCAACAAAGCTGGTGCCAGGCACTGCCAGGTCCCCAGGTCTCCAGAGGCATGGCTACACTTGGGATCCTTCTGGCCACATGGAGATTTTGGAAGGTAGCACTCACAGCATCATGGAAAGAAGCTGCCTCTGCCTAAGGCTGAGCCCTGCAGCTGATGAGTGTCCTCATTACACATGCACGTCCTGGGACACTTACATGACTAAGAGCACCGGGCAGAGCATCAGAGGTGAATTAAAGCAGCGTGCTGAGTCCTTCTACCCACCACGCTTATAAAGCACACACAAACAGGCTGCAACACCCGCTCCAGCTCCTCCTGCTCCTCTTTCTCCACTGCTGGCTTCTGGTCTGCTTCCACATCTGCATGAAGGACCAAACCAGAGCTAGCCACAAAAATATATGCCGTGAGCCAAGCACCAGCAATGTGCAGAGGGAGAGAAAGGTCACATCTGCAGGGATGCTTTTCTGCCTCTGCAGCTGCTCTCCCACCAGGCTGCTGTGACCAGAACCAAAGAGCTCACTGGCAGCTGGGAGCACACCAGAAATTCTTTCAGCAGGAACAATGTGAGGATGCAAAAGGACAGAAGCTGGAAAGGGGATCATGTGTGCCTCAGTACAAAAAATTGGCAGAAGACAGCCCTGCACCCTCACAGTCGGTCCCGGTCATCTCAAAGCTCAACATTCAGATCCAGGATGCTGGACTGAGCTGATGGAAAGAGGTATCTGAGCTGCAGCCAACCATCCCCACGTGCCAGGGATCCCAGAAGACTCTGTCAATGTGGTGCTGCAGGCAAGTGTCAGGATCCCTCAGAGTAAAGGCAGTCAGACAGCTTAACACCAGAGCCCTGGAAATGAAGGGGAGCAAGGGAAAAGTGGGAAAAAATGAAAGAAGGGAGGAGGAAATGGAAAGAGCCCAAGACAAACAGTGCCAAAGATTAAAGTGAGCCCAGGCTGTTTAGTGTGGCTGCTGTGAGGGCAGAGCCTGCCCAGCTGCGCATCACTCTGTTTGCACAAAAACGTGACTTGCCCCAGGGCAAGCGTTGCTCCTCTTGGCCTGTTTGACACTCAGCTTTCATCCTGCCACCCTCACCTTGCTTAAATCACCGACAGACAGCTGGTTTTAAACCCAAACACCCACCTGCTGCTGTTCTCATTCGTTATGCAAAGCCAGTGCAAGCCCCTTCCTCCCGCAGGAAGGTCAGGTCCTGCTTCCATCCTACAGCAAGGGCTGAGCCCCAGCCCTGCGTCCCCAAGCACACACATCCATAAGCATGGACGGCCACCACGTCACTGCCATCAGCTGCCACATCCCTACTATCCACGAGCTGCTCCTCCAGTGCTTCCCAACCCGCTGGGAAGTTTGTCCTCCCCAGCTGCCAGGGCTGGGAACCTCACTAGAAAGAAGCAGATCCCATTGGGAAGGCTTTGATCCCACCAGCATGAAAGAGATCCCATGGGGTTGGGGGAGGGATCCCATCAGGAGTGGTCAGATCCCAACGGGAAAAGCCAGATCCCATTGGGGTGGGGGAGAGATCCCATCAGGAGCGGTCAGATCCCAATGGGAAAAGCCAGATCCCATTGGGGTGGGGCAGAGATCCCATCAGGAGTGGTCAGATCCCAATGGGAAAAGCCAGATCCCACTGGGGTGGGGGAGAGCTCCCATCAGAAGCGGTCAGATCCCAATGGGAAAAGCCAGATCCCACTGGGGTGGGGGAGAGATCCCATCAGGAGCTGTCAGATCCCAGCGGGAAAAGCCAGATCCCGCTGGGGTGGGGTAGATCCCACTGGGATGGAGCAGGCCCCGTCGAGGAGGAGAAGATCCCACAGGAAAACGGAGCAAATCCCATTGCAAAAGCCCCCGGCCCCTGGTGATGGACGGAGCGGCCCGGCCACCCGCTGCCCCCCCCCCCGGCCGGTGTGTGTCTCCCTCCCCCGGTACCTGCGGGATGCTGCAGGGCGGCCCGCAGGGCGCGGCAGGCGGCGGCGCGGCAGTCGCGGAGGGCGGCGGGGCTACCGGGGCTGTACCGGGCCGCCTGCACCGTCCCGGACACCGGGAAGTGCCGCCGCAACGTGGCGTCCAGCACCGCCGCGTCCTCCCCGTCCCCGCCGGGAAGGAGGACGCCCACGACGGCGGGCGGCGGTACCGGGGGCAAACGGCCCCGCACGTCCCGCACCACCTCCCGCAACCGGGCCCGTGCCCCGCGG
>JAOXJM010000052.1:11624015-11669732 GCA_026413425.1 Tringa solitaria
CCATCCCCAGAGCCCAGCAGATCAGAAACCATGACAGCAAAGGGATGTGCCACAGGCTGGTCCCCAGGCACACTGGAGGTGTGGCAGCTCAGGAAGGTCACTGTGTGCCACCAGTTTTAAGCCAGGAAAACATTTGCCCCAGTTATGACAGGCTTAGCAAACACTGCCCCACGGCCACATTGCAGGTGCCGGACAGTCCAGGTGAGGGTTTCAGAGAGGCTTTCTGCCCTAGGTCCTAGCAAAAGTGACTTACTCATTGACAAATGCCGATTAGCACATCAGGGGGAGAAAAAAAAGAAGGATTAGGCTCCTCTTCCAAAGATCAGGGTCTATTGTTGCAAGAGCCCATGCTTCCATGTCAGCATGGTAGCCCTGAGAGGAGCTGTCAACATGGCAGAGCTACACAGTGAGACATAATTCAATAGCCAGGTCTGGCCTTAGCGTTGCCCAGATTTTGTACTGCAAGGGTTTTTTTTTTTCCTCATCTGTTCAGAATCCTGCTCATGGTCCCATGGAGAAAAGCCCTGGGTGTAATCAGCACCATGAGCTGTGCCAGCAGGAGGGGACAGGAGCGGGTGCTGGTCCCCAAGAGCCCTCACCTTGGGATTTCTCTGCTCCTACTTTCCCCCATTACAGAATTTCAGGTACAGTCCTCCCACAGATTTATTTATGAGCCAGTCTTTCTGGGAAGAGGAACCAGCAGCTTCGGCTGCTCCCTGCAAGGAACAAGCCAAAGATGGACACTTCCTTCAGCCAGCTTGACTGGGGAAGTCCGGACCTCTTGAAGTTGGCTCTAAGGAGGCAGGATGCTCCCTGTAAAGTGCCACAAGACTCACAGCGTGTTTAAACTCCACACAAGCTGCCAGCACAGCCTGTGGTGTGTTGGTGACAGTTATAGCCCATCTGACATGCAAAGACCACTGCAGTGTGGGTCTTGCAGGGCTCTTCTCAAGCAGTGCCATGCCGGTGAGTGCCTCAGGAAGTGGGCTCTCAAGCAGGCGATTCTCCAGACTTTTAAGATGATTCTTGCAGAGAAGATACAGAAAAAAATGGAAATGATCCATTGAATGAACCACTGGTTATTTCTCTGCAGTGGCCCCGATGTTTAAACTGCCTGCACAGCCTCTAAAAACTCATATTTAGGACCAGATAGAGCTGTTCTTTGTGCTCACTCCAATTCTCTAGTTTTGGGTACACATGTACCATTGCCAGCAGAGACTGCTTCGAAAGGGGAATATCACCCACAATACCCAAACAACCTTGTTTACATTTCTTTATTCATTAACAGAGGTAAGATCTAATGGCAAATACAACTTTATCTTCCTTTGTGTTACTTAAAGAGGTACAGCTTAAACAGTTCAGAGGCAGTCACAAGCTCAGCAGTATTTGTAGGCCCTGACAAAGTGCCTGCCGAGCTCTGGCAGGCATCAGAACACAAACACAGATGTATTTACAAGGCCTGACACTCCTTCAAACATCCATCTGACAGCCACATTTGTCAAAAATTTTTTACAGATAGCCCTAAAAGAGGGTAATTGCATCTCTTACATATGCCCATGGCTGTTCAGAGCAAACACATCTGCTCATTTTGGACTTCAAAGGAGGAAGAGAAGATGCTTTGTTCAGAGAAATAAATTTAATCATGTGTATTAGTAGTGCCTTCAAATCTAAACAAAATCAAAGGTCCATTAGTTCCACTAAGAGATGCATTTACCAAGACTAACCTCTCTTCTGAAGAGAGTAGAAAAGGACACGAAAAAGTTATTCTCATGCCAGCTTTGACGACAGGAGTGCAGAGAAGTTAACTGAGCAAGAAAGAATCCGTGGGAGCAGCAACGAGCCCCTGCATCCAATGATCCAGCCCAGCTCCTTAAACTCTTCCCCTCAGCAGCCTCGGTGCTCACAGGAGCGCTTGGAAAAGCCTCTGAGCCAGGCAGGAGCAGGAACTGGCTGCTGACAAAGCTGAGCCTTAGCAAATGTTTGCACAAATGCTCTTTTCCAGACCTGTTCTCCAAACCTGCTTCCACTTAACTGCCTTGGAAAAAACACACTGTCATTATGAGATGCTGGAGAGCACCTTCTCTGCTTGTGCAGTGCTACCAGCTGCCACCAGGAGCATTGCTGTGGGCCACCAGCACTTGCTGAGCTCTTCATCCACCAAGATCTTCTTGGGTGCCCCAAAGAAGTGGCAGAAGGGGTAACTGTGAGTGAAGAAAATACCCCAAGCCCCATGTATCCCCTTGCCCTGAACACCCCAGTGATCCCCTTCTAGCCCCTGTCTCCTGTTCACTCCTCCATGGTGGTTCTCCTCCACTGACCTTCCCCAAAACTCCAGTCAACCTTTCTAGCCCCTCCCCACTTTTCACCCACTGCAGCTTGAACCGTATCAAAGCAGACATAGGCCCTTCTTGTGACAAGTTCAGTCACAACTGAATCCAAGCTATCACTTGGTTCTGTCCCAGCTCCCCACACCCCTGACCCAGCCACCTCCAGGAACCACTGAGGCAGCCCCAGTTTTGGTCCCCTGGCAGCCTGTACTGACTCAGCTCTGGCCTGGATCCATCCAAGTTATCACATCCCTCTGAGCTCAGCTCAGCAAATAAAGCTGGGAAGTCCCTGGCTGCCCCACTGCTTGGACACAACCTGGCTTCCTGGTGGGGAACCCCAACCAAACCTTTCCCTACCTCTCTTCTGCAACATCCCATTCCCTTTGAAAACCATGACTCATCCTGTCCATCTCGGCAGTTGCCCTAAGTTTCCTTGTTTCCTTGAGTCACCAACACTTTCTGGGTGGCAGAGGGGCATAAGAAGTATTTCTAAGAGGAGGATGGGGACCTGGCACAGTGTCATGTGTGGAGAGTTTGTGGTGTTGGGACAGTCCTGATCACAGGGTAGGAGACATGTCTCTGCCTGTCTCCTTAGACAGCAATGGAAGCTGCCCCTCAGCCTGCTCCACTCTTTGCTTCCCCCTTGGGAAGATATTAAAAAATGGCTGGTGATATCAGACCCAAGGACCTGGCTGTCTCTTCTGGCCTTTTTCCAGCTGTCCTGTCAGAGTCTCAACTTGACCCTTGCCTTTGGTTTGACAACAGGACCCCAAACTTGCTCTTCACCATCACCAGCCTGTTTTTCCCCTGTACGCACATGCCTTCGACACCAGCAGTCCAGCTTTTTGTGTGCTTACCTTTTGCAGAACCTCTTAAAAGTTACTCTAGACTCCACTGAGTTGGACACCTGTGGTTGAGGACCACTGCATGCAAACACAGTCCCTCCTGCCTCCCTCACATTCCCTCTTATATCGTCCTGCCTTCTTCACACAAAACCTCTTCTTGGCACAGGCCAAGCCCCAGGTTCTCAGAACACCTCTCTTTACAAAGTGCAGATCCATCAGCTTCCCAGGCTGGAGTTGGTCCGATGGGTGGAGCAGGTAGGTTTAGAGCTGCTTGGTTTGACACTGTTGAGCCCTGTAGGAGGCCACAGGTAACCAGCTAGGAAGGGACTCTCCTGGCACGCTACAGGATCGCGCCAAAGGGCAATTGGACTTTGTCCTGGCATGTAGACATGATGTGCCAGATCAGTGAGGAGCAGGGCTAGGCCAAGGGTTTTTTGGAAATGGGCAAAGCTTGGTCTGAATGGTAAAGCTTGGCTCAGGTGCTGTCTTGATCACGATCTTCCTCCAGAGGTAGTACTCAGATGCTCATATGCCAGGAGCCCACAGGATGGCCACCCCCTGCTGCTCTCACAGGGTGTGATGCCAGCTGAGCAGAGCAGGTTGTTCTTCTCTGTCCCGGGAAGAGACCTGTTACCCTTGGCAGACTTCTGGGCCATGCAGCAGGGCTCCTAATACTTGCTGGAATGTCTCCTCTTTGGGCTCTGAGCTGAACTGGGTGGAGAGGTTTAAGGCCACAGCTGCTTGTTCTTGCTTTGCTGAATCACAGTGCTCCTGTCAGCAGAGCCATCGCATGAAAACTCACCAACCTGCATTAGTCAAACTGAGAAGGGTGTTCAACATTTAAAGAGCAGATGTCCCATGACTTGCCTTTGTTGGACTGCAGCAGGTTGGGGGAGCAGTCACAGGGGCAGAGGAGAGAGCTCCAAAACTCCTCTATAATCACCCAGGATTAGTGGCTTGAGAGCACCCACGGTGTTCTGCCTCCTCTCCATGGCTGTCCTGGCAACCACACTCCCCATTCCAGTCACACATCCCTGTAGCTACATCACTTGCACCCTCAGGACATCCCTGGGCTCCCAGGTCCTAGCTAGGACTTCAGCCATGTGCCTCACAGCTTCCCCTTCCACCAGCAGCATCTGGCAGGGCCACACATCACCCCACATAGAAGTGCCTGGACACAGCACAAACATGCTGCCAGAGGAGAAACTTGGAAGAGCTGCACGGACTGTGCCTGGCTTGGGACAGTGAAATAATTACTGTATCAGAGCGGAGTTGCCAGGTCGTTTTCACTTGAATTGCCATTCAGAAGAAAGTCTCAGCGGTATCACTCACCTGGCATACTGAGGGGCCATTTGGGACTGTGGCATCAGCAGTGACCACCTCGGTCTGCAGCTGCTCGAAACCTCCCTTAAAACTACCCAGTATTTTTGAGGTATGTACTAAGAAACTGAGACTCGCACTTTAAATGCATTTTTCACCACCTTACTGCTCAACACACCTTGAACAGCTCATGAAAGCGATCCTCTAGCCTCATATGAAGATCCACCCCACACTGCACACTGATAAAGCCAGCGAGGAAACCAGCAAGTACCAACACTCAGACAGTACAGAGTTGTGTGCTGAAAACCTGCCTAAATAAATTTCACAGAGCAGATGCTGTGGGCAAACCTGCTGCCCAGGTACTTAGGGTCTCATTCTTTGTGATTCCACTAGAACCACTGGTTTTAGACTCAAGCTAGAACTTCCACCTGCCAGGATTTAGCGTCCCATCACACAGTCTACAATCATCACCAAGTTCAAGAGAAACAGGAACAAGAAGTTTCCCTTGAGCAGGGAGGCAAGGAAGTATTTCTCATGTTCTATATAAAGCTTGTGTGCACAGTTTATCAGGTCGTAAACATTTATTGTTTAGCCCTGCAAACCATTCAGATCCCACGATGGGAGGCACAGACAGGTGGCAGGAAAGGCTGCCAGCTATTTGCCTTTAGAATGTGGTCTGCTCTACCAACGCCTTGCCAGGCACGGGTCAAACCTCCGCATCGTCTAGCTTGGAGTCACTGCTCCACCACTGCGCTCTGAACTCTGACAGGCCACTGAAAAGGAACCAAGTCCCTCAAAATGGGTGGAGGGGATAAGAATCAGAAGTGTACAAAAATGAAACAGGTTCTCCATTTTATTTCCAATAAAAATTTAGATCCTAGATGGATACAGCATCTGTAAAAGACAAGAATAGAGAGAATCACGTTAGAAATTTTGTCATTGGACTGCACTATTTTAAACACAAGTTTTGCAGTTACAATCTAGATCATCCATCTCTTCAACTTCTACAGAAGCGATCCCCCCATTTACACAGAAGAGTTTTAAGAATGGAGAAGTGTAACTAGTTCCGTGACTTGACGTAGGACTGTGCTGGTGCACAGGCTCCCCCGGCAGCCAGCCTGCCTGCTCGCTGACAGGAACAGTCCTCACAAGTAATTTCAGGATTTAACTGCCACTCCTACCGTGCTTTTTCTAAGGCACAGGAGAAAGACAGAAAGGAAGGACTTCACCCCTCTGATACTCCTTTTGGCAACATCACTAGAAAGATATTGCATCAAAACCCTGGGTGAGGGACCACAAGGGATGGTCTCACTGAAGCCTTGTGGCTAGAACATTGACTGTGCGGCAGGTACCAGCAGTCACATCAGGACAGCACAGCCCTCAGAACATTTGGGAAGGCCAAAAAAAAAAAAAAAATCAGCGGTAGGAACTGCAGTAGAAGGATGCAAAAGCACACATACAAGATCCAGGTGAAAAGAAATCAAGATAGCTTTAGAAGGGAACTGAGTAAGAGCCCCCAAACTCCAAAGAGCCTTTCTAGACAACCTGAGCAAACATACAAAACCCCTGACAATGCAACAACCCCCCCCTCAGCACGAGCAGCCAGCAATAGCCTCCCACAGCTCCAAAAGGAGCACTTAGCAAAGAGCCATGATGAATACACAACAGCAACAGATCAAAAACATAGTTCAGCTCTTCCTTCATACTACGTGGAATTAAAAGGCACCCCGCAAACTGCCAGTAAATATCTTACTGCTAAAATAAATCCACTTACCACCCGGATTCTGTGTCCAATGGCCTTGGCAGGAAGGTTGGAACGGAACTTGGCACGAACCATGCCACTGTTCCCATGGGCGCGCGTTACCTTCCCCCAGATCACTCGTGTCCTGTTGGGTTTGCCACCGGGGGTTACAGTGTTGCTGAGGAAAGAGAAGAAAAGAACTGCTGAGCACACCAGTCACAGCTCTGTACAGGACTGACCAGCGATGGGGCAGACAATGCAGCCTCTCTAAGGCAATTCCTTTATTCCACAGCAAGGAGTAAGTTAAGGCACTTAACTTTATTCCACAGCCATCTTTAATTGGACCATCTTCCACTTTTATTTAACTGTGACATTTGCTAGGCCTGGGATTTTTACTATAAGTGATAAGTACTAAGTTGGTAAGTACTGCATCTTGTAACTTATGAAAAACTCCACTAAAGAACTACAAACAAGTTACTAGGCCTAAAAATTTTGAAAATACTGATGCTAATAAGATCAAACAGAAAACACATCAATTTCAATTCCAAAGAAAAAGGAGTATCTTGTTTGTAAATTTTTTCCAGACACACCAAGGGCAGGGGAGACCTAAGTCGAGCTAGCCTGAGCTAACCCAACAGCTCATAGCACTCGACACAAATTCACCTCACTTAAATTTACTCTATCAAGCTGCCTTCAGTTTTTGCCAGTCTCAGGCAAAATCTGGTTCTCATCCCATTTGCTCTCTTAACATAGAGCTTATAACAGCGAATCATTATTTCACATAATGTTCTGATCTTAATTCAGAACATATAGGCCAACTAAAGCAAAAATAATGAAGGACTTTAAAAATGAAACCAACTCAGGAAACTGGTGTACACAGTACTCCATGGACAGTCTATTGATAAATTAAGTGAAATTTATTTTTGCTCTAACAAAAGCTCTATAAACAGACTGCTCACATCCTGGCATTTGCAAAAGCTGATACAAGAGTTGGCTAATTTAGCATGACAATGAAAGTTACTTACTTTTTAGCTTTGTATACATAGGCACACTTCTTGCCCAAGTAGAAGTCTGTCTCCTGACGTGCATAGACACCTTCAATTTTCAGAAGGGCAGTGTGCTCCCGCTGGTTTCGGAGGCCACGTTTGTAGCCAGCAAAAGTGGCCTTGCACCACAGCCTGAAGACATTGAAAACATTTACCAGTTATAATGGTAATAATAATAATACTCTGAAGTATCAAATTTAAAAAACAAATCACGTGCTGTTGCAGCAGAAAGTATTTCCACACCGGTAGAAATTTAGCTGAGGAAAAACCACACTGCTTTTGCTTTTACAGATTACTGCAAATCCTTGCATTCAGTCAACAGAGGAAAGCTAAGTAACTGGGACATGAAGTATTTATGAGAACTTTGTATCTTTTGGCTTGTAATAGGCTTCTGGCACTACAGGCTTCATACTAAAACCAAAATACTTCAACATGAGTAGGTGTTATGTTTTCAAATGTCTACCTTCTGCAATAAGTAAACATTATTTCTATACATCACAAACTGAAGTCTCCTGTGTTGCAGTAGCTGCTATAGGAGAAGATATTAACTGCTGTTAATTTGTAGCCTCAAAGGAATTAACTGCAGTCCATGGGGACTTCCAGAGCGACCGCCCTGCATGCACTGGACGAGTGATAGTACACAAACTTCTCAACAATTGTTCATGGCAAAGACCTGTCTGCACTACCCAGGCAAAGCGATTATAAGGCTCATTCCACGCATCACATGCACATCATGACTGTCTCAACTGCACCCAGCAACTGTCCCATAATACAGCAGTATTAAACTAAGATACCAGTTCTACCTTCCACGTGTGCACAGCAGAAGATAAACTCCAAAAATTAAGACAAAAAGCTGTGATTCAGATTCAATCCCTCCACTGTTTACAACCTCAACCCCTATATCCGTAAGAAAGCCCAATGGTATAGCAGCCATTACTCAAAGAAACAACATGGAAAGCCTCTACTGTGCACTGAAGGGTCACAAAGACTGTGCTCACAAAAACACCATTAGTATCCCACATCTGCTGACGGGCTGGGGACAGCATGACACAACGTTAAGAACAGCTATAACCAGCTTCAGAAAGGGGCTTCAGAACAGAGATATAACTGTGGGCGTTTAACAGAGTAGGACACTGGCTAAAGGAGCTGTCCTGGAAAATGACAGCAGCCACAGAAAAACGGATCACTGTCCGTAGTTTTAGCAGAACGCTCTCATAAACGCTCAGTTTGGAAGATTTATCAAGAGTACGCTCTAACAGCTCTCCCGAGAGTCATCCGGGGACGAGTCACTCACCTCCCGGTCATGGTGTCCTCCTGAAGCCCTGGTCCCAGCAGGCCTAGAAACGACACACAAGCCGTGAGCCTCCCAGGCCGGCAGCTCTGTCCAACCGAGCCGCCGGGAGCTGCATAAGGCCCGGTCCAGGGGCCAGAAAATCCCGCCGGCCGGGGGCCACCCACAGCACGGCGACAACCGCCGCCAGCCTCCCTAGGCCAGGCTCCGCCTCAGGGGAGAGGGAAGGGGACCCCTCCGCTTCCCCGCGGAACGGGACGCTCCAGGCGCCTCAGCACCACTTTAGCTCCGGGCCTCAACGAGCGGCCAGGACCATCTACCGCACATCGGCGCCATCCCGCCCTCTACCCGCCCCGCACGGCGACAGCCGCAACGCTCCGGGAGCCCCGCGCCCGCCGGCGGTCCCATGGCGGGGGCAGCTCCCCCCCAATCCCTTCACCCGCCGCCGCCACTCCCGACTCACCCCCACGGCTGCGAACCAAGATGGCGGCGAAAGAGAGAGCCGCCGCGCTGCCTGCCGGGATATGGGCCGCGAAGGACCCCCTCACCCACCCGCGGCGGGCGAGCACCGCCTGAAGGGGCAGAACCAAAGCGGCCCCGGCGGGGTGGGTACATCTGCCCCCAGCGCCATCCCTCGCCCCGTTCCTCGCGTCCCCTTTCTCCTCCGGGTGGCTATCCGGGCAAGGGCGGGCTCAGCCCCGCTGGGCAGGCATCCGGCTGGGCAGCCCCGCGAGGCCCCCGGAGCTTGGTGGTTGCCATGGAGACGGGCGCCAACGCCGGCGCGTCGCGGTGAGCGCTGGAGCAGGACGGGGCCGGGCCCAGCACCGGCAACGGGCGGGTAGGGGGGGACGGGCCGGTACGGCCGACCCAGCCGCTGTGGGCAGGGCCCTGCGGCAGCTTGGGGTGGGAGCGGGGGGGGGGCAAATCCCGGCGCGGAGGTTGAGGGGAGGCCTCGAAGGGCGAGCGGAGCCGCGGCCCGGCGGCCAGAACCGGCTGCGATGGTGGAACAAGCCGAGGAGACCTACGAGGGGGCAGTGGGGAGGTGAAGGGCTGCACTTGGTGCTTCTGGGGTGACCAGGGCTCCGGGGCCCCCTTCTGATGGCGGCTCTCTGAGCCCTGCCTGCCTTCCTGCACTCCCACCTTGAATTAGTGAATCATCTCAATATTTATTTTACTCCTGGTATCACCTCGCTGACAGAAATCCATGTCAAATCCCTGTTACAAAGTCTTGCATCCCTGTGATTTCCTAAATAAGAATAGGTGGAAGCATGTACTTACCCATTTTCCCAAGTCAGGGTCATTCACTCCTGTCACCTCCCTCACACAGCCAAAAATTCAGGTGCATTTCTAGAGCGTGTTAAGTGATTTAGGAACTCACTCCAATATGAAACATGCCCTAGCCGTCTGGACTTTCACTGTAACTTGGTTCCTGTCTTAAACTGTATTTGAATGTGTGTCCAGAGTGTTTTTATGAAAAATTGTATCTCTGGAATGAAATTTACTGTCGTCACCAGCTGGGCTTGGAGAGTTTGAACCTGGACTAAGGAATCAGATCCCAATCCAGGAGGAGAATTAAACCTGTCTGTACTTTGCTGGGCCAGGGCACTCAATGCCTTGTAAGCATGCATAAGCAGAGGGTTTTCTTAGAGAGATGAAAATGTTGGGAAGTAAGAGCAGAGAAAGGATGGAATATTATGAATTCTCCAAATTATTCTGCTGGCTTCTGCAAGAAAGCAAAGCAACACTCAATAATCCACCCAGTGAATAGTATCAAATGTGTGCTAGGAACCTCTGCTCAGAGAAAGGACACAATCGCTACTTTGAGGAGAATAAACTATCTGTCAAAATACTCTGTTTTCCAGCAGTAGAGATGCCACAGTCAGCGCTCCCTAAATCTTATCTTTTCCTGTCCCATACAGACTTAGTCCCCTATGGGACATACAGCTAAAAGTAGCACCACATCTTTCATTCCTGTAGCCAGTTTTCATCAGTACAGCCTCAGAGAGCAGAAAGTCTTTCTCTACAGTCCGGAGGAAAATTAAATTGCATCTCTAAACTAAAACCAAGATTACTTCATCTCTTCAAGGTTTACTTTATTTCTTTCTATTTTTTTTTCCAAATGAGCAACTTATGTTCTAACATTTGTAGTGGTAGGCAGAGTTTTGTAAGGCCACAACTATTTTGCTTGCCTAAGAGACATTTTTTGGTAAAAACTAAGGCGTTTCTGATTTATGGCCCAGCCGCAGCTGCTGTGGATATTCAGAATCTCTCTTTGTCAATCATTTGCAAAATAGAGCTAAAAGAGATGTGACATTCTCAGCTTCGAATTTTCTTACTGTAATTTGTATCTCCTTAATTGACTAAAAGGAATGCTGCAAAAAATGCTGCCTTTGAAGCCCTTTTATTATATCAGGCAGCAGGATGGGAGAAACATGCATCCAGGACTCTCACACAGCAGAGGGAATTGCAATCCCCAAAGGAACGGGAGGCCAGACCTCTTATACAGTTGTTTTAAAAATTATTTCTTGATGTATTTTTCTTTCCCTTTGGATCAGTGGGGAAAGCATGTCAACCTAAACTCTTGGGGGAAGCTGAATCCTCCACATACCTCTTTTTTTTTTTGGTTGTTTTTATTAATAGAGTTTAATGAAGGAGTTGAGCAAAGTACAGTGATTAAGCTCAATGCCAATGGCTGAATCAGGATGGTTTGTGGGCTCTGCGTTAATGCTAAAATCCAGAGAGAGCAACTCACTATTTGTAGTGTTTCTTAATGCCCCAGACAGCGGTTTCCTTCTCACTTCCAAGTCAGCATAAGCCCAGAGCGTACTGGCTTGGCACATGCACATGCTGAGTGAGTATACGGTTACAAGAGGAGATATATAGGAGGAACAAACCGGCAGGCTTTAGAGAAACATTCCAGCTGTGAGCTTTCTTAACATGCATCAATGTCTTGAATTAATTCTCTCTTGGACAGAAGCTGCTGATGGGATAGAGGAAAAGCAATTGCATCTTCCTTTGTTTCCAAATAAGTCACTTTTTCCTATGAGAGCTGCAAGTGTTATTTCTTCTTTCAAGAATGCTGTCGTAATCATCTGTCACAGCTCTCCCACAGCAAATCTTTTTTCACCATATTTTTAGCATTAGGACTCCACATGTAATAGATTATTCTCATGTTGTTTAGACTCAAAATACAAAATGTAGATTTTTTTTTGAAAGCTAAAAATGGGTAAAACATTTAAAAAGTATTTTATTAATGGCTGTTGACTGGAAAGAGACATCACACAACTTTAGGTAAAACTACTGAATTTGTGCATCTCCACTAATATCACTGATGCCAAGTTTGAAAAGAAATGAAAGGCAATGCTTTCAGTTTATTAGACAGATTATTAGTTATTTATTTGTTAATGATATTATCAGATTCTTATCCCAAGCTGTAGCAATTTCTTTTTTTAATAATTAAGAGAAAGGAGAGAAAAAGTCTCAGAAAGGAGGAAATGAGTTCCTTCTTAGTCACAGGTGACCAGCAAAAGCCCTAAACAGTGGGATTAATTAGGTAAGTCAGTATAAATAGTAGAAGGAGGACAGCAAACATATTGATAATATTCAGAATCACTCCTTTGCTATTGTCTTTTCCTGTCATGGTTTAAGCAAGCTTCTTCTTGAACTAATTTAGGATGCCTCTGCCATTATCTTGTCTGGAAGGCTGCTCCATGTCTTCATCCACCCAGAAGTTAGAAACCTTATCATAATTGCCTGTCTTAAGAGAAATTACACTCCTTTGACCCTGGACCAGTATCATCCTTTAACTTAATTAAATAGCTCTGTCTCTCCCTGGTATCTACTCTTCATATGTATTTACAGAGAGTAATCACAGTCCTCAATTCTTTTAACCTCTTGTAAAACAGAATTTCTATTTCCATGATCATCCAACTAGTTGTCTTCTGTACCTGTGCATGCTTTTTCACATAAATGACTAGAAACACGCACCAGGCCTTATCTGATGTTTACTAATGCCTTATATGCGGCAGCACTAATACTTCTTTATATCTGCTGAAAATACCAGTCCTGCTACATCATAGCACTTTGCATTATTCATGGCTCATAAGACTGGAGTAATGCCACCCCTGAACCCTCCCTGCCACCCTGTGTTCCTAGGGGCATGGCAGAAACGCTTGTGTAAATTGTTAATGCAAGTTTGTGCACCTTACCAGGTAGTCTTGCATTCAGAGTTATTATTCAGTTAATCAAAGAAAAGGGTCCAGGCTGAAAGGAGCAATATTCCAGTCTCATTGACTATCCATGTAGTTGTCATGAAACAGACTGCCACTCGCACACTAGGCTTTCTAGTCTTATCCAGAAGGAAAGCCACGTCCTGTTACAAAGAACAGCACATTTCAATACATGTTGCATTAAACAACCTACTGCAAGAGACAGGGACATCAAGAAACAAATACATATAATCTAAGTTATTTTTGTTTCTTTTACCTATTCTGATACTAATAGACACCTAATAAACCTGCACTGAAAAGTGACTTATTTTTCTGCCCAAGTGAAATTCATTTAATCTTCCTACCGTAAATGACTATAGTTTCTTCAGTAAATACAACAAAAAATAATGCAGACTAATGGTAACAGTTTCAGAGAGGTTACAGTAAGTATACATTTTTTTTAACACTTCTAAAGATGCTTATGAAAAATCATGGATTTCCAGTGATCCAGAACATACCTGCATTTAAACCTCTTTAATTTTCATAGAATGTGGCCATGCCTTATCCTGTTAATCATGCTAACAGCACTGTCTGATGTATTTCCTTAGCGTGCTTACAGATTGGACTGTAATATTCTGCAGACCTAGAATATATTTATTCAAGGGTTTAACAGATGGCACAAATCCAGTTGTAGGGATAGCAGCCAAATGAAGATTTTGTTAGTGGATGTTGATACTGCCATTGCAATGACATTCAGGATCTCAGTTATCTCAGACTCCAGTTGTTCTAAGTGTTATACAAGAAATGTCTGTTTTGGAGGGATTGTCGAACAGCTTACCGAAACATTAAAAATCTTGTAGAATTTCTCCATTGTTATGCAGGTGTTTTCTTCTGCATTTTTCTAAATGGACAAATTTTACTTGGACTAATAGTGAATTTCCACCATTCCCTAGATGTGCTTTCACAATATTCCATCTGCCAGCAAGGCAAAGTGATGCTTAAGTGTACCTCAGAGCAGTTTCACTTTTGAAATGCAATTTAAAATAAAGACAGAACATTAAAGATAGTTTTATTAGTCTAGATACTTGTTCTTGTTTGACATTTAACATCTTAAGGTGGTAACACTTCCTGCTGATGGAACTGGCATCATAAAAATATTAAAGCTATGCAGTCATAATGGGGGATGATTAGAGCATGAAGGTTCACCACTTTTAAAAGAAGTGTGATTTTTTTTTTTTAAATTTTAAAAAGGCACCTTCATTCTGTTGTTTCACAAAGAACAAAGTCTGTCTTGAAGCACTGGTCCCCCTTGAACTGAAGAGTGAGACCATCTCACTCAGTTCATTCCCTTCTCAGCCTGTCTACCCAAATCTGCTGTAGGAGGGACCAAGACCTACTTTGTTTAGTGAAAGTTAAACATTCCCACTGTCCCTGAATGCAGCCATCAGCGGAGCATGGCTCCTCTTATAAACAGCGTATGAAAGGCTATAAACAAAGCTAGGGAAGTATGTGAAAAGCTGCAAATAAGGTCATTTCAGGTCTACCTTGAGTTTAAACTACTGTTACTAACACCATACTGTCTTTCTCATTGGTATCTTTTGTTTTTATTCCTCTTAGCAAGAGCACAGAGACCAAAGAAATGGAAAAATTCACTCATCTGGAAGCTCTGCTGTTTGCTGCTGTGCTGGAGAACTGTGTTGATCAGCTCTCAATTCTTGGATATATCATGCCAGTTTCATATGAGGGCCAGACAGACATCAGCCATGTATGTGCCTCTATCCTTGTTCTTTAAAATCTTTTAAATCTCTCCTTGTTTTCTTCTTGTCTTGGTTTTATGTTTTCTAGCAGCGTCTTTTTTTAAATCAACTCAGATATTTTTTCTGCAAAGTGCTCCATGACCCTTGGGTGAAGAAACACAATAAAAGTGCATAGATGAACAATTTTAATATTTATACTGCAGCATCAGTGAGAAACTTTTGTCAAGACTTTGTGAAAAGGACCCTACTGACGCAAGTTGAGATTCCTAGGCTTATAATTTTAAATCACAGTAGTAGGATGACAAGCAAAGGATTAGAGAAGAGGAAACAAACCATCTAGGTTCTTATACAGATAGGCAGCAATTTTAAAAATGCAAAAGAATAGTTTATTTGAAATTACTCAGACGCATGGTATTTCTCTTCCTCTCTAAATCCGTGCTAAATATCCTTTAGTCTCCACAGACAATGAATTAAGAAAGATTCCACTTCAAAATATATTAGTAACTCCCCATTCTCACTGAAAACTATTAATTTGTTCATGTTTAATAAACTTCATAACTAAGTGGGTTTGGGCAGAGATACAAAGAACAGAGAAGCAACCCTAATGCTCAGGCAGAGGTTTGTTGCTGTGGAGGAAGGTGGTGGAGTATTTCTGGTGGCTGATAGAAATAAGAAACAGGATGGGACCACCCCAAGGGGCAAATGGTTCTAAGTTCTGTTGTCATATATTTTAAGTGGCATAACAGGCTGTTTCCAGTTTAAGCAGGTTTGAAACTCTTTTATAAGAGGAACTCGAAGAAAAAAAGTGTGTGATCAGGATGGAAATAAAAACAGGGATCCGAGTTTTCAGATCTAATGCTGTTCACTCTGCCTATTGTACCACTTAAAAATGTGAGAGGAAGGTAAGTCAATATGTTGTTTCCTACGTGCTTCCTTTCAATACTACCTACTTTTCAAAAAATCCATTGCAAAGCAGCAGAAGCTGCTGTTTACAGCAAATTTCAGGGCGTGAACGATACTTAGACTGTGCAATAGAGGGCACTCCTCCCTTTAAGAGTCCTGCGAGCCAACCTCACCTTTTTCAGAGGATGCTTCTCCCTCACAGAGTGGGTAACCTCCGATGTGCCAGCAGCACAAACACAGAGAAAAGAGTGTATGGCCAGGACAGTAGGAGTTGTTCTTCAGACACACAGACTCAGGCTGATAGACATGCTAAAGGTAGACATTAATTATAGAGAAAACACCTTAGCTTTTCTCTTCAATCACAAATGTTCATTTTTTCCAAGTCACTTCTTAAAACACAAATTTTTTCCCAGACTATAAACCCTACTTGTGTTCCTAAAGATGCCAAAAGAAATCGAGACACAAACAATTTAGAGACAAGAAAATGTCTTAGAGAAGCTACTTGCTAACTTTGGTGCTCTGTAATTTGCTGCTCCTCCCTGTTTCTCAGTTTACATTTGGCTGTTATCCTTGGATTTGTAGACAACCTATATTTGTGAAGCACCCTGGAGCTCTCTCAGTTAAACAAATCAATGACATTTTCAGAAACTGACATCTAAATTTCCATTGATCACATTTTTGAGAGGATTAATTGCAGTGTTGGCCAGCACCTCCTTGATTTTCCAGATCGGGGACTCTTGTGCTTTGCTTCGCGCAGTGCATCCACCAGAGGAAGGCAGCCTTTCTATTGGCTGAATTTTGGGCAAAAGACGAGAATAAGATAAACAGCTAGGAGACTACACAGATGCAGTTTACAAAGTCCTTGTTCTTACATAGTTATTTGGTAATTATTAGTTTGTTTGTCTGCTATTTACAGACAATCCAGTTATAGCCTGGCTTGAACTTTCCCAGACATTAAAAAACATCTATCAGAACATTCATAAAATTTACATTCTATTACAGGACTTTGTTTGCCAAAACTAGTTCTTTCTGAAGTACAGCCATCACCAGCAAACTATTTAAACCCTTTCTTTCTAATCAACCATGTAATTTTCATTGGCCTCTGTATACTTTGCATGCGATTCATTTAACGTAAATTGAACAGTCCAAAAACTAAGCATGTAGCCACCTGGACTCCTTCCGTAGTCAGTGGTGAGTCACGCACTGCCAGAAGCTGGTTCATCCCATCTGGAAATGTCCAAGACATTCAGAACGAAGTAGTGCCCAGTGCATCGCCCTCAGGGACTACGGCACCATCGCAGACCACTAACGGAGCCTTACTTGACAAGTAACTTCTTGGACAAGTACCTGGTGTGCACAGTTGCTGCCCTGACCACTTGTTTTTACTCTGCCCTCTGTGCTGTGTTGGGACAAATTGTGTATGTGGCTGTGGAGGGATCTGGACTGAGAACTGGTGCTGCTAAAAGTAAACTTTTCTTTTTACCCCTTTCTGCTGGAAAATGTCTCAGCCCAATGAGTTCTCTATTCCATTTCCCTGAGCAGCCAGGGTGGGGAGCAGGCAGCTATGGACTAGGATGGGGCTGGCAGTGCCTGTGTCAGCTGGCTTCAGCAGTACTGCTATTAAGTGTTCAGCCACAGAGATGCCAGTAGGGGGGCAAGAAAATTTTCTTTTTTAATGTCCCATTGTATATACCAGCATTCTTACCCATAGCACATAAAGCAGAGAAGTTCCTTGAAGCAAGGCCTCAGCTGATTATATAGTATACTTTCCTTTTCTGGGGCTTTTTCTTTTTAAAGAAAATTGTGCACAGCCACAAGATACCTTTCCATGTAGAAGAGAGCTGCCAATATTTTGAATTTAATCTTGAATTCATGTTATACTTCCTTTGCTGTCACTCTCTCAGAAAAACAGCTAAGCAGATAGCTGATGTCTATCACTTTTCATTTCCACACATATCTGCTCTTGTTATAACAATAATACTGTAGGGAAAGGTGGTGGTCACAGGCAGTGGAAAATGGCAAAGATGGAGAGAACGCGGAGAAGAAACAGACTAACAGTCTTCAGTACATAAGAGCAGCTGCAAAGAAGGAAGGAATGATGTGTTCTCTGTGCCTGCAGAGAGCGGGACAAGAAGCCAGGGGCTCAACTGCAGTTGAGGAGAAAAAACTTTCTTATGGTAAAGATTGTTGTGATGTGCTGGTACTGGCAGAAGGGTGCGTAGTCTCCATTGCTGGAGGTCACCAAGAACATATCAGGAATGACACAGTCTGAACCATCATTTATTGGGGCAGATGAATTCACCTCTTGAGGCCTTTTCTAGTCCTGTCACTTCAGGACTTTCGATCCCGTAAACTCTAACAGGCCTGTATTGTGTGCTCAGAGCTAACCAAGGTAAATGTTTCTGCTCTTCTACTCTTGCAGAATCTAACATACACTATCAGCTGCTCTTCGTATACCTTCATTCTAGTTTATTATTCATTTTTCTTCCTCTTACATAACATTACAAAGGGTTTATTTCTACTGCCCGATGTGCAAGCAGGTGCCTCTTATTCCCTTTTAGACTGGCAGCCACGAAATTAAAGAAATCATAGAGACCCAGAAGGAGCTGGACAAAGAGCTTATGTCAGCAAGGGAAGGGAGTTGGGAAACAGTTACCTCCACATCTCTGAGAAGTGTCGAACTCAAGCAGCAACTGGAGAAAACTGAAGATCTAAAAAGTACCCATCGTCTTTCCAATAGGGCCATGAAACACAGTGCTATGTCTGCAGAGAATCTCAGAAAAATTCAGGCTGACAGGTGAGTGAAGCACAAATACAATGACTGTGGGGGATGCTTAGAGCCATAAAGTTCTCAGTCTATCTTTAGACAGCAAAAATACAAGCTTCCTGCTCTCCCACTGTTGGTGTACCTCAATCTTGGTCCAGAAGAAAAGCAGTGAGGTCTAGCTTCACAGGCCATTTAGTTTTGGCCTTCGCTTGCTTCTGGATGCCAAGTAATGACAATCAGCTTATTTTGAATGGAGTTGCAAAATATTATCCAGTTAATAATAGTTGCTTGGGTGGAATTCATGCTAGGTGTTTCTGTGCCATGGAATTCATCAGCCCATGCTGATGTTCTGGTATCAGGAGTCAGGTTCCTCTAGCAGATATGTATGGGCAAAGTGGGATCTCAGCATTGTCTCACGAGCTCAGTTATTCTGCAGGGCACACAGAGCCTCTATGGCAGCTACAGCGATTCTCCTT
Source organism: Tringa solitaria (assembly GCA_026413425.1). Taxonomy (NCBI): domain Eukaryota; kingdom Metazoa; phylum Chordata; class Aves; order Charadriiformes; family Scolopacidae; genus Tringa; species Tringa solitaria. The sequence continues at coordinate 11,642,697 of JAOXJM010000052.1, forward strand.
TATAGAACAGATATATGGGTATAAAGGTATATACAGGTGTAAAGACCAAATAATTCCTTTTTAAAAATAAATTTTATTCCTGCACCTAATCCAGTGCATTGATTTGCAGAAATACCAGCAGCCTTTGGTTTAAAAGACAGATGGGAGAGCTGAGCATTCAGTATTCTTTTTTCTACATCCTGGCTTCTGTCCTTTAATATTATTTCAGCAAAGGGCTTAAAGAAGATCCTAACACAAATGAGGAAAATGCAACTAAAATATAACTACCATATGCACCATGAAATTCAGTAAACTGGATAAGCCCATGTGTTTGTTAAGATCAGCTTAGGGCTATACTGGGGTATTTTTTGGTACTCAGATACCCCTTCATAGACACACTTGTCTGCATCCCCAGGTCTCATTTTCCGAGATCCACCTGTCTGTCACCACTACTGCAAGGCCAGCAGCCTTCTTCCTAATGGCAGCACAGTCTGGCACACCACGAATACGGTTTTGCTTCTTTGCGATTTCCTATGGTAGCATTCAGGGCAGCATTTTTAAGTTACATACTTCAACCAACTCCAAATACAGAGTTCTTCAGACGTACAAGAAGCAGGTACCATGGGAGAAGCACTCCTGAATTTTATAGGACATAAGCGCAGAAATGGGATCTTACATTTCCTTGAACTGTAAAGGTGCCAGGCACTTTAGTACTAGCACCTATAAATTACTGTTGTGTTCCTTTTCTTCCTGGCAGGCAGTATGCAAATGATGTAATTACAGCCACTATGAAAAAGATGCAGGAATCAGGAACATTTAATAGCCTAACAGAAGCTAACGAGAGAGAGAAGGAAAAAAAGAGCAAGTTTCAGGACATCCTTATCAGGTCAGTGTTGCGTTCAGTACTTCCTTGCTTAACTGATGAAAGTCAAAGGCCGTTTCTGCTCATTACATGCCAAAAAGGAAAAAAAAAAAAAGCCCCCAAAATACAGAAAGGATTCTTCTTTTCCAACTTGAATTATTCTGTCTGCTTTACAAACTTCACTTCTTTCCCCTTCGGAAAGAAATATCTGGTGGTTTTGATACTGATCTGAGCTAGGAATTGCCTGAGCTTTGACCACAGCAGACACCAGTGTCTGCATTAACCCAAATGCTGCCTTATATTAATTAAAACATAATGTGATATAGGAGCTCCCGGATCTTTTAACTCTTGTCCCCAGTGAAAGCCAGAGCAGCAGAGAATCTGTTCAAATCAGGGCCAACAACATATGGTCTTTAGGTTATGCGATGCCCAAGAGAATCTGCTCTGACCTATATGCAAATATGCTCCCTTTTCCCAGTAGCAGCGAGGGGCTAGCACAGATGGTAGCAGAGGCAGTTGTCTTATTTAAGGCTAATCCATCAACTACTGTACTATAGCACCTCTTCTGTCCCAAATCTTATAGATTACAGATTTGTTATCATCTCAGCTCAAACTGGGGATTCCTTAGTTCAAACTTCTGTGCACTAGAGGTTTGGAGCTTTTTGGCACGGGAAGCTCTGGTTCAACCCCAAGCCTGTCAGAGAGAATAGCAGTCACCAGAGAAGTATGTGACCGTTTTAAAGCTACTTTGTTCTGCGTAGAAGCTCAGCCCCATCATTTAGGGCAGACAGCAAAGTTGCTGGAAGTCATGATTTGTCCTGAGTCCAATCTACTGGAACAGCTCCAGTGGTGGCTCATGGGTCTGCTCCAGGACGAGTCCCCAGCTTCCAGTGAAAAGTGTGATTTCAAGCATGAAACCCAACTCTTCCACTGTCTAAACCCAAAGGATTTATTGTTTATCCGTGGAAGAGACAGAAAGCAATAATGAAAGCAGCAATTGCTTGTAGAATAACTGTCCAATACTGGAAGGCAAAAAGTAGCAGACAAATTATAATCAGGACACAATCCTTTTCATTCCATTCTGTCAATCGTATCTAGCCACTATGTTGTCTGTTCTACTATACATTTTTTTAATGGAATGAACTTGATCTGTCTTTCAATATAATACATACTTGCTGGTTTTGTGTCAATATAGTAGTCTGAAAGCAGGCTGCAGTAAGACTGGAACTCCTTATCAGGAGCTTTTGTGCATCACAATCACCCAGCTAAAGACACTGATAATGAAATGCATGTTTGATTGTAAGGTGATGGGATACAAAGTCTCAAGTACCAACTGTAGTATTTACTGGCTTTAAATCAAATCATGTGCATTATTAGATTAAATTAGAACAGCACTCTGAGTGAAATAAGATAATAAGACCTAGAACAAAATGTTACCTGGATGTTTTTTAGACAGGTAAATAACCTCTCTAGCTTTTGGCCTTCACTCATATCCCTTCATGGATCTCAGAATCTGAGACAGTGTCTTTTGAAAGATTTTAAGTTTGATATAAAAAAAATATTCTCCATACATATAATGAAATTTAGATAATCTGGCACTGTCTGCTGCTCAGGTCTGCTTCTGCACAGAATCAGGGAGATTTTTGCTTGAAATGCAGAAACAGTGACTCAATCAGAGGCATCTTTCCTCTCTGGTATAGGAATTGCATCATCCTTAACTCCACTCCAAGTTTTCAACAAGAGTATCCCCTGTTATTTGGCTCATTCTCCCTTCTATTCCCATCCTCCTTGCTCACTCTGTGCACCTCTTCTTTCAGGATTTACTTACCAAGTCACTAGGTTTGGTGAGAAGTCTCTGGGACTTGCAGATGTGCTGCCTCCCTAAGGCTTAGAGTGAAGAGATAAACACCTTTCTTGCTACTTAGCCATGGAAAACAGCTTGTCTTCTGCTGGTCTGAAGAAGCAGGCCAAGCTTTTGAGTGCAATTCTTTAAGTTCAGCTGTTAGAAACTCATTGATTGAGCAGGATAAGTGGGGCAGCGCTCAGGGAGGTGTCAAAATGTATCAGGAGACAGGAAGTTCCCCTTCTAGGTAAACAGCTCTTGTCTTTCTTGATTTATTCAAGTGATTGTATTTATCCATTTTTCTTCAGGGAGGAGGAAGGAAAGAAAAAGATAAAGTCACTGGAGGAACAGCTGCAAGATGTCAAGAAAGAAACTGAAATAGAACTTCAGGTGAGATCACTTAGCAGTGGGCATCACGCCAGGGGGGAAGCCTGTTAGCAAGCTGGCCCCTGCTGCCCAGGAACTAGCACTCAGATGAGAGGATGTGTGGCATATATAGTGATCCATCATTTAGGAATATAGAAGCAGAATAACTGCAATAAAAATTTGTATTCAAAAAAAAAACCTGCTAATGACTTTAAGAGCAGTGTCCAATGGTTTTCAAATGGGAGCTTAAAATGCTCATTAATCATGAGAGACCATGATCAAATCAGAATGCCCCAAAACCACTTCTTTTTGTTTGGGGAAAATGTAATGATTTTAATATCTTTTTCTAGTCTTCCAGATACTAGAAAATCCCAAACATGGGAGTCCTATACAAGGGCAGATTAATGTTATTGCATATATGCTGTCAACTTTATCTTTCTGGAAAGCTTCAGCCCTTCTGTCTGCAGTGTGCAAATAGTGTGTGTGTGCACAGCAAACCTGGGACATTCTGGAAATGTCAGACTTGCTACACAAGTGCAGATCAATTGAATGGCATATCACAGGTCACTGTGATGCTCACCAGGCAGCTCAGACTTGATGTCCATGCATGCTTTAGAGCAAAAGCACACACAGTTCTTTGCAGAAACCGGGAAACCTTGCCTGGCCCTGCTGAGGCAGGAAAGAGTGTGTGACAGAAAACAAGCAAAAGGCAGGCAGGTTCAGAGCTATACAGGGACTGGGAGAAGGAACAAGAATCTGACACTTGGTTCAGTGTTGAGCAAGAGACAGCAAAGGCATCTGAGGAAAGAATTGGTATCACTGAATTTTGTCTTTGGACAAAAGCGTGGACAGTAATCAAGCCAGGATCTAGTTGGCTACAGAGAGGAATTTTAAGCCACTGACATGCTGGTGAAGTACAATTTATAGAACATGGAGGTTTTTGAAACCTGGATACATGTGCACTAGAAAGTTTAATTGTAAATGCAGGATGGTTGTAAGAATATGAAAGATCTATTGGCGCTGGCAGTGTATGCAGCTATCTATAAATGACTGAAGACCAGAAGTCTGGGAAGATATTAGACCTTCAGAGAAGAAAGCAGGAATGTACGAGATGGGAAAATTCATGTAGGTCAGTACTAACCTACTAGCAGGAATCCTGGAAATGCGTAACATACACTGGGAAGTCTAACAGGATGAAAAGAACACTGGAAAAAATCTGTGGACATAACAGAGAGGAGAAAGAAAAGGAGTCACTGAAGGAAATGGAAAAGTTAGAATCTTAGGAGACACACCAAGAAGGAACAGTTGTGGGAACTAAAAGAGAAATGCAGGATGAACTTTTTTGCCCTACAGTTTGGACAGAAAATCTAAAGGATGTAGAGGTGAGAGCCAGGACTGAAAAGGGGAGCTGTATACCCCAGTATATACTTACTGCCACTGGAAATGGTATGGGAGCCCATTTCCAGGCCCTGTGAGACAACCTAAAAGTCTCTTGATGTCTGTGTGGGAGTTAAATGAAATAAGCTGGATAGTTTGTCAGGCTCAGGGACTGTATGTTGTCTGTTTCCTTCTGCACATTGTCCCTTCTCAGTCAGATCCTGATGGCTCCTGGGAAGCTCCTCTTCTCCCCCTCCCCAGGCTAGTGAATATGATGAGGTAGTTCTTCTTCTGTGCAGTGCTCCTCAGACCTCAGTGTCTGTGCACACAATATACATCTTGCTTAATGCCTACTGGTGTGTAGGGGCTCTAATCATCCCACCTCACACTAGCAGCATGGCCCTGGCACTGTGCAGTCAGGCTGGGTGCTTCCCTGTGTCCTGCCCTGCTCCTCTCCTGCCTCTTGCAGTCATAAGAAGGTGTGTAGCTCCCATGCTGAGAGGGTGCTCTTCTCCATGTTCTTTCAGTACCTTCTGCTAATTTAGTTCTTGCTTTTTGCCTCATGAAGTGGGATCTCCACTCATTTGGGATTTTGTCTTATATTTCCAGCTTAAGAGTAATTTTCTGAGCTTCCTTATAGTTTCAGCTTTGATAGCAAATCAAAGACCAGACTACTTTCAAGTATTGCTTTCCTCCTGTGCCAAAAATAATGGTGTCTCACTGTGTCTCCCAAGGGAGAATAATTTCTATTTGCTTCATATGGGATTTTCCCATAGGCAGTTTTACAGACACTTGCATGATTTGTCACCTTGCCAATTAATTAAAAACAAAAATACAGCTTGCTGATTTGGAGTACTTTGAACAGTAATAATGAACAGACCTGTAGACAAAAGACTACATGGTTGTCTTCAGTCTAGTGGATGAGAAAACAAAAGTGAGCAAATCTAATCACGGAACCAGAAAAACACGGTCTTTGCTTCATGCATGTTGCCTGTATGTTTGTATTTTCAGCCTCGCTGCCTCTTAATGAGATGCTAATTAATGCTGCATTACTCTGCTCAGCTCATTTTTCTTCCTAATGGAGCACAAATCAAATGCTAAATATTCTTATTTACTTTGTTTTCATTCCTCTTGGAAAGGACTGATGTCTCCAAAGGAGCTGAAATGACTGGGCTGGTTTTGCTCTTACCCCTCCGTGCATCACTGATAGCTCTAGTTTGGCTGCAGGAGTTCCATTTGCTGCTGCAGTCTTCACTTTCTAGCCTGTACAAAAATACTTTCTCTAGTTTCCTGGACAAGTGATGGTGGTCTGTACAGATTTGAAACAAGTTAATATCATATAGGATTATATAGTTGAACAAAATAATTTAGGAAACTTTATAATTCCTGCCTTGCCATTCACCTACAGGACTTTTTATGTCCTGTGGGTTTTGTGGTATACTCATGCCATACGTATGTCCAAGACATAGTGCAATTTCATAACAAGCAGTAATACTGCAGGCTACCTACCAGACAGAAACCCCAGACACTGCACCACGGTACCAGTGAAAACAGGTCTGTAACTTTTATTCTATGTGGGCTCTCGTAACACACTCAGCTCCACTGTCCCAGCGCATCGCTTGGTAGTGCTTTTAGTGTGACTGAAATCCATCATGTTTCTTCCCTCATCCTCTCCCAGGAGGATGAATGCATCAATGAAGTGTGCTGGGGGAATGTTTTAAACATATATACACCTGCTGGTGCATGTTTCTACTGGAGAAATGCACCAGGCGATTACAGAAGGCACAAGGCTTGTGATGGTCCTCAGCTCCTGGGTGACTTCACTGCCCCAAGGCAGCTCAGTGGGACCTGGAGCTGGCGCGCTAGATCCAAACCTGGCTCCAGAGGGACAGGACTTTCCACAAGAGCCCTGCTGCCAAGAGGTCTGCTCCCTCGGCCAGCAAAGTGCCCCTCGCACAGCTTGCTCCCGCAGTTGTTGGGACTGGAGGTGAGCTAGCAGAGGGCTGCGTTGGGTGTGCGGCGGGGGTTTGTCCCACTGCTGGAGGAATTCCTCAAACTGTTTGCTCCTGTTTGCTGTTTTTGTAACTAGCTATACTTTAAGTGGCTGTAAATACTAATTGCTGTGGGAGAGCTGAGAGATCTAGGTGGCACTTGCAAGAGAGATAAATCAAAATAAATGAAAACACAGGAGCGTGCGTGCCCTTTCCAGCTAAGAGCAGTTGCTTTTGCAGCCAAACAGCATCTGTGGGGCAGACTCCTATGGCACTGGATAACAGCAGCAGACAGGCCTCTGAGCTGGTGTCTGCGAGCTGAGAGATCAGAGAAAATCAGCTTGTTTACCTGCTTGTGAAGCAGACTGGCTCTTGACAACTATTTCCTGGGTTTTGATCTTGGCCTCTGCCTGTTTTGTGATAGTTTTGGACGCGGGAGGTATGATTTTGCATCTTTGGTTTGGCAGATTCAGCGCTGAAGTCACATCCCAAATAAGCAGCCCAGAGGTTTACTGCAGTAACCATGAAAGCGCTCCGCGTCTTGGCTGGGACCTCTGCTATGATAAACCAGAGCGAGTCAATATTAACTCATTTTCCCAGTGCCTGTCCCTGAAGTTCGGGAAACAGCACGCTCTACAGATGGTGCCCGCAGCTTGTGGGCATTTACTGCTGCATTTATTACCTGCAATCCCATACCAAACGTCTCCCAGTTCTGCAGGGCCAGGGCCATCGGTTGGGCTGCAGTAGCCGCCCACACGCCCGCAGCCGACTTTCCCTCTCTCCAAGCCGATGGGTTGCTGTAAAACCACCAGTGGGGTTTTGCATTTCACTTCCCGTCTGCTTTGGATTGTGTAACCAAAGCCCCCAGACTCCCCACCTCTAACGAAGATGTTTTACAACACCACAGCCCAAATCCAAACCGCAAACGCGCCGTACAACAAAGAAAACAAACAGAGCAGATGGGCCCCCATCCCGGCTCAGGCCTGGGGCGCTGGCATCAAAAGCACTTTTCCTCTACTTTACTAAAATATGAAATGAAAAAGAAAATAACTTGGTGAAGTGTTCATGCTCTGCCCCACCTCTCTAATAACCAAGTACTTTGTAACCCAGGCTGAGCCCTTTTTTTTCTAACCTATTTGCAGATCCTTAGCAGAGAGCAGTAACACACTGCCATCAGCAGCACTTGGCTTTGCTGAGCCTCAGTACCACAAAAAGTCGGTGTTTTTCATTAGGTTCTCCCCAGTCTCTCTGCTGGCCCCTCAATTTAGACATGATTCTACCATGATGCAGGAAGACAATCTCAAAATAAAGTGGTGCGGTCACCTTCCATATCTACTGACCCCACACAACCTCTCCCAATGCCCACCAAAATTTCATACCAGGGAAAACAAAGGCCACTACCAGAAACCTTAATAGGGCACAAATAGGTCATGTCTGTAGCTGTCTGCAGTCATATGATGATAGAGCTGTAAAGTAATATCTGATGTTGGAAACCTTCAAAAAAATTTGAATGCATGACTTCTAAACCCACAAAAGAGCATCAGCCAAGGCCCCTAATTGTCTTGAGCCTTATAAATATACTTTACTCTTTCTAACTATGTCCGACAAGGGGTGCAGAGGGAAGGATTTTCCTTTTAACTGCTCCAAACTCTTCTTATAAGGAAACCTTTTCCAAATGAGTCACGCTGCATAGGCTTTTAAACACAGCACTGTCGAGCTGGCTTCTTCCCGTGGCATTTTTCCATGTTTACAGAGCTAAGGAATGCGAGGGTGCTTCAGAGACAAGATACGTGGGCTTCAAAACATTGAAATGCCAGCACTTTGGTATTTCATCTTCAGCTGCGAGGTCTGGCTGATGAATGTCAGACCTGTCATGGCATGGCAGGAAAGCAAAGAGAAAGGCTGTAATGGAGCAACTGGGTGCCAAACAAGAGGCATTAAGATTGATCTTGCATAATTGCACAGGAGACTTTGATGACCTTTTTAACTCAGTCTAGTGTTTTTAATTTTACAGACGGTTCCTCCAAGTTCCAACCCCAGATTAATAAATTTTTATCTGTTACTCAATGAAATTCATTAAAAAGGAGTAAACAAAACCACAATTCCAAATCAAGCAAATGCACTTTTTTCTTCCCGAGCACACCCCAAAAGGCAGCAGACAAGGCATGTTGGCTCAGGATTCTTGCCCATAGGGGAGCTCCTGGGGACAGAATTCCTCCAGGAAAGCTCAGTTCCATTGCAAAGCAGGGCACAGGGAGAGGCTGGGAGCTCTGAGCCAGCTTTTCCTTGGCACTTCTTACTTGCCCTCAGTGTATGCTTTTATAATAAAGTGGGCACCCTGGTAAGATTTCAAGAAACAACTGTTTAAACATATGAGTGAGTCAAGATTAGATTTTTACCTGGTCCTAAGGTTGTGTTTATACAGTTGCTGCATAACTATTCCAAGGAATACAGTATATTTTAGGAAATTAAACTTTGGTGTACGTGGGGCTGAGGCATCATCCTCCTCTTAACAGATGCTCACTGATTGACATGGCCTAATCCAAGAGGTTACTAAAGCCTAACTCTAAGCAGTTGAAATTATTTGGCTTCTTTTGTGTTTATAATAAGCAAGCCTGAATGCGTTCCTGGACCAGAGGCCAGAGGCCTGGCTTCTTGCCCCACTCTCTTCATCACTCTGCCCTCTCCAGAAGTAATCACTCCTCTCTGATGGGTTTATTGCCTTCTGTATGGGTTAAAAACCAAACTTCCCTTTGAAGCAGAGGCTGAAATGGGGCAACATTCAGGGAGAGTGTGAAGCCTATAGTCTTGTCTCTTCTGAGCTTATCGGGGAGTGGAGAGATGAAGAAACAGTGGGCTGACCTCAGTCTCCAGGGTTGCTTTTGTGCTTCTCTCTCCTCCACTAGAACAGAGACACCATGATTGCCTTCCTCAAAGATCAGCTCCTAGAGGTGAAGGCCAAAACGAACATGGAGAACTGCTACATGAAGAAAAGCACAGACCTCCAGGTCCACCAAACCCAGAAGAAGTGCAGCAATGCAGAGAATGCCCTGGATGAGAAAATTCGGGTAAGCCCTTCCCCACAGCCCCTCCTGGAAGGCATCTCCAGCTAGTAATGGACGAGTCCTCCCTCTTCTCCCCAGATGCCCTTTCTGTTCTCCATCAAAGTCACCAACACAACTGCTTGAACTGGATTGGGAAACTCACCCCTCTCTTCCACTGCTTCTCTGTATGGTCCTGCAAACAGCAATAGCAGGGGTGCCATGGCTGCAGGGGACAGTGGCTGGAGGCAGAGACTGCTTAAACTGATACCGTTGTCAGAGAAACGTGCCCAAAACTATGTCCAAAGAGTGTAGTTATGATGCCATTTAGCAACATAAGCAGCCTGAGCTCCCAGCATGGCCCACAGCACATCATGCTGATAGAGCTGCTTGTGTGGCCACCAGGTAAACTGGACTAGAAAAGTGTTCTGCTTTTGCGAGCTTTTTTTTTTTAAATTTTGACTGACCGAGGTCTGATCTAGTTGTCCCTTTCTCACGGATGGCCCGGGGACAAGGGCTGCCTCGGTTGGTTTTGTCACTGGGAAAAACCTGTGTGGAGAGAGCTCCTTCACGTGCTCTAACGTGGTGTCTCCCGTTTTCTGTCTGCAACGGTCACAGAAGCTGAGGAGGAAAAATGATGAGGAGATTCGAGTCCACATGGAGATTGATAATTTCCTCAGGCGACTCCATAAGGTATGTGGCACTTTCTGCTAATGCTTAAAATAGCAACTGAGAAACATTATCAGTTAGTGCCTAAAGAAAATGAGTTATTTCTCCTTCAAACTAACCAGGTTCATGATTTTTGCTGTTTGAATGAACACTAATCCTCAAGTCTTAATTAACCCAGCTCTCCCAGACTTGGGATTTGCTTCATTTGGATACATTTCCTTAAAATTAGAGTTCATGTAATGATTGGCATTGTTTATTCAGGCATTACATGTTTTTCCTCCCTCAGATAGTTGTTAGTTATTCAGCTAATTGGAATTTTATTTAGACCTGCCTTGGCAGTAGCTGGGGCTCCCAGGGACTGAGTGAGGGAGTGTGGCGGCAGCTGCTGCTCAAAGGGAAGTCAACGCTTTCACACACCCAAGTGTTGCACAGAGGGGACACTAAGAAGGAAATGACACAAACTGCCAGCCCAGTTTTGCCTTATCTTAATCTGAGCAAGAATCTGGGTTGGATAATTGCTAACTCACAATTATCGTGCCCACTTTCAGCAGCAAACATCCTAGAATGTCCTTGTGCTGTTGATCCAAAGGTTCAGAGCTTCTGTGTCATCAACAGCAGTGCCCGTTACAGTGACTAACACTGGAAAGCATCTCACAAATTGGAAGAAAACCTTATTACTGCAGGGTACCTCACATCACTGCCAGTACAAAACTTAATAGATGATAATAAAATGTAAAAAACATAATTTGAATGAAAAAGAAGGGCTGTATCTTGTGCACGATTAGTGTCCTCTTGTATCCCTGAGCCTTAGTCTCCTCAACACTTCACGGTGAGGGGACTTTCCCAGTACAAGCTGCAGCTTATTTGACCTCTACCAGAAGGCAAAGAACAAGCCCCTCTGCGCTCAGACAGCAGCTGGTGGCTTTACAGGGGCCTGCAGAGAAGAGGACGACCATGGCCCCCGTCTCCCTTGTGTGTCCAGCTGTGGTGCTGTAATGAGATTGATGCTTTTCCTCAGATTATTTTTCCATGCAAGCACTCGTGGTTGTTGCTATGGAGAAGTTATTGGTGAATGGGAGGAAGTCATCTGGGTGACTGTTGCAGCGACACCTGCCCTCCTATTCACGAGCGAAACAAAGGCAAGTTCACAACCTGAAATAGCGTAAAGTGCCGTCCCTTGGGACCTTATTCCTGGTGCACTGCGCTTAATCCAGACAGCAGGCAGGGAGTCAGGCAGAGGATAAAAGCTTTCTCACCGTCAGATTCTGTTTCTTAACCCCCCCTCCCTCTGTATACACACAAAGGATGGCTTCTGGTTGTCACTTACATCACCAGGATTGACCGTGCACAAAACTAACCTCCAGTGCTTCTCCGTTCTTCTGAATGGAGACCTCTGAAAGTCCAACCTGGTCTTTCTTCTGGGCTAAAAGCTCAGCCCAGTGCTGCGGCTTCCATGGTGAATCCCCAGCGAGGGGCCTGCAGGCCACCAGCAATTTATCACTAGTCCTAGGGGTCTAAGCCTTTCAAGATGAGAAGGAAACGCTGACTATGCAAGATTTACAGGACACTTACCACCATCCTGGGAGCAGGCCAGGTAATAGTAGTGAATCTTTCACCTCTGCACTCTGTACCATGCTGAGCACCACTCTATCCCCATGCAGAAGGTAGAAGAGAAGCTGGAACACTGGGTGGACAAGTTTGAAAACGACACAGATGCTAAAGAAGAAGAACTGGATGCCCTAAAAGCATTAAAGGCAAACAACTTGGAAATGCTGCGACAAATTGCCACAGAGGTAAGCCATCAGCAGCATCTCAGTGCTCAGCCGTGCACACCTGCATCCCAGCTTTTTCTTACCCTCAGATAAGGAACCATGGAAGAAAAAGATCAGTCATCTTGAGGTGTAGGCTGCGATTATAAGCAGTGGTGCTGGGAAGGCAGGGACCGAGTGGTCATCTTCGGTTTGCCACCTGTGACATCAAGGAGGGATGATGATGTTTCCCCTACAGCTATTTTCGAATACCAGCAAGTGCTCAGAGAGCCACTGCCAGCCTTTGTGAAGGGCAAAGCCACTGTTCCACCCCAGCAGGACAGAAAGTGCCTCATCGCAGCTTGGTGCCTCACTCTGACCAAATCTGCTCCTTCTGACAACACTGGGAACACCAGGCTGGGACTGGGAACGGCAGCTCCATGCCCTCCTGCAGACGCACAGCGCTGCTACAAGGGAGTTGATTCCAGTTAAAACCATTCCTGCTCCGCATTGGTTAATTGCTGGACTGTAATCACAGCTATGCAGGCACAGCGGAGCAGGCAGCACAGGGCAGAAAGAATTGACTAGAGAAATGGGTGTTTTAAAGCCAGAAGGAATGAACTTGTAATCATTCCTTACTGTCACTAGCTCAGAGATGATGGGACCGAGTTAGATGTTTCCCTGCTTGTGGGCTCATTTTTCAGTCTGTACACTGTCATCTCGGTGTCCCAAGTGTGTTTGTGGATCATCTGCTGCCCGGCCTGGGGGAGCAGGCCTCCTTCCCACCACCATCTGTTGCCTGAGACACCATCAGAGAGCCATTTTACAGCACAGGACCAGAGGGTTAATTACAGCCAGGCCGTGAGAGGTTTCGCTTTGGCAGCAGCTCTTGGTGCCGTAGGACTGAGGCTGGTAATGAGCAACATTTGCCATCTGGATTCAGGAAAGATCAAAAAAAGGAGGTGGGGGAGGAAGGTCCACGCTTACACATTACCCTTGGGCTGCCAGGTTGCTCCTTGGTGCAGAGGGTGGGACCCACGGGCCAGAGCAGCCCCTGGGGGGCTGTGAAAAGCGTGTAGCAAGGATGGGGCCAGAGGAGAAGACTCCTTGCAGCAGGTGAGCCCTGCCCTGCCAAGCTGCTGGGCAGAGTGAGCCTAGAAGGTTGGCCCTGCATTGCAGGGGATGTGTTTTTCACACGGCTGTTGCCACTCCTGTGCTCTCCTGCAGTGCCAGATGTTTGAGGAAACCATCATCAGAGACCGGGCAGAAAGGGAGGCTGAAAAACGACGTCGAGAGCAGGATGCCCTGGAGCTGAAGAGCATCCTGAAGGTAAAGGGGAGCCAAGCTGCGGCAGTGCCGTTCCACCAGCAGCTGGGAGTTCACCATTTGCTCCACAGGCTTTGTTCGGGCAGAGAACGGCCCTGAGAGAGTTGGCTGGTGTGGGGTGGCCCAAGGAAAGGACAGGTGAAGCCTGTCCCTTTCTCCTGGGGCAGACACAAAGCCAGCTGCAGGTGTTTGAGAGGAGATCAAAGGGGAGAAGCCAGTCTCCTCAAATGACTTGGGGCTGTGCTCATCACACCAGCCCCGCTGCCTGGGTGACACAGGGACAGTCATGGGGTAGTTGCCCTGCTCATCCCCTTGCCACCAGCAATGTCCTCAGCCGTGGGTACCTTCAGTGTCACCAGCACAGGCCCAACTGCTCCTGGGGGACCAGAGGTGCCCTCCTGCAGCTGGAGAGCACAGGAGGGAGGCTCTGGCCGTTGAGCTGTACCAGGTACTCCAGCAAGTGATTTCCCCTAAGACGTCTCTTTCTCTTCCAGCTGCAGGCCTGGTGGAAAGGGATAATGGTCCGCAGAAACCTGGGTCCCTACCAGAACCTCAAGAAGAATTTGGAGAAACAGCTATCAAAGCAGGAAGAAAAAGGGAAAGCGGCAAAATATGGAACAAAGAAAAAGAAACGATGAGTAAAGAAACCTGGCTCCAGGGCTGTTGCTGGGCAGGGGGCTGTGGTCTGTCTGTCTGACAGGGCAAAATAAAACATGTCACAGAGCTCGGGCTATTCTGGAGAACACGGTTCACGACAGACACAGTTAAGGTGAAGCTGCAGTAACTCTTTAAGATCTTGAAGCTGCCCTCGTGTAGCAAAGACGTTGTTTCTCCCATAGAAAGGGCATTTGCGCGAAAGCGGTGAGAAACACTAATCCCCCGAAGCATTTTATAGAAACAGTTTGGCAGGAGATAATTCTGGGAATGGCCCAGTGACTCACCTGCCTGGGACGCTCCGCACCGAGGACGGCCTCTGCAGACCCCGAAGCCCGGTGTGTGCTGCGGCTCCCAGCGAGGCAGGAGGCCACGTCACCCGCATCTGGGCTCAGGCAGCGCCGTCCCCGCTGTCAGAGCTGGCACCGGGCGGGCAGGGAGGAAACTGCCGCCAGTTTGCAGCGTGACACAGGGACAGCCAGGTGTCCATTCCCACCGTCCTGCACAATGCCAGGGATTCTGCCGGGGCTCGGCTCTCCCCTTCACGCCCCGGTTCCTGATGCCGGCCTAAGAGCGCTCCATTTTATGGTACGTCAAGTCCCTTGAGCCGCAGTGAACAAACCAGTAGGAAGTTAACACACTGCGCTGGATCAGGAAATAATTAAAACCTTCCATTTCAGTGACTGGTATCTCAAAAAAGAGAAAAAAACAAAAAAAAACCCCAAACCCACAAATTGCACGGGCACAGCAAAGTCTGCTTCCAAAACTGGGAAGCTCTGTGTCTGTGTGTACAAGGGATGGGGTACATTTTATTTCAAAAACGAAATAACGATAATAAAAATTAACAGTAGAATTGGGTTTGCTCTCCCAGTAAGATGGAGGGTGCTGAAATCTCGAGTCCCAACACGAGCGCCCTGGCCACTGGACGGGGACAGAGCCAAAGGTTTTTAACCCAACCAAACCTCCGTGAGCTCACGCCTCCCAGGTGAGACCCAGCAGCTCTTCCCTGGAGACCTCGGCCCCACTGACACCCACCCACCCCCCCAGCTCCCCCCACCATACAAGAAAGCCTTTCAAACGCAGGAAAAATGTTTACCCCTTGGGGAAAGCTTCTTTCAGGCTGTGGCTGAATCCACTAAAAGCAAATCCATTTGCTTAAGTAATGAAATCCTAGTCACATTGTCTCCTGGATTCAGATTTTAAATTACCTTCGCATTTATTGAGCATGTTTGGTGCTTTTTTTCTGGGAAAGAGGGTGGGGCCTCACTTCTCTTACTTCTCTCTTGCCCACAGCGTTTTTATTTCTGCTGTTGCTCTCAGATTTGTTTCAATCGCTCCGCTCGGGTGGTCACACACAGTTAAAATTTAAGAGATTAGAGGTGAAGCCATCCTCAGAGGAGGGTAAGCGCAGGGAGGGCAGACGGGGCGGGCGATGCTCCGGCGTGACCCCTCCCTGCCGATCGCCCGCTACGTCCCCCTTCCCACCCTCCGAGGAGATCTTTGGTGCATTAAGTTCCAACTCCACAGCAGCAAGTGCCGCCGCTCCCCAGCGCCCAGGGGCTGGCTGCCTTCCCCTGCTCTTCCAGCAAACGGCACTAACACGTCTGCTCCGCATCCCACAGGACCCGCAGTCTCCCAGCGCTGGGCAGAGCCCTGACGCTCCCAGCCGAGGACCTCCAGGACCTCCACGCCTTGGGAGCGCTCAACGGGTTCATCCAAACCCTGCATTGGGTCAATGGGATCTCTGCCCGGTGGTGGCAAGGAGGGAAAGGCACCAAGAGGGGACCAAGGTGACACCCTGTAAGGAGGCCAGAGATGACACCACAACAGCCAAGCCCAAGACCTCTTCCACCCATGACACCGCCAACCTCTACTGGAGACGGAAAGGAGTCTACCCCAGCAAATGCAGATCCACTCTGGATCTGTGAAAATGACTGAAATTAAATGTGCTTCAAAGAAACATAGCTTCTCCACTCGGGCACCTGAAGGAAGCCTTGTCCGTGTGGATGGCAGACCATGGGTGGAGAAGGATCCCCTCCTCTTCCAGCAAGAGCTCCTTTAGAGCTGGAGGGACCAGGCAGGCGCTGGGTGGGACCTCCTTGGACCCACTCACAACCCCCTGCTTCGGAGAAACCCAACAGGGCAGGACGAGTGGGACCAGCCAAGGACAGCTTGGTAGTGCAGAACAAACCAACTTAAAATACATATCAATTATTAATATTGCTTAAAATCTGCTCTTCAAACAAGCCAGGCGTGCCAGCAGGAACCCAGGTCTCTCTTGAAAAACACCAAAATTGTGCTGGTTCAGGTTACATTTAAGCCAGTGAGAAGCACCAGAGTGCCCCGGCCTCGCAAATTAGCGGGCAGATTTCATGTAAAACCTCCCAGGAGATATCAGAGTATGAACCAAGATGTTCCACACAACTGATCCCTCCTGACGTTCACCTTCCACAAAACCACAGCCAGGCCTTACCACCCCAAAGGGATCCTACCCCAAAATCACATCACTCCAGCTCCCAGTGGCCTTTTCTCCAATTCCAGCAGATTTTGTAGCTGCCGGTCACAAAGTGGCTGAGTGAATGGACAAACTTGCTGGTGGCACTCTGTGATAGTTTAGACCTCCAGCTTGCCTGGAGATAAAAGGCTCTGAAATGCTCTCACAGGGAAATGGGTAAAACAGTAACTGTGTTTGGTCTAGAAGGCATCGAGGAACACAGGCAAAGCTGTATCAGCGACCTGCAAAAGCCCAAACCACCTCAATAAACCATAGACCAGGACTGCTGGATTTTTCTTTCTTCCTCCTCACTTTGCCCCTGCCTTTTTATAGAAAAAAAAACCCAACTCAAACACACCAACAATCCAAAATCCCCCAAAAATCCAAGAAACAAAAGAAGGCAGTCTTGAAAGCCAAGGAGAACCTGCTCACCACCAAACCTCATGTCCCCTAAAACCAACAGCAACGAAGTATTACTGCGACTAGATAACGAATGCAACAACACTTGATAATGTCTAACTTAAAGATAACCTCTTTAAATATGATTTATTTATTTTTAAATAGAGCACCAAGTGACTTTTGCATGGTTTGAAATGGCTTCAGTCCATTTGACATGGGAAGAGCTGTGCTGCAGCAAAAACGACCTTAGCAATTACAGATGTAAACTGTATTTTGCAACCTCCTCTCCCCATCTGAGCTGTGCCCCAGGGTGCAGGAGAAGCCCCCAGCCTCATCATCACCCCAAAAAATCCAGTCCCCTTTGGGCTGCCGTGTCCTACAGGTGACAGCTGATGAGATGGACACCTCCTACTAAATGGAAAAACTTGGACAAAACTGGATTAAAACCAGCCAGCCCCCCCCCAGTCATTTAAGATATGTGACCATTGAAGCAAAACATCATTTTGTTTTCTAATGGCAGCCTCTTTTTTTTCCAGCTCGTGAATAAAGCAGGACAATTTGTACATGTCTGCATGATTTTTGTAAAGTCATAGGCTTTGTCACAGAGATGTTCATAAAAAATGCAGCTGTTATTTGATACAACTTCCATGAGAGTTGGAGAATTCTCAGTTTCTGTGTTCACGTGCTTTGGGGAGGGGAAAAACAAACCCCAAAAAAAGCAGGTTTGCTCTTTTCCGAACTATTTTCCTGCTCCGAGGCCCGAAAGGTCAGGGTGAGACAACAACAAAGCAAAAAAGCATCGACCTAGAATAAGATGCTGGCATCAGAGCTCCCCCAGGAGTAATCAGAAATAATTAGATAATGTATTTAAATTGTCTTTTTCCTTAGCCAACGTACAAAGAGACTCAGAGGCTTCACCCAGCCCCTCAAACACCCCCCCCCCCCGCCAAAGCTCCCCTGGCCCTCGGATTCCCGCAGGAAGGGGCACCCGGGGCAGGACAAAGGCAGCAGGACCCTCTGGGGGTGGGAGACAAAGCAGCCCAGAGCCTTCACCCCCCCCAGCCAGAGCCCCTCAAAAGAAAAGAGCTGAAAAGTCCTGCCCTTGAAGGCCCCAAAGGGTCAAAGGAAACTTGGCTTTCTTCTGTAAATGAGGAGAGAGGGGGGGGGAAAATATCCCACCCTTGGATTTGAGGCTGGCAGGGGGACATCACCCAGCCGGGCAGGGGCCCCCCAAAAGCCACCTGCCACCCCAGGGATGTCCCCAGGCCCTCCCCAAGCACAGGGCTGCCACCCGCCCCAGCTCTTGCTACAGGGTTTTGGTGTTTTTTCCCCTGACACCCCCCCCACCCCCACCCCGGGCCTTTTAGTGAAAAGGAAATGCTCTTTTTACATAAGCCCGAAGGAAAATACGCAACAGCGAACTGCAAAACTCAGTGGCAAAGTCCCATCCCCTGAGCACGGAGCCGCTCTAACGCCTTCGATGAAATAAAGAGTTAAATAAAGTCAAATAAAATGCACTTCAGGTGCCCATGCTGGGCATAACCCCCCCCCCACCCCCCCCATCACTGTATCAGGGAACCGAGATGCAAAAAAGAATAGTCTTTGCCCCCCACCCCAAAAGCAAACCTCCCCCCAAACCTCCCCCCTGCCCACGATGGGGTTTGGGGTGAAAAAACCCAGGGAAGGGGACAGGGGGGGGGCACAACTGGGAAAAGCAGCGAGTGCCCGCACGGTTTAATGCCCGTCTTTGGCAGGGGAAAGAAAACAAGGTTAAGTTTGGTAATCGAATGACGGTCATGCCAAGACTCCTCTTCTCTCCTGCAGCATTTCTTGCTGCAGCTCCAAAGTATTTATTTTTGACGTGCTGCAAGTGGCAAGCAGCGAGCGGCGCGAACGGACCCTATTTTTAGTGTAGCAGCCAGTGGCAATGGGTGAAAAGAAGATTACTTCTGCCTTCTTAAGATAGCAGAAACCTGAATTTGCAAGTATTACCCAGTAAGGCAGAAGGCAGGCAGCAGACATGCAGCTCGGAGCTCCCTTTGCTTCAAAACCCTCAAAGTTGGCTTTTACAGAAAGTAAAGACCCGCCGGCTCGGGCAAGGGGATGGGGGGGGGGGGGAAGATGGAAAAGTGAATTAAATTAACGCTGATGAGCCAACGCAGCCGGGCGACCGCAGCCCCTCTGCCAGGGGATGGGGTGCTGGGAGCGAGCCCTGGGGACCCCAGTAGAGCCCTGGGGACCCCGGCAGAGCCCCGCTGGCAGCTCCCCGGCTCCGTCCTGCTGCAAGGTGAGTCACCACCAGCCTGGGCACAACATCCCCGCTCGAGGTCACCCACCCGGCAGGCTGCTGCCTCCAAAAAGTGCAGTCATTCAGCCAAGGCGAAGCCTGTTATTGCCATTATTTTTTAATTTTTTTTTTCCCCCCCTCTCCTTATCTATCACCGGTTTTAAGAGCCCTCAAAGCAAGGAGAAGCAAAAATAGAAAAGGCAACATTTTAAAATTATTTCTTTTTTTTCCAGATTGCTGCAAGGAAAAAAAGGGGAAGGGAAAGACATAAGATAAAAAGCACAATTATTCTGCAGAATTTAATTTTTTGCAACCTGATAAAAGCTCAAGACCCCGACTAAGTTCCGTCCACCAGAAAGCACCCGGCACCCCATTCCCATGCCTTCTGCAGAGCGTGCATCGCCTGCATCCCATCCCAAACATTAATTCACATCCGTAACACATCAAAAAGACAAGTGCCATGCTGAATTGTATTCTCCTCACTCCCAGCACACAACAGCAGAGCTAGCAATATATAACATGCATGACTCAGTTCTACCACCGTGCCACTACGGAACAGAAAGCCTTAAAATAAAGTAAATATCTTAAAAGGTCAATTAAAAAAAGCTTACAAAACATCAGACGCTGCTTCTTGCTAGAGCTCATTACCTAGTATGGTGGAGCTGCCTGTGTGTTTTTTTTTCTTGTGCAAGTTAGTCTGTGAGTCAGCATTAACACACATGAGAACATCAGGAATACTGCCTAGTTCTGATGCAATGGAGGTTGTAAAAAAAAAAAAAAAAAAAAAAAGAAGAAGAAATCGCGCTCCGTTTGGACAGGAGCCTGTAATTCAATTGCCTTTACTTTTCAATTACTGCATAGCCTACCCTGACCAACCTGCAGAGGGGAAGGAAACTTTGCTTACATCTCTGTCTTAAAATTAATGACTTTTACTTTTGGCTACAGCTTATTCTCCCTGCTTTAAAAAAAAAAAAAAAAATTTAAAAAAAAAAAGTAGGCATAATATAATTAACCCTTGAAGGGCAGCCGAGCCCTTGCAGCTCTCGGGATCTCCATGTTTTTGTAGAAATTTCAGCCCTGGAAAACAATACTGCCAAAAAGTTCTGGCAAAGGAAGACATTTATACATTAAACTTTTAATACTCTATAAAGCGAAGCTACAATTGCATCTGAGCTTGATCCTTAATGGAAATATAAGCTTGCAGAAAAAGGAAAGTTACAGACTGCAGAAATTTAACTCTGTACTTCCAGGTTTACAGCAGCAAATACTAGATGGCACAGGATGGTTTTCAGAACTGAGGTTTCTGGTCATGGAGCAAAAACCCTGAGAAACCTAAAATTTGTGACATGAGGTGGTCACCTCAACCTGACGCCCACCTTCCCCAGGCTGATGGGGGCAAAGCAGAAGACATTTTCACACATTACATTTATTGCACTTCGGGAAACAATCCTCTCTCTCCCCCCTTCCCAGGGGGAAAACCCCCTGCAGGCTCAGCTCCCACCCTCAGGATCGCAGCATCAAGGCAGGAACGGACCTGAATTTTCATTTCCAACTTCTCTGCTCTTGCAACAAGCCCCTTTGCTGGTCCAGCAAATTTTGCCCAAACCTTCAGAATGCAATTATTTCTGTAACGTGCCCTAAAACACCCCCAGACAGCACCGCAGCCCAGAATATTATAGATAGATATACGCATTTGATATCATAATATAGATTATTTATGGTTATTATATTCTTTTATTTTTCTATATTATATATGGTCAAGTAGGTCTTCAGAGCCAACACGAACATCTCACAAGCTTTGTGCTGCTGTGCCACTGCTGAAGAGCCAGCGTCCCCAGGGCAGCCCCGCTGGTGCACAGCTCTAGCTTAAGGCACATACTTTGCTTAAACGTTGGGGTTTTATGGAGATCCAAGCCTCGTGCAGCAGAGGAGGCTCCGAGGTTGGAGGTAAGAAGGTCTCCCCAAGGTTCAGATGTTGACCTGATCCCACACCAACAAACACCCATCAAAATAAACAGGTATGGCTCATGCGTATGGATTAATAATCCAGTGGATCACAAACATATTCTAAGTCCCAGTTTATTTCACTGGTTGTTTTTTATAAGCAGACACAAGGACTAAAAAAATTGCATATTTTTTTAAATACACAAGTATAAATAGTTATTAGTGCTCATCAACCAACATGGGAACCCCCTAATATTAGAGATCAATCACTTCTGCAGCTTCCCTTGCACGTGAGGGTCTCTCTCAAACCAGCGGGAGCCTGGTGGGACTTTTTTCTTAAGCATGTGGGACACTTGAATACAGATGAATTGAGTTTTAAAGGGGAAAAAAAACCCAAGCAGCAACTTCTGGGCCAAGTTCTTGTGTGCCAAACTTTTCAACTGCCACAGCACAGCTCGACAGTGTTTCAAAAGAATTTAAGCACTGTTTTGAATACTGCTGACAATCTGCCTCATCAAAATTTGTAATTTAAATACCTCAAATCTGAAAAGCACGCTCCCTGGGGCATGCTTCATTCTCCCTCCCGCCGCCCACCCTCCCCAAGCCCCGTTCAGCACAAAATCCACGGCTTTCCCTATCTGGCTGGTTTTTCCCGCATCCCCCCGGCATCCCCCCGCAGCATCCGCCGCATCCCGCGGGGACCCCAGTGCTCCAGCAGAAGTTTCTTCTTCGGATTACGCGTGGATGAAGTCTCCGCATGCACTGCAGCGCCCAAACCCCCCCTCACCTTCCTCTTTTATAACTAGTTTAGAGATAAAGCCTTTACAGGTTTAAGAGAGAAAACCGGGCTAACCGGGCTCCCCCAAGTCCTACGGCAAGAAAGGGTTAATGCGAGGAGCCCCAACCCTCTGCTATCCGGGAGATAAGATGTTCCTCCCAAGGACTTCGGATGTGTCAATAAACCCCAAAACCATTCTACGCCAATAAGTCTAATTGGCGGGGAACGGCAAAACGGATTTCTCGGGGTCTCAGTGACGCTCCCGGCAGCGGCTCCATCCCGGCAGGAACGCGTTTAAGATTCCCTCCCGGTGCTGCAAAGCACCTTGAAAGGTCGAGGAGCGGCTTTCATATTCTCCGATCCATCTACGACAACGCCGCAGCAGATGAAACGGATTGACCTAGACGAGAACCGAAACAGTCTCTGTGAAATAATCCATCACCACCCTTCGCCAGCCGCAGCCGCCTTTGTCACGGGCAGGCTTGGAAATCGCACCTCCCGACTGCGGCCGTGCCGGGGGCTGGGATGCTCCAGGGGGTTTAAATCACAGCCCCGCTCTCCGGGGACGTAACCGCACACAGCATCGATAGCTGCAGAGCCGCCGAGACGGCACACAACATAAAATACCTCCATATTACAGCCTGCGCAGAGCCTGTGCCCATTACCGAACTCATTAAAGACAGTGATACTTTGTAACATACTCTAATCTTTAATATTCATGGCTTGCTTCATTTGCATATCATGCCATAAATAGTTGAAGCAGAGGTAAAACACAAAGCGCTCTACTTGCATTTCTAATTATGCCTAAAATCAAATGTAAATCACAACACATCCAAGACACAGAAAATATTAAATTTGCTGGCTCTCAGTTAAAAATCCTTTAAAACAAAACAAAACACACACACACCCCCCACCCCCCCGCACAAACCCAATTATTTTTACAAAGAAAAATCAAAGGGGTTTATAGGGGTGTGCAGTGGGGATGCTGCAGTTCTCAGAGGGGAGCTCACACGTCCCAGCCCCTGCCCTGGAGATGGACCCTTGGGCACCAGCTCAGACCCAGCCCCGAAAAACCTGCATTTACCACCGAGCTGGGCTGTAGCTCCTTATTTAACCTTGGTTTTTGAAGAAACAACAGGAGCCTTTTCCTCCTCCGGGGCAGCCGGGAAAGCTGATCTCCAGCAAGGGAGGTAAATTTGAAGAATCAGCTTGAATTTAAACTCTTTGGCATCCTGCACCGGTGCGGGAGGGCGAGCGGCCCCAGGGCTGGGAGCTGCTGAAGCCCCGGCTTTAAGGAGAAAAGAGGTGCCTTGGGGTGCACTCCACAGCTCCCCATCCACCAGAAACAGATGATTTCTGGTCTTAACCTACCAAAACCGTGCTGAAGTAACACGGGGTGTTTTCCTCTGCTCTGTTTTTTCCTGAAATGTGGAAGTGCCCTCGGAGCCAGGAGCTGCCCTGGGATGCTCCTGTGCCTGCTGTGGTACCCACCACCAGCACCCGCTGGCACCAGCCCCATGGAAAAGGCTCAAGATCCCGTTCAGCAGCCGGTGATTGGAAAGACTTAGCCTTACGGAGCCCCCCAGACACATCCCAGGCATTATCCCTTATTCTAAGAACTAGAACCAATTCACCTGCCTCCTCCAGAAAGGGTACTGGGGAACTGGGTGGGGTGGTTAATGGTCTGTGGGATCCCAGAGGGCTGGTCTCCACAACAACTCTCAATTATTGACGTTTAAGGAGATGCGTGGTCCTGGTACAGCACAGAAGAGCCAGGCTGCTCTCAGGGGGGATGACAGAGATGAGGCCTGGTGTCCTCACCTCTACAACTGAATTAACCATATTCCCCCACTTCACAAAGGCATCAGAAGACTTAATATCTGTAAGCAACTCGATATCCTTGGATGGAAAGTGTTATTAGCACATTGCAGCACAAATAATTTCCCTGTAACGAGCTTGCTTCTGCATCAGGAACCAGGGTCCTCTGGATTTTATGGAAGTCCATCACCAGCAACACGTAAAAGTGGACATTTTTAGTTCAAGAGCAGTGGCAGGGGCTCGGTGTGAGCTTGTACCCACCCACCGCTCCCCACAAGGAGGGTTCCCCACCGCTGTGACCCACAGGACCCGCTCTAGCCCCAACCTGACCCTGGTCCTGCTGCCCCAATCCTGCCATTCCCCGCACCGAGACACCGCTCCTCGCCCACCGCTCTGGTCCGACACAGTGCTGCTGATCCCAGGGAGCTCAAAACATTCCTCCTCTTCATCCATCTCCCCGCTCCTCCTCTTCATCCATCTCCCCGCTCCTCCTCTTCATCCATCTCCCCGCTCCTCCTCTCCCTCCATCTCCCAAGAAGCTACTCACAACAGAGAGATACAGCATCCACGGTACTCAAAATAAAATAAAAGTTCTACAGCTCTACACCCAAAGATTTAATTAAAATCAAATGAACTAAATTTTGCAGAAGTAGGGTGAAAATTGCACATTTTTGGAAGCTGTAAGGCGCCCTTTGCCCGGCAGAGGAACACGGGCAGAGGCAGGCTGGCATCCTTTCCCACTTACCTTCCCTTTACCGCTGGGACTCCAGCTGCACAAACCCGCTACAGCTTAATGAAAGGCCTTTGTGGGTGGCTGTCCCCAGGGAAAAATACATTTTTAAGTCACTTGAACCGAGACTGACTCTGAAGAAAGAGCCAGCTAGATATCAGCAAGGGGAGCTGGGCACCCGGCAGCCGCCCGCTCCCGGCCGTAGCCTCTCCCTTATTAGATTTTCCCCATCTTACAAAAGGCTTAAAGAGACTTCTGAGAACGAAAAGCTGAAAGGAAAAAAAAAAAACACCAAAACTTGTTTATCATCGCCATGTTCTGCTCCTGCTCGTACGCCGGGTTTCCAAGGTCCCCAAATCCCATCAGTGAGCGGGTCCGGGGACTCCTGTGGGGGTCCCTCCTGTATCCACCCCCCCAGCTCTCATCCTCCCCCCCCCGGCGCTACAGCTCATCCTGCCCCTTTCCAGACTCATGTCCAGCTCGACCACAATATCGCATCGGTTCTACTAAAGAGTTAAAGGATCTCTCTTGCAATATCTACTTCCAAAGAATTCCAGAGCTGACATTAACTTTAACCCCCAAAGGTGCGTCCCCCCCCAGCCCGAGCCGAGGGAGAAGTGAAAGCGAGCTGCTCGCAGCCCTGCAAAGCCTTTTTGCTGTTCGTATGTACCCTGGCATCTTGCCCGGACCTATTTTTAAGCCCATTTACTAGAAATCCCACAAATTAAAGGAAATACGGATAATGTTGTAAGAATCCTTTGGGCCAAATAAAAGCTACACATAATTTTCCTTGTGCATCAGAGTAAGATCCTTAACCACAAAAACCAGATTTCCCCAAAGCTCTTTTGCAACAGCGAGAGAATCTTGTTTTGTAAAAAGTTGCTTTGATTCACTCCTGGATTACAGGGAGCGCGGCAGACACCGCTGCCTCCCGGCCAAACCGGGAGAGGTGATGACTGTTATGAAACAGAAAGGTGTTAGGAGGAGAACACAAATAAATTAAACATCTCGAGCTCTGGAATGGTGACTACTAATGACGGCAAAGCACGCAGAAAGGGCTCGTGGAGAGAGGCCGTAGGGTGGTTATTGGGGGGCTTTTTTGCTCTTCATAGGAGATTGTTGAGTGTTTTTATTTTCTAGCTTCCTTCAAACTGTGTGTTCGTGGTGCTTGTGATGGGTCAACGTGCTGGAAAGCCTCCTCCAGCACACCACCATCCACAGCAAACCCCTGCTTGGTGCACCCCAACCCAGCCTATCCCAGCTCTGAGAACCCCCCAATAATCTTATTTTGATAGTCCATCAAATAACGAGACCACTAACCTCATTTCGCTTGTCCTCACGCCAAAACCTGACCTGTGCCAGGTGGGACAGTCACCCCAGACCCACCCCAGGGTGCCACAGGGCTGGGGGTGCTTCTGCCCCCCGGCACCTCCAGGCTGGGGACAGGATGGTGCCAACATCTCTTGTTGGGCTGTGCATCACGCTACCCGCCGTGACAGGTCTCCACGGCACCTCCTTGGGGATTTTAGACAAAACAGTGATTTTATGCAAAAATAAATCCACGCTGTGTACCTCTGTACTTATATAGTTACAGTGGGGTGAGCAAGAAGGAGGGGCAGTTGGGAAATAACCCACGGATCTTTCTGCAGAAAGCTCACCCCCGTTGGTCTGGAAATCTCCATCCTGGTTGAGCGGTGCTGGTGCCCAGAGGTAGAACTCTCCCCCCCCCCCCTTCCCCAGCCCGTTGGGTCTCAGCCCCCCGTTTCCCACGGGCACCCCTCGCCTGCCACCGCAGCAAAGGGACGAGTGGCACCGACGGCCCTTCCCTGGCTGGGGGAGGCTGCTCCTTCCCTTCCACCCCTGGCCCTCACCACTTGAATAAAGGAGCATCCTACCACAGGGTCTCCTGCACCAGGGATGGTGGGGAGGAAGGAGAGAGCCTGTGTTTTATACAGCATCTGCAATTTTAACTGTACAAAGACTCCATCGCGTTAAATAAACTCCAGTAACAGCTCCTGTATTTCGGAAGCATTAAAAAGAAACTAGAACCAGATACACGTCTCAATAAAACTCATAAGACAAGCAGAAACGGCCCCAAAACGCAACAGTAAAAGCGGCATTTGTGGTTAGTCCTTGCGGGGAGGGGATGAGGAGAAGGTGCTTCATTTCCAACAGTGATAAAGCAAAGCGAAGCAATCAGCATTAAACATGACTCTCCCTTCACTCTTGTTCATCCCCAGCAGTCGCTTAAAATGTCTTCCTCGCAAACATTTCAGCTTCCTTTTAAAACGAAAAATAATTATGCGGGGGAATAACCACTTCTATTCTACAAAGGCACAGAACTGAACAGTTAAACACGCAACTTCGGGAACTTTTCCAAGATTTATATGTTTTGCATGGAAAGCAAATGTTTTTTTTCCTTCCTGGGAAAATATTTAAGCGCTAAGTTTATGAAGCCAAGTCCATTTATTCCTGGTTTATGTTGCTGCTCGGATGGAATCTAATTAGCGATTTAACCAACGGCGTGGGGACGCGGTGCTGGTCGGTGCTTTGAGCCCCCGACCCGCGGTTGTGCCGGCACGTGGCCCCGGGGTCTCCAGCCCAGAAACGGGCTTTCTCTGTGGTACAGGATGGTGGCACCAGCAGAAGGACGAGACCGCGGCCACCCTTTTCTGGACCATCCCAAGGGCAGACAGTGCAGAGGTGCCCAGATGAGCTGAAGGTTTCATA
>JAOXJM010000052.1:11669832-11691979 GCA_026413425.1 Tringa solitaria
GCCGCTCTCCTCACCAGCCTCACCGTGCTCCTTCAGAAACCAGCGCTGGGAGCAGAGAGCGGCGTCCCAAAACCTGGCAGTTTTGAGGAATTTCGCCAGGGTTGGCAACCGCTCGTCTTTTCCAGCTGCGGAGAGACGGGATCGGAACGGCACCTCCATGATATTTTCTGCAGGGAAAAGCAGAAATCGCAAGCCCTTCGGAGAAACTGGTTTCCAGGGAGGTAAATGGAGAAGGAAGGCTGGAGAGTGAGAAGCTGGTCAGGAAGAGGCTTTAGACAGGGGGAGAGCTGGGCAGCCCTGACGGTGGCAGGAACGGAGTTGTCCCAAGTGACTGCTGGAGGCACCGGGAGGTCACAAAAGGCGGCTGAAGCAGCTCGGTGAGTGGGGGGTTTGCAGCACGTAGGAAGGAGGGAGGGTTTGTGGATCTCCGGCAACTTCTAGGCCTTGAGTTGTTGGGTTGTTTGTTTTAATAATAAAAACTAGCTCTAAGGAGGGAAGACAAGAGGAGCGAATGGTTTGGTTAAGAAGAAGAAACCTTTCAAATTCTGCAGGGGCACGGAGCAGGGCCGCAAGTTTTACAGACTAAACCCAAGGCAGGATAAAACCAAGCAAAAGATGAGAACGGTGAGGAGCAGCAGAGCTGGCAGCAGCAAAGGGCCCACACCCCAACGTGCATCTTACTTTGAGAATGAAAAAAAATAAAAAAAGGGGTGTGTGGGGAGGGAGGAGCAAAGGATTCTGTACAAAATCACTGCTGCTCACTGTCTGGAGAAGGCTAAAAACATCCCCAGGAAAAAGCTGCAGAACGTGTGTAAAAATGCTGGAATTTTTCTATCCTGGTTAACTGTGAAAAAAAGAGAAACAAACCAGGTCCAAACGAACTGTGAGGATGCGGAATAAACACCCGCCAGAGCCTGGATGTGACACTCACCGATGCAACACAAAACCAGCAGGAAAAACACAGTAATTCATGTAAGTTTTAAAACTTTATTTCAAATTACCCACGGTTTCTTTTTATATTATCAATGTGCTGGAAGGTCACGCTACTGGCAGAATACAGGCAATTTCAAATAAAGTATACAATATTCAGACACATTTATATGTAACAGACTTAGAAATCATGGAATGTATTTACAGACATACAGCATGGGATGAAGCTTTAAAATCCTTTTCTCTATTAATTACATGTTTACATGCCTTTCAGAAATAACAAAATTAGATCGCTTTGTAAAACACCACAATATCTATACAAAAGAATTTTTCAGATGTCCAAATTCACCTTTAAAATCCTCTGTTTCTAAAACTGTTTTTTTTTTTTCTTCAAAGAACCATTTATAGTCATAAAAGGGTAAAAATCCCATTTGCCATTGTGTCCCACCCAGAGGTGTTCTCAGCTGCTGTAAAAAGTTGTCTCTGATTTATTTTAGGCGGGTCGCCGAGGTCGGGGCCTTTATGAAAACCTCCCCCTTCGCAAGGGGGAAGACCCAAACCTGGCTGTTTTGGCCCCGACCACGCGATGCCACCAGGGACTCCTGAGTGCCTGTGTCACTCCACGGTGAGCGTGTCACCTCGCTGAGCCTCAAACGCCGCTCAGCGCTCCACAGGTGGTGACACAAAGGAGTCTGTGTATGAACACCATCAAGCACGGGACACTCGGATTCCTCCCGCACCCTCCCACACAAATGCCCCAGAGAGGAAAGACAATTGCCTCTTTGCTTTAACACACAAAATAGAATTTTTTTTTTTTTACTATTTTTAAATATGCTTTTCAGGGGATACGACAAAAATTGCACATAAGTACACCCAGAAATCCCAACCTATTTTTTAAAACAGAACTGCAGTTGGTTTTGGTATAATACATTGAATAAACCCTATGGTGAAACTTCAGGTTTGGATTGTTGCCCTAAACACCTGCTCAGGAGTTAGTGTTTGCCGGCATGAAAACGCGGGATTATAAATGTCAAACTGACATCTGGAACAACACACATTTGAAACTGCCAGAGTGAACCCTTGCTTAGGACACAGTAAGTGACACCGGGGAGATGACACCTGCCCAGTCGCACAGCCGTTGCTCCTCACAGGAGCTCAGCTGCTCCTGCAGAACCAGGCACGACAGGAAACGGCCATTTCTGGCAGTTCAGGCTCGAGCCCCCGCCACATTAATTCCTAAAAAACTGGTATGAATGAAATTAGTCAAACTTCCACCAACCTGAACACTGTTAAGGTTCATTTTCCCCGAGTGCTGGAAGCTGGGCTGGAGGAACAGCACACCCTCACAATTCCATGAAGGGAATGGTTTTCTTAAAATGGGAATATTTAAATAGTCCAAAAAGGGTGTGCTATGAAAAAAAGAACGTGCCCCTGTAACGATACAAGTGACCTAGTGTTGGAAACGAAGAGGAAATCTGTGGCCCCCTCTTTCAAATGATGCGCAGAGACAAACAGGGAAGAAACACCCGTGGGCTGTCCTGTTGGCTGCGAGTGGCAGAACCTACAGCCGAGACTCCAGACGCCCGTATGAAATCCCGTAAGGACCAACACCCCTTGCAAGCGAAATGAAGGGAAGCACAGGATGTGCTTAAGGAGGAAAGTACATCTATGCGGAGCTGCTCCCTTCCTACGTGTATCGCAATTAGCGGCACTTCCATTTCTCGCAGGGCTCGGGGCAACGCACTCACCCGGTAGGAAAAGGTCTCTCTTATCAGCCGGGTGCTTTTAAATACCAAATACCAAAAACCCAGATGGGTTTGGGTTTTTTCCCCCTCCACTTGCAATGCGATCAGCCAGTGGCAATAAGAAGTACTTGGAATAACGATGTGAAACAAGGGATTCAACAGTCACCACAACAGACCTTGACAGAAATACATGAAGCAAAATAGAGTGGAAACAAAACCGCAAATCAAAAGGGGAAAAATCCAACTAAGAGCAGTCCTTGCCGGTGTTTCCATGGCAGCTTTAATTCAGCAAAAATGACTTCTAGCTCACATGTCCCCATTTCTTCTCCCTCCTTTATTCCCATGAAATCCTCCTGGTGTGTTCTGCTCCAAATACACCCCCAGATGCAGTATCTCCGATGCCTGAGGTTGGTCTCAGACCTCGTGCACCCTCAATATCAGTGACAAAAAGTTCTGGGATGCTTTAAATTGGCCAAAACACAACAAGGGAACTGCATGGGTGGAGAATTGGACTTGGCAAGGTCTTTTTGGGGGAAAAAAATAAACAAATTATTGTAACCGATCTGGTAGTGAGCTTGGCCTCATCACTGGGACCAGAGCACAGAGCTCCTCTTCGTCTGGCAGGTCAGCTTCCCAGCAAAATGCAAGACCTGTTGGCTGCCTCTCCCATTCCTGTATATTGAGTTTCCATTTTTATGGTAAGGGAAGAGGAAGCAAGCCATGGTAGTTCTGTAAAACCAGTGCATCTCTAGATGAATTCCAATGCTAAAAGGCTCTATGTATCAAAGCCTTGTTAAACCCACAAATGGAAGCCACCCTTTTGCAAGAGACTGCTGCTGTGGGAACGTGCAGCCCACCCGGGGAAATTCAGTAATTGCGTTCTTCAAGTGGTAAATTTCTCAGTGGCTGGGACATTCGCCAGCGTCGGCACGTCTGCACGGGACGCTTCAGCCCCTAATAAACATATTATTAAATAATTCAATTATTCAATAATGGGTTTCCAATGATTAGCGTGGCAGGCTGTGATTCTTCACGCTGCAGTAAAATACATACACGGTTCTTGATGACACCTGGCCATCCTTTGACAAACCGTGTGACCAAAGGCATCCCTACATGACCAGAAGGGGAGGAGGCAGGAGATCGCCCCTCACTGATGCTGGAAAAATTTTCAGATAAAGACAAGTTAAAATCCCCCCAAAAAGTGAACTCAATAAGAATCCTAATGTGATTAATACAAATTGAACAGTTCTGCTTTAGGATCTTTTCCTAAGGTGTTTCTTGTGGAGAAAGCATGCAGGTTTTTTTACCCTTGGGGAAAAGAAAATTATCCTTTTTCCTTTCAAATATTAAGTACTGAGAACATACCAACACAAGTTACAGCTGCGGGAGTTTGGACCCTGTTACCAGACACTGCAGGTTAAGATTGTGTGTTGCAAGTTTTTAAATATATAATAGAAATAGCTGTTATTCTTCGGAGGCAAAGAAATTTCCCTTTCTTTGAACCCTGCGGGGAAGGAAAGAAATTTAATTCCCCGTGTGCCCAATGTTTTCTCAAACAAATTCCCCGTGGAATCTCTCTCCCAACTCTACACCCATGTCTTCAGTCCACAAGTTCAGTTTCTAGAGCTGCCTCCGACAGGCAGCCACTGGAATTCCCTGCCCTCCTCCCAATGAACTCTATTTATTATTATTTTTTTTAAATAAGGGGCAAAAATACTGATAATAAAAATGTTACTGGAAACTGTTACGATCTCCAAAAAAAATGGAGCAACGAAGTAAAACATTCCTGTCAGGAATCACGGAAACTCATTTCCTTAGAACAGAGCTCTGTGTGTTTGGATGCACTGCACGGGCAGCAACGTCTTCACGTCCTTCTGCTTAGCCAAGGTAACCCAAAAGGTCCCGCAGGTCTCTACACAGCAGACAAGTGGTGAAGCTGCTGCTGCTTTGGGGGTGCCAGCTCCAGGAGCGCCTGGACAGTCACAGCTACCTGTGTCAAACCCTTCTCTTCTAAAATATGTAGAGGCAAACATAATTGCTCCTGAATGGGGAACAAAACAAAGACAAAAACAAAACGGATGAAAAAACACTCAACTGAAAAGAAAAAAAAATAAAAATAAATTAAGCAAAAGGTGACTGAAATATGAAATGCTCTGGACAGCCAGCACACACACAGGTATGGAATGAAACTTGCTGCTTGTGACTATTGAACCGTGAACTCGACTGCATGAAGGAGAAGGCCCTGGGGTCACCCTTCTGTTTGTTTACCAGAAAACTGTACAAATAAGTATTTGGAAAAGGATGGTGGGAAAAGTGGGGAAGAGCAAATTGTCCTCTATCTCTGCCTATGCTGAAATGGCAGCAGTTTATGAGCCCAAAAGTCGATGAACTTAAGGAGGGGAAACTTTTGCTTTGACATGATGAACCTGCTACAATGCAGAGCGGGAAAGGAACCACGTCCTCCTTTCCACACCACAACTGCCTTTTGGAGGGAGTCCCCACGGAGGAAATCTGTTGAGCTGTCAAATGTGAGGAAGAACCTGCTTCAGGGCAGAGAATGAAATGTGAGTGTGTGCTATGGAGACGCTGCAACAAGTCCAAGAGGAAATGTCGTACTGAAATACTGAAAGCAATCCTCGTCTCATGAGACACACTGCCCACGTGAAGTCTTTCTGTCTGTCTGTATGTGCTGATCTCTATCCTTACAAAAATTCCTTGGAAGGCATGGAAAAGCAGAAAGCACAGGTTGTTTTATGGAAGAGAAAAAAGAAAAAAGACTTGCTTCTATATATGACTGAAATAACCTTGATCATTAAAGTAGAAAGTGCCCTTTCTTCTGTTGAAGGCAGTGAGAAATTGATAGTACATTTACAGGCAAATATCAATCCCACGTTCTGTGTGAGTCACTACCGCTTATTTGTCTGCCAGAAGTACCCCTGCTTGGCAGGTTACCTCCAAAATCCTTCTGAGGAGTAAGAGTAATACGCAAAATGCAAAAAGAGGTTTCAAAGTGTTTATTAATAATTGTGCTATTCTCGGTCTAAGACGGATTTAAAGCCTCACGCTATGTAAGTCCTTGGCACATCCTGGCCACCCTCCCTCCACACCAGCCAGGAGATGTGTCCAACAGTTCTCTGTGTCTGTCCTTCCTACAGAGCTACAGAGATTGGTTTT
The DNA here is from genome assembly GCA_026413425.1 of Tringa solitaria. NCBI lineage: Eukaryota > Metazoa > Chordata > Aves > Charadriiformes > Scolopacidae > Tringa > Tringa solitaria. The sequence continues at coordinate 11,675,682 of JAOXJM010000052.1, forward strand.
TTGTGCGTTATTTCCACAGCAACCTGCATTTCTCCACTTTTTGAATCTTTACCGATTTTTGATGAGAAAGAAATCCTTCAGCATAAACAGTTAGAGCCAACACTCCTCACGCAAAGCTCAGAGAGGACAGAAAACAACAAAATTCTCACAGTAAGATCAGGCTGAAATACATTTTTTCTTCCAGCAAATTTGTGTTATTGTGAAAAAAGTGTGCTTTTTGAGAAAATACTTGTAAACTTGAGCAAATAAGCCTTATCTTTTTTCTCATGTATGCAAACAGATAAGGGTAAAAGCTTTGGAATGACTCCATACCACAGACAGTCACAACAAACAAAATATAAAAACTGGAAGGCACTGTTAGTGTAAAACCCCTTGCAGCTTTTATCACAGTGTTCATTAGAAGAAGTTAAGAAACATAGGAACCGAGTTTAGTTTAGTTCATACCAGTAAGCAGTGCAAAAATAGCTTGTTTTAAAACACCCACAACAACCTCCCCCTGTCAGAGGTCCCCTCTTTCCTCAAAAATGTTTTGCTTGGACAGAACACTGTGTTATTCGCAAGGAGGGCATCAGCTCCTCTACTCGCTCCTCTGCAAAGTTCTCATCGCTTTATTTTACAAGAGCTTGTGAGACCCATATACACATAACACATCTTTACTGGTAGCGACCACATTTGGAACTGAACTCCTGTGTTATCTTAAACTGTGCTCCAGAGCTGTTGCCAGGTTACCATCGGAATGCTGACACCACCGAAACTGGGATTACAAACTGTATTTTCAAATGTAACAGCCACATATTTAAAAACACATTTGGAAGAGCTGTTTGACTTAACACTTACCTGTCAGCAGTCCCTGAATCAATCTACGCTCTGAGGAGACATGGTCTATTTACACATCGCATGGGGAGTGCCCTGAAGTTCGGAGGTGTCCCTGAGACGTTAAAGTGTTAAAGCACCAGGATGCTTCTCCTGGGGAGGGAAAAGCTTTACGGAAGACTACCTGAGTTTGGTAAAACAGTGGAGAGTGACCGTGCAGCCTGGACTTCTATTTCTGCAACTGCATGGTTCAAAGGTTTCCGAAAATGACGGGGTAAGAGGAAGAAGGGAATAAGCAAGACACAAGCCCGGGTTGGGGCACCCACAATCAAGTAGCAACTCAAGATGTTTTTGTTAAGTTTTATCCAGAGCACAGTAAAGTGCTATGACGTTCTGTGACACCTGATAGAATCTTAAACATTTTTTCCTTCTGTGCCAGAAAATGTTTCTCTCAAAGCTGTTGAAGAGCTTAATTTTTGGAAAATTTCCTGCTTGTTCTGTTATAAAGCTCAAGTAGCTCAGGATTCATTGAAAATTATTTTAAAAATCCAGACTCAAAGTAATACACCAGCATCTACAAATATGAGAAATCAAATGCTCTCAGAGGCAGGATAAGGGACAGAGGTAAGAAAAGAAAAATCAGTAACAAAATCCTGTGGCCAAAACTTACTAGACCATGTCTCCTAAGAATGTGAGATCTGATCAAGAACACTGATGTTGAAAAAAAAATACTTTGCGTTCTTTAACATTTTTCATCAGATAATCCTGAAGCAATTTAACCAAAGTGGGTGCAATTCCCACTATACAGATGGGAAAACTGAGGCACAAACTGACACCGCAGTTTTCCCAGAACTACATCACTCATCAGCAGACCAGGGCACGTGCCCTGGGCTCAGTCCCTCGCTCTAGCCCCAGGACAGCACTTCCTCCCTTGTAAAAACGTTATATCTGCTAAATATGACACAGCAAATACAAACGTGAGTTTTGTCACAGACGGTCGCGTGGGTGCACCAATGTGTCTACACATCGTACTCGTCACCTCTGTCCCAGCAGTGGGAAAGAAAGCACTTCATACACACAGTCTTGAGAAAAACCAAAATCCTTTCCCGAGCACCGGGGTGACGGAGGGAGGAAGCAGCACCACTACCCCTCAGCTAGAGAAAAAAGACCCAGCGATAGAACATACAGAGCGTTAGCATTAGAGTACAGTAAAACACCACAAAGCCCCAGAGCTGAACGGAAAGGGAGACAAGACTGGATTCTTCTGAATCTGTCCCCAGGGAAAGAAGAGTCTCAACTGTTCTTTTAACGCTGAGGTTTAGCTGAAGAATGTCAGAAGGGGAACAAAGATTGTCCTGTCCAGAGTGTGTGAGCAGGAAGGGAAAACAGACAGAAAAAAAAAGGTCAGTCAGTTAGCCATAGCAACATCCACCAAGCAGTCAGTCATCAGACATCTCAGATACAACCGACGTGTTTGAGAAGCCTATCACAGCCGGTTAGTTCTCACAAAGGAATCTGCAAGACTCTCATTGCAAAGAACTCACTCAATGCAAATATTTAGTGTTCAGTGAGGTGCCTGTCACCTGCACTGTGTAAAAAACATGTAACTATTCTTTGGTGTTAACAACACAGCAGTTCACACATGCCTTAGCGGAAACCATTTTTCTCTGGGGGAAATGAAGAGGCTACAGGTCTCTGAGATGCTGTTGGCACCGAGGACTCACCGTGGCTAAGTCCCCACATGTATCTTAGTTAATGAAAACAGTAGGACAAGGGATTATTTACATGTAACTGATGCTTGAATGCAGCATCCTGCAGAAATATCTATTACTAATTAGAGTTTTAGTGTTCTGTAATTATTCCCACTGTGTATCTTTTCCCTCCCTTTCACACAGGTGACTGCTGTAAATCAGTGAAATCTAGATGCACATATCAATCTGTTCAACTCTCGGTTTCTTTTGATGCAAAGTCTTTAGCCAGCAAAGTCCTAGAGAAATAGCTGCTCCACTGTGGTGCCTGTAATTAGCATTTGCTTAAAGTAGCGTCCCTCTTAGAAGGTAAGTATTTCTACATGGATCCATACTTTCAGAAAGCCTTTTATTTTTGTATTTAGAATTTAAATGAAAGGAAATACCTGCAGGCATCTTTTCAAGAAAAATGTATTAGGCTGCCACGCCATTCTTGTATATGGCTATCTTAGGTTCACATCTCAGCAGATATGTAATGTAGACATGTGAGAGCAACTCGAGCGTTCAGGTGGGGGTATTTCAGTGAGTTTCCCCAGAGACACTCTCCTTGAACTCTTGCACATTAAAGCAAGAAACATGAGAAACCCAGGAGGGTCCTAGAGAGTAGGTGTGGCAGATGTAGCAGATTGGGTCTATAGGGGACTTTTTCTTGAGCGGCTCATTTGTTTTTAAACGTGGGTCACTTCTGCTCTGTACTGCAATCCCATAAAAATTACGTCTTCATCTTTGGAGGGACTATGAATAGGGAAGCTGGGATGGAATTGAACAACTTTGCCCCAGACGAGTTTATATCCCAGTTCTGCTGGGAGTAAAAGTCTGAAGTTTCTTAGGGGACCAAAATAGTGCAGGCCTGTCAAAGTACTATGGACTGCTTGCAGCTCCCTACCACGTTCCAACACGATTCACCACTGAGTCATTTGAAATGGCCAGGCAGCTCCATAAATATGCTACCCCAAAATCCCAATGGCTCAAGTGCCTGCAAGTGAAGCTATCTGAAAACATCAGAAAATCCTGCATGACTGACTTGAGAACACTGCTTTTAGAAATAGCTGGAAAACGAGTCACTGGGTCTACTTTTCCCTTTCACAATACAAAAGAAAGAAACCAGCACCTACAACAGAAACACCAATGCTCAGCAGTATAAGAAAACAAATCAGTTAATACACTAGAAGAAAAATTAAGAAAAACATGACATATCAAAACTAGTTTTACTGAGACAGCTGCTGAATAAGACAAAGTGGAAATGACAGGACAGCATAAAACAGGGTAACTGGACTCAGAAGGACTATTTTACATGTTCCCACCCCCTAGATCTTCCGAGTTTCAGAAGGGGACAAGGAATACCAGAAGATAGACTTCTACCACTGGTACATAAAAGAATTAGGATCTATGCAAAGACAGGTACCATCAGAGAAAGGCCAATAATACTGTGACTTGTTGCAAAGACAGTAAAGACCTTCACGCAAGAGAATCATTCTGAAGGAACATGAAAAGCTTTGGGATAAAAATAACACATACAAAGCATCATCCAACTTTTTTCCCACTTTTAAGCTGTCAAGTATCTAATATCGAGAAAATGTAATTACTTTTATAGAAACACCTTGAAATTCTAAAGGCAGACTCGAACTGCATCAGCTATTATGAATTTGAGGCAGAGCTGTAAGTGAATGAGGTCTCTGACAAACTGTATCTGACTTTACTTTGGAAGGCAATGCAAGAGAAGTCTGATCTATACTGCAAGGCACAGCTTACACCTGAACCTTCTAAAGTTTTCATCAGTTTGTTTTCATCAAATCTTTCAAAGGAGGTTTTATTTTCTGAAGCCTCATACAAAACTGCACCTGAAACATGACGTCAGGACAGTAGAAATACGCACCTGAGGCACCCCGATCCTCCTGCACGCTTCCAAGAAATTCTCCACGTTTCGTCTGCATTTCGCCATTGTAAGTTTAGGCTGCAAAGAAGTAAAGGAGGCAGACGGACAGTGTTCTTAATTGGCAGGATTTTAAAAGGTCTTTATTATTTACTTAAATAAAACTCTTAACCTCTTTGCCAAAAAACATACCGCACTGACATAAGCTTATCTAACTCAAAGCAGGCTCTGTGGAACTTTGCTCCTCTTTAGAAAAGCAAGCCCAAATTTCAAAGCTATTTTATGAAAAGCTAACCTATGAATGCTTGATGTTTTTAAAAAAAGACATTTCTAAGCTGTGCAATATTTATACAAAAGGTGCTATATAAAACTAGCTAACACTTTTAGTGACTATAGCATGATAATTTTAAAAATGTTTTTTGAATAAAACACAGATGCATGGCTTCCATGCTGTGATTTCAGAGCAATTTCATGATATGAAGCAATCTGGAGTCTGTTCTGGATTACTACAATACAAAACCATATAAATATCAAACCCTATTTCAATTAACAAGGAAAGAGGGGAAAAAAAAAAGGCCAGATGAAACCAGAAAATAATGGAAGAAAAGTGGAATTGAAGCTTGCTGCTTGTAAGCCTCTTGCAGAGACTTGCTTATGTGTTTGATGGAGGAGTTTGAATTGCACTCATGGCACTTTTTCAAGCAAGCTTTTTTCTGCAGTTGGCTTTCACACCTCTACACAGACACACTGTGGCACAGGCACTGTCTTGTTTCTATTCTTGAAGCTTATTCTTCTGTGGTTGAAGAGACTCAAGCTTCCTGCTCCTTTGAACAAGTTACCCACAGCCTATGTAGCAGCAGCCTCTGTGAGTTCAATACTTCTCCGTAAGTGGTAGGGTTTCTGGGCTGTGGCCTCAATGTGCTATATTTCCCCACCGAGAAACCAGGTTAAAGGCTGGTGCTGACTCCTTTTTCCCCAAAGGATGAAGGGAATACAAAGATCACATTGTGACTGAGGAATGACATGATGCCTCTTCTGCTCCTGCAGCCGTGAAGGCTGCCTCTTCCTAAGGATTTATATGACAAAGCCATGATTTAATTCCTCACACAGAATATTCAACACCACATAAAACCAGGCCATTGAAAAGCTGTTCTCAATGACGCAAGTCTGCTGAATAGCGGCTGTATGCCTCTGCTCTTAAAGATGCCACAATCTGCCTAAAATGTTGGCATGTCCAGATCAATCGTTCTCAAAATAGCGAAGACATCTGCTCGTTCTCATGAAGTCCAAGGGAGAGGAACCACAATGACAGAGCAGGCAGCCCTGTAAGTGCCAGTTCAAATTCCAACCAGCACAGACTCCAAAATAAGGAAAAGCAAACATGACATGAGTATTTCAACTTCTTCTCCCAGGAACTTCAGGGTTTTTTTTTTTTCCTTATTCAGTATACAATTTAAAGGTGCATAACAAACAATCTGCCCATCCATACCACCCTTAAGTAGCTGACTCTAAGTATTTTCACTGAACTTTCTGGCTTCCACAAATACAGATTAGGTAAATAATCTGTTTTTATTTCACAGTTCTTGACCTTTCTCTAATTCTGTGCTTTCCCTACACAATACACAGTTAATGCACTCAGAAACAGATCATCTTTGTTGGTTTCCAGAAACACTGCAGCTGGGCAGGGTAAGAGAAACAACTCCAGAAATTTTCAGTCTTCTCTGTTCGCTTCCTTCCTTGCTCCAAACAGACCCCAGATACAACCACCTTTTTTCCTGTTATCACAAATGTATGACTGGATTTGTTTTGTTCCAGGAGATGTTATTCTCCAAGTAGGTTGAGCGTGCTATGCTCAAATTCCTAACCAGAGGAATTTGTAGTGCTGTAAAGTGGACACTGGAATCAACTTGACTTCTCTGCCTGTTTTCACTGTCTTGTGTGGTGGGATCCTAAATGTTGTGGAAAATGTTGTATTTCCCTACTATCCGTTTTCCTGAACTTCTTGGACCTTCTGATCTTTTGAAATACCCTATTTCAGTTTTCATGCTGAACTGTCTCTTATTTCACTACCTTTCAAGTTAACATAGGGAGGACTCGAAAGTGTAACATTTTCTTACAATCTGTGTTAGAAATAACTTCATTTAAATGACACAAACCCAAATAGAATTTATTTTAATGAAGTTATAGACCCCTTTTAGACAGAACAGATAGTTATTTTTTGTCACATGTGCTGACACAGGAGAATGCTGAATTTAGCATTTGTCTGGACTACAGAACTTTGTTGGATGTTATTCTGGATACCTATAAAATACTATCATTATTACATACTTACAACAGCAGGTGAGGGGACATGGATGCTGGGAACAGATCGGGGACGCACGTGATTAGCTAAATGGCACAGAACAACACCGTCGGTGAGAGCTGCTCCGAGATCACTGGGCAAAGACACTTTCAATCGTGATTCTATATTCTGTAGAAAAGCGAACATGGAGACAGAAAAAGGTAAGAGCCAGTTTCCTCCAACTGCTTAATTCTGCAGAGCATTTTATAAGAGGCAGAAGCTCCTGCATTACAACTCTCTGTCCATCCTTGTGACATTTCTAAACAGTAACACCTGTGATCCAGAGCTGACCAGAACCTGAGAGCAATTGAGTTCAATGATAAACAGTTTTCTTTGTACAGCACAGGGCACTCATACAACCATTCTTCAAAAATAATGGAAATCAGGGTCTAGGAACAGTATTCCTAATCCTATGTGTTCTTGGAGTATGGTTCTTACAACAGAAGTGAAAATAATAGTCTTTATGGGTTGAAGGACAACATAATTAACAAAAGTCAGGACAACATTTTTACCTGTAAAGAAAAAACAGAACTACTTGGCATAAGTGGTTTTAAAAAGGAGCATTTGTGTAAGGGAATGAATAAAAATTCAGTTCAGGCTTTTAATCTTATTTCAAATGCTGCGTGAATTTCAGTTGTTATACTGTATCTGATTTTTTTTAAGCATTAAAAAAATAGTAATTAAGCTCATCTGGGAAGCAGAACAAGAGGCAGACTGTATACCAAGCATTTTAAGATAACAGAAGAAAGGCTCTGCAAACAGCACCAAGTTTTACTTTGTTTTCTTTCAGGTAACTTTCTACTTTTAGAGAAAGAAGACTGTCCTTACTAAAAAATTTACAAATAGAAGGAACTGTCTCTGTCTGTCTTAGATGTTTAAAATCAGCTTTAACAAGTAGAAATTCTTGTTTTTTGTGACAGTTCAAACAATTAATTAAAGCACCTCAAAAAATCCTTTCATGCTCTCCAGAATCAAGTCTGGGGCAAAGCACAGCAGCACCTTAATGCCATGTGGGATTTTATATATTCATGTGTACTGTCATTGTATGTGGGCACAAAAGAGGAGTGTGAATAGACAAAAAGCACAAGGAATATTTGTGCCTCAGATATTCTGCACTTAACTAAGGATAAGGCAAGAATCAATAGATAAATCTGGAGCATACAAGGAAAAAACACTGCCAGCATGACTGGCAGGAGACCCTGCACTCACCTGCTCATCTGGGGGCTTTACAGCAAAGAGGAGTTTTAAAAAAGAGATTAAAAGGAAGGCAGTGAGGCAACTTTCCAGGGAGTTCCTTACCAGTGTGAAGGTCAATAAGGAAGAAAGCGAGCACACATTCATTTAAAAAGCAGAGATCACGGGATACTCAGATACTCACGGGTCAGCACAGTTTATTTTAGAGAACGTGAAGCTGACCTTCTCCACCGCAAAAGCCAAAGTGAACACCACTGCATCCATCTGAAAGAACCAGACTGTACAGTGCCCTTTTATTTTGATCAGCTGGGCACCATATTGGTTCAGTGAAACCGGTCCAAGCCAGGAGGACAGCGTTAGCAGGGTGCATGTAATGCATTTACTACGATACTACTTCGTGGCTCCCGACAGCTCTTACCTTACGTAGCTGCTCTATGAGCTCCAGCTCCTCCTCTCGCTGTTTGGAGTTTTGTCTTACTCTGGGGTCTGCAGGATCATTAGCAGGAGACAAGGCACGGGTAGAAGATGAAGTAACGACTGAAAAAGCAGCACGAAGGAAAGGAAATCACTAAGCATGGTGTGGCTGACTGTCCTTCACTCCTGTGCTGTACACGCACACACAAGGTTCCAGAATGGGTGCAGTGCATTCCTTTTCACCAATCTGTTTCTTTCATTTGATTATTAATCAAGCAAATGGTCAACTAATCTAAATGAGGTAATTTATAACACATTTTCCTTTCTGTTTAGATTCTGTTTTTTCTGTTGGCTGATAACCATTCCCAAAAAGAGGCCAAGGTTTTGCCAGTTGAAGGATATTGAAACAATTCAGTCTTTCTACAGAAATTGCAATTTTGTTACATGTGACTGTGCAGTGCAAAATTTATCAGGCTGCCTTCAACAGCTGTTGAAGGCTTTTGTGGCATTTCCTTGGTATCTTTTTAGGTGAAAGCACAGACCAGGAAGAACAAATTCCCACATTTCCACAAATATGACAAAAGAATATTTGACAGCTCTAAATAAAAAACTGCTTATTCACAAAGTATTTAATGCCATGTGTTTACAAATGGAACCCTAAACGTAGTTTGAGGATATTGACCTGAAGTAACAGAACAGTGCAAAACCAGGTAATTCAGATGTTAATATAACGGAGCAAAACTAGCTAATGTCTGAGCTACGTAACCTACCTTTGTTTGCTTCATCCCTGACAGCTGCTCGGAAAAGGAAACTCTCAGGTCGCTGGGAAGGGTTTCTATAGGAAGGCGGGGCTGCATGACCAGGATATGGAGGGGAAAGGTGGACTAAACAAATGTGGAAAGGCACAGGAAAGGAAAGGAGGAAGAAGGAAATGGTTAGGGTTTAAATAGGAAATGGGTTCAGCAATGTGGTAATTAAAAAGAACAAAACAAAAATTTTAATATAATAATGACAAAATAAAAAACAGCCATGCATGATAAAAGCGCAGGGCAGGAAAAGGCACTTCCAAGGGCACTTGCATGCAAAGCACATTCCACATACCAATTCCAACAACTGTTCTGACTGTTGCTGAACGCATCTGTGTGCCAAAGCCTGTACGAAGGCCTGAAACAGCCGGACCCTACACTGCCTGAGAACAGGCTTCACCCGTTGTCTCTTCCCTCATGTGTTTTGCAGGAGACCCAAATAACTGGGTAAATTCTAAAGCACAGCAGTGCCGTGTCCAGAGATGGGAACATACGCTCCCTTCTCTTCACAGTACAAATAAGCAATCAGGCATTTTGATCTTGTATTTCAGAAACTTTTCTTCCCTTCCCTGTTACCTGTCTGAGTGTTAGGTGAGCCGGGGGAGATGGTAGATCTGTCATCACTCTGTGGACAAAAAAAGCAGAAGAGTATAAATGGTCCTAATCTGGAAAAGCTGTGGCTACATTTTATTTTGCTGTTTTAAAAGAAACCCATCTAAACGTGTTTTAGAAAAAAAAACAACAAACAAACAAACCAGAAATGTGACAAAATACAGTATGTTGTTCCCCAAGTCTCATCTCTGCAGAAAGTGACAGTTTTTTCTTTTGTAGAAATGACACAATTGCTTTTATTTTCCCGAGGAAAAAGAATGATGAAACAGCACTGACTGTGCAATGATAGATCTTTGTTTACTCTTCCTTTCAACCAAAACTTCCAAAGTATTTTTTGCAAAGGGGACACAGAAAACCAGATAATTAAATTGAATGCAGAACTGATAATACACCAGCACCAATAAGGATACACGTCTCTGACACTTGCTAATGCAAAACTGCTATTGGTAGCATACTCTCCCTGGTATGGTTTTATTACAGAGCTTACACAGACTAATGATTTCTGGTGATGAATACATTTGGTACAGCAGTATGCACAGAAGAAAAAGAAATATAGGATATCTGTATTCAGTTGTGAAAGTGAGCTGGTAAAGAATCCAACAAAAGTACTTTTGATGAACTTAGCTTGGTCAAGAGAAAATCATAGAAAGTAACATCAAAGAAAGGCAAGAACCCCTGGGAGCAGAGACTGGTTGCCACGTTTTGATAGCTTAGGCCTCCTGGAGACACAGCCTAAAGCTAAAATGAGGTAATATCTATTCCAGTTTAATCAGGTAAATTGGATTCATACCCTACCTGAACTTTTGATTAGCAGCTGACAGACTAACACCTGTTAAAACAGATGTGTGGATCCAAGAGATTTTTTGTTGGCTTTTGGGGTGAATGATAATAGCAAGAGATACCTTGACAGGAGTGAAGGCAGAGGCATTAGGCAGGGCAGTGGCACAGCTTTCTTGACTCAGCCCTGAGAATGACTGAATGCAGAGAGAAAGAGAAGGCAGCAGCAGGGTTAGCAAAGGGCTGACAGGTCACGCACAAAGAGGGAATGCAGCAGACAAAAAGGGAGAGGTGATGACGATCACATTCTCAGAAACACTCAACAGGCAAAAGATACACACTTGCTCAGCCACAGGTAAAGCCTTCCTGCCCTCCTGAACTTACTGGTTAATAAGCTTGAGAGGTGCAATGTTTCTTTTACACACAACACAGTGACATCAAACATAAAACTAAGAACAATATGAGAGGTGAAAACTTCTTCAGTAACACCTATGTCGTCAGCTAAAAGGAAATTTTACCCTACAACAGCTCATTCTGAGTCACTATTAAAAATAAATAGCTTTTTTTTTTTAATGTTTCAAGTATGTTATGCATTTTTAGCAAGTTATTTTCCTATCAACTTTGTAAAATCAGAGAAACCCCCATCTAATGAGCTGAAGAACACACGCTTTGTGTCTGCCACAAACACTCAATGATGATCCTTGTGAATTATATACAAAGTAAATTAACGTTCCGTGGGTGGAATCTAGCTCTTGGAGAAGATGTCAGTGTGACGATTTACAGTGTTGTCACAGATCAAAATGCTGCCAGATTTCAATTATAACCATTATCAAACCCAACAAAATAAACAGAAATTTCATGTTTCCAGAATGGGAGCTCCAACTGACAGGTGGATCTAGAAGGCCAAATTCTGTCTTATTGAAAGCACAACCAAAACGTTAACGCTCGTGGACTGAATGGCTCAAGAATGAAGCCATACTTTCTGAAGCAGCATTCAAATAGCAAAGTGGCAGTTCAGCACAGGAAAAAAACACCAAATGACACCTAGAAACCCTACAGACATGAGCGACACACTTGACAGTGTTTGCATTTTAAACAATTCACAGCCGTTCTGCCACTTCAGCACAGCAAGGAAGGACTAGGAGGAGAGGTTAGACTCAGGGCAAGCCTTAAAACACAAACATCTTCGGGCCCTGTGCAGACTTAACAGCTGATCCACAAAACAGCCTCTTTCTCCACAGCAATGCAGACCAAAAATTGCAGATTCCTTTTTTTTTTTATTTAAAAAGTTTCAAAATATCACTTGTCTTAGGCAAAACAGTAGCTCGTATATGAGAACAGTAAAATAAAACATAAGTAGGTGGTCTGTAACAACTGTTTCTTCCTGTATTAAATGAGCAAGAGAACCTTGACACAGACTAACAAGAAGTCATCACAATCCATGTACCCAGCAGTGGGTGAAGGGAGGGGGGACACGGCACAGCACGGGGAAGGACAATCACAACAGCAACACACAGCATGCTCTTCACCTGTTTGCGAGTCCCTGGCCTTCGTTTAATGGTATTGGTGTTATTGTCAATCTCAAACACAAAGAGAGGCTCAAAGCCATTCTGTCACAGCGAGGAAAGAAAGGGAGGAAAGAAAGGAAGAAGTGAGGCAGAGAACAACTGTGAGAGCAGGCAGCCGCAACGCAAAAGGAACCAGGATGCTGCAATTCAGACTTACAAGACTCTACTGCACATGCTGCACATGGCCTCTAGGTCTAGCACTGAAGTCAGAGAAATCTCCCTGCGCCAGAAACAACTGTAGATAGGGGGACTGCCAAAGCAGAGCCCAACCAGAACTCTGCACCAACCAAATAAGGATATTTTAAGGGAATATGATTATTAAACATTTGAATACGCAAATGAATGCCAACGGTCTGAGAGAAAACTCCAGGGCACGATTTAGCATAATTCAAGTCCTGCTTACTTTACTCATACCATCATTCCGTGCAACACAGCATTGTCTAAAAGCCTTAGCTTAAACGTTTCAGAGATCCCACATGCTAACAGCAACGTGACGGCCAGGCCACGTTTGAGACCACAGCAAGAAAACACAGCGCAGTGCGGGGAGCACAAGGCAGCAATGACACAAAGGTTACAAAAGGAAGAGGTCACACCAGCTGCCTGATGCTTATCGAGTGTTTCACAGGCTTCTTAACAGAGAAACTGAGCAGCAGTTTGAGAGGTTATTTTGGTTTTTGTTTTTTTTTTTTTCTTCCGTAGTACTCACTTTATAAGGGACAGTTTGGGAGAAAACAGGAAGATATTTGGGGAAAAATGAGATGCATAAGCAAACAAGGCTGAAATCATTAGCCAAGTCTGAAGCCTTCATACTATCTCAACAAGTAATCTCAAATGTAAGGAATGGGACTACCCTTGTGAGAACAGCAAGCAGGATATGACTAATATAAAACTTTGAGGTATACAGCCCATTTTTTCAGAGAGGCCAGTGACTACATTTCTTCAGCAACATTTTAGTTAGTCTGGCTATTGCAAGTCAATGCAAAGAAACCCATCAGTGTGCAATGAAGTGCTACAAACTCCACTTCACTTCTGATCACAAGCACGCAATAAAAACACACAACTAAACTGAACTATTAACATTCATAGAATGTTTGGGTAGCGATTTTTTGAGTTCAGACTGCCCTGAAATTGCTTACAAACAGAAGGAAATGGTCAGAATAAGCTGTGCAAAGTGAACACATTTTAATTAGTGATAAAAGACAACAAGGAGAACACCAAAAGAAACATGATGTAAGATTTAGAAAAGAAGATTCACAACTTAAATTCTCGTTTTCAGAAAATTTTTGTTAGAGCAGTTAACAATACCAGAAGAGGGATGCAGTAAAATAAAAGAAAGCTCACTAGCTTTCTAACTACATATTAGACTTACCACTTTTGCAATCTTTTCCTTACATCTGAGTTGAAAACATTGTTTGGAGTAAAAGAAAAGCAACTGCTCAGTTTAGAGAGCTCTGATGTAACAAGGGAAATGCTGAACAAAAGATCTTTTACTATGCCTTTATGTAATATTCTCCTCTTTTGCCACAAAGTGTTATCCCAAATCACAAAGCTAGAACAATCAGTGGAAAACGTAGCAGAACATTTTATTTTATTTTAAACTACCCCAAGTTTCAATGTCCAAAAGTTTTGTAAGGAAAAGTTTACACTACTGCATGCAGTGTTTATGCAGAGAAAAAAAAAGCCGGAGAGGGAACTATGTAAATGGAAAATACGTACTGGAAACTGCCATTAGCGAATAGAATTTTGATATGAAGTGTCTCTATATTTTGGGGAGGAAAAAAACATCCTCATAAATTAAAAGCAGTTAAATTTCCAATCCATAAGGACAGGGACAATGTCAAATGAAATGCAATAAAATATAAAAAGGTAAAAGCAATTTCACGTCTTATGACAGAACCTTTTTTTTTAAAAAAAAAAGGAAAACTAATGAACAATTCCTGTTGTTGAACAAGTTTTTACCATAAAAAATACATCTGTAGAAACAAAAATGCTACAAATTCATGAGCTAGCATGGGCTTAATGTTCCAGCTACAATAATTGCCAGAAACAGCTGCCCTGGCATATGTCATCATTAGACACAGTGTGTATTTCCACTACAAAACAGAGCTGCAGATCATCCTTCAGCAGGTCCGAAAACCCAGTATTTCATATATTATTATAGTTTAGTGTCGCTGAAAAGAGCAAAGAATCAAAAGAAACAAGAACACAGAAATGATTGCTTTCAAATCTAGTTCAATCTCTCCCTACCAGCCTCTCTGCTTTTTTGTGAAGAGCAGGGATGTAACTTGGTTAAAGACACGAAGGAAAAAAACAAAAGTCATGGGATCACACGGGGTCCTTAAAGGTATCTTTACAATACATTCCAAAGATGAATTCACTGACAACAGGGTATCAACACTTAAACCAAATCACTGTGTCTTGTTACTAAAGTATGAAAGCACATTTTAATATGCTAATTGTTGTGATTTCTGTAAACAGGCACATACATGATCACTAAATCTCTTTCTATTATTACAAGCTTTCTTTCTCTCCCACAGAGTGCTAGTCATGTGGAAACAGGAACAAAGAGACAGTAAATATCTTGATGAACACATTCTGGAGCAAGATATTCTAACCAAGAGCACTGCCTAAAGAAACTTTAGGCAGATAATGGAAGCACATGAATTAAGAAAACAAATCCCAGGCAGGCATGCAGTCATGCAACAACAAGCAAATCAGGTGTATTTTTCTTTCATAGGCATGGATTATGGCATTAATTATAGCCTTTAATTATGCTACATCGCTAAGATGCCATAAAGGAAGAAATAGCATAAAACATGAATTAAGTACATAAATGTTTTTATTTCTTGTAAGTGTTCAAAATAGATTATTTTAAGACATTTTCATTAATAAATAATAAAAAGGTATGAGGAACATTTGATGATTTGTAGCATTTTATGGAGAGCAGTTTTTCCCTGTGCTATGATATGGTTATCAAGATACTACGTATTTCTAACCACCATGTGCAGGATGCAGACAACTTAAGTAGAAGGCTGTACGTGAAGCATTAAAACTGCTTACGTGACACTGAAGAGCACATCAATTAGGAAGCAAGCTAAACAGAGAAGAAATCAAACCAGAACAACTATAGGTGAAGTTTTATTTTTAAAAGCGGTTCTTTACTATCAGTAATTTTCTTCTGCTCTCAGCAAAAGATAAGCGTTAATTATTTTGTGGAAAAAAACCCACTCTATTATTAACAAATGGCTGACAGTACTAGTATCAACATATTCATAATATTAAAGTTCACAGCTAAGCTACTTTTCAAAGAAGATGGTCATGTTTTATGCTATTTAGATTAGCTCTAATTGGTCTAATCTGATACAATAGTAACATGTTGTTATTTCTACACTCTAGAATCTGCCACATAAAAAGGCCATTGCGTGCAGGATCTTACCACTAACAAGGCACTATCATCAGTATGCTGAGACCTTCTGGATGGAAAGGGACACTGGGAGGTGGGAGAGATGGAGTAATGTCAGAAACACACAGAATGTCAGAAACACACGGTATGTGAACAGACAGACATTTTGGAACACATACTGCTTGTTTATAGCATTGTGAGGCTTTTTTAAAAAGCCAGAAAGTGTATGTAACTCTGTAGGAATATACAGTCACATGACCCATGAATTACACTGCATTCGTATTACTTAAGGAATCAATTATTCTGATTTCTGTTTAGTCTCAAGCAAATAAAGACAACTATGTATTCACAGTTCTTACTGTGGTAGAACAAAGGAGCCTTTAAAAGAATAAATTAAGAACAGAAGAACATTAAGAAGGAAAAGGAGCAAAAACTATTTCAATTACCCCATGTTTCAGTAATTTTCTAACAAAAAAGAGTTAGTTGGAAAATACTGCTAAGAACTATTTATATTCATTATATTATTAAAAGTTTTGATCTGATTAACACTGCCGAGTGAATTATCTTCCCCTGGAGGAAAGTGGGGATGGCAAGCAGTGGAAGAGCTATTACTATGGAGCAATTTGATGCAGAGTGAACAGATAACACTGGCTCAGCTGTATGTTCCAGAAGTCTGAGCCTTGTATGATTCGTGTTCCCTACTAATTTACTGGTTTTGATTATAAAACTACACTAGAATAAAACTTTCA
>JAOXJM010000052.1:11692079-11728034 GCA_026413425.1 Tringa solitaria
AAAAAATTTATTTATTTCTTTTTCTGATAGCCCTCAAAATTCTAATGCTTAATCTTTCTGTGATAACTGGTGATCTAATGATGGAAACTGGGAGAAAATGGATCAAATGAAGGATAACGTCAACACAGTTGTCTGAATACTCCTGTTAGAAAGTACACCTACTGCTCACAAGGAGCATCTTAAAATAGTATATGAAATGTATTTTCTCTATAGAACATAAAATCCATACAAGAACTAATAAAGCAGCACATCTAGACAGGCAATCTGCATGAACAGAAAGAATTATGAGACCGGTTCCATGAGCAAAAAACCTAACCAACTCAGGGCTTACTATTAAGTGTGAAAAACCTATGCTATAACCCAGTCCTGAAGAGTACTCCACAATCAGGAAAATATCTCTTGATAGAACTAAGAATTCAGGTGCTGACATCCCGAGTAATACTCTTATTGGACTCTTACCTCACTATCCAGAGGACTTTGCTTCTGAGGACTTAAGGATGCTTTTTGCTATAGAAAAAAAGGAAAAATGAAAGACCAATTTAAAAGACTGTGACAGAGAAACAAAAGCTCAGAACAAACCAGCATAATTTAGAAGTGTTTTAAAACACATGAAGTCTTAGTTGTTAGATAAAACACACACTGGGGAAATTTCAAGTTTCCACTGAGCTGAAACTTCGCTGATATTATTGCTGAAAAAACAGCCTTTATTCCATACAAAACCAAAAACCCCAAATTGTTTTTGCCTATTAAAGATGCATAATAAACTCAAAATATAACCCAAGGGAGGAATTTAATTGCTGAGAATAAAGTGCTCATGAATAACAAAGGCAATAGAAGAAAAAAAACCCAACCAAAATTCAAAACCCCGGAAGNNNGCTGATCAATGGACAAAATGCATCCTGAATATCTAAAGTCTTTAACTGAAAGACTGAGCTGAATCTTTAATAAAAGCAGCTTTTCTAGAAAACATTGCCAGGGGCCTGAGATTAGTTGGTTTCAGGCAGCTAAAAACCCGTCTCTGAATTAGCTTCATACATTACATAAATGCAATGTAACACTCTTTTCCTCTCTGCAGACCACCCTAAGCCCATGGTATTAACTGTAACATTTGTTAAATTTGTGATGGCGAGATTTGGGTAGGTCACCAGAGCAGCAAACAGTAAAATAAATTTAAGACAAGTAGAACACAAACAAGTTTGTGCATTAAGCAGCAGAATACTTCATACTGACTGCAGGGAAAGAGAAAGTGAAGACACGGCGCACACAGAATATCTGATGTGCCAGAAATTTGCACCAATGCTTTATTTACCTGGCGGTAACTTATTTATGCATTGTAAAATGCCAAAATAAATCAGGCAACATTATCTTCTTGTGGTATGACTGCTTTGTTTCTCTGCTAAATTAGTCTTAAAAATAAATTTGCCTCTATGCCTTCTAAAATAAAGTCCCCTTCCTTCGTACACCAATCCTGTCACATCTACACAAATGAAAAATTGAAAGAATGAGGCAGACTATGTAAAAACAGAATTCTTTACAACAACCACATTTTGGGTAAATCTCTTCTGTTTTCCTCCCCAGTTCTAGTTTTCTCTATGTTATGCTGCAGCACCAACAGTGAACAGAATTAAATCCTATTTTTCCATTTTCTTTATAAAGTGCCATGCATGCCCAAGAGCAAAACGTACAAGTATTAATGATCTTGGCAATTAATTTTCAGTAAGGGATTTAGAAAAGGTCAAGTGTCAAGTAGGCACCTTAACGAAGTCAAGGACAGCTTCTCTCTGGATCTGCTTAGTTCTCATCCTCTCCTCCTCGTACTGAAGCGCTGCCAGCTGGGCCTCCCGGCGGGTACGCTCTATGTGCCTGCGGTGCTGCTCGGGGTCTGTATTAGTCACCTGGAACAAAAGAGTGCAGCTGCATCAGGCTGTAAGGACAGAGCTACACGGGGTACAACAGCTGGCTTACAGAGGAACAGTCCATGCCTTATGGCTTACATAAGTTTGGTTTTGCATCACCTTGAATACCATGTTCAGTTTTGGGCCCCTTACTATGGGAAAGACATTAGGGTGCTGGAGCGTGTCCCTTTGGACAAGAGCAAAGAAGCTGGTGAAGGGTCCAGAGAACAACCCCAACGAGGAGCAGCTGAGGGAACTGGGGTTGTTCAGCCTGAAGGAAAGGAGGCTGAGGGGAGGAGACCTTATCAGGCTCTACAACTACCTGGAAGGAGGTTGTAGCGAGATGGAGGCTGGTCTCTTCTCCCAGGTAACAAGCAACAGGGCAAGAGGAAATGGCCTGAAGTTGCACCAGAGGAGGTTTAAGATGGGTATTAGGAAAAATTTCTTCACTGAAACAGTTATCAAACATTGGAACAGGCTGCCCAGGGAAGTGGTTGAGTATTTATCCCTGGAAGTATTTAAAAGACGTGAAGACATCGTGCTGAGGGACATGGTTTAGCGATAACTTGGCAGCGTTAGGTTTACAGTTGGACTCGATGATCTTAAAGGTCTTTTCCAACTTACATGATTCTATGATTAGAATAAAATAGTAGAGTTACCTGACTGTGGTGACTTGACAGGGAGAGAAAGTAAGGTGAATCAGCCGAGGGTCTGATGAATGGAAGAAAAAGAGAGTAAGTATACTTTCTATCTTAAATACAACTTTTCATACATGATTTGTCAGCAACACACAAACATTTCATCAAACCTAAAAGAGCAACAGTTTACCAAACTAAGCTGTTAAACCAGCTGCTGCAATAATGATTTAACTCATTGTGCATGGCAGATTTTGTGCAGTCATTTCTATCTCTCCTCCTGAATTGCAATAATATTCTTCTGCGGGTCAAGATGTATCAATGGGATTGTAGGTTTGGCCTATTACATTGAGATAAACAGTACTTTATACCCATTCTCTAAAAGTTGGTTAAGAAACGAACCCATGAACTTTTCAGATGACTCTCATTTAGACAATCTGGTTACTACAATTATTTAGGGGGGGAAAATGAAATAAAATTCATCAGTAGAAACAATATGTTTCTTTTCCCTACCTCTCTGTCCTGTCCACATAACTCCTTAGTACTTGGTGATGCTCTCTGTCCTGCATCAAATTTAGAGTTTCGGGTCTTCGTAATTCATCAGTATCCCTGTGGGTAAACACCAGGTGGAAGGGGGATTGGCTACTGATGCATGGAAACTACTGTCAGATGAATTATTCTCTGTTACAACTGTTTTTGCAAGAGTAATTGCCTAGACAATTAGCTTCAGACAACAAAGGTGAAACTTAGGATGACTAAAGAAATCATGCTGTGATACCAAGTCAGATCACAAATACTATAGTTCATAACCAAATAAATATAACTCTCTCAAGACTATGTTCTGGTTATTGTGGCCCTTATTCTGCTCTGGAAAGACCAGAATTAGTTTTAAACACTAGCATCCTCTGATGTTTTCAGAACCAATCTGCTCACTTCACCAATCAAGAGGTGACTTTCTGTCAGTGATACAAGCCATCAAAGTCACAAGGTAAACAATAACTGGTCTCTTTTATGTCATATCAACAATAAAAGAGAAAATTTGCAGTTGATTCTTTGCTAGAAGGCAGCTGCTAGCACTGAAGCAATTACCAAGGTCCATGTTGCTTCCTCTAAAGAAAGTAGATGGAAATCGAGTAGCTTACTCTTGACAGCCTACAGTCTACAACCTTCTCTCCAGGGGCAGCTAAGGAATGGAGAGACACCAGTTCATTTCCAAAGACTGTCAGTCATGCTGCCTGCATATAGATGTATTACCTATTCTGCAGGGACAAGCTTAAGAGATGTAGAAGACTCATATGCTACAGGTCTCCTCTGTTACTTTAATTAGCACTGATGCACTTGACAAATGCATTACTGAGCTGTTTTGAGTGGTCACGACTGGGTTCAACTCAGTGCCAAGAAGCATATTCAGACCAGAGCACACACAGCTTTGCTGCATCAGAAAAGCACCACAGTCTGGCCATAGGCACAAACTGTATTTACGGAACTGAATCAACTAACATTAAGTACTCTTGAGATGAAGTCTGCTCTACGTCCAACTCTTAAAGAGTTTTAACGGCTCCAGCACGCTGAAGAAGAAAAAAAAAAAAAGGAGGCTCCCTGCCAAGGCATTTGCACAGAATTACTGTGGAAGCAGATTACAGCTTGTGGTCGCCACAAGTTAAATACTTGCCTAACACAAGCTTGAAATATAAAAAGTTACTCATTGTCATCTGGCTGATTTTACACATTTTTGAAGGCAACAACAATATGACCAGGTTTTAGTGCCTCATTACGTATTTCATTTTGATTCAGCATAATATGAGTTAGTTACAATTTTAGATCTTTGATTAACTACTTCTGCATGAAGATCTGCTGCCATCCTTAAGTTGAATTCTGAAAACACTGGATACCCTAGTGAACTACAATTTCCTTTATCATTAAAATTTGCCTATCTAAACAGCAGCTCCCTCCTGGCTAACAAGCCTTCTCTTATTTCCTTCAGATATGTCACGGAATCCAGTGTTTGTAAAGTCTAATTATTTCCATGTTGACCACAAACGTTCAACTAGAAAAATAAATAAATAAACAACAACAAAAAATAATCAGTCTTTCAAACAAAGAGCACCCACTTTATTTGCTTAATTATCTTATGCCTTACCTGCAGACACTACAGGATTAATGAATGCCAGTATATGCCAGGGGAGTTACCCTTCTTTTTATCAGTATAGCTACTGTATCTGCACACCTACTGCACATTTCTAAAGGCCTACTAAAATGTTGTCATAATTCTGGAAAAAATTTACACATTATTCTTGATTTCATTTTCTCTTTCAATACCATTTTAGAATGCCACTATAAATTAATTTCTACCAACAGCATAAGTAATGACATACTTATGGCTAGCAGTTGTCTGTCTGTTGTGGTTTTTTTAACATTCCTGGTACAAATGTTTTTCTGCTGAGTCCTTGCACATTCACTTTCACTCCACAGAATACTGAAATACTTCAAAGGCACATTAAAAGTGCTATCAATTTTAATCCTAGTTCCATTAGCAAGAAGCTATACATTTGCTTATCTCCTGTTCTTTTAACTAGACACCCAAAACCCTCTTCTCAAACCCAGCCCCCTAATTTATATCCTGTCTAACTCTGACCCATATTTTACAGATAAGCATTCCCTCCAATAAACCAAGTAATCATTAAAGAGTATGGACATAATTCAAAAAGTCTATTTCATTAAACTAAGTGACCTGTTTTCAGCATTGACTCCCATTCTAACTCTTCTTTCCCTGATGTGAGCTAATGATTATGGCACAGAAAAACACATTTTATATTAAACTAACCCCCTACAGTACTACAGGTACCAAGAGTCCACCAAAAACATGACCTCATAGCACATCAGATACTCCACAGCAACTCTCTGCTTCCCCTAAACATCCAGTAACTTTATCCCTTCTGTCCTTTGAATAATCTATCTTAAGTCAACTATTTAATCAAAGCACAAATTAAATCATGAAAAGTAGGTATTAAATAAGTTTAAAAGTATATGCTTTAACCAATTTAAAGCTAAGACCTGCCCTAGAACAGCCAAGCGTTTTGGTCACTGACATTATTAGAATACAAATTCCTAATCTGGAGCAATAACTTATAAATAAAGTGCCACGCACATCTTGGGTGAGGCAACAGAAAACAGTGTCATTTTCTAAACACATTCAGTAAATATGCGCTCTGCATTCATCATGGAACTTTGGAGAAAATTACTGTTACCACACATTCTCACCTGTTTTGATGCAAATATCGTCTTGTATCCTCTGTTCTCTGAAATTCTCTGACAGAGACAGGCTTTACTGGTGAGCCCTAAGCAAAATAACACAGAAGACTATTAGCAACTTGTTCAGAATACTGCACGTTAATGTCAAAGAATCTTTATTTAGAGCAACATTTGTAACTACTGGTATTCATAAATTCAAAGAACCACAAAACAGAACTCAGGGATGTTCATTTCCCACTAGGCAAGCTTGCTTACTTTTTCCTGCAATTTAAAGAAATTATAGTTGCAAGATTAAATACACCTACTGACACATTTAAGAGTTAAAAACCCTCCACTATTAATAATCATGCAGAGAAGTCAATGTAGGTAAGAAATAATTAACGTCACTTAGAAGAAATGTAGAGTTAAGGTCTGAAGAATATATGTACAAGTGTACAGCAATGCAGTCTGGACTCTCAGAAATACAGGATACAGTAGTGATGTTCTCTTATGATGCCCTAAAGAGAGGTCACAGAGGGAATAGGAAAGCAAAACATAGCATGAATGAGAAAATCTTAGGCTCAATTTGAGTTATGAAAGACTTTACCCCACTGGAACCAAAGACATATTGCCCTTGGCATTATTTTAAAACTTCTACTGATACCCATTAATCTAGGAAAATGTAAACTTTTCTAAGATTAACTTGCCAATTTTCATTTATGCCTCTATGTATATTGCTATACTGCATACAGTTAGCTTTCTTAAGTGGTAGAGTATTTTGGATTGTCTTTTTAGAGAAAATAATACCAGTTATAAGCAGTTTAATTTCTGTGGACAGATCCCTATGAACAGCTTTTTTAATGTTGACAAATGTTTTTCACTATCTACAGCAAAGAGCCCTCGGGTTGTATTGCCAATAGCTGCCTTTTCTGAGTGTTGCTTTTGTGTCTGTGCTTCAAGTGGCATTGGCTTTTGTGATTTGATACTGCATTTATAAGATTTGTAAAATTAATGCAACTCTCAGATGTCTGTATCACTGATTTTAAACACAGTAAACAGTAATATAAAGTGGACAAAACAGGGAGGAGGCTCCTATGTGAACATTAAAGATCCATGTTTGGTTTCCTTTTTTTTTTTTTCCTTTCCTTTCCTCAAAGAGCAAGTATCTTTCTGCTTCAAAATACAAAAAGCCTTTGAAAGGACACATTTGAACCACAACACAATAGGTATCATTTAAGCATGTCAACCACAAGATTTTCTCAGACAGGTTATTCATGTAGTACGCACAATGAGCCACTGAGCTGTGTAGCTAAGTACACAGGTATTAATTAAGACTGACAGAACACAGAAGGAAACATTATGTGGCTGAAAATCCGTTTCTAGAAGTTCGATTTCTGAGGACACTTTCCAAAAGTGTACCATCCAAATGGCTTAACTGGGAAGAGTTTTGTCTGAGCGTTCACAGCAGTGGCTACTACAACTGGAGCAAAGGCATCTTCAGTTTTGGCATTCGTACAATTTCAAAGCAACTCCAGGGGATTTTATTAAAGTGCACACTAATCCTGGTGTAGCTAGAAAGCAATGAAATGACATGAGCTAAAGAAAAGTGACAGTAACTTTACTGGAACCATTCTCCTCGTCTGTACCAGGACATCATTTGGATACAATAAGCAATCAATTAAAGTAGCTATTATTGTGAATGCTGTCAAAAAATACGTGAAAACAAACTTCATCGCTATGTGGTGGGGAAATGGGTGCACAAATCCTGGCTCTCGGGAATTACATTGCAGTTACTGTTACTGAGATTTCTGAAATGCAACATTCCAGTTCAAGTGTTACATACCAGCTCAAACAGAAAGATAGTCCAGAATAAAAATGAAAAAGATACTGTTTAGACTTGTTGGAAAAAAAGAACACAGAGGCTACTTTGCCCTCTTTGTTTTTTTTTTTTTTTTTTTTAATTTCTTGTTCCTTTTTTAGTGTGAGAGGAGAAAATAGGGCAATATCCAGAGCTAGTCATGTCTGTTTCTAGATGTTTATAAAAAGCTGTCTGGAAAACTTTCTAACCTGTCTAGCAATAATTTCACTTATTGTTCATTTAATTGTATACATTTACTGACTAAGAAGAGTGTGGCATCAGGTTTATCTGAAACTACAGATGATGGCTTTTGTTCAGAAAGGTGACCATGTACATAACCAAGTCTGTACCTGTGGATTCAAACCTTGCTCCATAGCAAGAGAGAAAGAAATTGCTTGCTGCAAATAGCAGACTTTCTGAAAAGTCTGAATATATAAGTTAGTCTAAACTTAAAATGGATGCTCAAGGCAGTGAGTTTCCTGGCAAATAATTTATAATCAACATGAACAGACAAATTAATGGAGTTCCCAAGTTCTTGTACTAAATTTTTACACTAATAACAATCAACATCTTTCCGTTGAGAAAGCTGGTACATATTCAGTATAACCAAGTAGAGCTTAACAATTTTCCAGATATCAACAATCACCAGTTGGAAGCATCATCTTCAGTGTTTTCTGAAGAGAGAACTCCTTTGGAAAAACCATTTACTCCACAGATTTGTGCCTAAAGCACAAATTTGCAAGAACCCACATGACAGGAAAACAGTGTGGCTGCCTTAGACTTATTCCACATATCCCAAAGGGCACTTGGGAGCAGCTTAACACTTCAGCTCTGATCCTCCACAAAGCAAACACCGTGCTCTTCCCCTGTATTAGGATTAATTATTTCTTTTTAACTTGTGTTTTTTAAAAAAAAAAAAAAGAAAGAAAATCTCTGAGGATAAGAAGCATTAGTACCATCACAAAGGCTTTCCTAGGGCATATGAATTTATCTAATTTAACTAAAAGCACCACCTCATTAGAGATTCGCCGCTGGTCAATATATGCCATGAATTGTGAGCTGAGGCTGTCTGCGTCCATGCACTTGGGTTGCCTCACCTCTTCCTCCTCCTCTTCTGTGGCACAGCTGTCAATATAGTCGATCTGATCGAGATCATGTTCCACTTGACATACATCCACAAAGAAAAGAGCCATAATTAGATAATCAACAGGAGAGGAAAAACCCAACAGAAAAGCAATGTCAGAAAATAAGGCCCTGCTGTTTTTCTTCCATCTGGGAAAGCTCAGCCTGAAAGCTCTTGAATTTCGCCTGGCCCACTAACATTTGTTAAATGTCACATTTTGAAATAATGATGAAAGTAATGGTTTAGAAAAAGCAATGAGAAACATGTATCAAGCATATAGCTTTAAATTGCTGGGTGCAGCTACTTTTGCAGTGACTGAAAAAGTAAAGTAATACCGTGATTTTTTTTCAATACCGAAAACTATCTATCAAAATCTATCAACAGCAAGACTGTACAATGATTTGTGTATATTTTGAATATTTTCTCTTGGTTCTACTTAATCTGTCAGAAAAATTAGAATAGATATGATAGGTACTTCTAATATTTTTATTACTACTACAACAAAACACAGGGCAGCACGTCCAAGTTATCTGGATGCAAATGCAATAAATATAAAAAGTGTATTTGGAAATAATGAAGGACAGTATAGAGAGCAACAAAATCCTTCTAAAAGAACATAATATAGAGAGCAACAAAATCCTTCTAAAAGAATATAAAAGCATCTGCAGTTTTATTTGAAAAGAGGAATGAAAAAAGAAATTAGGAGCACTGAAATGAGAGCAAGAAACAGCACAGTTTGGCTAGTATTGTATAACCTTGTGTAGGTTATACTAGGTAGGGCGGCCCAGGATTCTGAGAGTCATGACATTGAGCAAACTACTCTGGAGAAAAATACTGTGCTGGGGATGCAGGGGAAAGCATAAGCTCCCGTTCTGAGTACCAGAGCTTTCTTTTTCTTCAAACTCTCCCCAAACTTGCTCCAGACTCCCTTGCAGACATTCTTTTTCTACTCCCCCGCCCCTTTCCTGCTTGTCTAAAACAGACTTCTCTTTGCCTCACCACACAATCTAGCAACTGTTACTGCCAAAGCTACCTCCTCTGCTACTACAACCATCCGAAACAGCATTCCTATATACTTTGGCTTTATTAAATCTCCAACTCAGTTTCAAACCTTAAAAAAACCACCACAACAAAACAAATCAAAACAAAACCCCCTTCTTTCTCGACTTGCTTATTAAACTTAAATCATCATAATAATACAGTAAAGGGTGAAAGACCTTCATATCTGTGTTAGGAACACAAAATTGGAAAGGATCTCCTGCATCACTGACAGCCACACACTATGGCTTGTGCCCCTCTCGGATACTCCTACTCATGAACTGACTGTGCTCTGTCTTAAAAGACTAGTGAGGCATTTTGAAATCCCTGGTGTACAAATCCCAAAGAACAAAATAAGGTTAGTCTTAGAGGAAGAGCTGGCAGTGCTACCTGTTATTAAGGCTGCCCACATATTCCCATAACACCATGTCTTCAATTCTTCTAACTTTGCCGGAATTTAACTGTTTGAACTGATTTTTTTTGGCTGTTAATATGTAAAAGAGTGTGAGGCAACCAGAAAGTTTCAGGTGTTTCTAGAAGGTGGCAAAGAAAGCAAAACATTGTGACAGAGAAGAGTAAGACCAAGAAAGGAAGATAGCAAAAGATGAAGAGTGGGATGAGGAAGGAAGAAAGGAAAAGTGGGAGTTGGGCACAGAAGATTAAAACTAGCTGGGAAGAGTGATACTCAGGTAGGGAATATGAACTGAAACCATTAGGAAATTGGAAAACAGGAAGCAGCTGACAAAAAAGAAAAATTCATCAAAGTATATGGGGATGAGATCTAATAATCAGTAATGCAAAAAAACAGAGAAAAGGGAATGACTGAAAAAAAACAAATCTGGGAGAATGCTAAAATTCTACATCTAAATAAGAAGAGGACTGAACTGTGAACCAGTGGTAGCAGCAGATTAATGGAAGCTAAATTTGAGGAGTATGGACAACAAGAAACATGGGAAATGCTATCACCTCTTGAATAAATATGAGGGTGCTACTTGTAAGACTGCAGGACAACAAATTGAGAAGGTGCAAAAAAGTAAAATCACTCAGAAATACCAGTCCCTCCTAGATGGCTTCCATGTTTGTATTAAAACTCTAAACTGCTGAATGAAGTGCTTTTGCTACTTGGAAATACGAAATTCCCTGACAAAATTGCTCATCCTCTTCTGACAGCAGTTGGCAAGAGCACCGACAATTTACCAGTGCTGTAAATTTTCCCCAGTAGCTCAAGCAGCAAAACACCGAAATTCAGGACTCAAAAATACTGTTTGAAGCATTTGGAGACTTTAGCATAGCATGTACGCAGAGGCTGACAGTGTTTCCCAGCTAATCCTTATTCTATTTGCTATTTGATTTTGCTTTGTAACATCCTTAATACAACAGTGTTTTTACATTGTTTACACAACTGTGGTTTTGTGAAATTACACCTAGATCATTCTCTTTTTCCTCTTTAGACAACCTACTATTTATAACAAATATTTTGGAACTTTAGTAATGATGACAATAAATATTCTTAGCCAAAGATCACTATTTACCTCCACCATTAGTTAAGACTGTGCTCCCTCGGTTTTCTTGATACTGACTTTCTCTTCGCAGTCTCTGTTCTTTAGTGATCTCTGCCACACGTAAAGGGAGATCTGAGAACTCATCTGTTGGCTTTAGAAAACAAATAGTGAAGTCAAGAAACACTTTTTGGAAACATCATCTTGTAAGCTACTACCTCTTGATTTGTGTTTTTACTTCAACTGTCCTGTTTTGCAACAACAAAACACATAAGTTAAAGCAAAATATGGCTACTGAGTATTGTTTTTAAAAACCCACATATTTAAGCTTTCCTAAAAAAAACCATCTTGCCTACAGTTTTGCCTGCAGTATCTACAAGTGCCTGAAAACTTCCCAGGATGGAAACTCCTGGAAAACTCTCAAAAACCACGCTAGGAGTGCAAGCAGGTGTACGGAATATAGCCCACTGAAATGCTTTAGGTCTTGGCTACTGCCTTTTCTAGCTGTCCCAAGAGGAAGAGGGAGCTTCTTCCCAGGAAGAATGATGGATGGTCTCCTTGATAAGAGATCCCATTTTCCTGCTTCTAAATGGCAAGCATTTTATTTTTAACATTTGAAACATGCTGCAAAGAAAGAAGGTGAAATTTCTGTCTCATTTCAGAAGCTTAATTTTCACATTCAGATTTATTTTAGTGAATCAACTACTGATGAGTAATTGTATTTGACTCAACATTGTAATATGATACAGTTACAAGCTTTTTTAAAAATGAGGAATACCATTTTCCCCATGTTTTACGCTCCAGTAAATTCATCTGTCATGCACTGTTTTATACATTTCTCTTATTACTTCCAACTTTATGTCCATCCCATATAAAATTATGCTTTTTTTTCTCCAATAAAACAAATAATTTCGGCTCAAGGCAACTTGCACACTAGCATATACATGTTATGTATTGAATATACTTCCAGATCTATACTTATTAGTTCTTTTTGTACAGTACTGCACTCAACAAATATAAAGCTGCAACACTTACTTCATTCCCTGACCATCTTTTGTCTCCGCTGTCGACACTATTGAAGCCAGAATCAAGTGCTCCATACGGCCGGCTGGAATAGAGTTCCTCATGGCTGTCAAACATACAGTTTTAGTTACTGTAATATAACAACCACCAAAAGCTTCTCAGCTATTACAGAACAAAAGCAGAATAAGTCACCGAGCACAGTTGCTGTGTGTTCAGAAGCTCAGCATACTAGAAAGTATCATACTGCATTTGCCATATAGAAATCGAGGCATGTGCTTACAAACACACTCACCAGTCAGCTGCCCACCTGCCACTGCGCAGTATTTTAAGAGCCAATCTGATCCAAAGTATATATCCGTACTTCAAACATTTCCCAAGCAGAAATTATGACCAAGGAAACTGCAAAGTGCTCTCTTATTTCAGTGTTTAACAAGTCAAACTTTAATTTTTCACTATTCATGTTTTGGTTGAAAAACACTGTCCCACAAACTTTTTCATAAAAAAGTGTGAGCTCATGCAACATTACTAAAAATATAAGTATACCAGAATATACTACTTCTACACCAAAGAATGTGAAATGTATTACATAACTATCTTCTGTATCATAATCACCTAAGAAACTGTGCAGTACACTGGACAGTATTGCAAATGATTCATAATATAACAAATATAGAAGTATAATTTTCATCTACAGAGCCTGACTTTGTCAATGACCTGTCTAGACAAAGGCATTAGACAAGTGCCTGGTGTTACAATACACACAACCAAAAAGCCATACAGTTCTTCTCTAAGTTTCTGGGCTCAGAAACTACATAATTCAGCAGTACAGCCATCACAGATGTCAAGTTTGGCAACTGCTGCAGATAACTACAGTAAAAGAGACAATGGGACTTGTCTGATCCACTGCAGATGGCATTTCACAATGGCTCAACTGTCCTGCTGGCACTCCATGCCCCAGGGAGAACTGCAGCAGTAATTACTACATAATACACAAGGAAGAATGAATTTCAGGAAGCTAATTGCTTCACCCCATCATAACTAAATTGCAGGTCATTTTCTCACTGGTATTGCTCTCAAGTTGTTGCTCCCACTAAAATCCCCTTTTCAGGAAATACTTATTTTCAAATTACTGTTATTATTATTATTATTTATGCAGCACCATATGCATGCATGGGACTTCGTAGAACAGTGACAGACTATTATGCTGGGAGATTTTAATTTTCAGAGAGATATAAAATAGCAAAAAACTAAGAGGAGGCATGGAGGGCTACAGATGAGAAACGTTAGGCTATACAGCTGCTTCTATGCAGATCTAGATGCTGCAAAGGTACACCAGAAGACAAGCTTTTGTACCTGCATGGAGTTGTGATTAACTCAAAGGAGTTCCACCTTGAACAGAAAGATCATCTGCATAATAAGCCCCAGCAAGAAATAAGGGGAAAGGAAAACCAACTCCCTTCTCTTGGGTGGGGAAGAAAAAAAAAAGACTATGAAATCACCCAGCGCAGTTAAAGTATCACTAACAATAGAACCATACTTTTGCTAACAGTTCACATTGTTTAAATACTGGATTAAAAACATGATTCAGAGAAAATTAAAATCCATCTGCAGTATAATTCCATTTTAAATGCACCAATATTTTTGGAATCTCTTGAGAACCCTGTTTTAAGTTGAACAATTATTCTGAAATGAAGAGCACCAAAGTTATTATTTGGTTACATCTCTAAAATAGAGAAGTATTTTGATACAAATTTTCTTCTTTTAGCCTTCCTTTTCCATTATAGATTTTGAAAAGCTAGCACTAAGGTTATCTGGAACTTCAAAAATTTATAATCACTGTTGCCAGGACTCTTCTCCTTTTTAACATGAAGGCTGCTTTCTGTCTCTTCAGCTCTCATGTCTAAAACAACTATTCAATGTTGCAGACTTTACACATTTATAATCATACAGCACCGGGGAGCTATGTAAGTCTTGAAATCAAGGGATGAGAAGCTAGATGCCTGGTAAGGCCAAGAGCCAAAAGAAAGACAATACTTGCCAACACTTCAAAGACACAGCTCCAAAGCCACACTAAAACACGTATTTTTACCTCCTGTAAGAAAGAACAGTTGCCCGAGTTCCAGAATATCCACTACAGTGGTTCATGCATGAGTACTTCGTGTTTTAAACCCTCTAGCTCCAGACTATACCAGTCTGCCTCAGTGCCAAAAGAACTGTTACTCGGCTTGGGCAGTTCTGCCTCCTCTCAATCCCATTCACTCCAGCACAAACCCCAGCTGCTGTGAACCGTGGTGCTGCGAATGAGAGACTGGCTGCAGCACATCAAAACTCGCTGCAAGATAAATTTCACACAACTTTTGTTTAGGAAAGGACTGTAACATACAAGGTTTCACTCTGGTAAGAGAGTTTGACATAATTTGACAAGGCTAAAACAAGTAACTAGCTGCACTAGGACCTCCAAACCACAGTTTCTGCCATAATGTTTCAGAGTGCCTTTTTTTATTAGCACTATTAACAACTTAGTTATTAAAAAAATTTTGATCAACAGTGAACTCACAGCACAACTCCAACTTCTTTAAATTTTAAGAATCTCTACCACTTGGTTTCAGCTTCTTAACCTTCATGGTATTTCACCTAGCTTATCAGATAAAACAGCTACAAAGCCTCAGTGTACTGACTGATATCTTACTTCTGTTGGTCACCTTTGAAGATAACAAACATAAAGCTCTTGTGACTTGCCTGGAAATATTAACTATATTGTAGATGAATGCTTTTATTTCTTTCATCCCAAATTCCAGAAGAATATAATAATATAATAATCCTCTCTTCCACTGGATCATTCTAGTATTTTCTCCTAACTTTCTCAGGTCCATGGACAGTTTTTCCATATGTACATGAAGACAGGAGGAATCACGTGCAGCACTAAAGGTCCTAAACAGCACGGTAAAAAGAAATAATTCTACCTCCAAATCTTATCTCCTCTTGGGGACAGAAATACAGCTAAAGGAAAGACAGCTGGAGCTCATTTCATATGGCTGAATCTGGAAGCAACTCTAGAGAAAGCAACCTCAACCAGTTCTGCGCTTTTTTTTACATTCATAATTCCAAGCTATGATTAAAATAAATTTATTCTTCTCATTTACAAAAGCAATTAATTAAAGCTTTCATAGTAATATACAACTACAGCCAACAATAAATCAGTAAATAGATAGCCCACTGATTTTATTGTAATTTCTCTTAAAAATAAACAAACTATGCTAAACAGATCATGACATTTTATCATTTGGGCCTTTTCAGTAACAGGACAGAATCCCCAGTATTATGCAGAGACCTTCTGCAACAACTTATACTCTAGGAGACTGCGTAACGCTCATAAAATGCTCATACGTTAACCTCATGTAAAAAAATAATTTAAGACATTCAGTGCTGATGAGGAATCCCTCTGTCAGTCCCTCATGCAAATTCTTCTTCACAAATCTGACTCATGATGATTTATTGTGAGGCTCTCTTGATTCATATTTTATTGTTGCTAAGACAGCTGTCTTAGCTAAGACAGCTAAGACAGTTGCTAAAGTACATCCTTTAGCAACTTATTCTTCTACACCTTATTGCCACCTTCCAAGATGACTAAGGTAATTTTTATATATATTTAGTTTCTTACTTCACTGACTCTCTTTCTTTTATATCATGTAACAGAAATAAATCTTAACTCCTGCTTTTCTCTAGACATCTTAATTTAGCAGCTGATACAGCTGACTGTTCCAATATTTGTGTTACAATGCTGAGCGATAGGGCCAAGTGAAAGCCTGCCAAAACCAACAGTTTACTAATGGGGTGGAGATCAGCATTTACACCTGCGGTTTGAGCACAGTAGTTATAAAATTCTGTACAAAGGTTAAAAATCACAGCAGGGGTATACTTCAGTAAGTGTGTGGAGAATATTAAGATCGTATAAACTGAATACACGTTAACAACATGAGAAGATGCCTCCTGTACTGCGAAGATACCAACACTCTCTTACTGTATAACAACTCATTGCCTTTACATGATATTGCCCAGGTTTTCTTCTGAACTGCTCCTTGCTTCTTATAGTGATACCTTGTTAGAATGCATGAGTTAACACAAACAGTATTCTCCAAAGCCAGCTCCATCAATGCACTTACCAAAGAGCAATCCTTGGATCTATTTTTTAGAAAACTCAGACTGACAAAATTTTCCTGAATGTCATCAAAACTAGGAATTTGAGATTGTGCCAAACTTACCAAGATCCAAATCCCATGGGTCTCCTATCATAGTCAGGCAAGTCTGGAGCTATCTTGCATGCTTCTATGTTCAGGTATTTAAATATGTGAATTTTTCCTTTTATGCAGATCTTAAAAAAATACAATTACATAAGTATAATTTAAGAATACATATTGAAAGTACTCTATAGACATTTAATCTGTAGTTGAGAGTAATAAATGAGCACACTTATGTCAACCAATGCATCTTTTCCTCTAATCTCACTGCACTTTAGAGAAATGGCTACAGGGGAGCATCACGGGATGCCTGTGATAGACAAATGGAAGCTGTCCTCCAAGTACATCTGGTCTGCATGCAACTTTGTCAGCTGGATGCTGAAATTTCATCATGCAAACAAGACACAAGCATTTACAAGTAGTAGAATTTATACCCTTGGCATCAGAACAGATGCATCCCACCCATGCCCAGCTCTGAATGGCAGTGGCAGACTGCCAAAGCAAGCTCAAATTTAAAGTGAATGAAGCAAGTAACAGCTGTCTTTGCTTTCAAAAGGGAGGCAAAACCCTATTGAAACTACAGGTCTTAGCAAGTGCCACTCTTGACTCAGAAGCAGCAGATCACAGTAGAACCTGTAACACTCCAGGGCTTATATACCCACATTAAAAATCAAATTAGTCACTGGCCATAACTGCAGTTTCTAGCTCAAAGGCCAATTTGAGCACTCTGCTGCAAAGTGGCACTGAGGCCTCAATTGAAATTTCAACATTTGAGTGAAACAAAATTGCCTAACAGACCTTCCTCTCTCCTCCTCCGAAAGCAGAAATGTTCAGCTAACATTACTACAATGCTAACAGAGGAATTCTTAGTAATATCCCACAGGATACTAATGCAGTAAAGCAAGAGAAGAAAAAGGGATTTTTCAAGCTGTGCTGTTTAACACTTCGAGAACATACAATTTCTTTAACGTCCTCTTGTTCTTAAATAAAGTTTGTAGTATAATCCTTCAGTTTATAACTTCGTTCTGCCCTTTTTAGTTGAACTAGTCATCTGAATTCCTCACTGCAGTTTACCTGTGCAGGGGGTGACTGGAGAGGGTTGTTCTCTAACATGATGGTCTGCAGATGTCTGAGGTTTCTATAACAAACTGGTATTGTTGTTATTTTATTGCAGGAGAAATCTAATCGAATCAAAGGCAACTCAGCAAGCTCTGTAGGTAGAAAATAAACATGCAATTAAGCAGATTAAAATAGTATAAAAAAGCAAGAGTATAAAATATGTGTTTTACAAAATAATGAAGTGTGCTGCTTCTAGCTCTCAGGGGAAGAAAAAGGCATTGAAAATAAAGGAACGCTTGAAGTTTACGCTGTTATCACTCACAGCCTTTATCTCACCTTCAGGTAAATGCACCAAATTATTTCTTCTGACATTTAGGTCCCTCAATGATTCCAAATTGCCAATCTGTGGAGGTATTGTCTGTATTTCATTACAGCTCACATCCTACAAAGTAAGAGTAAAGAACAAGTTACCACTGACTGGTAGGCTTCTGTTCACTAAAATATGTAGCAGTTTATTTTGGGACTGAAAGAAAAAGACAACTGTTTTCACCTCAGATCCTCATATTCATTAAATCTCATTGCCGATGTGAAACATTATTCTTATTTTAACTACATGGGGAAATAAAAGCTTTAAAAGATTAAGCATTCAGATGTAGAAGTTTATTTCAAGTTAATCTCATTCAAGTTATTCCATATTATTTGAGAGAGCACAACTTGCTACATAAAGGCTTTTTGCCAGAAACAAATGCATTAAGAGTTCTAATTCCATCCAGCCTTCCTTCCAAAACCAGGGAAGACTCTTAGTTAAATTGATATGGATCATTTGCTCTCCAGCACAAGGCATTTTCCCCTCATATAATTTTTTTTTTTAAATTTCCAAGTATTTCAAACTGTTTTCTAACACCTCTATACAATGTCAAAACATAGTTGGAGATACTAGGGCAGATTGAAATCTTCCTTAGGCTAAGAGCAGATTTAAATAACTAGTCATTGGATGTGACTTGTCAAGTGACCGGTTTACAATCACGAAGTTCTCAGTAGAATGAGAAACAGGATGCTGATCTTGCGCATGCCCAGATAGCATCCTAATTCCTGCATTATTTTGATCAGTTTAAAAAATTTTTTTATTTCTTCTGAAGCACCTCCGAACCTATTAAACACACCAATTAAAAATGAATAGTTAAAAAATAACTGTATACTCACAAGCTCTGTCAGCTGTCTGAGCTGTCCAATTTCTTCAGGTATTGAAACCAACTTATTATTACTCACTATCAAAACCTTTAGCGGTAGACTGCAGAGGTGTACTGGCAATGTTGACAGCTGGTTTCGACTTTTTGGACAGAAAAACCCCAAAATCATCAGAACTCTAATGAGAAATCACCTCACATCTTAATGCAATGAAAGACATATACAAAAAAAATCACCCACCATTTAGATGATCAACTCAGTTTTTAAATTATTACTGTAAAAGCAGTTCCAAGAAGTCTTTCTTCATTACTTGCTTTATCTAGTCTGAACAAGCTCTGAATGTCAACCACCAAACCTGACTGGATGCTTTCAAACCCAGTGTTGGGGAATATAATATTTTCATGTCCTTTCACGTGCTTCTGATACTAGCCACTCTCTGTCACAAATGACTATGTTTCAACAGGGTGCAAAAGCCTTTTGGAAAGGTGGCACTGCAGGCCAAATACATACAAAATGCCACAGAGAAAGTTATTACTTACTCAATTAGAAATATACTTTAAATATTCAGTAAGTCACATGGGTCAAGAATCTTGTCATGATGGATTTCACTATTCCAAAATACAGTCTTGGACATTTCATAATAAGCTACTATTAAAGCAAATATGAGGTCATAGACTGGACTGTAACCTCAGGTGAGAATCAGGCAGGATGAGAATGGATTGTAAAAGAAAAAGATCCACTTTAAAAATAATAAACATCGCAAGGAGCATTAACTGGATGATTAGAAAGTTATTAGGATCTTAACTAAGGTTTTGATCAGGTGTTGACATTTGCTGCTATATCATTTCATGCTTGAAACCTGTATTTCCCCACTATTAAAGGAGAAAAAAACCCAAAATACTGAGCAGTATATGAACCTAGAGTAGCTTTTAAAAGGATAGTAATTGGACTGCGCCTATTAAGAGATCATAGCAACAGAAAACCCAGACCTGATTCACATCCTATTCCTACAATTCTCCCCACCCATAAAAAAAAAGAAAATACCGAAACACAAGCATACTAAATTGGCAAAAGTGTAACACCAGAAGGAAATAGCCTGAAGCTCTTCTTGACTGATGTCACTGCTAATTTGTGGCAAGAAACTTTTCCACATCTCTTAAAAGGCCTTCTACAAATGGAGGATGCTGTACACAGTGGAATTTCATCAACAGGCTAAGTTACAGCAATTAGTTTTTAATGCTGGCAGAGAAGTGCTAATGCTTGAGAAAGATCTTTAAAAGCCACTGGCACAGTGAAGGTAAAGAGAAATTGCACAAGCCTTATTCAGCTGCTGAGAGCTCAATTTGTAAAGACTATCCAAAAGCTACAACCTTTTTTTTCAGTCTGCATGCCTCTGATCCACATGAAAACTACTGGAATTTATTTTGTGAGTCCTTTAAATTGGAATTAGCTTCCTTCTTCACACTCCCTTCTACCAATAGTTGCTTAATCCTTGTGTTCCCTGATCCACCTAAATGGGTAAGACTGGTTCAGGTTGCTTCAATTCAATACACATAGAGATATATATAAACACATACATACAATGTAACAACTTGATGATTACACATCATGTTAACATTACTTATGGATGCATCAAAATTTATAAACCTAGACTAC
This sequence comes from Tringa solitaria, assembly GCA_026413425.1. NCBI lineage: Eukaryota > Metazoa > Chordata > Aves > Charadriiformes > Scolopacidae > Tringa > Tringa solitaria. The sequence continues at coordinate 11,712,523 of JAOXJM010000052.1, forward strand.
TTATGCTAAAGCAAAATTTCTAAGACAATCGTTACCTGATATTCAGAAACGTTAAAGACTGTAAGTTCAAAACAGCCTCTGGGATGTATCGAATGCAGTTCTGGTACAAGTTAAGACTCTCGAGGGAAACAAAGTGACATGCTTCTGCTGGGAGCTCTGACAGTCTGTTCCGTGACAAATCTAAAGGAAAGGTAAAAAGAAGCATTCAGTAAAGCTATCTTCAAACTTCACGAGGACAAGTATTGTCTGTGTATTCCCTGTCACTGTGGGAACAGTTGAACAGGAATCAACCTGCAAATTTTTCTAGATCATGAAGTGACTCTCAAAATAAATCAACATATTTTAAAATCTTACAGCCACAACAAGAAAAAGAGAGCCAGATGCAACATCCACGCTTTCATATCCTGGACTGCCTTGTACTTAGAGGAAGCGGTTTAAGATGCTGGAAGTCCAGCTTTAAATCTCTGTTCCAGGACCATCTTTAGCTTATGGAGTTGGTATTGGGTGAGCAGTGTCCTAGTCAGAAAATCAGAAAGTACTTCTCTCCCAGCCCCCTGCTAAGGTACTCTCTGCTACATGGAAATGTCAGCTTCAAATTTCTAGTGTAAAATATAGACTTCATATATATACACACATATTTATAGGAAACAGTTCCAACAGGGGAAACACAAGGCACATACCTTAGATGAGCCTTCTATACTATAGCCAAAGCATTCCCTCCTTCAGAGGGACACCAGTTCAAGCCTGTAATCTCAACCAGTCAATGGAAGGATTTTCCATAAAGGGTCTTCCCAGCTGCAGAGAAACACTCTGCTTGCTGCTATCAGTAAGGTTTACTGCTTCTTTACGATCATAAATTCCTTGCTTAGCAAAAGACAAAAGTTTAACCAAAACTACTACCAATTGTTTGTATTTGAGGAATCAGTATTTTCCCTTAGCTAGTTCCAATTATGAGCCTGTATGTATAAAATATCCATTAGTGTTACTCTCCTTCAAGAGTAAAAGCCACATTATGACAAATAATGCAAACGGTTCTTTTTTCTTTAAAGGTCAAGGGAAGCTCCTGCTTATAAATGCCAAAGGACAGTTCTCACAAACACACATTAACAGCTCCTGCTTCCTAACACACCCAGCTCTTAATTCTGACAGGAGTTATGCTCACATCAAGAGCACCTTGTGTCAGCAAGGAATTCCTATAGAGATACCACCTGTTTAACAAACTGATGCTTCACCTTTGCTTTTTTAAGGGAGTGCAGACATTCATTGTAAAAACCCATCTAACCTGAATGGGTGTCATGAAAGATTAAGAAAAAATTGCAAATTTAATTGCTGTTTTCTTTATTTGTTTTGAATTTCAATTTGTCCTCATCAGTGTAAGAGGATAAAAGCTCCCACCCCAAAATATATAAAATAAATTGACACAGGAATTTCTGTATCTTTAGTTCATGAATGACCCACCTAATAAAGATTACTTTGTAAAGACTGGCAATGCAGATGTGTCTTGTCTCTTGACTTTTATTTTTTCTTTAAAGGGAAGTTTTTATAGAGTAAAAAAAAGTCCCCATCAAGGGTATCCTGCCTACAACTGTTCCAATGTACGCTGCATGAAGTTGCCCAAGGAAAAGAGGTCACTCTGAGCACAGCTGGAACTGACTCTAGGTCTATATCTCGATGCTTAGAACAAGTCTCAAGCTAACTAATAACCAGTAATTAAAAATCTCAGTAGAAAAAAGCACTATGAAAAACTTTGTAGAGAAAAACCTCCAGAGGTACTTTAATATACAAGTGGGAAGGAACTGTATTATCCAATCTATGGGTATGACTGAAGCTAACTACAGCAGAGGCTGCGATACATAGGAAGTTCAGCAGATATTGCATGGTGCACACAGATAAGAAAACATGAAAATCATGGAAACTTCTAATCCACCAATACAAAAAGATTACATGGAACATAACATAGTTGTCTGTTCAGCAAGGAGTATTAAAAAAATATAAATTAAAATTTGGACTAAGTGCTTCTTCCCAGGTTGTGCCAGCTTCAAATGTGACCTCAACTTAAACTTGTCCGAACCTGATTTTAAAAACCAACCAGTTTAAGTTAAAGTTTCTAACCACCTCTAACAGGGGTAGCTAAAACTACAAAATAATAGAATTCATCAGCATTAACCTGCATTGCATAGCTAGAATTAATTGCCTCGACATAAAAGTTTGAGTTCTTTGTCTCCTATTTCTGTTTGTCTTCAGAAAGACAACATTTTTCCCCCTTTTTTCTTTTCTTCTAAGAGCAAAAAAACCCTGCACCTAGAGACTGCTAAAGACAGCTTCCCTAAACAACCTAATCTTACCATATGCTCATCCAGATAAAACATCAGATAGATGACTCAAATGCAAAGAAAGACCAGAGTGATGGATCCTGCTTCCTGCTACTGACAAATCCGATTTTTTCTTACCTCTCTTGCTTGTCCCAGGCCCTTCATATTGTCATAGTTCGTGGGAAACTCTGATTGGAATTAAATACAACAGGTTTTTTTGATCACCTCACCACACAGCCCCATAAACCCCATGCCAGCACCAGTGCAGGTAGCAGAGTCCCTTGTTCTGGTGGTGGGGATTACCTTTGCTGGTTTAAAGAACACAATGGACTCCAGCCTAAGTGGAAACAGCAAATGAATCAGACTGACCAGAACCTGATTAAGAATATGTATATACTAAAGGAGTCAATAAAGTAACTGTGTAAACCCTGCAGGGACACAGCATACATTTTCAAGGGAATTTATGCAATGGACACTTATTTTGCACAAGCCATCTCCTGTAATACACTAGTCTGTCCTCGGGTTTCTTCTGCTTTACTTCCATAATTTAATTCTCATTAATATTTAAGTGAAAATGACAGCAAACTTCAACCCTCCTCTCCTCTAAGTTCTATAGCTGCAGTAGATTTAAAGCAGAGTAATAGTGCTGAAACTCTGCAACAATATGATGTCCAAAATTGCGACATTCCCATTGGGATCTCTCTTGTACCAACATTATGGTAAAATGTAACAGCAGAAGAGTGATTTCCAAACAAACATACTGTCCCAACACAAATAAAAATTATGTATCCTGAAAAATTTCAAATAAGTGCAGCAAATCATAGTATTTGTAATCACTGAAATTATCTGTGATACATACAACTTGCCATAAAGTTTCACGGTACAGTTGTATGCTTCCATGTAAGAAATGGAAAAGGATGCAAATTATTTCAGAGTTGACAAGAAACAAGCAATAATAATTTAGAAAAAATACTTAGCTTCCACATTGACTAGATGTTTAAACACCTATTTAATTTAAAGAATTACTCCAACATTGATTCACCTACAAGGTGTAAGTATTTTTCTTAGGAAAGGATGGAACTGAATTCCACCACCTACCCCACAATCTACTCCTTCAGCACACAGCTGCGCTGGCAGCGTTTGTTTTAATACTACCCATTTAAACAAAGAAATAGGCTTCCCAAGTAATGAGCCATATTTTCTGGACGAAGAGTCACAAAGAAAAAGTTTCTTTCAACACTGTTTTGGAAAGGGTTTAATCACAAACAAAAGAATTCTCAATTGCTTTTTGTTTCACTTTATCTTATCAAGGAACATTTAAAACCTACTGTTTACACATTGTTCAGACCATAAGGCATGGAGCACTAGTAAAGAACTTCATATATTCGGAGCTATGATGTAGTATTTCTAAAGAAATAACTCCCTGCAAAATAACATTAGGTATGAAGAAACGAAAATACTTATTTTTAAACAACAAATGAGCTCATAGCATGATGGAAAAGAGACATCAAAGCTGGTTAGCAGCAATGACTAAGTTTTTCCAGACTTCCCTCAACCTACAGTGATTTTTAAAACTTGGCGTTTCTGTTTCGTAGTAGAAATTCAATGGAAAGAGGATTAAATCTGAGCTGAACTTTCATGCTGCAGTATAGTCTCTTAAATCATTCAAAATGGGTCTAACCAACTACAAATTTGGTTAATAAGATTGCAGCATTTTTACTCACATGATGGCCCTGAGAATGCTATCTTATACACAGCATCGGTGATTTCATGTGCTAAGAGGGAGGGTCTGCCAGCACCATAAAAAACGGCAAGTGCTAGAAAAAAAAGACTGTAAAACAGGAATACCTCGAGAATTAGACAGAAGCAATATATGATAAAACACAGTGTGAATTCTTAACCTGCAAATGAAGAACTGCTTTTGGTTATTTACAGCCCCCCCATCTTGCTCCCCTTGCAAATCTCCAACAAGTACTGACACTTCCCAAAGTCCCAAGCACAGCATCCCTAAGACTCAGTAATATTTTCGATTTTGGCCAATTTCTCTGGAACCCTCCCCCACTCCAGAAAGCATACCTTAAATGGGACCAGAATCGGGGCAGAGAGTACAGCAGTCATTGTATGAAACAATTCAACAACTCCATCCTCTTCCCCACCTTCCTCCTAAAAATATCTGAATGAAAGGAACAGCTCTAACAAAACCAGGAGAGAAGTAAAGAAAAAAGCACTCCAGTGACTGATTATATATTTACATAAAAGCTATCCCTGCAGTACAGCAGTAGCTGGTGCTTTTCCAGAAAAAAAAGTGGGAGTGAGGTAAAGGAAAAAAAAAACCTAAGGTATTTTACTGAAAATATTTTGCCAATTAAGACTTGTTTTAGTGATATTCTTCTGCTCCTGTATCCATATCTGTTCAGCAACAACCAGAAAATAAAAAGGTCTTATAGTACAAATTATTGTGCAAACCAAAATTTGTGCAGATTTCTTTCCATTTCTCAGAAAAATGACAGAATGTTGCTGTGAGATAATTTTATATATTTTTTTTTTTTTACAAATATTGTATCATGAATTAAGAAGCAATTGATAACTGTTAAATCAACCAAGGAATAATGAGCATGATGCAGATTATTTGCTTTAATATGTATGTACACACCCTTGCTGCTTGACATACCATAAAATGGAAAGAGTGAACAACTAATTCCCCCTGCCAAAAGCACGAACGCTGAATTTCGCTATGAATGAGCAGGAGCGAAATACGGATATTATAATTTGAACTAGGATTGACTTGTTTGTGTTCACATTTCATGGGTTAAAATTACCGTTGCCAGAAAACTGCTTTAAAAAAGGTTCTTCTAGCCTGCTAAAAATGGATGTGTTTCCTTGAAGGCAAGATCATGTGGAATTTTGGCAAAGGGGAAGCGTTCTTTGGAACTAAGCTCTTTGTGAAAGATAAAAAAGCCAACAGTACAAATACAAAATGAGATCTCAGAGCAGAGTCAGATCACTGACCTTTTCCATCTTAATTGGGATTCCACTCAGAAAGCCAGCAAATCCAATGTTAAAAGCGACTAGAGAATACACTTTGTTCAAAATTGCATCATTTGGCATGAAATGAAAACTCTTCCTGCTCAGAGAAGAATGTTCTAACATCAAACATTAGCAGGGCTGTGTTCACACATCTTTAACTTAAGCTATAACACACGTTTTGTCTCCAAAGGAAAATTACTGATGCATAAAGATGCACTGATTAAGGTACGGGGTACTTTAACTCACTATGAAGAGAGGGAGCTATAGCTCAACTGTTGCTGGCACTCAAACGAGCTGGGCGGTGGTGAATTCCAATTCATCATGAGATGCTAATGTGATCAGTCCACTAATCCTGTTGCGATGGGAGTACGCTTTGCCTCTCCTTCCAATTAACTACGACAATGAAGGCCAGTTCTAGGCCTGGCCTGTGCTACAAAATTTTGCTGATAAAAATCTGCCTTTTGTCACCAGAGATCTGCTTGCGTTTGCCACACACATTTAATTTTAATTTTTTTTTTCCTTTTTAAATGCAAACCAGCAAAGCCTTGGTTTTTGGCCATCTGTTCAAAACCAAAGTCAGCAACCACCATAACACCCGCTGGCAAAACGCTAATGTAAGAGAGATTGTGACATTATGTCAGCAGCTGTAAACTGTGGGCTCCCACCCATGATGTATCATGTCTTCTATAACAACCCAGTTGCAGCTGTGTGACATCAGCTGCAAATGTGCTGCAGTGATGCAACAATACCGCTATCTGTGAATTAATCTGAATCCTGACGGTGACACTGGCTGCTACACACTGCCCTCAACTAAGATGACTTCATTTGAAAGGCAAGAAAACATTCTGTTCTCCCTAAAACTATGAAGCAGGCATCGTAACTTAAAAGCAAACTCACGGTTTTCCTTTTATACCAAACAAATCCAGGATATATTAGCTTGCAGCTTACAGACAAAAATGTATTTTCATACCAATAATTAGATAAGCCAATCAATGACCAGGAGGCTGACAGCCAGTACAGTGACAGAAGGAAAAAGGCTGAATGAACTGCTGTAAGAGGACAAAGTACAGCTGTTCAAGAAGAAATAAGTTCAAAATCTGGAACTGTGTAAACAGACTTGTTTCTTTTTTTTTTTCTCTTCAAATACACAACTTAAAGATCAGAAGCAAACTCCCCAGTTTCACAATGATAACAACAAAACCGCAATCACCAGCTTCTCATAAAACACTGAAGAATATCCTTGAGGTAGTTGATGTAATCTCACAGATATGGAAAGCAGCTCACCTGAACAGCTCATTTACAGCTACTGCTCCCAGGAAATTAACTGCTTAGGTTACAGGTATCTTTCAGATAACGTCACTGAACAGGTCTTTTGAGGAACTTGGTGCCATTTGATTGCTCAATTATGACATTTAGAATCAACTCTATTAGAATGATTACTCACATTTCCAAACACATTGTTATATAAACTTTAACTCTACTTTTTGTTTGTCATTCATTCTATTAACCAAATAAATTCACGCATATTGATCCCAGTCTTATGAATTGTTTTCTTCCACCTCCCAAACATCTCAGAACTTGAAATGAAAATCTGAGAAGACCAATGCTTGTGATCCTGTTGATTTTTAGGAAACATTCCTATATAGCTACTGAAAGAAAAGAAATGAAAGCACAACCCTAAGCAAATGAGCTACTGGTATCATTGATTTCTTGCACAAGAAAATTAGAAATCATTATAAAAGAATACCTTTGTGATGCAATTCTGATGCTGTTGGTTTCTGTACTCAGTACCTGGGAATGTTTTTCTTTCTAAGCACTGAAAATGTTGGCATCCTTTGGAGCTTCATTTGACACCTGGAGGATTTCCTGACACAGGAGGGGTGATTTTACCTCTTCCTGCCTGCTGTGATACAACACTACCACTTTTATCATACCCTAATTTAAAACAAACCTCAGAAATGTCATCTCCTGACTCACCTCCTACCTGCCAGTCCTGTCAAACCTGAACTTTTCCCAATTATTCTGCCATGTATCTAAGATACACTTCTTGTACACCTATTAAGTTAAGGTGGAAGAAGGTGGCATTTACTGAACCAAAATGAGGCCATTCCTTCTTTGTTTTACCTAGGTAATGTATATTCCTGACACAACAGCACCACTGCCCAAGCAAGAATACCTGATAACAGGGATAACGAAGACTATTTTCACCAATTATTTTTGTAGCCCTGTAATGAAATACATCCCCCAATTTAGTGGGAGATGTCACTGCCCACGGCAGGGGGGTTAGAACGATCTTTAAGGTCCCTTCCAATCCAAACCATTCTATGATAATTTCCAGTTCCAATTTCCAATATTTCGTAAAGGAAAATCAGATTCAGACAGGCAATCTGTCCTTGAGACCACATTTCAGTTCTCAGTAGATCCATTCTGGGTCTGTATGACCACATTCCTACTTAGCAGCAGTACTAGCACCACTAAACTGTGTTTTAACCATTTCCAAGAACTAACATTTTTTAACCAAGAATCTCCAACCTGCTGGTTTTTTGCAACATTAACAGGCTGTGATTTCTGCAGTTACAGAAAATGACTGAAAGGTTAGTGGTTTCTTCCAAATGTCAAGTTGGCGGTGCTATGCCTGGAACGCAGAGGCGCTTACCGCCAAAGCCTGCTTCACCAACCTGAGAATATACTGCATGACACGCAAAACAAATTGAAAGATTACGCTTCACGCTAAAATCAGCCCTCTAGGATTCCCTGCCTCGTGCACTAAAGACAAGGTCTGTAGCTTTTAACCAAAGCTGCTTAACATTGCCCTTTGTAAAACCTGTTTCAAATCATTGCCAAATCACTGTCAAGTTTCAGATGCATGGATCAAAATTTCGCATACGCTATTTCCTCTGGCTACACTTTTATTTTGGAACATTCAATACAAATAACAAAGCTTCTTGCCAAAGGTTTTAAAAAAACAAGAAAACCCCTCAGTTCTCTGAAGAACTCTCACAAATCCCTTGCTTGAAGCAATTTTAGTGAGTGAAAACTATGGCCAAAGCATTTACCTTTTCCTTCAACAGCTAGATTACCAAATGAAACCTGGCTAGCTCTTTTGTTTTTTAACTCAGGAACATCTTAATAACAGTCACAGAAGGGAGTGTTGCAGAATCTGGCTTCCTAATTACTTGAACTACACTATTATTTTTAGCAGTAGGTTAAAACTCTTAACTCTTCTCAATTAAAAAACATTAAAATACAACATTAACCATTCTCTGTTAAGACTACAAAAATCTATGTACAAAGATGTGCAAGAGCTTTATATTTAATAAGAAAACTCAGTCATACCTGGGATCAAAGAGCAAAACAGAAGATTCTAAGCACCAACTCTCATTCTCCCTCCTTTTTTTCTTCTTCACATCATTTAATGCATATTTGCTGTACTCTAGCTTTCTGTTTTACACATGAATGAAAACCTCACAGGTGTCACCATAAAACATACTGACCAGACACAAACAAATATTCTACAGTCCTGCACTTAATGTCAGCTGCTGTGTGTCCTCTGACAAGAAAGCACATCCCAACAAAAGCACGATTTTCTTGCAGGAGTAGACTGCTTGAGTACCGCAAGAAGAGGATAAACATTCCAATCAGAATAACGCCTTGGAATACAATACTATTTCCTCTGAGAAATAATTTCATTTTCCTTTTGCAAGGAATAATATTGCCTGTTTATTAAAAATAATAAAAAACCCCAACAGTGGAAGCTATACACCACCGTTATACAGTTGTTCTTCTGTGGTCACTGGCAAACAAGGAAAACTGACAAGCTCTAGTACCTGCAAGGAACTGAGAACTCTTAATATTCAATAGACTCCAGTCACTTTTCTTCTAGTTGGGTCTAGAGCAGGGAAATCAGTAGCCCAAATGAATCAACTTGGTATGTCAGGTTTTATTTGTTTATTTTTCAATGCAGACCCTGGCTTCACAGTCAGCCACTCTAAACCAGTAAAAGGAATGAATCCTTACTGGCCATGTGTTTTCATCCCCTCCCTTGCACCAGCACTTCCGATTGTGCAGCCAAACAACCGGTTGGGTCTCGTTACTGAGAAAAAAGTCCTGCAAAAAAACAAAGCCACAAATAGTTTTCAGCCCTTCTGAGGCACGATCTGATTCATGCTGCAGTTGTGTAATCTCTAACAGCAATGTAAGGGAGAGGATGAGAATGTGTGGCGGCATGTGTAGGGAAGAAACAGACCATGACTTTTGACAGTAGCTGGGATTTGGGACTAGCTGCTTAATAATAACCATGTAAAGGCACTTTTTGTGTTCCTTAACACACACACTACTAATAAAACAGAGAGTTCTTTTCAGAGTAGTGAATACAAAGTTGCGATCAGGGATTTGTGGCCAGGTTTTGCTTTTACAGATATGTACCTGTGTACACAGCATAGTATTTTAAGGATAGCACACAGTGGATCAAAACGAACACTTCAGGAACGAGATGCAACCGTTTTTGAGATGAGCAGGGAGCAGAATTCAGTGGCTTTAAAAGGCAGGCATGATGCAGGAAGTCAGATGACCTACCAGCTGGGCCTTATGACTAGTCAGTAAACAACAGGACAGACTACAGACAGAACACAAACTGCAACTGCATGAGCTGCTACAGCAGAGATGCTGCAAAGCAGAACTGTTTATCTGTGTTTGAAAATCAGGATTAATTCTAACCCCTTCCTATGGGGTTTGGGGTTAAAAAAGTTTTTACATATGCTCTATTTCTAGAAGACACCACCACACCCCTCCAGCCTCCTCCCCAATCTTCTCTCTTCTAGCAATTTCATTCCTGTTCCTCACCAAACTTGGGCATCCAGCCAACAGCATAATCATGCTTCCAAACAACCCTAAAACTTAAAGCCAAACAAACTAAGTGAAAGTTGGAGAAGCAGTGTCGCAAGAGATCTAGCACTGAGGAAATGAACCAGAGACTCCAGCTCACCAAGTCCGGTTAAATTGGGGAAGTTCAGTTCCCCACAGGCCAGCTGCACTGCAGGTCCCTCTGTGTTGGTTTTTTTTTTTTTTTGGTGCAAAACTAGATGCACACAGTATTTAACTCCAGGGGAAGCAGCCTTTGGACTAGACCTACAAAGCTGGTATGGCAGCATACACCACTTCATTGATAAACTTGGTTTAAAGGAGGCTATTTTGATTTGACCCAAACCTACTTCTTCTTGATTTTAAATTTTTTTTTTTTAAAAAAAGTCAAATCAGAGCCTGAAACCTGCTTATCTAGCCTTTTATACTACTTTAACCAAGATAGTTTAAAATGATATCTGAAAGTCTAGGAGTTACACCCTCTGGGATCCAACTATACTGGTGTAAAATTATTACCTCTATTGGATGCTCCTTACCAGCCCTTTGCTGTAAGCTACTGATTCTGCAACGCTCGTGTGAGCATTTCCCAACTCATATCAGGCAGAAAACCAGTCAAGTTAGCTCATACGATTTTTTAAAGTTGTTTGAACTCCTTTTGAAAATTTTGCCTGAAGCTATCTTGGGGAGGACTTACATGAACTGTATCTCAAGCGGATACAGAAGGGCAGTGACTTCCTTTGGCAGCACAGTCTCCTTAGAGTAGCTGTTATCTGCACATTGACAAACAAGTTGAAGCCTTGCCTTTACAAAAAGGTTTAGAAAAAGACAGGGGAGAAGAAAGAAAACAACTTTTGAAAGGAAATCTTTAATCAGGATTTTCTAAGCAGATATTACTTGGAATTGAATCAGATCAAAGTCCTAATTACTTAAGCATTCTATTTTCTTCTAGCATTAAGCAACCATCTCAGCTAAAACAAAGGAGGCTAAGCTTGTTTTGTAAATGTTTTGCTGCAACACCATTAGTATCATTACATGGTTCAGATTTGCTGCTTTGATTTAGGCCCTCGATCCCAGCATACACAATATGAAATTTACCTTTCCTCCTGTATTCCTTCCTCATTTGTTTTTGTTTTAAGACATCTGCTTTTCTAAGTTCTCACACTCAGGATTAATGGAGAATGAATATCAGTAAATGGACATACTCCCACCAAAAGCATCAGTGCTTTCCACTATTTTTGCTTCCCACTGGCCTGAGCTGGCCTTGTCCCATATTATTCAGGAAAGACATACCCCGCTTCTATGGACTCTCTTCCCTAGTCAGGAAATAACTTCTCATTTTCTTTCACATCTCTTCACCTTCCATAAATAATTCAAGACAACTGACCACTCAAGACTGAAGTATAACTTCTCACATTCACTGGGGCGGAATTAACCTGGCTGTCACTTCGTAACTTACAGCAACTTATTCTAAGTGGTTCGGTTTGCAGCCCAAAGGAGAGATGAACCACTGCACAGACAGGAACGAATGTGGCAAAGGGCCACAGCTTCTTCAACACGCTGTGACAGCATCTCCTGAAACTATACTCAAGCTTCGTTAAACTTCAGTTGAAGAACTTCTTTCGCAGCCTCCAGTGGGAATGCTGAATCTAAAAGTCAAGCCACTTAACAGTACATATTTATAGTCTTGTTTTTAATGAAAAAGCTTGCTATTGTCATTCTAAAACTTATCCTCACATCACAGTAAACTGTATTCAAAAACACACTTCAGTACCGGACACAGTGTAGGCTGCCAACTCCAGAATAGAGGGCTGAGCTAGTGCTGGAACTGGAAGACATTTGCTCAGTAAGAGGACAGAAGGCTGTGTGTTCTACATGGTAACTTTTCATTTCCTTACTTTTGTAAGTTTAAAAAAAACCATGTTTTTCTCACAACCCAGACTGGTCAGTAAGCACTCAGAGGGCTTCAAGGTCTTTGCAGACATCATCTCCTTCCGTTCCATTTCTCTCACCTTTCCATTTTCAGATGGAAAACTTGTAGCATAAAGTATGCACATAAGGTACCGCACACACAAGAAGCTGTGTAAAACAGAGAAGACCCTTGCCAAGAAACTATACTGCACATACAACTTCTCCTCACAAAAAGGACAGAGAAATAAAAACAATAAATATTATTTCTTCCATTTCTTGGTTAGGCTCTAAGATACTATGCAAGATACCATAGTCTATAGTATAAAATTCATAGTCGATTTTCAATTATTCAGAAAAGGAGAAGGAAGGGAGAGTCAGATGACATGGATAAAGCAATACCACAGGCTAATATAAAACATAATGCAGACAGTGTACAATAAGCGATGACACTGATGACAGGAGAGTATCAAGACCACCTAGATAGCACTGAGCCAAGCTAGAAAGCCCCTGTAAGGCAGTACAGTGCCTTTTAAATAAATTTATGCTGTCCACACTGGCACTCCCACAAACAGCTTAGGTACTCCAAATAAACCTATGTTCTTGAACCACCCTGAACAATCTGTTCATAGCTATGAACAGATGAACACCTAAAATGACACCTGAAGGGACTGTCAGTGAGGAAGACTGTATTTTACTATCACTTTCCTTAAAGCTGTGCTCTGGCTTTCACCTCTATCAGTGAAAAATCTCATATACTCAGCAATTACAATGGCTCTGTGACTAAACTGTAACCTCGGGAAGGAGACCTGGCATGGAATAAAGGGAGGAATAGGTCAATCAGGAAGGCTGGAGATATAAAATGCATCCACAAAGACTTCACGTTTCCATCATTCTTCTATTTACATTATTAATGCTAGCAATGAATTCAATTCATCTTAATAGCGTACATAAAATTCTCCATCTACAAGTATTTTCACGTGTCAGTTAATATAATAACAGTAACATTAGCAACAGCTGCAATTTATCTAGCATCACATTAGTTTTGCATATTCTTCCTACATATTTCATCACTCAGTTCAAAATATGTTACCTTACTCCCTTTTTTTCACAGAAAGTTTAAGTAGAATGATATATTAAAGTCATCGATAGATGGACAGACCATAAAGAAAAACATTTTAGCTGTGAATGCATTTCAGAATGTCTTAAGTGGAGAATTACAAACAAACCAGCTCAAACCACAACTGAAAATTCAATGGTCCTAAAAAGCAAAGAGAGTAATTGCACATAAAAAGGCCAATTACTTTCAGAGAAAGGCAAGCATTTCTATAGAATTTTATGCCTGTTATTACTGCATTTCTCTGAAGCTCTTAATACAGTGCCTCCGTATTTATGGCACTTAGATACTGCTTCATCAGACTACACAGTAAAGTCACCAAATATGTCTCATACCACTGCAGACACTAATCTGTCTTTAGCAGGATGGTATTTTATTGAGGAGAAAAGTCAATAAAGTCCAACAGTCAAAAGTCCTATGTTCATTAATGACTCCTTGAGGCCATCTCTCATGCTGACATCATCCCTAACAAAAAAGGTCTGTTACACTTTACACAAGCACTGTTGCAATTTTCAATAGGACAATTATTGCCAGAATTCTAGAAAAAGAGCTGGAGTCTTACCAAGTCATCTGTGCAGTACAAGCCATTTTAGTGTCAAGAAATAAAACAACAGTATAGGGTATGTATGGAAAATATCCCGTATCAAACAGAGAGAACTGCCAAATGAGGAGATAAATGACAGCAATTGCCAAAACATATGTTCATAATATGAAGTAAATTTTGAATCTGGAAACCATAAAAGTCACCTTCAGTCAAAAGCACACCATGCAGACATTAGCAGGGATCAAGGAATACAGAATTGGTGGTCACAATTTCATACATCTTCACTTTTTTAAAAGCTAAGCTTGCTAAAAACTAGTAGCAAGGCTATCAAAAAAATTGTTGCATTCTTAAATGAATATTTGATGTGAACTGTGTACATATTTTCACAAAAATCCCACTCCAAACCATTATTAATCCCTGTCAGCAAACACGCAAAACAAAATCCAAAGTAATCTGACTCTAACTGAAAATAGATTTTTTTTTCAAAACCAAACCAAACCCATCCCGACCAGGAAAATGCTTAAATCAAGATTTAACAGTAAACACTGCTCTTAAAGGCTGCAATGGAAATTAATCTCAAACCGCAGAAGTCACTTTGCAAGTTTTTGGCTGGTTGTCTCTGTCCCTCCAGCTCCATCAGTTTTGTGCACATGACAACTCTATCTCTACTGGCTCAGTACAAACTGCATGGAGCAGGAGAAAAAAGGAGAATAAAAGCTTTTTGCCTTGATAGAAGAATTCTTGACAAACACTGAGCCACAGAAGAAAAGCTGTGTGGTGACTGCCCACACTGCATAACAACTATGTGAATTCCACTTCCAGAGATCCCCGTTTTTCGATTTCGTAATGACTATTTTAGTGCAAGTATTTTTAGAGCTCTACATATATACAAAACGTTATTAACAAAAAAAAAAAAAAAACCCCACCCAAAACGCAAATCTGTAAAAAATCCAAATGGAAAAAAAATCTCAAAGTTACAGAGAAACTGCTTCATACATGGTCACACATGGACCCAAGCGTGACACTGGAAATGTATGAAAGCACAGTCCTGCTCCGCAGCAACACGACACCCTGCCTTCTGCCCACTGCTTCTGAAATACTTGACTGTGTTCCAGCAGAGCAAGGTTTCATTTTACAAGAGTGCTTCACAGTTAGCAGTAAGGGGAAGTGGGAAGTAAATGAACTCTCCACCACAACCCCCCAAAACAAAGTTTCATCAGGTATAAAAGGAATGACACTGGTAAACAAACTGACTTGAAAAAAAATAAATATATCATTTTAAAGCAAAAGACATAAAAAAGCTTTGAAAATGGAGGTAGAACTATTGCCAGATTTTAAGTCGATGTGCAAACCTCTGGGTCCATCTACTATTTTCTGAGCATTGTTAAAAACATACATTTAATATCTACTCCATAATCCATCTGTCTTTCCCAAAACCTCACTAGGATATCAGGCTTGGGTGAAAAGAGAAGCAACAGTCTTTAACTTCCGTGAAAAATCTGGTAAACTAGTAGTTCCAACACCGCAAAAAATTCCCAAACAAATCCAACCCCAATGGGGTTCTATGGAGAAAATAGTCCTACTGCAACAATCACTCCCTGGATTTTAGATCAAGAGACTTAATGGAAATAAAGACTCCTAAGAGGAGTTGCCTACAGGAGAGCTGGAGAGGGACTCTTTGTCAGAAAGTGTAGCGATAGGATGAGGGGTAATGGTTTTAAATTGAAAGAAGGGAGATTTAGATTAG
>JAOXJM010000052.1:11728134-11741204 GCA_026413425.1 Tringa solitaria
ATGGGGCTTTGAGCAACCTGCTGTAGTGGAGGTGTCCCTGCCCAGGGCAGGGGGGGTTGGAACTAGATAATCTTTAAGGTCCCTTCCAGCTCTAACCATTCTATGATTCTAAATAATTTAACAACTTTCAGAAGTCTTCACAGAGGAGTAGGGAGATAAGAGAGAATGAGCTTTGATGCATCAAGGGTACTGGATAGCTTAGGAGCCCTGAAATTACAAATTTGATTTTCACTGAATAGCGAAGAATAAACCAACGAATCACACACAGCAAAATGGAAGGGTTATACACTGAAAATAATTGGCCCTGATATGCAATTTTTAAAAGACATTATAAAAACAGCACAGCATTAAAAGATTAATTTAGCTTCAGTATAAATATGGAAGTGATCAGCAAAAAGAAAGCAGTAAGGGTAGGAAAATGTGAGTCAAGCAGGATATTTGAAGTTTATACAAAAAGAAAAAAGATGATAAAATACCAACAATAGTGATGGTTCTGAATATTTCTTTTGCTCTGAAAGTAACATTGATCTCATTACTCTAAGTACAAGATGATGAATAAAATCTATCCTGAGATCACTAGAAGCACAGAAATCCAACTATACTTCTAACAGAAGTAAAATAAAACTTTTCAGGCTTCTATAAAGCAAGAATGAGAAACTTGTGAAAAGTCTTACCACAAAATATATTTGAAATATAAACCCATTTTAGTGTATATTTCACCTGATAATATTTAACATTCTTTACAAAGAAGAATTTCCCCATCTCTGTTAAACTGCAACCACAGCCAAAAAGAAAGAGCTGTTATAATTGTATAAAGAACTACATAAAAGAACTACAGAGCACTGCATTTCATCGATGCAGAGTAGGAAAGCAAGAGTGGCACTGATCATCAGACAAGGTGTAATTAACTGCTTAAAAATTTAGTAGATGAAAATTTGCCACTGGAGTTTCACATCCCCTGAAAAAGTTCACACCAACAATACAACAGCAGTGACTCTTCTGTCCCAAGAGCTACATGGAAAAGTTGTCATGTGGAAAGTAACATGAAGAAAACTCTTGAACAGCTGGAGTGAAAATTTATTACAGTGAAGTTACACTGACGATACAGGTGTGAAGCAAAAATAAAGTTACATTTACAATTTAATACACACACACACATATTAAATACTTGATTAAACACATTAATCTTCTTTCTCATCATGGAAGATGCCATCTGTCAGAGGTAGGCCAACTCTGTTTTATGAATCAAGAGCTCCACACCACCAATGACTATTTTTGCTTATCAAAAAGAATGTATCCAGCTTTACAATTGTTAACATTCCCAGTTCCTCCTTGTCATTCCTGCACAACATGCAATTTTTTGAGATTACATAATTGGTAATATAGTTTCAAATCAACAGGCATGGAAATAAAATACAAAGCCATATTAAAAAAAAACTCTTTCAACAAATTTAGTCTATATGCAATATAAAACCAGAAATGAAATTAAACTCAAGTGCCCCAAGTAAGATAGATGGCTTACAATTTCTGTTTACTTCCTCTCTTCATGGGCTTCATGGGCTAAACACAGAAAACTGTGTTTTCTGGCTTTAAAATTACATGACTTTGCCTGAGAAATAAAACAATACACCAAGCAAGTTCTTCTATAAATTCCTCCGACACAAAAATGTATCACCGTGCGAAGAACAAGAAAGCAGGATGTACTACACAAATTACAGAAAGCAAGATGCAAAGAGATGGGAAACAGCAGTGGTAAGATTCAAGGTCAAAATCAGAGAATGGAAACAGAATAGGCAAATCTAAGAAGCATCATTTATTTTAAGAACACATTTTCTTCTAATATAATTGAAAATCAGACACCAGTCTTCAGCAGACTGAAATATCCCCAGTTGACAAAACCAGAAGTATATGCAGGAGGAGCAAAGAGAAATCCTTGTTACACTATTCAGGTCTTCTTGTTTGTTTGCTTTTGTCATCCCCAACAACTGTTATTTATCAGATACACTTCTCTTTACTACACTTAGAAAGCCCCAGAGACATGTCTTGTAGTGATTCATTAGAAGAGGAAGCCCATTCCCCAAAACAGAGGAGACACCACCTCATTCAAGTTATCCCAGAATCTGCTCACGCAGCTTGCAAGGCATGCTTCAAAAAGAACCCTAGGACTTGCATTTATTATGTATTTAACATGGTCAAGAGCTGGAAAGAACTGCATCGTACGGGAAGGATACAAGCAGGTTTAAACAATAAAAAAATATAACCCTCCCCCACATTTCTGCCTGAAAATCTAATTAGATAGAAATAGTAACAGTGTTTATTAAAATGGTAAAACTATTATTTTTCCATTTAAATACTGCAAATCTGGCAGCACTGTGACAACAATTGCATTACTGATGAAAATATGTATTTCTGCCTTTTGTTTTACATATTCAAAAGAGAATAAAAGTGTTTTAAGAGAAAGGAATATGAACTGAATAATATTTCAATTTTATTTAAATATGAAAAGCTATTGGAACGGCCTAGTCTCAAACTGATAACATGTTACTGAAATGGAACCTCCATGGACTTATTTCTTAACCTGCAAGGACTGCGAGTTAAAATTATACTGCAGTAATGCTGACACAAAGAACTCAGATGCACTTCTCATTTTAGCATGTATTGGTGAAAGCAGAGATGGCAGATGTTTAAACGATTAGATCTGTATTGCTCAGTTACATAATTCACACCCAAATCATGTGCACTAGAAATATGTGGGGGAAAGAAACACCGCTTCCGCTGTGCCTTTCCTCCTCGGGGTGCTGTACGCGCCTCCGCCAGCAGCAGGAAACACAATTCTGTCACCTGTTCCCTAATAGCAATTTGAATAGAACGTTATGGTGCAGAAAAAGATAAACTCATGAAAAACATAAGAAGTATGTTGATTTCACAAGCAATTGCAATTTCTGTCAAGGAAATACAGGTTCAAAGATTAATTCTATTAGTACTTTAATATCTCGGTCTAGATGAAATTCTATTAATTGGAAGATATTCTTGCATTAAGTAACAAAGATGCTCTTTTGAAAAAAGCTAGAAGAGCAATCAAGCTTTGCAACCTGTAATATAGTACTGCCAAGGTATTTTCAATATCTGAAAGAAAAAATTTTTAGAAAACATGTGTAGCCACAAAAGTATCCTCAAATACAAAATATAAGTTCCAGATCTAGTGTAAAAGTAGTTTGTGCCACTCCCTTTATTCATACTTATCATTTTTCTTATTTATTCAAAATGATCCTAACCATCTGCACACTTGAACATGTGGTGAATGTAATAAGCACTGAAAGTAAAAACTCTAAAAAACACAGTGTATCACAATCCATGAAATTATCAGAATTACAGGTGTATTTTTGTAACACCCACATTCTTGGTATCTTAAATTAGTCCTGTGAAAAAGTTAATTCTTCAAATTATCATAAGGTAAACTGGAGAGAAACTATGGATTTATCTTCATATTAAGGTTTGTTTGTTTGTTTTAATAAGCACATTAATACTCTTACACCTATATTTCCGGTAGTATAAATAAACCTTCAGATAAACAGTAACAGATTGTAATCTCTAATTTTTGAATAGAAAACTAGCCTCCTTTTTACTTTACATGAAGAGAGAATAAACGACTCAACACCATTTGCTAACATTCGTCATACCAATTAACCAAGAGAAAGAAGGATGTACTACTTCAGGAAGATTTTTAATTGTTGTTGTGCAATTGAGAGCTAACAAAATAAACCAAAATCTTCATCATCTTATTTCAAATTACAAGGTAATGCTTCCCTCCCCCCACTCCCACTAGGAAAATTTAAAACCAGAAGGAATAAAAATTGTGAGTCAGTATCTTAATAACAAAAAAATTAAGCAAAATAAGTTGATCATAGTAAGAAATTAGCAGTTAAATATTGTCTCATGATAAATGATATGACAGCACCTTTAAATTGAAAAGTCAATCAGAAAAGCTGATTTTAAATAAATGTGTTTTCAAGGAGAACAGGAACTACAAGACAGATTGAATAGCATTAGTTACGGGGTGTGTGTGGGGGTAGTATTCTCAAGGAAAATTTCCTTCACCATGCTCAGAATGAAAAGCTAGCATTTAATCATCAGTGAAGATTATCAACAGTGACACTCCTAGGCTTTCCTTCTTACACTATAACTTGTAATGGTAATTATAGCAATCTTCTGACACATCGGCATCCCTGAATGATGGGACATCATTCACCTGCACAGCAGCAGAACAGAACCATGCAATGTATAATATTTGAATACTTTGTAACACATTTACAGCTCAAATGATCAATCTGCTGTTTTAGCACAGATGGATTCCAAAGATAATTCTTTTACCCTGCTAAGCACAAAACTATCTGCCCCTTGGCAAAGCCAGCAGAATAAAAAGAAGATATAAATAAGGGAAAAAAGGAAGTTAAGCCCACAGATATTTTATGGTTCATAACCACATTCAGCCGTGGCCCTCTACAAAAACATTTATTCCATAGCTGAGCTTGGAGTCAATGTAATGACAAGCACCTAATTGTCCTGCTATTATTGGGCTCAATGACTCTACTTCTCCTACAGAACAGCATGTATGACACCAACTCAAAGAACAGTAAAAGCCTTGGGCTATGACTAAGAGGTAATATATATGGCCATAAATAACAGTAATAATAAATTAAGCAGGTTTAAATTACCAATTGTCTCATCAGCACTCTAAAATTAATGTTCGCCTTGGATTTAAAGGCAATTTTCTACCAACCATTAAGATACTGATTATTCCTCTTTTTATCATGCTAACAACTTGGATGAGAAGTCTGGAGTTGGCAATGAGAGGCATTTGATATGGGGCAAGATTAACAAGGAAAGACAAAAAGGTTAAAACATGGCAGCTGCAATGAGGGAGGTGAACAAAAGAAATTGGGAGCAGAAGAGACAGAACTGAGATGGTAAATATATTGCTGGGGACAAGACACGTGACACGAACACTCAGGGGAACCCCAACGTGGTAGAGCACAATTCTCTCCAGTACCAAGTACAGAACCCAAGACCTGCACATCCTATCATTCCTCTGCTGTCAAGCATCGATGCAGCTCAGAGGAAGAGCATCCCACTCTACAAACAGGTCCCGAGGAACAACAACCTACTGCTGTCTTGCTGGCTCAGGTAAGAGACACCTGATGGACATCAAGGTTTGAACTGTGCTGATGACTCACGTGGATGCCAGCACAATTCCACTTCACTGAATATAGAAATTCAGCCTGAACCTCTGACTGAAATTCAGACTGAATTTAGAACTCACTGTTAGGAAAGTAACCTGAAAAAAAGCACTGATATTTTATACAGAAAAAAATCATTTAGAAACATACGTAACACTGCTAAGTCAAGCACACTGATAGTACAATCTATAATCAAAGATGCCCACGTGACTTTAATTGCTCATTTCCTGTGCATATCTACTGTCCACAGGTCTTTAATTAACAACCACATACTACTTTTCATTCCTCTTCAAGATTTTTCTGTTCAAGTAGATTTCTTCAGACAAGATGAAATTACTGTAAAACCAGAACTGATCACGGTAATGGTCTTATGCAAGAGACTGTCTTTAAAAAAACATTAGGGAAAAAGCAGGAAATTACAGAAAGAAAAAGGGATGGATAACCTGAAAGCTGGTGAATGCTGCTTTTAAAAAATAGATTGCATCCTGTCTGTAGCGTGTATGACCTTCACAACACTAAGCAAATCTTCTAAACTATTTTTTCCAAAGGTAGTAATTAATCACGTATTTCCATTTTCCAGATGTTGGGCTTGACTTCCAGTACTCCTGAGGAGTCACCAAGGCACCCAAAATTATTAAGAACTGCATTTAAAAAAAACATAATTAACTTCTAATAGCCTGGTTGCCTGAAAGTTCAGGCACTAAGTGTTTTGAATTTGGTACCCCAAAACAGCAGATGTTTTCAAACTTTGCATGATTCCAAGTTTCATATATATAAAATGCAATAACATCACCTTGCTTTACTTCACAGAGGTTACATGACAAATAGCGTTTGAAACCTTTTCAATAGTAGCAAGCACTACCCAAAAGCCCAAGGCAACAATAACACATTTCTGCATTCAGAGCTAAGTTTCAACAATAAGCAGAATTAAGAGACTAAAATTCACATGGGTCATTGCACAATAGGAAAAAAAAAAAAAAAAGAAAACACGAAAAAAAAGAATAGATGTTCGCTAATCCTACTGCCCTCTGCAAAGACCAGACTACGGTTAAAAAGCACATGTTCCAGCAGCCAACACCTGGGCTGCATAGCAAATGGCATTTTTTAGGCATATCCTCATTTTGGAGTGCTTGAACTACAGTTAGAGAAGACTATGACTCTAAATACTTTAACTTTCAAATCAATAACATCACCAGCTAGAAAAGAACAAAGACTCTCCTCACTCTAAAGAGACTTCTGGGCTCTGTCAGAGAAAGCAGTGGTTTGAAGCGTAGAATCATAAAGGAGGCTGAAGTAAAGGACTATCAGGACAGTTTTGGGGACTTCAGAGTGAAAAATAAAGCCCTCTCCCTGCATATATCTACAAGTGTACTAACTTATGCAAAACAAACCTATAAAGAAAAGACCACAAGGTATTACCCTTTGTGTCTTCTCTAAATATCTGTAATTCGAAGAACTTGAATGCACTAACAAAGTCTAACCCCAAGACACTTTTAACATGAATGGGTTTTCACCCCTCCACTTTGGAGAGGGGACCTAGCAGATAAAGAAGCAAGCACACTGCATGGCCCATGACTTCAGCTAAATACACAACGGCAATTCATTCAAGCTGTTTGGCTAACATTGGAAGCCATGAGATCCAAGCCTGATTAGTTATTAAAGGGAGAAGAACCCTTGAATTGAGTTATAGACTTTTCATTAGCTACCATGTAATTTTATTTTTAACACATGCTATATAATTTGCAGTGTTTGTTGTAACTAATTCTTTACTGCTGGTTCTTCTACTGAAGAAACTAATTACGTCTACTGCATTCTAAACCTAAACCATCAGTTTAAAATTACTTGCATAAAATAATGTATTTTGCCAAATGAAAGCGTAAGATTCAAATCTGTCAGCAGTAAAGTTCCACTGAATGCAATTCAGCTCTGTAAACCATACTCTAAAGAAAAAATTCCTATGCTCACTGACTCAAAGGCTAGCACATTGTTTTACAGAAAATAATTAGCAAATTTACAACAGGTCAGTGGTAAACAAAAATTCAAAACAGAGTTACAAAATAGAATCAAGGTGTGATTTCGCAATTAATGCAAGTCAATTTAAGTCTACATATCTGCCAGAACAGACCTTCTCATTCTCATCACCCCATACAGTCTTTCCACCCTCTCTGTTTGCTGGCACTCACACACTCGCGCAAACGCAGCGAGCTGTCCAAGGATTTGATCCAACTAGTTACTGGCTGACTTTTCAGCCAGCTAAGTACGAAACAGCTTGCTGGAAAGCGGTATGATTGCTGGTGTTGACTGCGCAGCAGGAGATGAAGACAGAACTTCCCCTTTTGGCATCAGCATAGAACTTGGGTCGAATTAGGCTGTGTATTTACGACTGACTTCAGGGAGTACTTAACCTATATATATTTGCTACCTCCAAGCACAGGTATAGCCACAGGAGAAGAGGGCTGGAATCGCCATGAGATAAACAAAGACATTTCCTTTTTTCTTAAACTCTTATTTTGTCCTTCATGTGATTGCAGGACTTCATATATTCACCTCTCAATCCCCATCCTCTTTACTTTTTATGTAGTTACAGTTATCTCAAAAAATATAACTAAGAGTGTGTATGCAGACAAGACAGTATTAAAAAAAAAGCCTGACTGCGATGGAGGCAGGGAAGTGGAAGGCTACTAGGGAAGTAACTAGTACAGAAGCAACCCTGAACACCACTTAGAAGAGTTTACTGGTAGCAAAAGTCTGGCTGTGGGACTTTTTTGTTTGTTTGTTTTAAAAGATCAACTCACTAAACAAAGGGATTCCAAATGTCATGTCTTACTTTTATTGCAGCAAGGCGTAGAAACTACAAGCTCAGACTCCACTGCCTCAGTTGCTATAAAACACTAGGAAAGAGACTGCCTGTGTGCCAAGAACCTTTGAGCATTACTGTGGGCTTCAGCTCTCCATCAAAACCCAACACAACCTATTCCACAAAACCAAACTACAACAGTCAACTGCTCTCTGCATTTTGAGGGGAACAAAAAAAAGCAAGAGAACTGACCCAAATTTACCAGAGCACTACTTGCAGATAATTCCCTGAGCCTAGACTAAGAATTGCCAGTATTTATTACA
This sequence comes from Tringa solitaria, assembly GCA_026413425.1. Classification (NCBI taxonomy): domain Eukaryota; kingdom Metazoa; phylum Chordata; class Aves; order Charadriiformes; family Scolopacidae; genus Tringa; species Tringa solitaria. The sequence continues at coordinate 11,736,492 of JAOXJM010000052.1, forward strand.
GAACACACCATGAGATCCAGACTTTCTAATAACAGAAACATAACAGGAAAGAAAACAGGAGGGAACAATAGTCAAATTATAAAGGGACTGACACAAGTAGGAGGTAGGACCAAAAAGAGAAACAACGTAACAAGCTAGATTACCTTCTAAAGTTTGGAGAAAGATTGTCACTCTCCCTCCATCTCTCCCCTACAGCTACTAGAACCTCCGAACAGTGTACTTCTGTTTGGGTTTTGATAAGGGTAGAGGCAAGTATACAAATCCGAGCACAAGACTCTGAACTACCCTAATGAAATATTAGGCTTTGATTTTTAATACTGAAACTTTAGATAATCTAATTACCAACACTGTAAACTCTTCTGACAAATCGCCTGCAACTTGAACAAAGAACTATCCCATTTCCTTCCAAGTTATCTTAAAGGTCATAATAAAATTACATGCAAGATACAGTAACCCAAAGAGGGTTTTTTTTCAACCAATTGTTTAATTTTAGGATATTTTGGATTCTGCTGTTGTGGCTCTAAAAACAAATGTTTGGGAAATACAGACACTGCTGTATGAGCCATACTGTACTTCTCTTGCTGTTTTATATTTCATCAGGTAATATCAACTAAATTTATAGCAGGAAAGAAAAATGCCAGTGAGACCTCTTACAGCAGAACACTCATATAGTCACCGTAATTATTCTAAATGCACACAAGCAGTTAGCATATAGAAATTTTATTGACACTATGGTCAGATTTTACCGTTTCTATGGAGAGCTGCTAAGAACAAAACTATAGAGATACCTTATTGGCAAAGTCATTCAAAAGGCAACAGTAGACAGCTTTTTTCTTCCTTTTCAGTCTTACTATCCTTTTTCACTATTAATACATTCCAGAAACAAGACATAGTACTCTGTATGTAATTATCTTACTAGTTGATTTCCCTACAACAGCCATTTCTTTTATTGCATAAACCCATATATTCCCATCTTCTCCTTTAAAAATGGAGACAGCGAGCGGTTTAGGTAATTACAGCTGTCACGAGGGGTTTGACAAATAACTTTTCTGCTCAATGTATGCTTTAGGCCACTGGGAAAGCTGTCAAATAATGACATCAGAATCTACATTAACACTGGCAAAATGCAACTGTGCTTCCTTTTATATTTAACTCAGATGGTTTATGGCCCTTCCTTTTCCTATTCCCCGGTCGCAAATAAGAAGGGAAAGAACAAATGGGTTGTAATTCAGCCCAGCTAAAATGGAGATAGATAATGCAGGTTCAGTGAAAGAGCATGACAGAAAAAAAGAAGCATGTCTTTGCTTTGTTAACAAAAAAGCTTGCTCATTCTTCATCATCAATGAGTTTTGTAAGCTTGAGTCACTTCCTAAAATTCCAATTAAGTTGTAGGGGATGAGCGTAAAGAACAGCTGCTTTCCCCTCTTTCAGTATCTAAGTTTTTATTACACTGGGTTTCTTGTACGTGAGCCATCCCACATGGACAAGACCATTAGATGGACTACTGCACCACGCACTGTGAGGAGCTACCTTCCCGCTAATCAATTCCAAAGCTCCCACCTTCAATTTGATTTTATATTATACGATCTTAATTCCAGACAAAGCACAAAACAACCAGAAACTCACTATTACTTCAACGCCTGCTGAAGTTACCTGCTCAGTTCTGAAAACAACCTTGAGCACTGATCTTGGTTTAAAAAGCCACCTGTAGGTCTTCACCACCTGGAAGACAGCAGTGCTCAGCAGCAGTTGAGGCTTTGACATTACTAGAGAATTCCCTTTCCAGTGAAAAGCTTAGTGACTAAGGCAAATGATTAATGAGAAACTTCATTTTTCCACTGATGCCTGCCAGAAACATTACCTTTAATGTCCAGAATAAAAACGCGGCAAACCTGATCTGATCATACAGTTTAGTTTTATGTCATCCTGTCAGGAGCATGGAGTTGGACTCAGCGATCCTTATGGGTCCCTTCCAACCCGAGACATTCTGTGATTCTATGATCTGTTTATGAATTATTTTTCCAAAGTTAAATTACATCTGCCAGAAACTCGGCTCTGATGATTGTTTAGTGGGTTGTTAAGAATGGTACCTAGAAGCTATCACAGCTTGAGCCCCAGGGTTTAGTACTACTGTCAACTCTGAACCCATAAAAGATCCAAAGAAATGTGACCTTGCCATCGATTTAATGTTTGAAACTGTACTTTATGGCTGATATCTACTTAAAGGGAATCTCCCCTCACCCATCACCAACCTCAAAATCTGCACAGAACACCCAACTACACTAGATGTAACATCTAATCTCTAATGCCCTGTTCCTGCTGACCTGCTTTGCTAGTTCATCTGCATTATCAACAGCTTCCAGGCAAGGTCAGTGATTCTGTTAAGGCTTAAGGCTATGCTGGATGCTGGTCTTCCTAGCAGTGTAGTTACATTAATGAGGGATGTGATTCATTCCCACCTCTTTAGCATCAATGCAGTTACAGTGACATGCAATTACTTCTATTAGTACAAGAACGGGAATGAGCTATACTAGTATAACATGAATCACACCAGAGAGGTGTCTATTCTAGCACAAAAAGGAGAAAGAGTTGCATATATGTTGTTTTGTCATCAGTTTTACAGCTTGGGAGTAATTCCAATTATTTTTATTTTAACTCCACATACACATACCCTACCTGATGTGCTTTGAGTCTTTCCAGCATTGCATGCAGGAAGGCACTCAGAGCCTACAGTCCCAGGGGTTATTTAAAGTGTTTATTTTAAGTGTTTATAACACCTAACGGACAATATACATAACACCATATTATTTGTGGTCACTGCCATACAAAAGAATTGGAAGTTACACAGGAAAGAAATTGACATGGGGAAAGAAGTGGATTAAAGGCGTAGCTGAGCACTCAACCGAAAACTGGGGGTCAGAAATGCTTGTGTGGATTTTTCTCCACTGTCCAGCCTTAGTCAAAACAAAAGAGTCATAGAACAGACCACACTAAATAAGGCACAAGATGAAGTTATTCACAGCAGCCTTCAAAACAGAGAAGTTAAACAGAACGTGTCCTCCCAATAAGCTTTGCTTCTTACAACTTAAGAGCAGTTCTAGCTATTTTCTAAGGTTCATTGTGATGATAAATGCACAAAAGTGTATGGTATGCATGGCCGCTTATTAGCATTTAATGCTTCTTGAACAACTACAATGCAAATATTCATCACAATAGATGGGAACCTTGGTGGAAACAAGAATTCCCACAAATTGTTTAAGAGTACAGTAAATGAATAGTATTATAAACAAAAAGCCCAAATCCCTCACAAATGCGTATGTTGCATTTGCCTACAGATTAACCCACTACACATTCATTGTGCAACTGCATTTGTAGAAAACCCTTTGAACAACAAAAAAAATTTATACCCTAACAAAAAGCATTTTCTATTTATAGATGTGTTCCAGTCAGACCACATTTGTCTCATGGTTTGGTTTGGTGTTGTGTTTTGGTTTTTTCGTTCTAGTGACAGATTTTTGCATAAATAGGATGTTACAGGACAGAGTATGAAGTCATACAATTTTAAAGGCAGCTCCATTTTGAATTGCTTAACTGACAGTGCATCAACACACTAACAAACAGGTCTCAAAAAGTAATCTTTGGATTTTATTTCTAAGCTACAACTCAACACAAAACACTAGAAAATCTAAATGACTACATAGGAAGTAATCAAAGCTACGAACAAATGGCATGCTGACAACTTTTAAAACTACTTTTACTTCACTTACACAGCTAGACATTCTAAATAAATATAAACCACATTTGGTCTATATAATGCATTAAGAAAACGTCTATATCCCGCACGAACTCTCATAATTTCCCAAGTCTCTGTTCAATACCGTAATACGTAAACATACTCCACAAATGTGGTTTTGCTTATGATCAAGGCGCTTACAGGGAAAGTATACGTTTTTAATCTACTCCAATGAATATATTTGAGGGACAAAGGGAAAAAACAGCCCTATTGCTTACTGTACCTTGTAAAGTATTTCCCAAAAATCCTCAATATTTTATATACAGGCGAAAAAAAAGAAAAGGGGCATGATTCTGTTTGCCGTACCTTTCGTATCTCGCTTATGGCTGTCAGAAATGACAATAAGAGAAGCATAAGAGCGCAAGAAACAGTTGTCTTTAGCGTATGCACACCTGACAGCCCTTCTTGGAAAGTTGGTTTCCCCTGTCACCAGCACACGATGAGAGATGGCGAGGGGGCGAATCTATGTGTGTACACACACACACTCTCGCATACGCATACATCAGAACAAGAACATGCCTGGCTAAAACCACATCAGTGAGCAGCAGTACTGAGAAAAGCCTCATAACTCTCTTTAGAACAGTCCCCCCAAGGGAAACGCCTCTAAAACCCCCAATAAATCGAGAGATCACATCGGCGGGCAGAGGAAGGAGGAGAACCCTTGCCAGGGCTCTCCTCCATCCTGCCTCTCAAGTCTTCCTCTCTCAGAGGAGAGGAAGGGCGGAGAGCGAAAGGGAGGAGGCGAGAGCACGAAGGAGAGAAACGGCTCGAGGGGAGAGATCTGCCAAAGCATCAACTCCAGTGAGGAGAAATCCCCACTTCTACGCCCACCCAACATGCTCTTCAAGAGTAATTTTGAGGCTGGGGGGGGGGGGGGGGCGGGGAGGGGAGGGGGAGCCCCCCCCCCCCCCACCAACAAC
>JAOXJM010000052.1:11742392-11761463 GCA_026413425.1 Tringa solitaria
TCATGTTTAGGTGGAATTTCTTATATTCAAGTTTGTGCCCATTTCCTCTTGTCCTGTCTTTGGGCACCACTGAAAAAGGACCAACCCCGTCCTCTTGACACCCACCCAGAAATAAGCATTGATCAGATCCCCCCTAAGTCTTCTCTGAACTAAAAAGACCCAAGTCCCTCAGCCTCTCCACATAACGGAGATGCTCCAGGCCCCCAATCATCTTTGTAGCCCTCTGCTGCACCCTCTCCAGAAGTTCCCTGTCATTCTTGAACTGGGGAGCTCAGAACTGGACACAGTACTCCAGATGGGGCCTCACCAGGGCAAAGCAGAGGGGCAGGATAACCTCTCCTGACCTACTGGTCACACTCTTCTTGATGCACCCCAGGATGCCATTGGCCTTCTTGGCCAAAAGGGCACATTGCTGGCTCACAGTCACCTTAAAGAAATGGATGGGCAGTATGTTTTTTCCATAATAGCACAGCACTGGAAAAGACAATGATGGTCATTTTTCAGGGTGTTCATGCTGACGCTGCAACACGGGTTTGGAAGACAGCGATGTCTTGCTGGCATGACATGTCCCAGCAACACCCCACACACCCGGGCGAGTGAAGGGATCTGGTACCATCACACCCGGACACTCCACTACATCCTGCAATTAAAAAATGCATTTAAATGTGTTGGCTTTTAATGTAAGTGAGCTTCTTGCAGTGCCGCTCCAAGGAGTGCTTAATTTTCAGGATTTTAAGCTGGGCAACAAATGCAACCCCTCTTTAAATTAGGTGACTTTTCGGCATATTCTCCAGAGCGTTTAATAAGAATTTAATCATTAAAGTACCCCTTGAAGGATAGCACAAAATTCACACAACCATCATATTGCCAGGGTGGTTATAACAGGAACAAGACAGTATGAAACCTGTAACTTTTTATTTTAAAAAAAATTAACAGCTTCAGAATAGATCAAATGTAATAACTTCTCCAAAAAATACCAAAAGGTACAGTGTAAAGCATCTTCTCATTAAATACAAACTAGCATTTTTTGATGCATTGCATCAATGTTTTGCATCTATGTTGATGCAAAAGAATTTTTTTGTTGCATCCTGGCACATGGAAAATGTATACACTGAAACAGGATGACTGACAACACTTTATCTACTCAAATTCTAACAGTGGGACATTTTTTCCAAAAAAAAAAAAAAAAAAAAAAAAATATTCCTACTAGCAATTAAGAAAAAAAAACCTTAACACCATTACATTTAGTTTCCTTCTGCTAAGGTATATTTGTCAACATTAAAAATAAGGGTTTAAGTACTATATAGCCTCAGGATGCACTCCGACTTTTAAAACTGCTATACAAACAAAAGCCCTACTACTGTCAAATGCTCTTCAGCGTTGAAGTTCCCCAGTAAATGCTAGTTAACTTGGAATTTGAGATAAAAATGCAAGGAAACCAACTCTGGAAGAAGTCAAATGTAAATTCTCCCGAGAACAGTAAAAGGAATTAAACCCACTTCAAACACCATAAACATTTCTGGATGCAGCAAGCCAATCGCTCTTTTACCTGACTGTACCTAAATCTCATTGCTATAGAACAGCATCAAGTTCATCAGTTCCTGGTCTGGAAGCAATTCTGAAGCGGTGCCTCAGTTTTAGGGATCATATAAATTCAGACTGAGGATGCCCCGGTTGTCACCATCCTGCAGATTCTGATGCAAAAAGCTAAGCTTAAAGCAAGAGACCACACGCTCTTGCTTAATGCCTTGCACGTGCTGGAAAACTGATGGCTTTCCTCCAGCCACGTTCCCCAGTTTCACGTTCCCCAGTTTCAGCCAATTTGAAGATATCTGACCATTTCTGATCAGCTTCACATCTCACCTCTCTTTGGTATGTACAAACAAGTGCCAATAGATCACTTGCCTCTGGCTATCTCTAAGAGCCAGAGAAAACCCTCCGGGGCAAGGCATGCAGGATGTGAATCCTGTGTCTGTGAGGGTAAGGAACTCTACCATACCACTGACTTCCTTGTGAACTGTTGTATTTATTCTTACGAAATTATTTAAAATATGAAGTTATTGCATTAAGTTTCTGAAAAAGAAACAGAAAGAAACAGAAAGCAAAAGTTTAAGAAAATAAAATAGGAGACAGACGTACTCCATTTACAGAAGAGGATGATGAACTTGAGCTATTTGCAATATAAATTACTCTCATACTGCCTAGGCAGTATTCCTCCAATACGATTTGGACCACTTTTAAGGATAAGAGTAGAATAGTCTCCATCCAAATTACATATTTTGGGTCTCAGCTAATGGTTTTATTTGTGAAAGTGAAGATGCAAAACATTAAGTTTTCAAGAAAGGTAAAAAACTGAACTTCAAAAGCACAAAGAAGTACAACCAATGCTGCCATGAAAAATGCCGCTACATCACTATCAAAGTATTCATGGACTGAGGCTCTCTGCCAAACTGCAGTCCAAGAGAAAGTTCATAGGCAGTCCCTAAAAAAACCCTAAAATGGGGTTCGTAATGAAACTTATAATCTTTACCAGAACAGAGGAGTCAAAGAACAGATACTGAGCACTCCTAAACAAACAAACAAAAAACCCAACAGAAAAACCAAAACTCTTTTAAAATTAACGTTTGTGTTTTGGTTGCAAGATGAACCAAAAATCAAGTGTTTTTCATCAGGTGGGCAACAGAATCTTTTCTAACCAGGTGATGGTGCCACTCGAGCGGATCAGTTTCCCCACTTCCCCCCCCCCCTCAGGGCATTGCATCTTTTACCACTCAAAGTGAAAGTAATAAAGATCAATGGCTCTGCCACCATCTTAGCAAGAAGTCTGGAAAATTTCACTGTTATGTGCTGTCTTCTTCTGCCTACTTTTATCTCAGCTTCTTAGGTAGGTGGGATCAGTGCCCAAGTCCACCGGCCAGGTTAGCCCACTGTTACAAAACGGCTTCCTTTGTTCTGAGACAGCGCTGTTCTTTGTTCCTTCAGGATCCCAAAACGTTCATTCAGCGTCATCCCTGTCTGAAAAATAAAGTCATTTAACCATAAGCTTAAAAGATCCTTAGGTTAATTTAATCAAAGTAATGGAGACAACAATAATTTTTTCCTCATTCTGTATCATCACTTGACTTCTTAATTGCCTCATTTAGATTAAAAAAAAAGGCTTAATCTGATTTCATCATTTCCCAATTTCCCACACCATTTAAAAATCAGATTGAACTATATATCAAGAGCTAGCATTTCTCAGAAATCATCAAGAACACATGGTACAGCGTCAAGACTGAAATTCAACTCTAAATATCGTACATTAAACTAAGGACAGACAGACTGATAAAGGGAACTCGCTACGCTCATTTCCCCTCACAGATTCTATGCAACTCCAACAAATGCAGCATTTTAACTGTGTTAATGTAGGTTGCTTTCCAGTCCATCTAGTTGAGGCAGTCGACTGGAGTCTAGTCTAAAAGTTCCAATTAATTTTAGAGTATAGTCGTAGACTATTTTTGACATACTACTTATTCATGGAAGGAACAAATCCAGACTGATGTCCTGCCCCCATGGACCAAATCACCTGTCTTCATTAAACTTTTGAAACACTGGTCATTTTCAAGCCTTTACATCATCACATTTAATATTTTTTTTTCCTAGATACCTAGCAAAAGTTGCCTTATAAATTCAGCTGCCAGGGTTCCATACAGGTTACACAACTGGAACTCATCCCTGAATTACGCACACTTGCTGATTCAAGTACAGCAGGAACACCAGAAGGCTTTTAGAAATATTAAACAATTTAAATCCCATTTAAAGCATGTGGGCATGCAAGATGTGAACTAGAGGAACAGGAACAGTGAGTTTAGTTACTTGCTTGAAGTTACACAGCAAGTTAGTGGAAGAACTGGAAGTGGAAAAAAAGTAGTCACTAGTTCCTTCTTTCTGTCACTAGTGAGTCTAGAAGCAAAGTGCCGGGCTCACAGGTTTTTATCTGACTTGAAACTACTTCCACAGTTGAGGAAAGAAACAGCATTTACCTGTTTTCCAACACTATTAATATCAAACTGCAATGGAACTCCTTTGGGCACCTTCTTCTCTTCAGATTGGTCCCTCTTCATTAGAAATGGTGGCACAGGAGTACGAGTTAATCGCAATTTCTGGGAACTGTGAAAGAAGAATGTTACAAAGGACACAGTGAATATGTATTTTATGCAATAAAGCCTTAATGCTGATAGAGGTATGAATTTTTCATCAAGCCATTTGATCAGGCTGGTTAAGTAGCTGGAGGGCCAAAATTCAAGAGGGTAAAAGTCAGGCAGAACTATAAAAGGGTAACATTCGCTATTGTTACCAGACAGCAAGTGTCCCGAAAGGAAGCAATCTTATCTTTTCTTTCTCTATCCTACTCACAAAATGTGTAATTTGCTGTTAATTATTCCCATAATTACAAAAACAAGGTACAGTCTTCCTTACAGATAAAATGCTACTAATGAAAAAAGCTACTAAAGAGATTTTTAAAATAAAACACCTCATGAAACAACAGTACCATCAACTTCCCAAAGACAGTAATAGCAATGCTTTCTTTAAGCACAGCTCTAGCAGTATCTTTACGATTCAGGGAGGAACCATTACCATCCCACATCAACTAGATGCTCATTCACTTTCAGATATGGGAGGAAAAGAGCTGCAATACGATCTGATTTGGAAGAGACAGACAAGGTGGAAAATCTGTCAGCCCACCACTTTTCAACTCCACACACCACATCAAGCTCCTAACTGGGAGACGCCTTGTGAAATCCAGCTGAGATATTATTCAAACACAGCTCAGAAATACTCAGAAAGGGGACAGATTTGAAAGTCTTCATGAGAAGCTTGACCTTAAGGTCACCTGAAATACTATCTGCAAGGAACTTGCTAAATGGCTAAGAACAGCAACTTCATTTATGCTAAGAACATTTCAGGACTTTTTTGAAAACTCACATTGGGGTTATGATTGCTCCTGGGTTGTCAATGGACACAGTCAGAATCCCTCCACTTGTGGTGGAAGTTCGCCATCTAGTTTGAAAACAGAGAAATCACTTAGAAAAATGTTGCAGAAATTTCAGTCAAGGTATCTTTAAAACCGTTTTCAAAACACTGGCTAGGAAAGAATGTACAAGCTTTTAGAATACAGGCCAGCAAGCACGAAGACCACATGCAGTCAATCAATCTACAAGAAGCTTGGCTACTAATTCTTGTATCTTTTACATTATCTAAGCGTATTCAGCCAAGTGCTAGATCACACGCTGGCAAGGTGTACCAGAACTACAGCACTGTCCGAAACGTTCACTTCTTTAAAATATTCAGTTTCCTTGCCATAAACGGGGCCAAAATGGTCCTCAAAGCAAATCTAAGAGGTGACAGAATGCAGGACTGCAGCATACACTGCTTACACAGCCTGTTGTGCTAGCAACAAACAAGTTGCAAAGAGCCCTGCAGGCACAGAGTGATATGGGAAGAATACATGGGGGGAAGAACTGTGTGTCCAGCTTGTGTCCTGCCTTGCTTATTTCCAAATTGCTTCATAAATTTATATGTATATTAAGTAAAATGGAAATTACATCAAGAGCTCAGGCAACACTGACATTTGAATTTTTCTTCCAGTCTATGCAGTATTCATGAGTGTCAGAGATTAGTCTGATCCTCTGAAGCTACCACCTTCCCCCTCATTCCTGCAAGCGTCTTATGCAAACAAACTCCTCCTGGTTAAATTAGAAGTTAATTTAGGAAATAACTGAGGATAGGAGGAGGATCACTGTCACTCAGTTGATATGCCTACAGGGAAAAAAAATCCCGTTAATTATCATAGCCAGGAAGCCAGAACTAAAACAAGAATCATACAAGTAACAAGACTGAAGTTTTCCAAATTAAATACTTACTGACGAGTTCTCTTTACTGACTGATTATCAAGATCATCTGTTGACTGCACTTGGGCCTGCACCTGAAAACACATCAATACAGACACTGGATTTGAATACTGTTTCAATTCCCATCACAGCAGCTGGAAATACAGCAGTTCAAAAATGGAATGTTAAAGTTTGTACACTCAACACAAACAGGGTTGTACTTTCAGAGGGACTTCAAAGATAACTAACCTATTACTTTGTAAGACATTGGAAATAAATTACTTTTAAGAACACAAAATGATTTAAACAAAGTTATCAATGACAATAACTTAACCAATAAAGAGATGGGAACGCTTTTGAGGACTATGTCAGCAAACATACACTTTACCAAGATACACAAAATGTTACCAGGCCACCAAGAAAAACGTGGCTAGTTCCTAATCTGATCAATGTTAGCACACATAATATCCGGCACTAAGTCCCACTCCTGTTTTAAAGGACTTCGTTTTTGTTTTTCTTCCTCCTGATCCTGTCTGCAATTCTGCAATCCATGCGTATGGAAGACAGCAACTACCTACAGTGACCATGATGGCAGATGTACAATGAGGGCACAAGAGAAAACTGAGAATACCACCATCAATCACTGCACAGTCTCTATTCTCTTGATCTTACTCAAAATATCTAAAAAATCCCTAAGTAACTAAAATAGTAACTAAAATAAACAACCCAAAAATAACTGAAAAAAACCCAAACAAAACAACGAACCAAAACCATAATCGGTTTCTAAAACATGTTTCTGCTTTTTCACCCAAAGGCAATTTTTGAAAGCTGCACAATGCTTTTTAACATTTACTTTTAAAAGGAAAAATTAATAGCTTGCAACTACCCTCAAACTCTCTGACAAGCTCCATGCCCCTCAGAACAGTCCAGCTATGCTGTAACAGGAAGCAAGACTCAATGGGTTACAGTAACTGAAGAGAACAAGTACATTTCCTGAGAAGAACCCATGTCTATTTCCCAGTCCACCTGAAGTTTCTACTCAGATTTGATATGTGAATTTGATTCATGAGTATCGGTATTACAGGTTAGCTCAGAACCTGTGGAACAATTTTGTTGTTTTCAGTCATTTTTATTACCTTCAGGCCCCTTCTAAACAGGAAAGTTGCTTGGCGAGTGTCTTTCTGCTGATTTAGTTTGTTTCCAATTCTGGCAAAAGCGGACGGCATGTTATTCCTGTAGTATTTATTAAAATATAGTTATCAAAGGCTCCAGAGATAACATCTTATAGAGATCACTATGAAAGTCAGGAAAGTGCCCAATAGATCCCTAAGGTCACCTGTAGTTCTGCCTCTTTGAGGCTGAACATTTCAGTTGCAGTAAGATTCTCATCTATTAGGAACAAAACACATTACTCATAAATGGAGACATCACTTCTGTTACACAGAAGCCCAGCACTCCTACGTCACAGGACAATACAATTATTAATTCTGCTTTTTCCTTTGCTCAGTATCCTCCAGCACATTAAACATTGTTAATTAGATGGGGAAAAAAAAAAAGCAGCCTTGATAAGTATAAAGAAAGTTTACAGTTTCCAGAGCAGAGTCACATAGTGAAAATTTTAATTATGGAGACCAGTTAAGATGCAGTTCATAACAGACATGTTGATTCCAGCACAAATAAAACATGCAATAGCTTCCATGAAACTGAAGATGGCATCAGCTTCCACAAAGGCATTTTATTTATAAAGTTCACTAAACCATGGCTGTCACTTCAAAGATACTGAAATCCCCGTTAGCCATTTCCATATAGACTGCCTCTGATTTAAACGAAGGCAGAATACCAGGTGCTCACAAATAGAGGTACTTCCTGAGAGCTTTACACAGTAACAAATATCTGGCTTTGTGTTGAGACCATGTTTGTCCCATGCTCACCTTCCAGATTTGTAGAACTTCATACATGATAGTCTTGACCATATTACTATGGCCAGTACCTACTGTCTTTTCTTGGACTCAGTCCTGTCAAACAAGACTCACTACGGAAAGCTGTCAAGAAGAGTTCAGAAAGCAAAGTTGTTATTTTACCTTCTGTTTAGTGGGGCAGGCCTCCTGAGGGCTGGAGGTTGTTTTCTCTGCATTTCAGATTGTCTCTGCAGGTTCGTTTTCTTTTTCAAAACTGGATAATTGCGCTGTGCATTCTTTAAAAAAAAAAAATTCAAAAAAATATGTATAGCATATATGTATACTGCATACATATAAACACTTTTCCTTCAATTTCCATTTACGAACTGCATATAGAATACATTCAGCTTTGCCTACCTTTCACGCTCTAATTTGAAAATATCTTCTACACTTTCATGAATTCTATGTTCCCCTAATTACCAGGCAAAAAAATAAATATAAAAAATGCAGAGCTTAACAGTTACTTTTGATTACTTTATCTCTCTAAACTGACAGAACACATGTTCCACACATCTTTAAAATTACTCTTCTTCACAAATCCAAAAGCAATCCCTGTTTTACAATACTGAATGAGATGGAGGAGGGAACAATGCACTGGAGGAGTGCAGAAGAGGGAGTCTACTGCAGGAGTTGAGTATTTTGCAAAAATTTCCATTTTTGTAACAGGCACATGCTTAACGTCGGCATGTTGGCAGAATCATTGGTCTGTATCAAAGCAATGCAAAGACAAGAAATCCCTGTAAACGAGCTTTTCTTGCAAAAATACAGTAAGTACCTCCATACTTGCACAGTACATACTTCAGTTTTCATGACTTGCAACTCATTTAAAGGATTTAAAGAAAAAAAAACCAAACAACTTTCAAACCTAGTTATTAACCACCCCCTTCAAAAACAAACAATAACTCAGCTAACAGAGCCTCAATTTACCAAAAGGTTGTACCAGATGTCTCCATTTTATATTTCAGTTCTTCTGAAGCCATTCTGTTTCATTTTTTTAATCTGTTCTTATGTGAACCACGACAATTGCATTAATTACCTTCTCACTAAGCGGCTGTCTGTTCAGAGGACTAATTCCTTTGCGTGAACCCATTGCTTTCTTGGCTGCCAAGCCAGTTATAACTCCGTAAGAACGCTTCTTCCCTGTTATCTTCTTTCTGCGTCCCAAACGATTTTTACCATAACCTGCAACGAGCACGAAGAGTTCAAAAATTCTTATGGAAACAAAAAGCTTATTGATTTAAGATGCTACGCAGACAACACAAGTTATTTGGTTGCACACTTCAAGCCCTAGAGCAGAAGCTATCACTACACTTGAAGACAATTTGGCCATTCAGTTATTTTAGCCAGTCTGGCCCAAGTCCTAGCACAAGAATAATCAGCTTCTCATATAGATCACAGTTTTGCTCTAGTTCATTGCATTGATTTCTGTTGAAAATTTGTTATTTGACATGTCTATGGGGACAACTTAGAGAGTCATTCTGGCATAGAAAACTACCAAAATACTCTGAAATGGAACCTTATTAAGTGCTGAATAACATAAAACCAAACCAACATCAGCAAAAAAAGCCCCAGCTCCCCACCCGTTCAGCAAACTTTAAATTACCAGTTTAATTCAAAGAAAAGAAAAGAAGCAACTTCAAAGCTTATTTATTTAGATCAGTGGTTCCCAAGACATGACCTAAGAAAAAAGAATATAGCAATTGGCCAACAAAACCATATTAAACAGCATATGAATTACATCATATTTAAAGTGTTTTCAATTAGAAGTCTGCATGGCAGTCTGGATGAAACTGAGAATTGAACACAGCCCTTGAATATAAAAGGCTTGTAAGTCTGAGGTCTGTAGTATAAACATCTGAAATCTCCAGTTACAAGGGTTTGGTTAACCCTGTCTGGAGCCATTTAACTTCACACTATGAATACAGACCATGCTTTAGTTTTATCCCTAAGTACCATCTTCTTTAGAACCTCAGACTGCAAGATAAATTTTAAGACTAAGGAGTCAGCTTTACAGCAACAGACACATTTAGCTTTGACTTCTCTGACTTCACAGTATTGGTAATAAATCTGTGCTTCTTCATGAGACAGGAACCATCACATGAGGCGAGCCATCCATCAGAACCCAGCTTAGATAAATTTGCCATGGAGAAACTGTTACGTACCCACATTTTGTGGATAGTTAGCAAATGCTCTTCTTTTTGAGGAGAAAAGTCAAGAAACAGGGTTATTTGGGCTCAAAGGGACCTCACGAGCCCTCTGGACCAACCTCCCTCAAATAAATGACAACCTCAAAGTTAGCTGCACAGGATTTGGTGCAATTGCATTCTGTGTATCACCAAGGACAACTTTTATTTAAACAAACAACGTTCTTCTCTCTCTTTCTCCCCTCAAAAGCTGAAAAGAGTCCCAGCTCAAGTTCCTTGCTTCTTGCCAGAGAGTTTGGCAGCCCCTTCTAAAACCACTACGAATTGAATGCTGTTGATCATTTGTGGTTTCTGTAGCTGTCCACAAACAACAGAGGATTTTCTACTTATCAGAATAACTTCCAAAGGCAACGGAGGAGCAACAAATCTATTGGTCATAAGGTACTAATAACTAGAATGCTCAGAAGAACTATTTCATGATGATCTCTGGTGAAAAACTACATAGAAGAGGTTTGCTTTGAGTGGGAGAAATGTATGGGGTTGTATAGGAAGAAGCAGTTAAAGCTATTTACAACATTTCAATGTCATGAATCTGGCAATTTTGAAAAAAAAAAAAAAGTTTGCTTTTTCCTAGAACAAGGGCAGGCAAGGACGGAATGTCCCAAGACAGAAAAAAAACCTCTAAAACTCTAATACTTGCTTTTTTTGCTCCTTTTGGATCATAAACAATTGCATTTGACAACTGCCGTCATAAGAGAAGCCTACATGTTTTATAATATACTATTTAAATTCACTTACTCTTTCACCTACACAAACATTCTTGCACTTAGGGTTGACTGATGTAAAATATTTTCCTGCACTGTCACTAATTTACTAAGGATGCACAAATTAGTAACACAGCTATGCTGCTCTGTATAAAAAGCAAAACTCCTCTGAGCCCTGAGCAACATGACATCCCCGATTCCCAAAGACATTTGTGTCTAAGATGCTAACTACGAGCTGCTGCTGCAACAAATATTAAGTAATGACAAAGATACAACGGAGATCACTGTGAATGCAACAAACAGTTGTGTACTTGTTTTAAATTAATGCTACTAAACAAGAAATTGCATGTATTAACTTAACACTGCATTAGCTTGGACTGAGGTGGTAAGCTTTCTGATTAGATGGTATTTTTCCATATTTTGATAAGCCAGTGCTAAAAAGGTACTTTCCAAAATCAAACATAAGCAAAACATGTCTATACTTCAAGCAGGTGCTGGCCATGTACTGGACTAAAACCTGGGAATCATTTTAGAGTATGACTCCTGTTTATAAAAAAGTACCCCAACCCTGACAGTTACTCAGGGAATCAGCAGTAAAGCTGTTATCATGCACTTTTCTTCTCTTCAATCCCTGCCTGTATGATTTTTTTTTTCTCACTTCTGTATTCCACTGTAAAAACACTGGCCTAAGAAGGCTGACACGGTGCTTCCTGTGCATCCCAAGGTCTTAACAAGAAAAGTCAACTCAGACACTCTGCACTATCCAATTATAAATCCCAGAGGCAGCATTACAGTCTGAAGTAACAGCTATTTCAGGGAGGCCTACTAGGAGAATTCTATCTAGCAAATATAAATATGATGGCTCTTCTGCACAAAGCTCTGAGCTCTAGGCAAGGCCTTCACATTTTCTACTTATGCAGGCTTTGGCATAAGCATTCTTTCTATCCATCTCTGAGAAGGAACAAAGTATCAACACAATTTCCAAAATTAAAATAAATTTTAGAAATCAGAAAGCAAGCCAATCCTTCCTTGAGTCAAATAGACTTCCTCAAGCACCTAACCTCCCTGTTGGCCCAACACATCAAAGACTTTGTCACACTGAACCAGAAACAAAGCCAAACATAAATGGATCACAAAGAACTGAATTATAAACAAAACTGCATATGATGCTGTTTGAAGGACACCTGAATTGACCATGCCAATCCATACATTTTCATTAGGTTACATTTCAGCACGAAAAAAATAAATAAATAAATTGTACAATCCACGTTATGTTTGACATACACACCCTTCTGCTGTTGGATTCCCCACTTGGAGCCTGGTGTCCTGAACTGTCGAGTTCGATTCTGCTGAAGCCCTCTTTTCGTTTTCGGGGAATATTGTTTTCTCTCTTCTTTCTTGTTCAGTTTAATTATATCATCTGTAAGCAGAAAATAAAAAAGAAAGATTTGACACATTGCAGACATATTCTAGTTCTGACGAAAGAACCCTAGCAAGTTGGTGTCGTGGGAAACAGAGCAATTAATCTTGCAAAGACAGTACGCACAAGCTAAGGTTCCAGAAATTTCTCTATAAAATATTTGGTCCCTGTTAATCTTATAGTACTTCATTTATAACATAATGTCCTGGTAAAAGAGAAGCAGTTGCATACATCCAGAACATCCAAGAGACTTGAAAGATTCTGCCCAGCATGACATTTTAAATCAAATAACTACATTAGTTTTTTGTATACCAGTAAAGAGAAGGTAATCCCACCACCAACAGACTTTGGGGATTCCAGACAAAATGTCAATTCAAATCAAAGTTCTTTCATTCCAAGTTACTTAAGAAAAAAAAAAATCACACAAAAAGAAATCAGCCTATGAGTTATCTTCATGCGTTCATGGAGGTTGAGATGATGGGGAAAAAAAGCAACCAAAACTTCTCTCCCCAGATATCTGCAATCCAAAGCAATCAGCTTATTTATTGTCTGGGGAAACAATGTTGAACAACTCATTAATCGTTTTAAGAACACGTGTAAGATAATAAACTCATGAAAAGCGAACAGTAGGTCTCTCAAGTGCAAATCATGCCACACCACTTTGATTTCCCTCACTGATCTGGTAGGTGGCTCAGGAGACGAGTAAAATGCCAGATGTGGCACACTTTCATTTGACTGTTAGCTTGTTCACAAAAACACCATAAAGAAAAATGTCAAATCATGTTTATTACATCTAGATCAAGAGACCACAATGGATAAAAACATTGTGTTTCAACAGGGAGCTACCACAAACACATGGACATCCTCTTCTGAGTCAGGGAGAGATGTGCTTAACAGAGTTCAAACGGACTAGGACGGGGTAGAACAGGAAAAACAGCATAACAAAAAAAATTGAAAAACCACGATGTTGTTATCCAATGCTTTGTATCCTGCTGAAGTAAAGCCAAAAGAAAATCAGCTTACTTTGCTGCAAAAATGATTGAATATTCAGAAAAATAAATCTCTCAGGATAAGCAATACCAATACAGGTCACTCAGGGTTTGATTCCTATAGAATCTTCTTTACCAAAGGGATCATATGTAGAGTAAGGATTCCCAAGTAAGAGTAAGTTATCCTTATTATACAGAAAGGAAATCAAAGTCACTTCAAAATTATATACAGGGGCAAAATAGCAGAAATAATCACTGACAACAGCAGTATTCAACCAGGAGTACTATTTGAACTTAGCACCACTAATAAAGTGATGTTCAACAAAAACTAAAACTTCTAAAACTGTTAGAGCAGTTTGTAATTCTGTGCAACGGCTGCTTCCATTCCAATGTATCTGCAGTACAAAACCACCACATTCAGAGAGCATGAATCCTCGCTTCATTGTTCCTCTACCTCATCTTAAATCCCATTTTTGTAAGTTCACTGTTGCTGCACATTGGGTTACAAGTTTTTAAAAAACGTTCAGTACAGCTATTCTCCTACTTGGGGAAATTAAGGGTATCTGGGACTTTAGGCATGTTAGCTGAGACACTGAAGCGTTCTTCCATCCTGCCTGAGATCAGAGATCAAACCTACAGCTAGAACAGCAGAATAATCTGGGAACATTATCAAACTGGAAGCTTGGCTTCAGATGAGTTGCACATAACACACTAGCAACAAAAATATGTTTAATCTTTATTACTACATCAGAAAATACTCAACATTAAGATACTCAACATTCAGATCTTAAAATTTCCTAAATTAATATTGTGTTCATCTTGTTGATGTTACGACAGATCTGGGATTGCATCTTATCTTTGTTGACACCAGACCACAAAACTCTGACTTAGGGGAGAGCAGGTGTGGATGACACTGGTATGGTGCAAGTTAACCTTGCGACTAAACAGGCTAAGGGACACACCACTCACAACAGCTTCTTAAACAAAAGGTCACCACGACATCAATTTGCTATCAGTCAATGTCCAAGACATGTAGTAGTGGCTAACTGAAAGGTTAGTTTGGTAAGTAAGAAACATTACAATATATGAAAATAGAACTAGCCACTCAGAAACAATAACTCTATTAATCTTGGTAACCTTGGAAACAAAGATTCAGTGTGCTATATTGTAAGGAAAAATAGATTTATAGATTTATATGAATGCTGTAATGCTACTTCATATTCAGACTCGATAATCTCAAAGGTCCCTTCCAACCATGAATATTCTGTGATTCTGTAAACATCATTTCACAAGTTATCTGCACTGCCAAAACAAAGAACTCCACTGGATCACTTATAGAAGGAAAAAATTGCACAAAACCTTTTATTTTAAGGTTGTCCACAAAAGCCAAGACTACTGTTAACATTCTAGTTCACATTGTGATTTCACTTTTTGAAGTAAGTCTCCTGATAGTACCTATCTACCATGCTGTGATAATGTTATGGAACGGGCTTGGAGTGCACAAAATCAATTTTTTTTGATAAAATGGAACTGGGAGATGCACTCCAGAAATGCACCAAACGTGTCCCCAATTGTTAAAGGGTCTCAGCGCACATGACCAGAACTACTCTGAGATACCTCTTTGAAATATACATATAGAGCAGAGGTCGGGTTTTCAGATACACTTGAAACACATTTCTGCAGATCTGCAATGAGGCTGTGCAACTTCCTGACACACACGGGCAATGGGAGGTCAGGGGAGAAAGGGGTAGATTGTCACAGGAAACTACGTGTTAGAGACGGCATCGCGCTTCAGCTGATTGGTAAAGTACTGCAGAGGAGTTACAAAGGAGACTTGTCATTACCAACTTCCAAACCTGGGAAGGAAAAAAAAAAAAAAAAGCAAAGCCGGAAACCTAATCATCCTCGCCCCTGCAATTACAAGCCCTGCGACGCTCCCCCAGGGCCACCCAGCTAAGGGCCCGGGCATCGTGGGCCTGACTGCTGCCAAATGCACGCAGCGCCCCACTCTTCAGCCTGCTCCCGGCGCTCAGCTGGAACAAAGGGGAGCCACCCCGCTGAACCCGGCTCCTCCCCTGCTACGGACAGCGATCCCCGGAGCCCAGGCCCCCGTGAGCCCCGCTGCTCCCGGGGATGCAGCCGGGCCTCGCCTCCGGTCCCCGTCACGACCGGGCCCACAGGTCCCACGAAGCCACCTCGCACTGCGCCCCCCGCCACGCTCTAGCTGTGGTAGGGTCCTGCCCCCTCCCCCCCCCTCACGCCCCCCGTTGGTTCCGCCCGCGCCAGTGCCCGGCAGAGCCGGTTGGTTCGTTCCACGCACCCCCACCCCCCCGGCCCCAGCGTTTGGTTCAGCCCGCGCCCCCCCACCCTCTCCCCCACAGCAGCGGGCCCCGGGCGCTCTCCTCACCGAGGGACATGTCGATCTTCTCCAGGCTGTCGCTGCTGCCGTTCCGGGCCCCCGCCGTAGCCGAGGAACCCGAAAGCGGCGCCGCAGCCCCGAACCCACTCATGGCTGTCCGTAGGACCACCGCCGCTGTCTCCCCTCGCCGCCTCAGCCAACGGCCGGCGGGCTGTGCGCATGCGCAGGGTGAGGCCGCGCGTGCGCCGGACCTCTTTCCCGCTCGGGGGGCGTGCGTCTCCGTGGTAACTCGCGCATGCGCAGTAACCGCTCTCCTGCGCCGAGGAGAGGCACCGCCTCCCCCCTCCCGCCCGGGAACTGGCGCGGCGCCCCCTGCCGGCCCGGAGGAGCAGGTACAGCGCCTCTCCAGCTCTTGGTCAGAATCCCAGGATTCAGAAATTCAGGAGAGAAATTAACCGCTTGTTTTTTTTTTAAACAAGGAATCTTAGTGAAGCCTTCCCCCCTCCCCCCCGCCCATGTTGCTTTGCAACATGACCAAAGGGCAGCTCGTGTTGGGGTCTCGGCTGCCAGAGAGGGGGAGATCTGCACCCAGGCTCCAGGGACCGTGTCGCCATTGCCCTTGGGCAGGATTTAGTATTTCCATACGCACAACCTTCCTTGCGGTAGGAACGCTCCTACATTTCATTAACTGCCCACGTACTCCGTATGCTCATTCCCTAAAATAAATACTGTGTCACAGCACATCTCTTGTGCTCATGAGAGCAGGAGGAGCTCGTGAAGGTGGAGCAGGACGCTGAGTTCCACCCCGTTTTCTTCTCCGTCTTCTCCAAGTTCGGACATGGAGTCTAGGAGCCACAGATTTGATCATTTATGCATTCCCCTCCAGATGACAAGTGGGATTTGATGACAAGCCATTGATGACAAGTGGGAACTTGGGGTTCTTAAAGCCAGGCTACATTTCTAAAGGGAAGCTGCTATCACCGGGTGACCAATAAATACTAACAACGGAGCTGTCAAATGAAAGGTACACTTTTTAAAAAAACACTAAACCAAGTTCCTGTGACGCTGTAGGGTGCAGCTCCATCTGGTGACTGTGTCACACTGATAAACAAAGGCTCTGTTTGCCCAAAACAAATATGCTAACTGCAGAGGTGGCCGATGCTGCCTGCCCTCGTGACAGGTGGAAATTGGACAAAAACCCAGATTGTGCCCCATCTGTGGGTTGCATTTATTCTCCAGGCAGGACACCAGCTGCCTCCTGCTTGGCACAACAGAAAACCAGCCAAAGGTCCTGCTCCCAAGGAGTAGTTTTCTTCTGTGTTCAAAATGGCTGAAACACCGTGGGGATCACGGAGGCCACCATGCAAACATTAGCTCTTGGTTTTCCATCTGTATTTTCGGATTGTGTCACCACCGAGCCCTGGGACAACTGTTCTACATCACACTGACGGTTATAAGAACTTGTACTTTATGTAGGACTGTAGCCCTGCTGAGTTTGTATCCACCGCAAGAAGACAGTGTGTCTAAAGCACCCACAGGCTGTAGTTAAGTTTCAGGGCTGGTTCCTTCCTGGCCCTTTCCCAGGCTCTTCCTCAGCACCCGTTGGCTCCTCACAAAAACCAGACTTCACAGCTCGGCTGCCCGGTAACCCCTGTTGTTCTCGGACATCGCAGGGGAGCTGCAGGCTAGATGCTACCTCCTGAACATCCTGGCTGAAATTCCGGGGAGGAAATTTAACATCCTTTTAAAATTCCCAAGCAGAAACCAGACCCAGAGAACCAGGTACTTGACGTGCTCACAGGTTTACAGCCAGAGGGGAGCGTCCAGTCCAAGCTGCATGTTGGGGGCTCTGGAACATCACACCTGCACTGATCCCAGGAGCAGGAGAGCTATCCACATGCATCTTCCAAAGGAGGTCTCTGCTCCCTCAGGGGCACAGGCACTACGCCTGTGAAAAACAACTTATTCCTAACATTAAATTGTCTGGCATCTACCAACACCTTCCAATTCTGCCTCCTCTTTTAATGAGTAAAGAAATTGCATTGAGTGGAAAGCTGACTTGACGTCACCTAGATCTTCCCCAAACAGCAATCAAGTCTGTGAGATTCCAAATTCTGCTACTGTTCAGCAAAAGGATACATATATACTTTTCATACATTTAAAAGTGTTGACTGCTACTGGCACTCCTCAGATTCTACACTGGAGGATTAATCTCTATTTTAGCCTCAGCGCAGAAGCTAACACATCTGCTAACACATCCCTGTATGACTGTAGGCTCTGTGTGATCAGGCTTGTTTTTAACAATGATTTTTTATATGGTCTCGAAATTGACATGGGCATTGACAGTAGTTGTCTATAAATAACATATACAAAATAACATAATGAAGCAGAGGAAGAGTTTTTTCTGAAGAAAAGATATTTAAAATATCACTGTTAAGCAACATCCAGGCTAATTCTGACTTGTGGAGCTAGAAGAATCTTGTAATTCCTGATTTAGGAGCTAAATTAGATCTGCCAGCTTCACCTTCATGTTCCATTTCACCAGGCACGTTTTGTTGTTCTTATTGCTTTAAGAATAACAGTATGGAACCCTGTTCCCCCAAATGCTGCTGACGTATTGTACTGCTAAAATAAGCCACATAAACAACATCAGGTCAAGGGGTATGTCTTCCTGTATGCCAGCATCAGTGAGCAGCATATATTTATCATTAAAAGTAACACTACAAGAAGTTTCCACCGTGCAGATGACTACCTTTGGTTTCTGAGGCACTGAACAACTCTGGAGATGTATGTGGGGTTTGTTTCCTTTAATAATTCGGCACCAGCTGCTCTCAGTCTGATGGCAGCAGCATCCCTTTTTCCATTTTTGAGTTTCATTTCACTGCTTTTTAGTGGAAAGTACATAAAACTCTGCAATATTTTTCACATCCTCTTTACTGTGGGCAATAGAAAAAAAACCCTCTTTCCTTCTCTCTGCTGGTACATTCAGTGCATGAGCTGTCTTTTGGGGACACGCTACTTGTTTGGGTTGGGGTTTTTTTTTTGCCATAGCAAATTTCTCACCATCCCTGAAGTGGGATTTGTTAAGGGCTTATCTCAGGCAGCGATTAGCGTTGCTTTACACTGTGGTGCAGCTGAACCCCAGTACAGCAACAAAACTGGCGACTCAGCCTTTACACGCTGAGAACAGCACATCCGATAGGGACCATAGTAGTGACAATTATATATGGCCCTACGGCAGCCAAAGACACAAACCCCTGTGTTTGTACCCACAGGGCTGGAGGAGGCCGCCGCGGGGCCCACCTGCCTCTCCCGCCTGGCCTCAGCGCCACAGCAGCGGTGCCAGACGGGAAACCTGAGGGCCCATCGTTCCCTCCTCACCTCGTCACGCAGGGCGTGGGGGCCTCCCACTCTCCGAAAGGCGGCGACAGAGCTGTCGCGGCGGCGGCCAACAGGGAGAGTGCGAATCTGAAGCGCAACCCCCCGTCATTGCGACCGACCCTCACCTCAGCGCGGCCCCCCCGTGCGGTGCATGCCGGGAGATGTAGTCCGAGGAGGGGCGGGGCG
>JAOXJM010000052.1:11764917-11779482 GCA_026413425.1 Tringa solitaria
TGAGCAACCTGCTCTAGTGAGAGGTGTCCCTGCCCATGGCAGGGGGATTGGAACTTTATGATCTTTAAGGTCCCTTCCAACTCTAACCATTCTGTGATTTTATCACCCCAGTGCAGAAGGTTCAGTTAGATTTTGGGGCAGTTCCTGGCGGCGGGCTGATGTTGCTGCCCTGAGGATAGAGTTTGTGCTGGTAGAGCGAGGAGACGCAGCCCTGAGTTTGTGGAGCGGGTGGTTAAAATTGGAGTCTGGATCCGAGGTCCTTTTTAAGGGAAGGAGAGGGATGGACTGAGGTCTCACCCGTGCTCTACCAGCCATGGCCCCTGCAAACACCCTGGGCCCTTCTGGCTGGGGGAGCCAGGCTCTGGCAGGGCAGGAGACCAGGAGCACGTGTGGTTCTTGCAGGGGACCAGGAGCACGTGTTCTCTGCTCGTGTGCTGTGACCTCTCCGGGGTGTGTTGCTCACTTTGCCCTTCCTGTAAGTTGGGGCGTTTTCACGAGGCGATATGAATTGGCCTTACCCCATGTCAGGCTTTTTTTTTTTTTTAGCACGAGCAACAGGGAATTTTCTTTATTCATGAAAAAACAAGCAGATTTCTTAGTATTGCTCCGAACACCTGATGAAACGGGGAACTTGAGGGCGGCTGCGACTCAGGCTGTCTCAGTCCCTCCTGGCAGCCCAAGCTCGGGCTCTGTCCATGGGAAGGGAGCAAACACCCTGCGGCTGATTCAGGGTTAACCCCTGAGTCTGATCAAAGCTGGAATGTGGTTAGCAGCTCTCTCCATTTCCCTGCCACCTACGGACAACTCTCGGGGTCTTCATTTCTTCAGGCTTGTGTCACTCTGTGCTTTTCAGCATGTGCCATTTTCCAGCCCAGAAACAGCTGGGTTTTGGGTATCGGTAGGGTCTTGTGCATCCAACTTGTGAGCCGCGTTGGGTAAACAAGTCCCGTGGGATCCTTACTGTCTTTACAGGGATTTAATTCGCAGTTTTGGTAGCTTCTGCATCACCTCTGCAAAGGTGCTTTCTTTGTACCGCTTGTTCCCTATGTGCTTCTGACTTCAATGTTTTACCATTTTGAGCTTATTTTGTTTGAGGATTGTTTAACATTAGTTTCCCTGTGCTAGGAGGGAGCTGTGCCTCCAGTCTGTTGGATCCTGGTTTCCTACCTCTGGGCAGATGCACAGCTCCGTTAATGAGACAGTTCATTTGGAAAGGCACAGCTTTGCGTGTCCTACCCCCGCATCCTTGTGGACATTGCCTGCTTTTTATAGCAGGAAATAACATGGGAGGGAGTTCCCCTGACTCACTGACTTGGAAGATCAACGGGGTGCCTGAGCTTTCACTTGCATTTCCTAACTTTGAGTGTTAGAAATATCTTGGGGAGGAGCTGGTGAAATTCTGAGATCAGTGGCTGCAGATGCTCTTTGACTAGGGACTGGTGATGCTGCTCTGAGCATCTGTGGATGCCCAGAGTGACATCGCCTGTCCTTGCTCAAACAGCATCTGCGCCCTTCAGGGCAGGGGTGGGAAGAGCCCATGAATTCAGAAGAGCTGGATCAGTTTTCTGTGTCTCCCCAAATCATATCTCCTTCAGGAAGCTGCCTTTGGTTTATATCCGTACTTCCTTCGGTCTCTCCTGAGATGAAGCTCTGACCATGCTTGTTAGTCTAAGTACTTCATAAACGTATACGTACTTCCATATGCATTGCAGCTCTGGTTTAGAGCTCCTGTGCTATCAGGGTGACAGGCGTTGCTGGTGGGATGGGTTGGCTTCTCTGGGATTTAAGCTTAAGTGGGCACTGAAAGTGGTGGTGGGTTCCCTGGGGAGACCTCGCACAGGGAGTGGATGGGGAGCTTGAAGTAGAGCCAGTATTTGATGATTTGCTTGTTTACTTAATCAGCTTGGCTACAGCAGACAAGTCTCAAAAAGAGAATATTGGCAAGAAAAGCTTGGTTTTAAATGCCAGGATTATGTTACTTTTTAGTGTCCTTCTCTGTGCTGCAAAAGCGTGCAGCCCACATTTTCATCCATAAGGGATGAAAATGAGAGCAGCTTCAAATAATATTATTTATTTTGAATTTATTTTTTTTTCTTTTTTCTCCTTCCTTTTGCTTTGGAAATCCAATTTGGTTTTGGCTGTGGGAGGGATTAACAGCTGAAACACCTTGACTTGTTTCTTGCCAGTTGAAAGGTTGGACTTAGATTTTAAGCTGTCACCCCGGGGTGATTTTGTTACAAACCCTGCAGAGGCATATTTTTTGGCATGTACACCCCCAAATATACCTTGCAACTTTCCTGTGGCTTCTGAGAGGGTGGCTCCTGTCTGAATATGTGTTTCTGACGGTTGCTGTTCCTCTGGCAACACTGTCAAGCAGCTTGAGCAGGGACCTCAGTCATCCAAAGCTTCCTTCCCCAAAGCTGCTTTTGCATAGGCAAATGACGCTACCTCTCTGCAAGCATCACTCCTGCTTTATAGCAGATAATGATGATTCCTTGCTGTACCCTGTGTGCAGGGTAGCCAAGGGGGGTGACATGAATGAGAAATGCTGTGCAAGCTCTAGAGCACACCAGCAGTTTGCAGTTTGATAATCTCTGTCCAGAACATGATGAACACTTTTATGAGAAAGTCAACTTGAGCCTCCAGCAGCTCAGGGTTGACCAGACCCTGCACAGATGGCGGTGCAGATGAAGAGTTTCCAGCCTTGGAGTGGACCACCTCTGCATCCAGACGGTGCTGGAGTGCTCCGTGTGGGGCACATTGCTTGGGGAGCGCTGCTGTCTGTGAATGTGGGTGCACTGTGGCCAGTGTCTGCTAGATGTGGTGGACATCATGCTGTTGCCTTCCAGCTACTGTGCTCCAGACCGGCTGCTGCTCTGAGCAGTCTCTGGTAGAGCACGTGAGTGAAGCAAGCAAGAGTTTGGCTGGAAAGATGTCCTCTAGCTTTGTTGGCCCTTACGAAGCAACTGGTATATTTCAGGAACCATCAGTCTTTGTTCTGGCTGTCTCCTGAGACCGTGTTGTGGTGGCTACCTGTCGTCACAAGAATCATTACGATATGGCCTTTCATCCACAAACCATGAATGGGACACCACAGGGAGGTGTGAAGTCCTTTAATTCACCTTTGCTCGTTTCTGAGCCACCAAAAGTTTCAGCCTGACCAGAGTCTCCTTGGAGAGAGTGCAGTACCGTGGTCTTGTTGTGAAGCTCCTCTTGCTGTATACCTGATGCAATTTGCTGTGTTCCTTTGCTGTGTTCCTTTGCAGGAAGGAGCACTGGAAGCTGCTAGGCAACTTGAAGACCACAGTGGAAGGTTTGGTGTCCACCAGCAACCCGAATGTCTGGTCCAAGTATGGCGGCTTGGAACGGCTTTGCAGAGACATGCACAGCATCCTCTACCACGGGCTCATCCATGACAAGGTGGGGCTCTGTCCTGCCAGAACCGCTGTCTGTCTGTCACAGCTTTGGTGCCTCTCATGAGGAGGTGGGACAGTCCTATCTGCTGTGGCTCGCTTCACGGCTCGTAGCATGGAGTGGGTACAACACTGGTAGCGGCGTGGGAGGTGATCCAAGCAGGGACTGAGCTTCCTTGGGCAACTACTGTGGTTGTCAGAGGGACCTGGGTGCGTGGCCTTTCTCCCTTGTCCACCTTCAGTGGGGTTTTTCTAAGTCCCCGTGTCCCCTGCGCTGGGGCCAGCCCTTCTCTCCTTTCTTCCTGCTGCAGCCAAGCGATAAAGTTGCAGTTGCAATGAGTCAGCCCCCGTATCATCTGCTCTTGGACAACTCCCCGGCGAGGCTTGGCAAGAGAAACCTCGGGTCTCTACTGTTTCTGGTTAGCTGTGTTAGTGACAGGAGCTGGCAGCCAAATCCGCGCTCTGCCTGAATGGGATCTTCCCAGGCTCTTGTTGTGCCTTGCAGTTGCTCACTCAGCCTGTCCCCCTTCCAAGGCTGCCTGGAAGAATTTCTCTTTCCCGCTTGTGTGCAGAAGACTGAAGGTCTCCCCTTCAGCTTACAATTACCAGCACAATTAATTTAGAGTGGGAAGTTGAAGCAAGTCCGGAGGGCACGCCGGAGGGCAGGCTTCCCGTCGGCTCCTCTGCCACCCAGAGAGCCATGCAGAGAAGCGGGCGATGCAGAGGAGCCCTGGGCAGCTTGAGAGGTCCAGGAGCAGGAAAACTGCATCTATGCAATGCTGCACCCCAGCTAATTAGACTCTGGGAAGAGCCAGGTCGTCCCAGCAGGGTGCTTTGCTCCCCAGATTTAAGTTTGCAGCCAGAGCTTGTTGCCCTGCTGCTCTGTTCCCCTTAGAC
Source organism: Tringa solitaria (assembly GCA_026413425.1). Lineage (NCBI taxonomy): Eukaryota > Metazoa > Chordata > Aves > Charadriiformes > Scolopacidae > Tringa > Tringa solitaria. The sequence goes on from JAOXJM010000052.1 coordinate 11,769,228, forward strand.
CCCAGTGGCATGGACCAGGGACCTTCTTTGGGAGATCCGCAGAGAGAGAAGCTGCCTTTCACATGTGAGGAGCACAGTGCTCCCTTCTGATAGACGTGCTATTAATAGGCTTCGGGAAGTGAGATTTAAATAATTTATACTTGTCTGTCTATTGGTAACACTTTGTGCCAGACTCGCAAAGCAGGATGGTGCGTTGCCTTCCTTGATGCTTTTCCTATAGGCAAAGGCATTTTACTTGGAAATATCTCTGTTATTTAGGGACACGTGACACTAATCCAGCAATAAGAGCTGCAAAGGAAGGCCTGTAAAAATACCACTTCCTAACAGCAATTTTTAGTGTTAGAAGCAAAACACTTCCTTTTACGTGTTATTTTCTTATCAACATTATTTCTTACAACTGGGAATAAATAAAGAAAAAATTGAAAAAAATCCATATGTACATTTTAAGAGAACTCGGGCAAGAAGTCTTAAAACTTTTGAGTGAATTTGATTTGTCCAGAAAACCCCAATTCAATCTAGAGGACTAAAATTGCAGTGTTAGTTCTCTAGTCTTGAAAAACCAAAGCACCCCCCACCCCAAGAAATAAACCGCAAAGCAGAACCCATTCGTCTGATGCCTGTGAAAAGAGGAAACAGGGATGGAAGAAAAAATAATCAGCTTTTTGGCAAAGAGAGATATTTTGGGGCTGTGTTTACACCCGATAGGGTGGTGAGAAAAACAGCAACTCTGCTGCAGTTCCTCTTTAAGTGAAAGAATAACTAAGAACAAAATAGCTTATTGTCTGAATAAAGCTGGGGCAGAGAGCTGCTAGAAATGCAGCGCCAAATTTCTTACCTGGAGTGCTCAGCCCTGCTGGTGTCCTTGGTGGTGGCTTGCATCAGAAGATGGCAGTGGTTGCTGCTTTTTCTAGGATGTGTTTCCACGTTGTCCTTGGTGTCCCCCTCACTGAGGTCTGACTCTCGGCAGTGCTGAGGCACCGGGGTTCCCCTCCAGGTCCTGCTCCGGCAGGAAGGGGAACAGCAACGTGGAAACTTGGTCAACCTTGAACTTGGCAGACCTTTGAAGGAGCAGGGATACATACGTGACGCTGCCCAGAGTGATTTGGAGGACTCAGGCAGAGCTGAGCCCCCAAACACGCTTTGCTGTAGGTGCAGCTGGCACCTGAGGTCCACTCCCTAAGACTCTCCTGTGTCTGCGGCATGATGGACTGGGATCTGACCTGGTGGAAGAAAAGAAGCTCGAGGGATCTGTTTTCTGGTTACCTGTGGGCTGACCACAACTGAGAGGTCAGTGTGGGAGAGGCAGGAGACAAATTACCTACATCAAGCCACTGCTTTTTGACTTGGTCCTTTGATCTACAGAGCCATGTTGTACGCCTGCATTGTTCTCCTCTGTAGAGCAGTGCTGCTCTTCCTCTATTTTCTGGCCCATTTTGCCAGGTTTAGGGACTGTCCTCTCATGGTAGCAAGGGGCTAATGGGGGATGTTGTCATTTAACTGGGATTTGAGTGGTGGTACCTAACTGTGCCTGTCCCGGGCAGGTGTGCTGCAGACAGAAGGATTACTGGCAGTTCGTGAAGGACATTCGCTGGCTGAGCCCTGGCTCTGCTCATCACCTGGAGAAGGTGGGTTCTGGCAGGGTGGCCTTGTGTGCCCAGCAGGGAGAGGAGAGGGCAGCTGGGCTCGCCGGTTGGGATAGTGGTGCCTTGGTTGTTGGCCTGCCCCGGGTAAAGCGGCTCCATGGCTGGTGGAGGCTGAAGCAGCCGCGTGTTTGTGTACAAGCCACGTCCTGGGAACTTGGCGTGGCTTGGATTGAGACAATTGGCTGCTTATTTCTCCCAGGCCAGTCTCCAGCTCGGCTGGGCCGGCTGCAGCGGGCATCACCAAGGGAACCGGCACAAGCGGCGCTTGTGTGTGCACAGGGGTGATTCATGCCTCTCTGCAAACCTCTAAAACCCTGGGCTGTCCCATTTCTGGGTCGTGCCTTGACCATGCATTTGGTTCTCCTGCTCCTGGCTGGTGCTGACTGCTGGTGCATGGGGATGCTCTCAGTCCTTGGCTGCTCCACACCAACATCCATAGCCCCCACCATCCATAGCACAAGGGGCTGAGCACTGGTAGTCCATGTGTCCAACCTGCTGCTGGGGGGACGTGGCGTGACTCCAGTCTAGCTCTTCAAGCTGCAGCAGCTCAAGTGTTCACCTTCCCCGGTTAAGGTGTCGGCAAGAACATGATCATTGCCACTGGGGTTGGGTTGAATTTGGGAGTGTGAGGTCCTTCCAGGTCAGGGGCGAGGCACAGGGGTGGGAGGGCGTGCAGGAGAAATTTGCGGTGCTGGTGGCTGTCATAGGACTTTGATCACCGGCTGACCTTTGAAGCCTCGTTCCTCCCCTGTGCTTTTGCCTCTCCGGTGGCTGGGGAGCTGCTGGGATGTGTCCTTTTCCTCGCTGGTGGTGACCAGCATTGGAAAGCTGCCATTATCGGGGTGGAAAACCACAGCCGTGTGGTGGAGCACCCCCTTTGCATGCCTTAACCTGTGCCTGGCATCCCTTGCCAGTTCATCAGCCTGCAGGAGAGCGGCCAGCCCGACCCAGAGGGGGACCAGGCCATCGCCCAGCTGTGGCTGCAGCACAGCCTGCAGTGCCACTGCCTGTCAGCGCAGCTGAGACCGCTCCTGGGGAACCACCAGTACATCAGGAAATTCTACGCAGGTAAGGAGAAGCGAGTCTTTTTCCTTCTTATTAGGAAAATAGCTAGTGGTGTTTCCAAGTGATTGAGGGGAGTGAGGGGGGGTTGGCAAAAAAAGGGTGGTTTGCCCCTGAGCAGTTGGCACTGTCAAACCATGTGGGTGAGAGGGACCCCCCTGAGCAGCCGTTTTCTCTCCCCAGACACTGCCTTCCTGCTCAGTGACGCCCACGTCACGGCCATGCTGCAGTGCCTGGAGGCTGTCGAGCAGAACAACCCCAGGCTTCTGGCTCAGATCGACACCTCCATGGTGAGTTGAGGTCCCAGCTTTTCTATCTGGCTCTCTCTTTAGGCGCTGGCTGGCTGCGGTTATTTGGATGAGGTCTCGTTCAGGGCACACGGAGCCCTTGGACAAGGGGCTGGGCTTGGAAGTAGCAAAAGGAGCTCCAAGAGGGGAGGAGAGTGCTGAACTGGTCCCTCTGTGAGCCTGGTGGGCGTCAGGGTCTAGGAGATGGCTGTGGGGAGCCTGTAGTGGGGCACCTCGCTTCTGACTGGCATCGAGGATTTGAGTATGAGGACCTGAGGAATGGTTCCTTGTAAGAGGCACCTCTAAAGCCCTCTCCAGTGATCACAGGCTTCAGGGCCAGCGAGCAGAGCTGCCTGGTTGTGGGAGACACCCACTCTCAGAGGGGATGAGCAGCTCCCCAGGACACTTGGGTGCCCACTCCTGCTGGTGACGCCAGTGACCCCCAGTGCAGTCCCGTGCCAGCTGCCTCCTCTCCAGAGGAGGGAACAGCGGCTGCTTTCTTTGCACAGAACTCCCCAGAGGAAGGCAATTAATGAGGCTTTGTTAAATGGGGGCTGTGTTCTTTCAGCTGGCCGGCACGTCACTGCCATCCCTGTGCGCATCAGGTCCTTCTGCTGGGATAAGAGACATGTGTGACCTCAACGCTGAAGGACAGGAGAGCCGTCTGCCTGGGGCGCTGGGCTGCCTGGATCGTTACACCGAGAGCCTGGTAATGTCCCGACAGGAGCCTGCCGTGTAGCTGCAAACAAAAAGCCCCTTACCTTCTTCCCTGTGGAATTTTTCCCTCCCCATCCTCCTGCCCCCTCCTGCCGCATCCTTTGCTGGCTGGTGACCAGGCACTTGCAGGTCGATTCCTGTCTGTTGCTGCTCCTTTGATGTGTGGCCCCATAAATGGTGATATATAATCGTGCCACCTCTCTACAGCTTACCAGGAAGGGTGATGGTCCACCCCCAGTGACCAAGAGTCAGAGCCTGACTGCCCTCCCCGCGTCCCCGTACGTCCCCGCTGCAGGATGCGCACAGCAGCGCTGCTTTGGGTCCTTCTCCAGCCTCCACCATCCAACCTCCTCTGCCCTCTCAGGTAACAAGGGTGGGCTGGGAAGCCCAGGATAGACCCAAAAAAGACTTTGCCTTTTTTTCTGGTCTTGGACTCATCATGCTGGATGGGTGTGAGAAGATCCCTGCCCGTGCTGGGAGGGTGATCCCTGGCCTTTGCCCGTGGTGAGTGGGCATGCCAGTGTGAAGCCACAAGCAATAAGAGTGGTCTGCTTGTGCCAGGGTGTGTGACATCCTGCTCCTACCTCTCTCCAGACAGGAGACCAGCGAGCTCCTCCATCAGCTCCAGCTCTAGTCAGCCCCAGGAGCGCTGCCCATCCACCCGGTCCTCCTCCTTCAGCGACGGCAGGTCCCCTCTGGAGCAGCCTGGCTCTGCTACCTGCTTCCACGTCCCCTCATCCAAAGACCCCTTCTCTCCAGCCAACGAGATGAGCTCCAGCACCACCAGCCAGAGCGAGGACACTTGGACGGGGAGTCAGGATGATCCGCAGAGCGATGCTAACGATGGGCCTGAGTACCTGGCCATTGGGAACTTGGGGCGCCGGGGCCGGGCATGCAGCAGCGCCAGCACCAACAGCACCAAGAGCAGCAGCTCCAAACTCTTCTCCTCCAGCAGCTCCCAGAAGCTGGACTCGGTCTCGTCCATAGGGGAGCAGGGGGCGAGTGGAGGTGGAAGCAGGGGCCTGAGCCTGTTGCGCCGGTCCAGCTTCTCAGAGGGACAGTCATCAGCTCCTCAGGGCATCCTCAAGAAGAGCCACGTGCGCTCGCACTCTGACACCAACGTGGCTTCGGGCAAGTTGCATGGTAATGGGCTGAATTTTCTGTGGTGGCTTTCGGGTGTGGGAGTCCCCGGTACCTGGAGGCTGATGCTGGCCACTCCTTTGACTCCATGGATCAGGTTAATGAGGGGAACAGTGGGCGAGTGGTTGGGAAGTTTGGTTTTTGCCTTTAGCTTTCCTGCTCCACACTGGAGTGATGGGCTGACAACTTGCTTTCCAGAATACCTCGGACCAGTCTGTTACTGGTATTGGCAGCTTTTTCCAAAAACTTAGAAAATGGCAGTGATGCTGTGGCATTAGCCACCCTGCTTCCCCACTGGCCTTGCCTGGCTGGGACATGGGACTATGGCAGGGCACTGGGCTAGGGCTTGGGCTCATCCTACTGATAGGATGTCATTCTACTGACAACCTGCTGGGTCCTCCTGTGCTCTTCAGCAGATGAGTGCATGGGGTCGGGGGGAGTGGTATGTGAGGGGACAACCAGTTTGTGGGAGTCTGTGCCACTGGTGCTGCCTTCATGGGAGAAGATGGAGATCCTTGCTGAGTAGTAACCAGTCTGTCTTTGTTTTCTCTCCCTTAATGCTGCTCTCTTCCTCCTCTGTCTGGCCAGGAGGCCTCAGGGATATCACCATTATAATAGAAGATCCAGTGGCAGGTTTGGGAGCGAGCATAACAGCCCTTCATTAGTGATCATTGCATCAAGTTCAGGATTTCCATCAACCCATTAGTGTCCATTTAGAAAACCAAAAAAATTCTTTCTTCCCTGTGTCCCAGCTGGTGCTTTGAAGCGTGTTCAGGTTTATGCATGCGACCTGAGTGAAGATCCCAGCTTGGTTTTTGGGAGCAGTGGACCAGACACAGAAGGGTGCTCAGCTCCCCTGCATGGCATTAGGGAGCGCTGGCCACCAAAGTCCCTGAGCTGCGTCCCCTGCCCTGGCCTTCCCTCCACCCCACTGCCTCAGGAATCAGGAGAGGTTTCATCTCTAACCTAGCCGATAAGGCCTGGCAGCTAAGCAGGTGTGGGCTTGAACATCTTATTTCTCCTTTCATTTCGTGGTCCTGTGGCACAGGGAGGTTTGATGTTGGCTGAGTTCAGCTGTGCTTGCACCCACAGCCAGGACTCTCGGGTGCTCTTCTGAGGTCAGGGCAGGTTTCCTCCGGGGAGAGGTGCTGGGGTGCTGCCATCTCTTTGCCCCATGTGCAGAAGGAATCGGCAGCTGTTTTGGGCTGTTTTCTTTTCCATCTCTTTTTACCAGCAGCACCAGGTTTTTGGAGCTCGCATCTGGGTGCTGAGGGCTCTACGGCTGGGAAGGCTCCTTCCTGGAGGAGGTGGGCTTTCAGACAGATGTGTCCAGCTCTGTGTCCTGCTCCAATAGAGAATGCCAGGCACTGCCTCGCTTTGCCCTTCAGCAGTAGGCTCTGATGTAGGTGATATCCCCCAGGCTGGTGATCATGAGGTGGTTTCCATGATGGTTTTCACCATGGTTGAGGTGGCTGTGGGAGACCTGCCAGGCTGCAGTGACTATCCGTGGAAACCGCCCACCCCAATGGGTCTTCTTTGTCACCCACCTTGTGGGGTGGATTGGTCCCAAGCTCCGTCCTGGTGGCTTCATGATCTTAGCAGGGAGATGCTGCGGTTGGTGGGCTTGGGAGCCTCCAGCCACGTCAGGGCACGAAGCTGGGAGCAAAGAGGAGTAGGAGGTGGAGAGGATGAGGTTCCCCCTCTGTCATGCTCTGGATGTCAGCTGGTGCCTGTTCAGTGTCCACACCTGTACGCTCTGGAAAGGGTGTTTTCAGTGTCCTTCAGCTGCTCCATCTGGGCACTCCCCGGGGCCGTGACTCTCCATGGAGCACCAGCCGTTGTTGGTCTCCGGTCAGGCCAGCTCCTGGCAGCCCCCACTGGCTCAGCCCGGCAGGGAGTGGGGCAGAGCCCTGCCCACAGCCTGTGTAGGTCACCTTGAGCACTGCAGAGTTGTGTGCAGGGAACCCTGGCTTCTAGTGGAGCAAGAGCATGCCCTTCAGATGCCTCCTCCCGCTGTTGTCCAGGCTGGTTTGCAGGGCTGGGAGCCCCACAGGCCCTTTGGATGCTCAGGTGTCTCCTTGTCTCCTGACTCTGCCCTGGGGGTAACCCCTTGGAGATGCTCCAGCAGGAAGAAGGGACTGGCAGAGGTGCTCGCTGGAGTGTGTTGTGTCCCTCAGCTCTGCTAGGAGATAAAGAGCGGAAGGCTCAGGACTTGACTGCTCCGTGGCTCTCATGAGCTTCTCTCCTTCTTTCCCCTTCTCCTCTCCTGCCTGAAATGCCCTTCTAGTTCTGTCCCCTCCCAGGCTTACCCTCAGCCATGGCATGGAGGAGGAAGATGTCCCTCCTTGCTTCTCATCCATTTGTGCCTGCCCATGTGATGCTGAGCCCCTTTCATTTCACCCTCTGCAGTGGCTGGGCACCTCCAGGATACTCATGTGTGCCTGGTGTCGTCTTCCCTTCCAGAGTCCCATGGTGATTCAGGCGGAGGGAGAGGGCCCGTCTCTGCTTCCACCCAGAGCAGTGAGCTGAGCACTCCCAGCTCCCTCTACATGGAGTATGGTGAGTACAGCCAGCCTCAGAGGGACACTTGCTCCTGGTCAACCTCCTCCATCGGCTGCCATGACCTCAGCTTCTGGCACTTCCTTGTGGGATGCTGGTTGGGCACTGGCAGGGCTCGTTAGCATGGTTAGCTTGTTAGCAGCAGGTCCTTCCATCATAGGTTTTTCTCTTGCTTTTCTAGACTCTGGACAGTACCTGAGTTCGGGAGAAGGGATGTTCAGAAGACCCTCGGAAGGGCAGTCCCTCATCAGCTACCTCTCTGAGCAGGACTTTGGCAGCTGTGCAGACCTGGAGAAGGTAAGGGAGGCAGCAGCAGCCTTTGTGTATTGGACAAAGTATCTTACTGCAGGTTCAATGATACTTCCCTCCGTGGGGAGATATCCCATAGCTGTGCACAGAACTTCAAGGTTGAGTTCCTCAGCGGTGTCTGGCAGCCAGCATCTGCCCATCCAGCATGTACACAGCAGCTTTGCAACATGTTAGGACTCCTCAGGGACATGTGCTTGACTCCCCAGAGCAGATGTGTTGCACATCCTCTTCATAGAATGCCCCTTGTGCTTTGTGAATATCCTTGTGCCCAAGAAAGTTTTGGTTTATGGGTCCTCGTAGAAGAGTCAGGTTTCATGGGGTTGACAGAGATTGAGGTCTTTCTACCACCCTCCATGAGTGATCAGCTCTTTACTGTCACAGGTGAGGAATAAGATTTTACCAAGTCTTCCATAAATGCTTTTCCTCTTGCCTTGCAGGAGAATGCCCACTTCAGCATCTCCGAGTCCCTGATCGCTGCCATTGAGCTGATGAAATGCAACATGATGAGCCGGCAGCTGGAGGAGGAGGAGGAAGAAGACAGCGACAAGGAGATCCAGGAGCTTAAACAAAAGATTCGCATCCGGCGCCAGCAGATCCGCACCAGGCACCTGATCCCTACCTGCCAGGAGATGGGCTCAGACAGTGGGTGATGTGTTTTGGGCTCATCAGCTGGTGGGATGTGGGTTTTCTGTTCGTTGCTTCTCCTTATAGCATCCTGCCTTTCTGCCTGTTCGTGGGAAACAATTGCATTGCTACCAAGGTGCTGCAGAGATTCGTGAAACTCTGCTGCTGTTGAAGACCATAATGGGACTGATTCTATGGATGATTCTATGAATGATTCTATTGATGATTCTGTAGAATGATTCTATACATTGATAACACATGTGTGCTGCTGGCACTGAGTTACGGAACGTAATTTCATTTTGAATGCACAGTGTTTTCCATCCTCGACCTCCATCCCTCCCCACCCTGGCCATACCTATCAGCCCCTCCCTTAGCTGTCAGTGACCCTTCAGAACACTTCCATTGATGGCTGGCTGTGTTGTATTTCTCCCAGGTCTCGTGGCGACAGACAGCGGGTCCCAGTTCAGCTCCCACGGCTCCATGCGCCTCTCCGACTCTGGCTCTGCAGAGGATGTTGAAGAGTACGAAATCCGAGGTAGGAGGGAACGGCTGCGTTAGCTTCTTGTGTAGAGGCAGAGTTCACCTTGATGTGGTTGTGTTGAGGTCAGTCCCGCTGAAGAAGGCCATGTCTCTTTGGCCTTCAGGATGGCTTTTCCCAAACAAATGGCTGCATTCTGAGCATAGGCAGGGCAATCGTTTTCCCTCCTTTGGTGGCATGACTTCAAAGTCCTCTGTAACCCTCTAACATTCAGTGCCTCTGGCTGGTAGGTGGTTTCCATGTCAATGCCTGGTCCACACAGCAGCTGTCACAGCTAGAGAGAGGTGGGAGAACTGCCATCCTGCTCTCCTCCTCCCCAGGCAGAAGGAGCCATAGCTCTGATCACTTATCTGTTGGGTGGCAGTGGTGGGTGCTGGTCACATCCTGACCTGTAATACCTGTGGTCCCTGCTCCTGCCAGCTTGGGTGGCTGAGCTTATCACCCACAGGAGACCTGTCTAGGTCCCTGGGTGTCCCTTTCCTTTAGAGCCTTGTTCGTCCTCTGAGGTGGATGACTTAATTCTTAGCAGTACCTTCAGCTCACTGACGTTAAAAAGAAGATGAAGCAGTCCATTCTCCAGCTATAAACTTCTCATCTCTTGACTGTTGACAGCAAAGTCCTCCTTTCGGTCCCCAAGGGCTAGATTTTGGGCTCATTTTTGAGGCCCGTGGAGGGGCGTGTGAATTCAGTTCTGGGCTTCTCTCGTGCAAGTGCTGCTCTTGTATTATGCCCTTTCTCTTTGGCCTGGCTGAAGCACTGAAGTCAACTGTTTTGTCATCACCGTGTTATACAGATGGTAACGATGGATCTAACCTGATTCAAATGTCCAAGAACGGCCTCTCAGTGTCAATGGCTTCCTTGTTCTCAGGTAGTACCCTGCAGTGCTCCCCTGCGGCATGCGTGCCTGTGTGTGCAAGGTGTGTGTGTGTGTGTGCACGTTCTCACTTCTCAGAAATCAACCTGATTTGGGAACTGTCAACAGTTATCATCCAGACGTCAGCAAGAAAAGCCGTGGCAGGATGATATGGCAGGAGGGAGCAGAGAGGAGGCAGAGGAGCTCCATCCCCCAGAGGGTTTTGCCGTGCAGTGTTTTGGATATACCAAACGTGCCTGCTGTGGTGAAGACCTCTTTTGCCTGGGATAGGGCTCGGTAGGGCAATGGCACAGCTTCACAGCTCTGTAGCTGCTGGAGGGTGAGCCTGAGCTGGATGAGAGCAGAGTCCTCTGCAGTGTGGGACCAGGTTTCCATCCCAGGTGCCTTGGGGAGCGTTACAGAATCATAGAATTGTCTAGGTTGGAAGAGACCCTTGGAATCATCGACTCCAACCATCTACCCTACTCTACAAAGTTCTCCCCTACACCATATCCCCCAACAC
>JAOXJM010000052.1:11779582-11794458 GCA_026413425.1 Tringa solitaria
GAGAGTGATGAGGTCTCCCCTCAGCCTCCTCTTCCTCAAACTAAACAGTCCCAGTGATAAACAGTCCCAGGATAAACAGTTATCCCGCTTGACTCGGCAGAGCTGGCATGCCAGAGCTCAATAGCTCTGATCTGAACCGTGGCCAACCCTTCCCGTCCTGCCCAGACTTGACTCGGAGACGAATCCTTCCACAAAGGAGCCTGGAGGGAAAAGTAGTGAGAGCAGACAGGGCACAGGCGGTTTGTTCCCAGTGGACGCCCTGAGCACCAGGATCATCGTGGGCAGCCAGGTCTTGCTTAGTGTTTTTATTGTTTATGGTACTACTAGATAATCCTTCCGGTCTGCTGGCCACATTTAAATAACCTTCATGTGCTCCCTGTTTGCTTTAGCAAGGGAACAGCCTGCAGGGGCTGCTGCTCATCTCTCCTGTCACACGTTTGGTGCCAGCACGTTGCTCCTGCTGGAGATACTGGTGCTCAGAGCTTCCCTGTCAGCCCAGCTGTGTCCTGTGCTTACAGGGATTTAATCCAGGGGAGCTCGTGCTGGCCTGAAGCTGGCATGCAGGGACAGATGTCCTTAGGCTTGGGAGCTGCCCATAGACCTCTTGGGGACTATCCCACCTGGTGAAAGCATTGTCAGCAGAGGCGTTTTGGGCAGCTGACTGGAGGCTTTTGGGGAGTGTCTGCAGTTAAGGTTGGGAAGCGAGCTGTGGCCAGATCCCAGTCCTAGCCCCCAAAAGGAGCCTAGGGTCAGATTTGGCTCCCTCTGCCATCCCTGAGATGATGCCAGTGCCCGAGTATGTCTTCTCTGCCTCCCTGTAACGCTTGGCCCACACTGTGCTGTGTGTCCCCCGCTGTTTGCTCATGTTCATCGTAGTCTAGGACCATGCGGTACCTTCCTGCATAGAGCTGAAGGCACCAGAGCATGGCAGGTATGTTTGGCCAGAGCCCCACGTGGTTGAGAGGCTGTATTTGCCTGAATTCCCTGTTTTTTGCTGCTAAAAGTCTGTTTGTGTGATGTAGATATGTGGATTCCTGAGCATTAGGATGCTTTCCTCTGCCTGTTTCTAGCAATGGGTGTCACACAAGGAGGGTCAAGCACCTATGCTGAACTCCACTAATGTGAATTTATGGGCAGGGCTGGGAGTTGCTCCCGTTGTTGCCAGGGCAGACCCACTCTTCCTGAGGGACCCAGTGGCTCAGGGAGGGGGACACCCTCTGCTCAGCGAGGCTGCGATTCAGCAGTCTCAGTGTGCAGTTGGTGCCTGGCTGGGATCAGCTGGGCTCTGGGGGGGTCCATGTAGCCGACCTGCTTGGGGTGGAGGAGCAGGGACCCCGAGCTGTGTCCCACCACCAGGTCGGGGGAGCTGCAAGCCTGTGTTTGGGGATAGTGTGGTCGCTGCAGACCCCGTTCCTAGAGCTCCCCAGAGGTATAGAAAAGGAGACCTGCTGGGCTGAAGGTTGTGGCATTGGCCTCTTCTGTCTTGACTTTAAATAGTTTCCCCACGTGTTCCTCCTGCCTTCCTGTTTCTGGGAGTCTGTAATGAAGCAGGGGTTTTGCCTGCTTCTGACCACCTTGAACTGCTGGAAGAGCCTCCTGCCCTGGGGTCCTTCCAGCCTTCAGATGAATTCCCTGTTAGGGTTTAGCAGAGAAACCTGTTGGAGTGAAACACAGAGATGACTGATGAAGGTACCACTGGATACTCCCTGGTACCCAAAGCTGGCACCAAGGTGGGACGTGGGGCAGCCCGGGGCTGTTGGGGAGCTTATGGAGGGGTGGAGGGAGCAGGACCCCGGTGTCCTACACCTTATCTTGGACCCTTCCCTCCTCAGGAGATGGGTTTGTGGCCTCTGCAGAGGGCCGGTCCCCATGGCTGGTGGCCTGCTCTCTGTATGGATGCTGAGGTGTCCCTGGAGAGCTGGGCTTAGGCTGCCAGCCCCGGCTGTGCAGTCGCTGACAAGCTGTGGCACGGCCACTGCTTGATCTCACAGGTTGCAGCCGAGTAGAGAGGAGGGCTCTGCATCCCATTGCTAATCCCCTGCGGCACCGATACTGTGTGTAGAGAGCTACTAAACCTTCTTGCTAACCTTGCTGTCCTGCCCTCCTAGCTCCTGTGTGCGTACTGTTTCAGGCCATGTCTCTACTAGGACTTGGTGTGTGACCTGTACCAGCAGCCACTTGTCTCACCCAAACCCCAGGTTCACTGTTCTCACAGCATCCCACCGTGTCCTTCCGTTGTAACTTCCAACAGGCGACTGATTAGACTGCACCTCTCCCTGCTGCTCCGTGCCACTGGTAGAGGTTGATGCTGTAGTTCACGTGCTTTTGAACAGCTTGATGAGTTTTACAGTGAAGCTTTGGTTTGAAATGAGTGTATTCCCCTGCCCTGCTCCATCTGCTCCACCTTGTCTGTTTGTCATTCAGATGCGGACATCAAGAGGAACCCAGACTCCAGCAGGAAGTCCTTTCTCTCCTCAGAGTCCATGTACGTCTTCAACTTCGTGGCGAGACATCTTGGTACCACGTTCCCCTTCCTGCCCAACTCTGCTTGTCCACATGCATCAGCTGCTGTTTTGCATGAGAGTGGACACCCCTCCCTCCTTCCATTCCTCCCTCCATCCCTTTACTTAGCAGTGGGGCACTGGTTACTAGTCTGAAATTTGGGAAGCAGCACCTGGGATGATCAAGTTGTTCACATCAGGTAGATATGGACTGGTGTCAGGAGAGATGCCCATATCTCCTAGTAGGTAAGAGCCTGAGGAGAGGACCTGGCATGACCTGGAGCATCTGAAGTGGCTACTGGCTTGCTGCTGGCTCTGAGCCTCCACTGCCTCCCCCCTCTCAGCTGGGGTGGCCTGTTAGACTATATGGTGCTGCCACCTTCTCTCCAGGCCCAGATGTGGAACCGCTGGCGCTCGGCAATGCACAGACTCTCTGTGCAGCACAGCAGCAGTTTAAACATGAAATGCTCAGTCCTCTCCTGGTAACTGCCCTGGGCTGGAGAGGTGGGGGCTGTGGAGAGGTGAATCACAACCTGTTTTAAGCAGACCTGACGTGTTAATGTTCTGAAAGCAAAACCCCTTTGGGATGCAGGGACCCTTCTGCTTTTGGGTGGGATACGAAGCTGTGTCTGTGCTTGGCAGCTTCTTGGGTAGGTTCGTACTGGGAGGGCGATTATTTCTGGCTCGTACAGACACTGGCTCTCACTTTGCAGCTTCCCCTGCAAACAGGTAGAGGTTTCCTTAGGTAAGAGATGTTTTTCTTGCCTTTCTAAACAGTTGTTGTTGTGCCATTAGCCAGCTTTGCTTGGGGCCAGCTGCAAAGACAGAAATCAGTCACATATATCAATTGTAAGCCTGAGAGCAGTGCGGAAATAAGGTACCAGAGTTGAAGGGAACATCTTTGGCTTGAGCTGGGACTGGCATCAGGGGCTGTGAAGAGGTCACAGCCGTGAGACCAGGTACTAACCACTCCCTTTGCTGTCTAGATCCCACTCCTTCCTCAATTCCAACTCGGCGGAGGCTGTGGCCATGGGCTTGCTGAAGCAGTTTGAGGGCATGCAGCTCCCAGCTGCCTCTGAATTGGAGTGGCTGGTCCCTGAGCACGACGCCCCGCAGAAGGTAGGGGTGTGAGTGTCCGGTCACCGACTGCATTTGGTCACTCTTCCCTGAACCCCTGGCTTTAGCCCACTACCCAGGGGATTTGCTAGTCCCCATGATCCCTTTGTGGAGCTCGAGGACGGGTTTTGTCTGGGAGATGGTTGCAGCTAAGAGGGGCTCTGCCACTGGACTCTCCTGCAGCAGAGTGCCCGGATCCCTGGGGACATCCCTTCTGGAGCAGCAGCTTGGTGCCTGGCAGTTTTCCAGAGTGCTGCAGTTGCAGGTTTCTGGAAAGCCAGCCAGGCACGTTGCCTTCGTGGTACCAGGTGGGGATCTGACCCTCTTGCCTGCCTCTCCCAGCTCCTGCCCATCCCTGACTCTCTGCCCATCTCTCCCGACGACGGAGAACACGCCGACATCTACAAGCTGAGGATTCGGGTGCGCGGAAACCTGGAATGGGCCCCACCACGACCACAGATCATCTTCAATATTCACCCAGCTCCAACGTAAGGATTTGCATGGCTGGGGGCTCTCTGGGGACCTGCTCTTCCCAACCCTTTTCCATCCACACCAAAGTTGATAATCCTCTCCTTCCCTCTTGGCCATGGGGCTTCCCTGTTGTGAGCCTGGTAAATCCACAGTGGTCACCACCAGCAGCTGGTGCAGTGAGATGGAGCCAGTGCCTGCAGTTGGTGCCTTTGGTGTGCACCAGGGCACAACAGGGCTTGTCCCCTTGGCATTGTTGCTGACGCTTAAGTGGCACAGCATATGTCCATCTGTGCCATCCAGCCCTGTGCCAGTGCCCATCTTCTGGTGTCAGGTGCCATCAGGGCTGGACTCAACATGAATCATCTGTCTCTGGGCAGGAGGAAGGTGGCCGTGGCCAAGCAGAATTACCGGTGTGCAGGCTGTGGCAACCGAAGTGATCCTGGTGAGTGCTGGGACCCTGACCCGTAGCCAGAGAGTGGGGAACAACCTGTGAACAAGTGGGAAGATGCAGGGCGGGTGGGTGAGTGGTGGCAGAGCTCAGGACAAGGGCCCTGGGGAAATGGCACGCTACCTTTGCCAGCTCTACCTGCACATCGGTGTGCACCATCCAGGAGGTCACAGAGCTGGTGGAGGCAAAGAGCAGCCAGCCTGTCCTTTGGAGCGCATTTCAGGTGTTGACTCTTCTAAGGTGTTGACTTCTAAGGTAAAATCATCTGTTGGAGTCCTAAAGGTCCCAGGAGGTTCTGCTGCGGGTACAGCTGCAGAGCTCTTTGACCAGCTGTCTTCCCTGAATGTGGAGGTAGATGTGGCTGCACAAGACCGGACTGTGGTCCCACAGGCTTTTGCAGTCAGCCAGGGTGCTTGCAGACCCCAGTGTTGAGCGCTCTGGGCTTGGAGGAGGTACTGGCAAGGCAGACTGTAGTACTTGGAAATGCTGAGCAATGTTGGGAGTCCAGTATGTGGTTGGGCACAGCCCGTGCCTTGACTGACCTCCCTGCCTGCCTTGGTGTGGCCAGATTACATCAAGCGGCTGCGGTACTGTGAATACCTGGGGAAGTATTTCTGCCAGTGCTGCCACGAGAACGCCCAGATGGTCATCCCCAGCCGCATCCTGCGCAAGTGGGACTTCAGCAAATACTACGTGAGCAACTTCTCCAAAGACCTGCTGAGCAAGATCTGGAGTGACCCGCTCTTCAACGTGCAGGATATCAATCCTGCCCTGTACCGGAAAGTGAAGTCTCTTAACCAAGTGTGGGTAAGACCCTTTCCACCCCTTCCTGAGCGGGGTTCGGGTGCCGATCGTAAACCAGATTCCAGGAAAGTTGGGGAGAAGCGGATATTTCAGTTTTTGAGGCTTAAAATCCCAGCGCTGCAGGGTTTCCATTCACGTCTTGCTCCTTGTACAGTAACGTAGGAATTTCAAAAGGAATTTCTGCCTGGCGCCCAGCTGGGCTTCGGTTTATCTCCTGGAGCACGTGATGATGGCTCTGCTCTCTTTGCCCTGTGTGCTGTAAACGCTTTGGTAGCAGGGGAGCAGCAGCTGAGGAGCAGTGGTCGTTTCACCAGCTCAGGAAACAGGGCAGACCGTGCTTGGCCAAGGACCGTGCTCTGTTTACTTACTGATTCTCATGTCCCCCCTTCCTCTCCAGCTGCTGCGAATCCAGCTTTTCCACATGAAGAACATGTTTAAGACGTGCCGGCTAGCTAAAGAGTGAGTCTCGGGCTGTGGGATGAAGGTGTTTTGCTGTCCTGGGTCTGTCCCGTGGCAATCTGCACTGGGGATCTGTGCAGCCTGTCCAGTGAGCAACAGGGGGGGGAGAGGGGAGTGGAGGGGGAGAGAAAGCAGCAGTGGAGAGAGGGGGCTCAGTGGAGTTGCTTTGCTCTGAGCTCTGGTTTCTCTGTCCTTGCAGCCTCCTAGACTCCTTCGATGCGGTGCCTGGCCACTTGACGGAGGATTTGCACCTCTACTCGCTGAGTGACCTCAGTGCCACGAAGAAAGGGGACCTGGTGCCTCGCCTGACGGAGCTCCTGAAGGCAGGCAGCCTGCACGTTGAGAAATGCGTGGTAAGGCCTCCTCACCCCCCTCCTGCCTGGCTCTGCACCCTCGGGACCACTCCTGGGAGCAGACTTTTCTGCAAAGATAACCAATGGACAGGCCTTTGATGTGGAGGGCAGTCACCAAATAAACTCATTCAATGCTGACTGCTCCTGCCTGCTCCACAGAGCTCCTACCCAGCACATATGGGATGTTTGTTACCCCATTTTGGCTCTCCCCGCCCCCGCCCTATGTTGATTCTGCCTTGCTGTGCTCCATGCTGGGGAAGGACTGTCCCACATGGTTAGAACAGGGCACCGTGTCCTGCTGTCCTGCTCTGCTCTACCTCCTGTCCTGCTTGCCAGGGAGATGAGGAGCATTTAGCTGCTTTATCCTCATGTTTTCCCCTTCCAGCTGTGCCAAGCCAAAGGCTTCATCTGCGAGTTCTGCCAGAATGACGACGACATCATCTTCCCCTTTGAGCTCAACAAGTGCAAGACATGTGAAGGTGAGATGCTGGGGAGAAACCAGGAGGGGACAAACCCTGGGGCTACCAAGATCTGCCCTCTGAGTGGTCTTTGTGTTAGTGAGAGGTACAAAGCCAGAGCCAGCCAGACCAGAGTGCCTCTGTGCGTGGCCTATGTCTCTGCACTGTGGTATTCCAGCAGCAGATCAGCATTATAACGGTGTTTGGTCAGAGTTGCTGGCACAGTGGAGCATGTAGATCCCTTCTTGACCACGCTGTGTGCTGCCTGGCCCAGTGGCAGCAGGAAATTGGGTTGTGACTGCAGCAAGCGGGTGTCTGGAAACCCTGGCTTCCCTTCTGCTGTGGTTCCAGAACAAGCTGCAGCCTGCACACAGTTCCCCTGCCCCTCCTTGGATGACTGGAGCTGACCTTGTAAAGCAGAGAGAGCTTGAAGGCTTTGTCTCTGTGACCTTCTTGCCTGCCAGAAATTCCTGGGCCCCTTCAGGAGTCATCCTCGATAATGCTCAGTACTAATGGGCAAGGAGAGTTTGTTCCTGCAGCTTGGAACCAACCTCTGAACTGGCTTGAAATGGCTCCTGACAACATGGAAGCCTTGCTTTGGCAGGCGCAGTGCCAGAGGAAACTTGGGGCAAAGTCACTGTTTCCTTGGAGAATCAGGAAAGTTTGGGGTGGGACCTTGTGCGGAGTGGGAAACCTTCCTCCTATGCTCCCAAAGGCTTTGCAAGCTGGTGCAGGGACCCTGCAGTGTGACTTCTTGCTGCTTCCAGAATGGTGCTTGGACCCCCGCTTCTGGTGCTTGTTCTGCCCCAGCTTTGGTTTGAAATGTCCTCCTGGGCAAGCCTGGAGCATCCCTTCCCAGGGTACAGAGTGTCAGGCAGCCTGTGTCAGCCTCGGCCAGCTCTCAGCCATTCTCTCCCCCACAGATTGCAAAGCCTGCTACCACAAATCCTGCTTCAAATCCAGCCACTGTCCCCGCTGCCAGCGGCTTCAAGCCCGGAGAGAGCTGCTGGCCAAGCAGAGCATGGAGTCCTACATCTCGGACTACGAAGATGAGCTGGAGCAGCCAGAGGCAGTGGCAGCCACATGAGCACGTGGCAGCGGAGGAGCAGATCGTGGGATTATTTATGCACGTGGCCTTCATCACCAGAGACTGAGCCAGCTGGACTGGAGATGAGGAGGACCATCAGGTGGCCTGGAGTACTGTCTCGAAGAGATCTGTTTTCCCCCATGCAGGAATGCTGAGGAAGGGGCATCTTCCATCACGTGGGTCTGCTGCAGGTGCTGCTCGCACTCCCCAATGCCTTTGCTTGGGGAAAGGTGGCTGCTCCTGCCTGTCCTGCAGGCACAACAGGGGCTTTTTCCAAGCAGTTGCTCATGCTGGACCAGGCAGGGCTGAGCTGCCTCTCCCCATGCCCTCCTCCCCTGCAGAGTCCTCCGGAGGGTTGGCATTTTCTGCTCGTCAGCTGGATACTGGGAAGCTCTGGCCATGTCTGCTCCTCGGAGGAGGGAAATCACTCTGAGCCCTCCGTTCCCCCATCCTGCTGCTGGAGGTTGTGTGCATGGAGGGAGAGGGTGGGAGTTTGGGGTCGGTTGTACATTTAACAGCTTCTTTTGTCAAATCTGGCTTGGGACACTGCCGGAGAGCAGTTGCTCTCACTCCGGGATCAGAGCAGAGGAGGTGGCAGGTGGTGAAAATGCCAGGTTTCTGCCTCTCCTCTCGGTGCTGAGCTGCTTTCCCCGCCCTCCACCCGCAGCCTGTGCTCCCCTGGAGCAGCCGCACAAGGGGACCGGCACTTTCGTCGGAGGCAGATCCCCATGGTTGGAGGATGCAGTAAGCAAAGCTTCCAACCCTGCTTCCTCCTTATGCTGCTCTTCTGTCCTCCCTGGGGGACGTGTCCTCCTCCCCAGGGGTGACATGGGACCTCATTCTAGTGGCACCAGGACCTGCCCTGCGTGCAGCTGCCTTCTGCCCGAGACCTGTCGGGATGCAGGTGAAGGCTCAGCCCCTCCGGCTGCATCCCCCAAACCTGTGTCTCCATTTGTTGTTTTAGGTTGGGTTTTCGTTTTTTTAACCTGCTGGATTTGGTTTTATTTTTTTAATGTGGTTGTTTGTATTTTTAACTGTGTTGCCCCCCCCCACCCCCGCCGTCCAAAGAGGCGCTGCTTGAAATGCCTCTTCAGGGCACATGCGATCTGCCTGGGACTCACCAGTATAAAACCTCCAGGGCTGTCCTGCTCCTGGTTCCTCACCCCTGGATGGGGCTGGCGTTTGCCACGTGTCCCTGGTCCCAGCAGATCTCCTGCTCCCCTTGGGATAGGGGTTCCCTGGGCCAGGCAAAGCCTCAAGTCCTCCCAGCTGCGATGCAGCGGGGTGGGCAGGCAGCCTGCTTGCACTGGGGGGGTGCATGGGGGAGAGGGGTTTGGCACTGGGGTGCTGCAAAGGGTCAGTCCCTCGGCAATGCAGAGCTACCTGCCACGACCAATGGCTCCATGGGGTAGGACCTGGGGGTACAAGGTGAGCTCTGGGGCCAGCGGTTGGTCGAGGAGGTGCCACTGCATCACGGGGGGACACTTTAGCCCACGGCATGGGCGAGTGTCCATCACCATCTGTCTTGGGTGGGATGTGGGGTGGCTGGGAGGGGGTGTTTGGAAGGACGGTGTGGCTTGTGTATGTGTGAGAAGGGTGTTGAGGGACCGGGGAGCAATGCACTGGCAGAAGGCATCTAGGGGCAATGGCTCTTGCAGCTCATGCCCTGGCTTGAGGCTGGGATGTGACCCCTCGTGGGCTGTCCCTGGGTGGCAGGGTTGAAGGGGCAGGAGAGGTGGCCACGGGGCTTGGTTGGGGAGGGTGGCCGCAGCCTCACTGCTGAGGGCCTGGCTGCTGCATGGCAGCATCTCTCCCCTGCCCTGCAGCATCCTGAGAAAGTCAGGTCTAGCCTGGGAAAGGGGGTTCAGCTCCCCACTCTCTCCCCTATGGTTTTTGCCTCCTCCTGTCTTGCTTCTGCTTGTTTACTCCAGGGGAGCAGCTGCCCTCCTGCTCACTCTCAGTCTCTGCAAGCCCTGGGGCTGCCAGATACCCGTCCACCTTGGTCTTGCTCCCATGTGAGAACCCAACAGAAGACCAGAACTGGGACCTAACACCCCAACCCCAAGCTCAGCCCTCTCACTGCTGCTGGGAGCTGGCACCCCAGTCCCCTGAGCAGCACACCTCCATCCACCCTGTTTCGTTTGAAGCACTTTAATGTCATGGGACAGCAGCTGAGGGGCTGCCCCCGTCCCTTTCTAGAAGCACTGAGTACCTGTAGAGAAGAGGGAAGGGATTTGGGGTTATTTGTGGTTTCCACCCTCCGCCATGGACTTTGTCTGGAAGCAGCAGGACTTGCAAACCCGGCAAAGATCTCCAGAGCAGGGTTGTGCCCAGCACTGATGCTGCTGCCCAGCACTGACTGCTACGAGTAACACTGGAACTGGGCAAGGCAGGAAGCTGTTTGTAAGGGAGAGCGAGGGGCTGCCCTGGATGTCAGCTGGAGCCCTCCCCCTGGGACTGTTGCACACCGTAGCAATGAAAATGCCGTCCCTAATAAACTAAGTTAACGAAGAGCCTGGTTGTGTTGTGGCATCATTTCAGGTGAGGTAACAGTGTGTAACCCCCCCCCCCCCCCCACCACCCATTGGGCCCTGGGGCAGGGAGGGAGCAGGATGGCTGGGGGCACTGGGGAGGGGGACAACACGGGCAAGTGGTGATGCATTGCCAGATGTCACTGGGAGGGGGATATTGTCACCAGCCCATGACTAATCCAGCTGGTTTATGGCCTCCCCCTGCAAACTGTCCCCCGGACAAGTGATACAAGCCACTAAGGGACTCTAATGCCTGTCCCCTTCCTGTGCCACCTGCTGCAGGAAGAGGGACCAGGGGCCTGGCCTTGGGTGCCCTCTCTGCTTCCATCCCTGTCCCACGCAGGCTGCCTCTCCCTCAGCACTGTCATGCATCACCCCATAAACACCATAGACACGGCAGATACAAACCGTAAACTTTAAACCAAACTGTTGAAGGAAGCCCATGTGAGCCCAGCACAGTGCCAGCTCCACGGGGAGCGAAGCAGGGCTTCCCTGGGAGCAGCACAGCCTGAGGAACCAGTTTCGGGGGGCTTTTTCCCAGAAAAGCCACGCTCGGCCTAAATCTAAGCTGTGGTTAGCAGCAGCAACCGTGATTTGGGCTTCCTCCTGAGCACGGTGGTCATAGAAAAGGTTTCTGGTTTCACACCTAGGAGGGGTTCTTGCAGCTTCCAGCAAACCTGTAGTAGCAGGAGGGGCTCCAACAGCAGTCCCAGCACAGGAGCTTGAGCAGGGAGCGATGGAAGAGGAAAGACCTGCAAACCCCCATGGGTTGCCACTGTTACAGTGAGCCCCCCCCGCCCAGTACCTGGGGTGATCCCCAGCCGGGGCACCTTGGCAAAGGCAGATCTGTCCCCAACATGGAGGGGCAGGAGCAGGCTGAAGGCCCCGTCACCGGGAGAGCGTGCAGGGGGCGTAGCGATGCTCAAACTGGGCCACGTCGAACTTTCGCTTGCAGCCGGCGTAGTTCATGTAGCGGATCTTCCCGAAGATGGCCCTCTCCGCCCAGCCCTGGTCATGTATGCCGCAGATGGACCAGAGGCAGCCTGCGGGGCACGGGGACGGGGCGTCAGCTCTCCCCCTCGCTCAGGGGCATCGCATGGGATGTGGGTGCAAAGCAAGATGGGATGGAGCATGGGCTCCCACCGCAGCCTTGGCCATCAGGCATAAGACCCCCCACCCCATGCCCCCCCCCATCCTGCAGCTTGCCTACGTATCCATTGGGGTCCCTCCCGTCCAGCTCGTAGCGGTCGTTGAGGTAGATGGCAAACTGCAGGGCCTCCTCGGGGGAGCGGGTCCACTCCAGGATCTTCTTGGCCCAGTACATCCGCAGGAAGCCATGCATCTTGCCCTCCCGGACCATTTGGAGCTAGGGGGGACAGAGAGCCACGAGGGTCAGTATGTGCCAGCTCACCTCCACCCCCCGGGAAAGGGCTCAGCATGTTGCAGGAGTTATGTGGGGCACTACCTGGGCAGCGTTCCAGAGTGGGTCATGCGTGGTCCCCTGCTCCAGCTCCTGCAGCTTGTAGAGGAAAGGTCTCTTGTCTTTGGCGTGGAGCTTCAGGGTGGTTTGTGCCCAGTCATAGGCACCTGTGAGTAAGAGAGACGAGAGGCAATGCTGAGCAACCCTCTCCTGCGGGGCTCCGAGTAAAGGATGGAGAATTGGGATACTGAGGGCACCATGCCCTGGAGGCACCAGCCTTGAAGAGGGCATCCACCAGCTCCTCTCCTACCTCTAAAAGATACCAAATGATGGCACATTAGCCTCCTCGCAGCCCCCCTCCTAGAAGAAATGGGATTGCCAAGGTGGACCAGTTGGGTACCAGCCTGGCTCCCAGCATTGCCCACCCGACCTGGGATGCTACCTTGCACGCTGTCGTAGTTCTCGTTGTAGTAGCAAAAGTTTTCAGCCAGCTCCCGCCGCACCACAGCCTCCTCCACAAACGCGTCCACCGACTCCTTGTACTTGGCCCGGTGCTTCTGCACCTCCAGGATGGCTCGTTGGGTGGAAACCTGGCCTGGGGACGTGGAGAGGGAGCAAGTCGGGCTGCTGGTCCTAGCCACTGTGCTTGGTCCTACTACAGAGTGGGAAGCCTGGGATGCTCACCGAAGTGGAACCACGGGGACAGGTTGCTGAGCGCTGCCTTGTTGGGGTCGTTCCGGTGGGAGCCGAAGGATTTCAGCCGCTCCGCAATGAAGGACTGCAGCACAGCCAGCCCCGCAGCCGTGCCGGGGGTCGCCCACTCCACCTCTTTCACAGTGCGGTCCACCTGCAAGCTGGAATAACAGGCCTCCCAAGCAATGGGCTGGGTGGCAACCAAGTAGCATGAGTGCATTTGCAGATGCTCTTCAGCCAGAGCTGCCCTGAGTGTCCCCAGCCAGCAAGTCCCCAGCTCGTGCCAGCTTTCTCCTCTTAACCAGCCCTGCACAGCAGAGATGTGGGAATTGAATAAATGAGGTGGGAACCTCCCTTCCCCAGGGCATCCCCATCTCCAAACCACCTGCACGTGACCTCAGGCAGGTCATTGTCCCCTGCTATCCCCTCCCACCAAGTAGCTGTGAAACTTTCTGAGACTGGCCGCAAATGGGTGTGGAGGTGTCTCCTGCTGGTACCTCTGTTGGGCAGGATGGGGCGTACGGGTGACGAATAACAGGGGGGAACTCGGTGAGGAACTCAGGGAGCTGAGCGTGGATCTTGCCCCGGATAGTCCTGGCGCTGTACTCCTGCTTGGGGGAAGCAACCCAGCAGGGCACGATGTTGTGGGCATCAACCTGGGAAGCAAAGTCACGGAGGACGACGTGAGAAGGAGAAGCAAACGGTTCTGATGATATGACACACACACTCCCTGCTCAGCTCGCTCCAGCACACCTCTGCAGGTACCAAGACACAGAAGACAAGATTTCCCAAGGCTCACCAGTCAGTTTTCCCCTCCCAGAGCGTGGGCACCCACCTGAGCAAACGGCACATCCTCTGGCAACCGCTCCTTGACGTCCTCCACCCACTGCCGGGGGAGGCGAAGGGGGCAGAAGTCTGTCACCAGCCCACCCACGCCATGCTCCACCACAAACGCAGGCAGCACATCCTTGGCGTATCCCAGCAGCAAGTGGAAGGGGATGTTCAGCTCTGCGCACTCCTGCGGTGAGGGGGAAAGGGCTCTCAGGTGCCTCTGCAGACCCCGTCCCACCACCCTCCGCCAAATCTGCCTCCCCAGCCTTCCCCAGGAGCCCTGTCCCACCCAGGGTGGGCATCCCTGCAGCGGCTGTACCTCGGCCACCTCCCGCAGGCCCCTCAGCATGAAGCCATAGTGGCGGATGGTGGCATCCAGGAATTTGGGCACCAGGCAGAAGCAGACATGCAGAGGCAGCTCCTGTTTGAGGGCCAGGCGCTGGGCATAGAGGAAAGCCCAGTTATCTGGGGAGAGAGCACACGGGGCAGGGTCAGGGGGACGCTTTGCCGAGGTGATGGAGATGGTGTTTTGCAAAAGGACTCCCCCCAGCCCCCTGCAGAGGAGAAACCGGCCCCAAGGCCTACTTGGGGGAAGGGGCCAAGGCTTTCGCCACCCACGGGCGGCCAGGAAGCCACCCTGCTTCCTGGCCCACTCCACCAGCAGGTTCCCACCTTGCACCCGCTGGTCCCGGGACATCCAGTAAAGGATGCACCGAGCATCGTCCTTCAGGTCTGAGCCCTGCGAGACGAGGCGAACCCGCTTCTTGTTGTACTTGAACTCTCGCACGGAGGGGGCCGCCCTCCGCCGGGCCTCCTGCATCCCCTCCTCCTCCTCCTTCCTCCTCCGAGACACGCCTGGCAGCTCCGCGGCCTCGGCCTTTCTCTTCCCTTGCCCCCGCCGCATCCTTAGGGCTGCCCGGAGCAACGTGGTTGATTGCGGCCTCCGCCAGGGGAAACGGAACCGTATTGAACTCCCGCTGCCTTACCCGGTCCGGTAACCGGTACCGCCCCACAGAGCCCGCGGGATCCCGGTCCCCTGCCCATCCCGGTCCGTCCCACAGAGCCCGGAGTCCTCTGCCCAACCTGGTCACCCCCCCACAGTCCCGGGGACGCCGGTCCCCTGCCCATCCCGGTCCCCCCCCTCCAACCCGGGGATCCCGGTCCCCTGCCCATCCCGGTCCGCCCCCGCCAGAGCCCGGGAGATGCTGGTCCCCGGCCCATCCCGGTCCACTGCCCATCCTGGTCCTCTGCCCATCCCGGTCCCCTGCCCATCCCGGTCCCCCCCACTCGACCGGGGGTCGCCGGTCTCCTGCCCATCCCGGTCCGCCCACCCCAGAGCCCGAGGTCCCCTTCCCATCCCGGTCCCCCCCCTCGTACCCGGGGGACGCCGGTTCCCTTCCCATCCCGGTCCGCCCTCCCCAGAGCCCGGGGTCCCCTGCCCATCCCGGTCCCCCCCTTCGAACCCGGGGGACGCCGGTCCCCTGCCTATCCCGGTCCACTCTCGGAGTCCAGGGGTTCGGTTCCCGGGTCTGGGAGGGGGGGGGTTCGGTCCCTTACCTAGAAACCATGCGGCCCTCCGAGTGTTATACAAGTTTTGTGGGCGTGGTCGTTTTGGGAGGGCGTGACGTCATCGCTTGGTCCCTCCCCCTCCTCCCCGGGGGCCGGTGCTCCGACGATGTCCCCGGCGCGCCCCGTCGGGGCGCG
>JAOXJM010000052.1:11795112-11815937 GCA_026413425.1 Tringa solitaria
GGTGGGGGGTGGGTGGCCCCGGGGTGGGGGTGAAACACAGTGGGTGCTGTTTGCTCTCGGACATCTCGGCTGCATCCCAGTGAGCGAAGAGGGCTGCGCTGTGCAACACAGGAGCAAAAAACAAAAAGCTTGGCTTCCTCTGGGAAGAGCCCTTGGCCCCAACTGGACCCCCTCGTTGAATCGTGGTCCTCGCTGGGCTCATCGCCTTTGCCACAAGCTGCCCGGCAGCACCAAAAGGGCCCTGCCTGGATGGCAGCATCACCAGGGTGTCGTGGGCCTGGAAAACTGCAAAATGCCGTCCCGATGTTTGCGACGTTTGCACTTGACACAGAGCAAGAGCAGCGTTAAGTTGAGCACAGGGAATAAACTTGAGGCTTGTACTACCCCAGAGCCTCAAGCTACAGCCATTAGGTCCCCTTCTCCTGCATCCCTCAACTCTCGCAGATCTTTCATGATGCCCCAAGATGCCCCATCCCTGGAGGTGTTCAAGTCCAGGCTGGATGGGGCTTTGAGCAACCTGGTCTGGTGGGAGGTGTCCCTGCCCATGGCAGGGGGGTTGGAACTCGATGATCTCTAAGGTCTCTTCCAACTCTAACCATTCTATGATTCATGGGTCACTGCACGTCTCTAACAACTCGCCCTGAGCTGCAAGATGGGATTTGTTCTTCTCTGCCCCCCCTCTGTGGGGCTGGTTCCCCCGTTCCTATTATTTACACCCGGCGCTATCAGTTCCTGACTATCTGCAGCAGAGAGGTTTGTGTAAACTGCTGCCGCTGCGGTTCCAGCCTGTCTCACGGTCGCCAGTTCCTGCACGGCTCTTCCCGTCGGACGGGTTTGTCTGACTCCCTCCAGGGATGGGTGAAGGTGGTGGAACGGGTCTTAGTGCTGGCACCTACAGGAGTTTGTGCCCCGAGACCAGCGAAGGCCAGGGCTTGTTCCTGCTTTGTCAGGGTGGGGGATTTACGTGCCCTGCCGTGCTGATGTCCATTCAGTGATCCACGTTTGATCCATGTAGGATGGAGAATCCGCGCTCCCAACGCTCCACGGCTGATGTGCAGCTCTGGGTCCCTCAGGGAGTTCGTCCTGGTGTTGATGCTGCATCATCCCTGGCGCAGCCTTGGTCTCAACCTTTCCCTGCCAGCCCTTGTGTGCCTCACTCTTCCACCTCTTTGCAGGGACCACCACCTCAGATGTGGCAGTTGGCATGTCCCCGGCTCTCCCTACCTCCAACTCCAGCACCGCAGCCACCATCCCTCCCTCCAGACCTGAAACCCCCTCCCCAGAGGTGCAGATGGGTGCCTCCACAGCCAGTGCCACTCTGCAGGAGAAGGGTGGCACAGCCCACAGCACTCCCGGGTCGGCTGCCGGCACCACGGTGCAGCCTGACCCCACTCACACAAAGCTGGGGCTCACCACCGTCACCCCAACTCCAGTCCCCACGACACCCGACTGTGCCGAGACGACCATCGTCACCTCTGTGGGGACCAGCTCGGCCCTGGCCGTCACCTCGTTTGGAATCAAAACAAGAATACTGCCTCCCCCCACCTCCATCCTTCTCTCCCCGACCCGGGTGGCCACCACGCTTGGCACCAGCCAAGGACCAGGTGTGACCACGCTGCTCGGCAGCACATCCCTGGGGACTGGCAGTGCCTCTTCTCTGACCACCACTTCGGACAAGCCATCGACCACCCTGTTGGACACCACGGCTGCCCTCATGACCAGCACGGGGGCCACTGGGAGCACCCCCACCACCAGCCAGCCGGCGGGGACCACGGCCACCACCAGCCCTGGTACCTCCCCCTTGGCACCTAATACCCCCAGTGCCTCCGCGGGTCAGGGCAGCCACGGGACACCCATGGGGCAGGGTGACAAATCCCGGTGGGATCTCCCGCCAGGCTCCCGGATGATTCCTCCCAGCCCAGCCCTGGGGCAGCCACCCCGTCCCCACGCTGCTCCCCGCGCCCCGGCCAGGCTCAGCCACCCTGTCACGCAGCGGGGACAAGGGGCTCCCCAAAACCCCCATGCTGTGGGCAGGGGCGGCAGCAGCGGGGTAGTGTGCGGGGTAGTACACCCCGGTAGTGTGCCCCCGTACCCTGGCTGTACCCAGCTGGTGTGACTGTACCCAGGCGGTGTGACTGTACCCCAGTGGTGCACCTGTACCCCAGTACTGTAGCTGTACCCTGGTAGTGTAACTGTATCCCAGCTGCTCCCCAGCAGTGTGACTGTGCCCTGGCGGTGTGACTGTACCCCAGTGGTGCACCTGTACTGCAGTACTGTAGCTGTACCCTGGTAGTGTGACTGCACCCCAGCTGCTCCCCAGCAGTGTGACTGTGCCCCTGTGATGTGGATGTACCCTGGCTGTGTGGCTGTACTTTGGCTGTACCCAGGTGGTGTCGCTGTACCCTAACAGTGCGACTGTACCCCAGTGGTATGCCTGTACCTGGCAGTGTGGTTGTACCTCGGCAGTGGGGCTGTACCCTGCTGGGCCACGGCTGTATGGCTGCGCCCCCAGTAGTGTGCATGCACCCCGGCAGTGAGACTGTATCCCAGGAGTGTGACTGTACCCTGTCATTCCCAGGCAGTTGTGCCCTGGCAGTGCCTCTCACGAGGCACCTGTAACCCAGCAGTGTGGCCGTCTCCTGGTGGTGTTGCCAGGTGTCTTCATGCTGGGGCTACACCTGTACCCTGGTGACACCCCCCTCCAAGGCCTAAACCTGGCAGGGAGACTGTAACCTGTCCCTGGTTATTTGTGTACATGCCCCTGGTGTCCCTGTACCCCAGCAGAGCGACTGTATCCCAACAGAATACCTGTACCCTAGCCTAATGCCTACAGTGTGAGAGCACCCCAGCAGAGTGCTTGTACCCTGGTGATGCCCTTGGTGCGCCTGTGCCCTGGCAGTGCCCCTGTGTACCTGTACAGCAGCGGGGTGGCTGTGCCCTTGCGGTCCTCCAGCGTGCCCGTCCGCTTGTGAAGTGCCTGTACCCTGGCCCAGTGCCTGCGGGCGCCTCCGACTGGTCTTGTCCCTGACCCCGAGAGAAGAAGGAAACGGCTCTGGCTGCCAGCAGCTGGAGCTTCAGCCGTGACATGCTGTGACACGGGGAAGTGATGCCGGTACAGACAGCCCAGAGAACAAGCCCTCAGCCTGGAGCACGCCCTTCCTGAGTGTTGCCTGTTCTCTTGGCCAGTTCCTCGCGCTCAGAGCGAGCTGTTGGCTCCTGAGGGTGTTGGTGCCGGGAGCACCGTACATCACCCCCGTGGCAGAGCGCAGGGACAGTCCCAGGCAGCCTGGCTGCTTCCCTGGGCTTTTTTCCGTTGACGCTGTCCCTCCAGCAGGCAGGGGACATCACGGTCCCTGGCTGCAGGGACCTGCTCTGCTGCAGTGGTGGCCCTGCTGGCCTGCCTTGCCCGCTTCTCGCGGCTGCTCTGGGTCCAGCCGTGCAGCTGATGTCTGCTCAGCATCGCGCTTCTCCCTGGGAGTGTCCGTGTTGGGTGGAAATCCCCCCTTCACCGCCAACACCTGGGGAGTAAAAGGACCCACCTGGATGCTCCTGCTCTGCCGGGTAAAGGAGACACAGAAAACCCCTGTGCTGGGAGTGCTCGGAGCGGTGCCTGCCGGGGGGGTTATTGGCTCCTGCCTGCCTGGACATGGCTGGGCAGAAAGGGGGGCTGCCCCTGACCCTGCTGCTGCTGAGCCTTGCCAGTCTGGCCGTGCCTCACCTCGCAGCGGGTAAGGGCCGAGCGGGACGCGATGCTCTCCGTGGGGCGGGTGGCGAGTGGGGAGCATTGCTCCCCGGGATAGAGGGCTGTGGGGTGCGGCGGGTGCCGTTTGCTAAAACGGGAAGCAGAGGTGGATTTACAGCTTCTCCTTTGTGCCAGGATGGGGCCCTTCAGTGCAGACACCCACCTGGGCACGGGGTGGGATTAGCCCTTTGCCCTTCTCCATATTATTGTTTAACTGGCTGCTCCCTGCAGCAGCTGAGGGAGGGAGCAGCTGCTGGCGGTTTGGGGAGTTTATGGGGGGGTTTGGCTGAAAGCAGCCGGTGGCTTGGGGCTTATTTCTCCATCCCAGTGTGAGCAGAGCTCAGACTCACGGGGTTTGTGCTGAGATCGCCGGGGAATCCAGCCTGGTGTCTCAATGTCCTCCACCTCGTAGGCACCCCCTGAGGAATGCCTGGGCAGCCAGGTTCTTTTGTCCATCCTTTTGGAGAGGGTCACAAATGCCTGGGCTTCCCCAGGGACAGCAGGCTGTGGGGTCTGTGCGGGCAGAGAGGATGTCCCACTTCCTTCAACCCCCCCCCTCCTCACTGCTTGCATGAGCTGCTGCACGTCTCTAACAACTCGCCCTGAGCTGCAAGATGGGATTTGTTCTTCTCTGCCCCCCCTCTGTGGGGCTGGTTCCCCCGTTCCTATTATTTACACCCGGCGCTATCAGTTCCTGACTATCTGCAGCAGAGAGGTTTGTGTAAACTGCTGCCGCTGCGGTTCCAGCCTGTCTCACGGTCGCCAGTTCCTGCACGGCTCTTCCCGTCGGACGGGTTTGTCTGACTCCCTCCAGGGATGGGTGAAGGTGGTGGAACGGGTCTTAGTGCTGGCACCTACAGGAGTTTGTGCCCCGAGACCAGCGAAGGCCAGGGCTTGTTCCTGCTTTGTCAGGGTGGGGGATTTACGTGCCCTGCCGTGCTGATGTCCGTTCAGTGATCCACGTTTGATCCATGTAGGATGGAGAATCCGCGCCCCTGACGCTCCACGGCTGATGTGCAGCTCTGGGACCCTCAGGGAGTTCATCCTGGTGTTGATGCTGCACTGTCCCTGGCACAGTCTTGGTCTCAACCTTTCCCTGCCAGCCCTTGTGTGCCTCACTCTTCCATCTCTTTGCAGGGACCACTGCCACAGATGTGTCCTCGGCTTTTCCTACCTCTCTGACATCTGTGGAGACCTCACCACTGGTGCCCACCACTGATGCCACCACTGCAGGCACCATCCCTCCCTCCAGCCCTGAAACAGGAGCCTCCACGCTGGAGACATCCCCGGGGACTGACGGCTCTTCACCTCCCACCGCATCTTCCCCCACCGCACCAGCATCGACAGACACTTCAGTGGAGTCCTCGATGACCACAGTGGACACCACAGGCACTTCTGATACCAGCACAGGGAACACCCACACTCCCAGCCAGTCTGTCGAGACCATGTCTGGGATCACCTCTGGTACCTCCACTGCGACTGTGGAGTCAACCCCAGGCACCTCGACAGTACCTGAGACCTCCAGCGCAGCCACGGGTGAGTGCAGCCATGAGATGTCCAAAGGGCAGGCTCAGGGTGACAAATCCTTGCAGGGACACTGGGCATGTATTTGGGTGGCTTCTTGTAGGTGGCTTCATTTAGGCATGGTCCGTCCCCAGCTGCAGGATCACCCTGCACCTCTCTGCAGACAGTGCTAATGTAACATTGCTTTGCCCAGGCACGGAGCCCTCTTTCCCCACCACCGACTCAACCCAGACTACAGACGATACCTTCAGCGTCCCCACAGACCTGACAATGACACCGTTCTGCCCCACCACTGCATCCAGCACCGGTAAGTGCAGTGCCCCACGGGCATCGCCACCTCCCCAGCACTGGTGCCTTTGGGCTTCCAGGGGCCAGTGCAGGGGGTCCTGGAGCCCCACTGCTTTTGCTCTGCTCTCAATATGGGGGCATCATTTCTCTCTGGCATGTGTGGTCTGCTCTACAGGTAGGGTGTCGTTCTCCTGACAGTGTAGGGTGTCCGTGAGATGATTATCCTGAAGGATGTCCCGTGTCTCTGCCAGAGGTCCTGGGGAGAGACCCCCAGGTCCTTTGGTGCAGCCCAAGGGCAATAACCAGAGCTCTGCTTTTTGTCCCCAGGTCCGTCTTACCTCTTTCTGTCGCTGCAGCTAACAGTGCCCAAGGACCTCCAGAACACCACAGTGCAGGAGCTGCTGTTGTCCAAGGTGAGGTGTGCTGGGGGTGTGTGTGTGCCACTTTGCATCTGCCAGCCACTGTCCGGCCAGCCGGGGAGGCGGTCAGGCAGGCAGCAGGAGGGGAACGGCTGGGTGTCACATTGAATGTCACCTGGAGCCTTTTTGGATGAAGGGGAGACCCTCCTTTGGCTGCCGTGGTCCGGGATCAAGCCCTTCCCATGTGGGGAGCAGGGGTAGGAGACCCTCTCTGTCACGACTTGATGGTTGTCCTCTCTCCCCAGCTCCGTGAGAAACTGCAGGCGTCGTTCCCGTGTGCTGGCCTGGGGGTGGAGTGGCGAGGGGAGTGGAGGACCTGACCACTGCTCCTTGCCCGGCCAGGACCTGCAGGGCTGGCACCCTGGCAAGCCTTCTGCTCCCAGCTCCTTACTTCGTGGTAGTGCGGCCCTTTGGGGTAACCTGTACGACTCCTCTTAAGCTTGGGACCCCCTGTCCTTCACTGCACAGCCCCAGAGGACCCCCAGTGGGCTGGAGTGCCCCTGTCCCTTCCCGCAGCCTGTCTGTAGAGCCCGAGCCCTCCCACCGCCCCGCACCAGACCTGCCTTCCACGGTGGGACCCCCCCAGTACCGCTGGGAGGAGGGGACCCAGCAGGGCTAGGCTCTTACAGCTGGGACTCAGCCATGAAAACCACCCTGGGGACCGACGGATGAGAGAAAGGAGACCTGGAGCTGCCGGTACTACTGTGCCCAGGGCACTCAGGGGCTCTGTGATGGAGACCTCGGAGGATCCGCAATCTGGGGAGGCTGCGGTGCCCAAGGTCTTTCAGAGATGCTCCGGGGCTGTTTCACATCCAGAGTGGGCCAGGATGGAGCCCGGGGGTGGCTCTGGGAAGGAGGCAGGAGAGAAAAACCCCCTCTCTACCCACGGAGTCCTGTCCCGGGACCGGCCACGCTCCTGAGCCCTGCAGCGCAGAGGGCGAGTGAAGCCAGAGCCTGGCACACCGGCTCTCCCCGTCCTTCCTGGGGAGTCGTTGACAGAGAAGCACAACCATGCCAACACGGATGGGCACCAAAGGGAAATCCCACGGTTTTTTCATGCCAAAGATGATGACTTATTTTTTTTGACAAGTTGACTTCCCCGATTTTCAGCTTCGCCATCTAGCAGAGGTACCGGCAAGGAAAACCCTCTGAGTCCCAAAAGCTTCGCAGCAGAGAGACGGTCTCAGGGCTGTCCCCTCCTGGCAGCAGCCACCACAGACGTTCCTGAGGACGGTTCAGCACCCCGACAGGCTGGGGGTCCCCGCTTTGGTGCTCTCCACCCCGTGACGCCTCACAGCTGCCGAGGCAGCTGAGCTCACCATGGGGCCGTGGAAATCCCGTGGGCTGTGCGCCTTCCCTGTTTTTTTCCAGTCCCAAGCTAAGGAGACAGCCACAGCGTCTGTCCCCCTGCAGCAAAGTCATTTATTAACTGATTAATTAGCCAGATAAAATCCAACCAAAGCAATTATTAGCCTAAGCAAGTCACCTCGCTGGGAGATTGAAAACTGAAATAATTAGCAAAAGAGCCGTGTTGTTTGTCGGGGCTTATTTTTGGCTGATCTCTGCTCCTTGCTGGCAGCCTCCGCCGGCATGGGGAGGGTTGGAAGGGGGTGTGTGGGGCTGTGGGATGCCAAACCTGGGGATGGCTCCTGGGGTCCCCAGGTTGTCACCCAGCTGGGAAGGTGCCAGCAGCTGGACGGGATGGGGAAAGGCACCTTGGGATGAGCCGGCTGCCTGCCAGCTCGCAGGGTCTGGGAGAGGCTGGGCTGGGGCTGGAGGCTGAGCCCAGGCAGCTTGTCAGGATGCCCCCATTTGGGATGCTCTTTGCATCCCAGGGTTGCCCCTTTGCTCTCTAGGATGCTGCCTGGCTTCTGGGGGCTTCTTGGAGATGTTGGCACCAAGACAGGTCCCTCAGCACCCAGGCAGGGAGCTAGGGAGCAGGGCAAAGCCTGCTGGAAGGGGTCCCTGCGCCGGAAACCTGGTGGGGCTCTGGGAAAGATGTCCTCGTGCTCTGCCTACGCCGTGGAGCTGGGCCAAGAGTCCTCCCACACCACATCCCACCGGGCTGATTTCTCCGGCTGTTGAATCCATAACTTCAGACCCCGGGACATGGCTGTGGGCCAAGGCCAGGGTAATAGAGCCAAACTGCGTCACAAAAGGAGGAAAAGGTCCTGAAGTGCTGGGATGAAAAGGTGACCGGGGCACTTGCTGTCCCCTGCCGGCACAGCTGCCTTCCACCGTTATCATGGTTGGGGGGCGGTGGTGGGGAGGAGATGCTCTGGTCCAGCTGAGGCCCTCTGCCCCCCAGCCTGGGAAGGAGAAGGGGGGACATGGCTCCCATGGGGATGGTGGGCACTGCTCTGGCACTGGGGACACGGAGCTCTGATAGGATCCTGGCCCTGCCCACTGGCTACCACCTTCACCCCACAGCTACTTGCCAGCCATGGGACCCCTCACCAGAGGGGCCTGGAGAGGTCGGATCCGGGTCCTGCTGTTTTCCCAGCCTGTAAATCGTTTCCCAGGCTCTTTGCTGTATCCTGCTCCCATCTGTCAGCGTCATCCTGAGGAGCAGACCTTGTGCCCAGTGGCACCGTCACCTTCAGAGGGCTCAGCAGCATCACGGGGTGCGTGTTCTGAGTCACCGTCCCCTTGTGACTCAGGTGTCCCTTCCAGTGTCCCCCTCCCCTTCACCCCTGCTGGTGGCTATAACTGTGGGGCAGGAGGGTGTTGCAATGCGTCAAGTCACCCAGAACCTGCAGGTTGATGGATAACCCGGTTACCTCCACCACCACCACCCCCGAGCCCTCTCCAAATGCCCTTGCCAGGAGGCCAGAGTGGTGCCAGTAGGAGATGCCTGGATCTCCGCGGGGTTGGAACAACCAGCCCATTAATTCCAGGAAGGCTGATAAGGTGCTGTGCCGGGCTGTGCCGGGCCATGCCGGATGGTGCAGAGCCCCTGGGTGCTGGGATTCATGGCATTGCCACCCCCCGGCTGCAGGCTTCCAAGGGGCTCTGGTGCCCATCCCATGCTTTGGTCCTTGACAACCATGGTTATACTTGCAGAAGCCAGCAGCTTGCTGAGACCTCAGTGTCAGGGGCAGCAGAAGGATCAATGAAAAGCCTCTTTCCAGAGTGGGAACAGGGCACCATCCCTGAGATGAGGGATGACCCATGGTGACTACAGGCTTTCCTGGGACGGCCTGCCAACACTGAAGCTTGGCTGGTCACCCTCATGACTCTGCTGGAGGAGCAGTGGGGAGACAAGGCTTTTTGAGGACAGCATGGGCTGAAGGAGTAGACACAAGGGTCTCTGGATGGTGCTGGTCCCAGCACACCACAGGTAGGACCTTGCAAGTGGGCTGAGAATGAGGTGGGCTGGAAGCACCTTGCTTCAGCAGAGTTATTTTCCCCTATGCCGAGCAGCACGTTTGCAATGATCCCTGTGGTTCCCACCATGTTTTGCACCTCGAATGACATCTGGAGCAACTCTCCAGCGTCAGCACATATTCCCCACCGGGGTGGCTTTCCAAAGCGATACGGCATTGTCAGCACGGGCAGGACCGACTCTCCCATAGCGGGTTTGCATCCCTCTAATCCTCCATCAGCCTAGGTGTGGTGGCCCCTCGGGTGGTCGCTGGCCGGGCAGTCACCCCATGGCCTGCAGCGCTGGTTGCACGGGCCCCCAACGCACCTCCGGCGTCGCCCCCACGCTGGTGTTTTTGTCAGACGGGTGTTTGTTCCAGGAGAGCAACACTTTCCCCTGATTTACAGTCTGTGCCTCGTTCCCTCTGCCGGGGGCAATGCGTGGGTTTTACGGGAAGGGGTTTTGTCAGCCGTGACTTGGCCTCCTCTGGCATTTCCCCTGTTGATGCTGCACGGCTGGTGGGTCGGGATGTCCCTCGGCGTGCCCTGCCACTGCCGCCTGCCCTGTGGAGGCTGGCTCTGGCGGGACACTGTGTACTGCCTAACACCACTAATCACACTTTGCAGGAGTCGCCTGCGGGCGTTTCTGGTTAAGAAGTGTTTAATTGGCTACAAAACCATGTAGTGGTGGGGGTTTGCATAATGTTGTCCATGGGGGAGCTGGCAGGAGTTTTCAAGCGGGGGAGGTGGGAATTGCTGCTCCAGGGGAGGGGGGGGAAGAGGAGACGTAGGGATGAAGTGACCCAGAGGATTGGGGTGAAGGGACCCAGGGGATCCCCACAGTAGGGGAGGGGATCAGGGGCTATGCCTTTTTGGGCGCCAGCCTCTACGGATGCTGGTCCTACCTTGCAGAGGAGCTTCTCTGGCCCATTCACCCCCTCCCAGCACCCTGGCTCTGCTGTACCCATACTGAGGTGCAGGTTTAAAATCCTACTGGGTCATGCTGGAGCTCTGGACGGGGATCCCCAGTGTTCCCAGTTGCAGCTGAGTGCTGGGGGGCTTGGCTGACACCCCAGGGCCTGTCCCCAGCCATGCTTCTCCCTGTTTTATAACCTGCCTCTGCTCCCGGGTAAGCCTTGGGCCAAGGGAGGACTCACATCTGGCCTTGCCCCAGGCTGAGACACAGCTCAGCTACTGATTTTGGTGCCCACGGTGTCCCCAGGAACCATGAGGAGGCTGCCATGGGTAACAGGTCCTGTGGGGTCTGTGGGGTGGTGGCCATGCCACTGTTGGCAGTGCCAGGTGCTGCTCTAGGCTTGGCTTCCCCAGCTGGTGCTGGTGGCCCAGGGAGCTGCTCCAGGCTGTGCCCAGGTCCCCTAGGGAATGGGGTCGCCGCAGGGTGGCCTTTGGGTAACCCCCCAACTCGTGCCCCAGCTGAACAGGACATCCAGTCCTTGGGAAGGGGAGGGCTCAGCAGGAAGGGAATGGTGACAGGGACATTGAAGGGAAAGCACCGGGGGGCGGGAGGGGACGGTGGCTGTAACCTGCCTCCTTCTGCCATCCCTATAAATACTCCAGGGTTGCACCTGTGGGACTCCAGCTCGGCAGGAGAGGCAGGCAGGGAGGGAGGGACTGAGCCGCTCCTCACGGCTCTCGCCTCCCTTTGAGCTTCCCAGGGCTTTGCCTGGGTGAAGGCCTGAAGCATGGGGACCAGAGGATGGACGCTTTCCACCTTGGTGGGATGCTGCTTATGGATTCTGCACGGTACGTCCTATATTCTTCTGCTAGCACGTGTGCTGCCCCAGCCCTCGCAGGGCACTTGTGAGATGCTTTTTCCTCCCGGCTGCACTGGAAACTCCTCTTAGGACCAGTCCTTGCGATACATTGCAGCCAAAAAGCCAGAAAAGTGTTTTATGGAGCAGGTGCCACCCCTGAAGGGCTGGGTGCAGGCGTGGACCCATGGGAGAGGTGAGAGCCCAGCTCAGGAGCCTGGGTGCAGCCCTGTGCCCCTCCAGCAAGGGAGCAAGGGAAGCCAGACAGCAGAGCGGGGCTCCAGGGATGCTCCCATCCCTCCCGCATCCCAGGGAAGAGCAAATGCCGGTGCTCCATGCTGGGGCCCCTTTCGCACAAGCTTCCCTTGAAGGGGTGTCATGGGGTAGATGGCGTTTCCCGCTCCACATGGAAGAATTAAGATAAAACACGGATTTACTGGGGTGGAGCGTGCCAAACTAACCCGGGGAGGACACAATTGATACGCTTTGTTTTCCCTGAGATGGGGAGGGAAGGGGCTGAGCTCCTCTGGCTGAGGAGGGTTGGTGCAAAGAGCTTATTTCAGCTGGGGAAGATGGTGAGAAGGCAGCAGAAAGGGACGGTGAGGGGGGGCTTGGAGGAGGACGGACCCCTCGAGGGCTGCTCTGGCATAGGAGACAATGTTCATTAATAACTCCGGCACAAGCTATCCGCAAGCTCAGGAGCTGGAGGTTGGAGGCACCTCGGCTGCAGGGGGATCTGGCTGCATGGCAGAGGGAACCTGATGAACCGGAGCACCGGGATGGGGAACAGGCTGGGGCTGTTGGGCTGCAGCGAAACCCTGCTGGGTCTCACCCTCGGGGTACCCTTCGTCTCCCCTAATTGCAGCCGCCTAAAGCCAAGCGTCAGCAGATCTGCTTGGCTCCTCCTGGAGCCAACGGCGTCAGCTTGGTCTCCCCAGAGCCCGCATCCCCGTCCTAAATATAAGACTGGCTGAAACGTCACTCACGGGTGCCTGAGATGTGGGGTGGTGTCTCCTCCTTTCAGTGAAGCTCCTGGGTGTGGGGCACGATTTTGGCAG
The DNA here is from genome assembly GCA_026413425.1 of Tringa solitaria. Lineage (NCBI taxonomy): Eukaryota > Metazoa > Chordata > Aves > Charadriiformes > Scolopacidae > Tringa > Tringa solitaria. The sequence continues at coordinate 11,807,279 of JAOXJM010000052.1, forward strand.
CAGGAGGAGGCAGCTGTGAGCAGGGCTTGGTCCTGGGAGCTGCCGAATTGAATATTCCCTCCAGGGGCAGGGAACCTCTGGTGCCTGCACCCAGCTGGGGGCAAGTGGGACGGGGGCAGGGAGCAGGCAGGCTCCCACCCTGGGAGAGGTTTAATGAACCTACTTTAACTGCAGCGGATCGGGGCCGTTTGCAGCCAGGGAACGTTTCACTAATCTCTGGATGTCGTCTGCCAAAGGGCTTTGGGTGAAGTGTATTTAAATGTCCCTCAGACACCTGAAAGGTGAAACAACAACGAGAACCACCCCCCCAGGCTCTGCAGAAGTGACTGTGCCCAGGGCAAAGAGGGCTGAGGGCTCTCCTGGGGCGGCAGGGCTCCACCGACACCCCTGGGGCTAGCAACCAGACTGACTGGGCCCCAGCTCTTACCAGTGGCCAGGCGGTGCCATCCCCAGCGTAACTGGGCTGGGTTGTAGCAGCTGCCTTTGCCTTCATGCTAGCGCCAGCGTCTCTCCCTGACCTGTGATGAGTTGTGTCCTGTCTCAGCCGGTGGCTGGGAATGCTGGGGATGCAAAAGGTGCTATGTGGTGCTGTGCCTAAACAGTCCAGGCTGTGCTCCTCAGCTCTTAAATTGGAGCCTTGTAAGGCCATGGGACAAGGCAGTAGGGTTTAAGAAGGGCCAGGAGCTTCCTGGTGCTCAGCCAGAGGAGATGTGTGGCTGAGCAGGCTGCTGGCTCCGGCACCCTGTGTAATGCTCCACTTTGTGCTTCTCTGCAGGGCTCAGGGCTGCTGCTGCTGTCCCTGTCACTACCGAGGGGACAGCCTCTCCCATCACAGTGGAGAATGAGGTGCTCAGTGCCCTCCCGATGGGCACTGTGGAGACGAGCACCGCAGCGATGAGCACTGCGGCAGCTGATGCTGAGATAGATGACAGCATCCTCATGGGAAACTCGTCCAGCCCGCCCCTCCCTCCCAGGGCTGAGCTGGGCATTTTGGGGACAGCGGCCAGCCAATACAACTCTACAGTACCACCTTTGACGAACGTGACCATGCCTCTTAGCGTGTCTCAGGATAACGGGAGGGGTGCAGCTGCTCTTGCTGCAGCCACGGCCGCTGACACCGTCGTCTCACAGGACCCCGCTGCAACCTCAGATGCGGCACTTGACGTAACGGGGACCACTCCCGACGTACCCCTGGGGGTCACCCCTCTCTTTGCAGACATGAAAGAGGACATCCTCGAGGCTGTCACCAGAGAAGGAGCAGAAGATCGAGATCTCACTGCCGGCACCATGTTCCTTCCCACCACCCCTCCGCTGGCAGCCGCCTGGGGGGCACAGCCATCTTCTGGCAGCCCCGTGGGTGCCGGTGTCACCGTGCTGCTCAGCCAAGGGCTGACCACAGCCATGGGAGCTGTTGAGGAAGGTGTAACCCTGCCTGTGGATATCCAAAGCGAAGCCAGTACCAACTCCTTGAGCCCCAGCTCTGGTGCTGGGCGGCTGCTCACAACCCAGCAGGATGGGGCAGTGAGTGGGGCTGTGGGCATCACCCCAGAGCCAGCAGAAGAAACAGCCCCAGCTACTGAGGAAAGTCCCTTGGCTTCAGAGCCCAGAGATGCAGTAAATGGTGCATTCAGCATGGCTGGCTCATCCCACCTGCCTCCAGAGAGCCCAACGGTGTGGGGAACATTGGGAAATCCAGGGGAGCCCCCCCTCCTTCCCAACCAGGCATCTCTGAGCCCAATGGCTTCGCTGGCACCAGTCAGTGGTGGGGACTGGGATGGGCAGGGAGCTCCCAGCATGTCATTGGATGCTCCTGGTTCATCCGGGCTGCTCGCAGCCAGTGAGGCACCTGCAGTGACAGAGGACATGGCCACCTCGCTGCTGGCACCAAGGGTTCCCGCTGATGTGCAGAGCCCCAGTGGAGAACAGCCACCTCTGCTAGCTGCTACCCTGCCATATCCCATGGACACCTCCAGTGCTTCTGGGGCTGCTTACCCACCCCCAGGGGCTGGCACCCTGTCTGCAGCTGATGGTGGGGTAGAGACACCAGGAAGTCCTGACTTTGGTGCTGTCCCAGGAGCACCCGTGTCTCCATCCCTTGGAGGGTCACAGCCATGGGACACAGAAGCTGGTGCTCCCCAGGGAGCTGATGGACCTGGCACTGGCTTGAATTCACCTTTGGATGCCCCCAACCCAGTGTCTTTTGTACCTGATGGACTGGCATGGCCCACCGCTGGGGTCCTGGCTCAGGGGGCCGAGGGTGCAGACATGGCACAGGCAGGAGGTCCAGGGAATGGCAGTCCCTATTCAGATACCCAGAGTGACACGAGCCCTTCAGCCTTCAGCACGCAGCAGGAACCCACGAGCATGGGAGGGCTGCCAACTGGAGGAACAGGGGCTTTGGTGAATGCTGAATTGTCCCCTTCATCAGCTCTCGGGGACGGAGCAGGAGCAGCCCCAACACTAGGAGAAGTGTCCCTGCCTGGTCCTGCATTTCCCAGCAGTACTGGGCTGGAGCCCAACCTCTCAGGGGCTGAAGGACCAGGGAACCTGCCCGGTGAATTCCTCAGTGCTCCTGGGGCTGCTTACCCACCCCCAGGGGCTGTGGCAATCCCAGTGTCTGGAGCAGAGGCACCAGTGAGCCCCAACCTCGGTGCTGCCCAGGGAGCACCCATGTCTCCATCCCTCGGAGGGTCCCAGCCATGGGGGACAGCAGCTGGTGCTCCTCAAGGAGCAGGTCTCCCTGAAGCCAACGTACCAGGCTCCGCCTTGACTTCAACATGGGATACCCCCAGCTCAGCAACTTATGGACCAGCAGAACCCCCATCACCTGCCCTTGGGGTCCAGCTTGGCGCAACCGTGGGACTGCCATCAGCGGAGGGACATGGAGCTGGCACAGCGGAGCAGGCACTGGGAGGAGCAGAAAGTGGGACTGGGTTTGAACCATCCCTGATCTCCACTGCAGGCAGCGGGACGGCAGCTGGGATGGATCAACTGCCTGGTGCAGGTTCCTTGTCTGGTCCTGCCTCTCCCAGTGGTGCGGTAGCAGCATCCTCTGTTTCAGAGGGTGATGGAGCAGGATCCATCCCAGCTGCAGCCCCTGGCCCTGACAGCCTGTCCCTGGCCTCTCCGGACAGTGAAACTGGCCCTGAGCTCACTCTGGTGCAGGGGGCTCAGAGCACAGGAGGTGTGGCACAGACAGGAAACCCAGAGAGTGGAAGTCCCTACATAGAGATCAGTCCTTCAGCCTTCAACACCCAGCAGGATTCTTCTAATACTGGAGAGCTGCCGGCAGAAGAAACAGGCGCTTTGGTGAATGCTGAACTGTCCCCTTCATCAGCTCTTGGAGAACAAGCAGGAGCAGGAGCAGCCCCAACACTAGGAGAGGTGTCCCTGCCTGGTCCTGCATTTCCCGGCAGTACTGGGCTGGAGCCCAACCTCTCAGGGGCTGAAGGACCAGGGAACCTGCCCGGTGAATTCCTCAGTGCTCCTGGGGCTGCTTACCCACCCCCAGGGGCTGTGGCAATCCCAGTGTCTGGAGCAGAGGCACCAGTGAGCCCCAACCTCGGTGCTGCCCAGGGAGCACCCATGTCTCCATCCCTCGGAGGGTCCCAGCCATGGGGGACAGCAGCTGGTGCTCCTCAAGGAGCAGGTCTCCCTGAAGCCAACGTACCAGGCTCCGCCTTGACTTCAACATGGGATACCCCCAGCTCAGCAACTTATGGACCAGCAGAACCCCCATCACCTGCCCTTGGGGTCCAGCTTGGCGCAACCGTGGGACTGCCATCAGCGGAGGGACATGGAGCTGGCACAGCGGAGCAGGCACTGGGAGGAGCAGAAAGTGGGACTGGGTTTGAACCATCCCTGATCTCCACTGCAGGCAGCGGGACGGCAGCTGGGATGGATCAACTGCCTGGTGCAGGTTCCTTGTCTGGTCCTGCCTCTCCCAGTGGTGTGGTGGCAGCATCTTCCATTTTGGATCCAGCCAGCCCAAGTGCCCTTGGAGGAGTGGCCAGTGCTCCTGGAGCTCTGCAGCCTTCCCTAGGTGCTGGGCCTGTGGTCCCTCTTGCTGCAGGAGAAGGGGCAGGTGAAGCAGATGGTGACAGAGGGTCCCTGGGTCAGTCCCAGGCTGCTGCTGGAGAGGGACAGGCTGGTTCAGGAGCCCCTGATGGAGAAACTGGAGCCGTTCTGCAGTCTGCATCTTCTTCCCCATCTACAGAGAGATCTTCATCGTTTGGAATGGCTGGTGAGGCTGGCAGTGGAGCAAGCCTTCCTGGAGCTGGTGGAGCTGGCAGTGGCTTGAGCGCAGGGTTGGAGGTTGCTGGCCCCAAGGAACCCCCCATGTCTGCCCCCAGCATCCAGAGTGGTGCCAGTCTTGGACTTCCTGATGAAAAACTGAGCCAAGTCAATGTGGTGGAGCTGTCTGGAGGAGCCTCAGCAAACGGGGGACCTTCCCCCAGTGCCAGCCTGGGACAGGGCGCAGGAGCCATCGTACAGATTGCATCGGGAGCCCTGGCCCCGTCTGCCCTTGCCTCCCCTCAGGATACACAGCCCTTGGTCGCGGTGGCTCCAGCTGGTGGCATCTCTGATGGCAGGGCTACCTCACTGTCTTCTTCTCTGCTCCTCCCCGGGCACGGGCTGAGCTCAGGGCTGGCACCCAATGGAGAACCCCAATCTGGCCCCAGCACCCAGAGTGGGAGCAGCCCCCTGATGCCTGGGGCACCTGGTGGGGTGGCAGGAGACGCTGGAGGCGCTCAGGCGTGGTCTCTTGAAGAGGAGGTGGCCTCAGGCTTGCCAGCACCTTTGGGAGAAGCATCCTCACGTGTCGCCACGTCCCTCAACACTGCCCCAGCACTGCCTTCTGCTCGACAGAGTGAAAACGCTGCAGAGGGGGTGTCCACCAGCCCTGGACTTTCTGCTCCGCTTTCAGCACGTGAGTCGGCAGCGGGGTCCTCTCTGGGGGGACGGGGAGAGCTGGGGGCTGCCACACCAGGGGGGACAGCCCTGCTCCCACCTCCCCACCAGCTGGGAAGCCCTGGAGCCCCCTCCGGGGATGCTGACAGCCCCGTGCGTGGGGAAGCGAGTGTCGTGCTCCCTGGAGCGATGGCAGGGCGAGGGGACGTGGCTCAGCTCCTTCCCAGTGCCACTGGAGCCAGGGCAGGCGTGGAGACCCCCGCTCGCTCCCCAGCGGGAGGGAACCCAGGGCTCCCTGGTCTTTTTCCCGCCGGGATCGCTGCTGGTAGCCCTGGACTAAAGACCCCAGGGCCAGGACGTGCTGGTGGCTCGTCACCCGCTGCCCTGCAGCCATCCTTGGGCGGTGAGCTGGCCACCAGCCTGGCAAACAGAGCCCCTTCCACCCGTGGGTCAAGCCTCCCTGCAGCCTCCCCAGGCCAGGGTGGAGCCCGTGGTGGGTCCCCAGCCACCGCACATCCAACAGTGTCCTGCAGCCCGACCACCGCCAGCCCAGCCCCACCAGCCCCCCTCCCTGCGGGCAGGGAGGCGTTCCCCAGGCCAGGAGCAGCCACTGTCACCTCCCGTGCATCATCCCCCGTGTTTCCAGCTCTGCCAGGAGGGCCGGTGGCCGCCCCAACCCTGCTGCCCAGCCCCACAGGTATGTGATGCTCATGGGGCAGCCCTCGGGTGGGAGGAGCACATCTGGCCTCCTGAGGGAAGGTCCTGGGGAACATTTGGTGCCCAGAGACCCAGGGGGCTATTTGGGGTCAGGATCCCTGAGGGAGATGCACCATGAGGAGCTTCTGCAGATATGAGCTTACATTTTTGGCAGGCTGAGCTTGCCTCTGAGGATGGTCCCGTCAGCTGGAAAACCCATCCCCTCCCAAATGCTTTGTTTTATTTAACAGACATAAATAGGGAGCTGGAGGCTGTAAACATCTCTAGAAAGGTCTGTGGGTGTTTAATTCCCTGCTGTCCCCCTACCACAGTCCCATAGAATGTTTTTCCCTTCCTAACGGCAATCCTTCAGCGTGGGCTGGAGCAGGAGGGGACAGTGACCACAAAGGCCATCACCGCAGGTTTAGGGCAGCTGTGTACGTGTAAGGCAGTGAAAGGGGTGGGAGGGAGCTCCTGCAAGGGAAGGTGACATGCAGGGTGTCCCAGGTGGCTATTGGCAGCGTCCCCCCCATCCCCCTGCTGCCCAGGATGTGTCCCTTTGGAAGGAGAATCATTTCAGCTCTTTGAGGTTTTGGAACACAGCAAAGGCTTTGTTGTGTGTTTTGTAAGTGTGGGGTTTTTTTATGTGTTTTTGTTTTCTTTTCCAGTTGCAGCTGTGCCCCTCTATGGGTACGGAGCGAGGGAAAATGATCGGGAATACGTGGAAAGGAGGGTGGATTTTAATTCTCCGCTTTTCAAGCCTGAGACTGGATTCCCGTTTGGGAGAACCCTGCGTGACTCTCTCTACGTGAGTCTACCTTGGCTTGACTGGTTGTTGGGCAAGTGGGCATCCCCCCAAAACCCATGGGAGGCACCAGGCGCCAGGTGCCTGGGATGAGACCCTTGTGGGGACAACTCAGTTGGGATGCTGCTGGGGTCTGTTTGCAGCAGGAGGTGACTTTGTGGCCATTTTGGCGGTGGCAAGTGATGGCCTTCCTTGGGTGTTGCTCAAAGTGGGCCTTGGGAATGGGAGGACTGCTGCCCCCATGACAGGGGGTCCTGCTGGTCCTGACCTCACCTGATGGAGGGATCCCTCTGCTCAGTTTACAGACAACGGACAAATCATTTTCCCATCCTCAGACAACAGCATCTTCACGTACCCCAACCCTCCTCCCAGTGGCTTCAATGGCCACGAGGAGGTTCCCATGATCGCCGTGTTTTGGGACAATGCTGACTTCTCCAGAGGTGTTGGCACCACCTTTTACCAGGTGAGTGAGGCTACCTGGGTGCATTGTTGCTTGAAATACCTATTGATCATAAACTCATCACCTTTTCTGTGGATGCCCCTTGAGATGTGTAATTGATGGAGCCCATGAGTGGTGTTTCCCTTTTCTGGGTCAAACGTAAGAGCTGTTGGTCCTGTGTGTGTCACCTCTTGAGCCATCCAAATCTCATCCAGACCCTTAGTTGCAGTGCTCCATGTATGACCCCAATCTAGACCTGTCTTTGGCATACTGGGAGCTAACACAGGTGTGGGTGTACCCAACCCTCAGGAGTTCTACACTCTCAACACGGCCAAGCCTCCGTTCGTCCGTGATGTGGAAGCAAAGATTCGGCGGTACCTGAGGTCTTCCTACTCCGCAGCCTGGACCCTGAAGATCACCTGGGAGAAGGCACCTGCCTATGCAGCACGGACTGACACGCGGAGGGTAAGGGGATGGTGGAGCTCAAGGGCTTGTTGAGTTGTCAAAAAAACCTCAAGACCCATAGGCGGTCACCTTAACAGTGCCTGAAAATCAGAACCAGCTTTGTGAAAAAGATCAGTCTTGAAGACTTTTGCAAAAAAACCCTGGGCTATGCCCATGTTTTGGTGGTCTTCAGTTTTCTGGGGGGACATCTTTAGTTGAAGTCTTCCTGCTCCATAAAATCATTCTTTTTAATGTGGTGGGAGCTTACTGTGCACCAGAAACACAGTTCTTCAGGAGCATAAAATTGGGTGAATTTTGAGACGGCATCAAAGTGAAACCGTCACGTTTTCTACGCACAACGTGAATCAGCACAGGCTGTGTTTGCCCTGCACATCAGGACATCAGCCCCGGTGCTCCCCAGAGAGCACCGACCCACACCCCTAATTTTAAACCCAGCAGCTTTGCTGGCTTTCTTACCCATCTGCAATGCTTTTCCCCAGACGAACACATACCAGGCCGTCTTGACCACCGACGGCTTCAGGTCCTACGTCCTGATGCTGTACCAGGAGGGAGGCATGCAGTGGGATTACACCAGGCTGCCTGCCACCAACGTGCTCATCGGTTACACCAGGTACAGCACGCTCAGCACCCTACCCCTGCCTCCTCCGAGCACCGGGCTGCGTCCCACCCCTGTCCCCGGCTGGTTTAATCCTTCCCCTGGTGTCCCATTAAATGCCAGCAAGGATGAAGGCAGCCCAGATGTGGGTCTGCACGCCCACAGAGGTCATGCAGGGGGGGTCACATGGTGGGTCTCACAGCCAAATTTGCCCTGTTAGTGACCGGATCATGCTGCAGCGCGCTGGCTTGCCAGGCTGGGCTTGTTGTAAGATCCACTCAACCCTCTGGGGTCCCGGGGCCCGCAGCATCCTGGTGGTTTGGGTGGAAGGAGTGGGGAACAGGGGATGTTTGCTGAACTTTGCACCAGTCGAGGGAAGGGATTTCCGCCGCTTGGCCGGAGCGGTCGCTTCCTGCCTCCTCGCATTACATCTCGCCCCTTGCACGACATCTCCAGGGTTTGCTCATTAGCTGCTGGCTGCAGCTGGGTAAGGAAAAGGTGGCCGGGACGGGAAGCGCGGGCGGCACAGGCATGTGTGTGTGTGTGTGTGTGTGTGTGTGCGCGCGCTTGCCTGTGCACGACTGCTCGTGGGTTTCCGCTCTGTATCACCCTGCAAATTGCTGGAAACCATGGAGGCTGCTCGTGGGGGTCTCAAGATGCCTGTGGATTTGGCCCCACGACAGAATCATAAAATCACAGAATGGTTAGAGTTGGAAGAGACCTTAAAGATCATCTAGTTCCAACCCCC
>JAOXJM010000052.1:11816037-11845031 GCA_026413425.1 Tringa solitaria
TCACCACCCTCACTGTAAAGAATTTCTTCCTGATATCTAATCTAAATCTCTTCTCATGCAGCAGGAGTGTCTGAAGCACCAAAACTAACTGCACCCTGTAGAGAGGAGGCAATGGGCTGGGGGAGCCGGTGCCCTCCTGTCTCTGGAGCTGCGATTTGGGTGCTGTGGGGTCCCGGCAGCTCAGGATGGGGGCAGCTGAAGGGCAGGCTGGGTTTGGGGCTGGGATAACCCCACCTGGGAAGAGCAACCCCTGATTTTTCCCTTTTCCTTTCCACACAGTGGGGATGGCTTTTACCGCAATGACGACCTGACTTGGAGACCTCCAGCTGCTAAATATCGCCCTGACCAGTTCAGGGGCTACAACACAGGTAGAACCAGCCACAGGTTCATGCAGCCCCTCAAGGGCTCAGGGAAAGGCTGTGTGGGGAGGGGGATGTTCCTAGGGGATGAAATTGAGCCTGTTGCTGTAACAAGGCTCTCAATGAGTTCACTGAGGCCAGGCTCTCCCCTAAATACCTCTTCTGGGTACCAGCCCTAAGGCTGAAACACTCTTGATGGGTTCATGGACGCTTTTGGTTGAAACGGCTCTGTCTCAAGGCTTTCTTATTTGGCAAGACCTTCTCCCCTTGTTTCCCTGCTGTTGGGTGGTTGTTAAGCATGGGGTCCCATGACTGGGGGTCGTTGTGGACTTAGCTTCCAGCATCAGCATCGCTCAGCTCTCTCAGCTCTCTTCTGCCCCTGTGGTCCCCTTGGCCAGAGGTGACAGCTCGTGGTTACTCTCCCTGCTCAGACCTCCGCGGGATGTGGATTTACAAGCTGGAGAACCGTGTGGGTGTCAACTACCGGCTGAAGTGCCTGGCATGGACAGGGCGGCAGCAGGACCCACGGACATGGAGCCAGGACCTGCCCACCTGCCCCTGCTCCCTGCAGCAAGGCCAGCAGGACCCGCGCTTCAAGAGCAGCCGTGGAGGCAAGTGGACATGCCGCTTCCCTACGTTCCTCATCCCTAAGCTGTCCTTCTCCACCTCCCCTACAAGGGTGGCTGGGGTCCGTTTTGTCCAGGTGGGCAGGTGATGGGGGGTGGCTGCCCTTCCCTGCAGAGATGGGGAAAATGAGGAAGAATGAGGACTGTCTTGTTAGACTGACCAGAGCAGGTCTAAGCTGCATGGGAACAGTGGGAATAGACCCTCTGCAGCACCAGGGTCTCACCCTGTGGGACCACTTGAATGGTGTCTGTCGGTGTCTCCGAACCCTCCATCACCCCGTGGGTGATGCGGTGGGAGTGATGGATAAGAAGAGGCCAGCCTCAGGGTGGGGGTGCCGGCCAGGGAGAGCTGCCCCAAGACTCACTGCTGCCCCGTTGCAGGCTGGTGGGCCGCCCGTGTCTCCATGCTGCACTCCTCCTCTCCCAACCGGCACGGTGCTGGCGTCCGCTGCCTGTACAACAGCCAGAATCAGCTCATCGAGGGGCGGCAGGAGAGGTACTGGAGGTCCTCCAGGCAGCTGTCCTCTTACCGAGGTAAGCACGGCCAGCCCTGGCATCCTTGGGTCGAGGCTGGCATCGCTGCAAATCATTTTAATCTCTGTGCCAACGTGTTTCCTGACATGCCGTTACCCTGGGAGTGACCATGGACTGGCCAGAGCCAGCCCGTCTCCCTCTCCTCTCCCCTTCAGCCCCTTGCTCTCCTTTTTGCCTCCAGACCAGGAGCTGAAGTTGTACGACTGGTGCTGTAACCAGGCGGGCAGCGCCAGCGTCTGCGCCCACTACAGCGAGAAGAGACCGAAGATTGGCTGTGATGGATACCAGCTACCTGGCATGGGTGGGTTTGCAGCCCGTGTGTGCTGGGGCGATGCCGTCTTGGTGCCCAGGGTTGGGGGTGGGGGTGGTGGGGATGTTCCAGCTACCCTGTTGTTAAGTCAGCAAGAGCCCCAGGCAGAAGAGATGGGTTTTGGGGTGCCCACGTGCAGGCTGTGCGGGGTTGCGGGGGGCACCTCCCTTAGCACATGGCCACCGGTGTGGTCTGGGGGTGACAGCACCGGGAGGGGAGGAGGATCACAGCCAAAGCAGTTACTGGTGTAAGCTGATGTGGGGCTTTCTTACAATCCCCAGGAGGTTCCTCAGAGGAAGAGGAGAGTGACTCCGAGGAGCAGAGAGGTGAGCGGGATTGGGGGGTCTCATCTCCACTGACCACTTCCCTTTCTCCCTGTCCCCCCACCATGGAACCTCCTCTGGGGCTCCCAGCTCCCCCCAGGCCTCTGGGGAGAAGGTGGCCAGGCAATTCTAATTTCTTCTTCTTTGCAGATGAAGAGGACAAGTAACTGGAGGGGGTTGCACACCTGCAGCACAGTCCAGGCCACAGCTGATCCTCTGAGTCCTTTGCTCCTGCTCATTCCCTGTGTCCCCCTGCTCCCCCCAGCACCCATCACCCCTGCCCACCACGCAGGACAGCTCACTCGGTCACTGCCTGTGGTTGCCTTCACGAGCACAAGTTCACGTTTCTAATCCAGACTTGTCCCAAGGAGCCCATTTTTTTAGTTTCCCTTTCCCAGCTGCAGCTGAGCAGGAGCCCATGGGCACCTACTCGCTGGCTGGGAGTAGGGCAGGTACCCCTCACCGCGTAGACCACCTCCTGTTCTCCCTACATCCCACTGCCTCCCATCATGTGGGATGAGGCTGGACTCCTGGCACTTGGGAAAAGGGTTTTTGCACCTCACGTGGGTTGACTGCAGCCAAGCCCCTGAGTGCTGTGGTGCACCAGGCTTGCCCCGTGAGCTGGTCCTGTCTTGTCCCACACTTCTGTCCCCCAGCTATCCCTCCCCAGATTGTCCCCAGGCCCTGGGCTCAGGAGAAAGGGCAATTCTCCGGATGATGCTGGAATCAGCTTGACGCCTTTGCTGGGTGTGTGAGGGCAAAACGCAACCCCATCATCAGAAACCTTGGGAGAAAAATACTTTTTTGTGTGTCTAAGAGAGCATCTGCCTTTCTTAAAAAAAAAAAAAAATTCTTGTCAAATCTTGTTTGTTCAATAAAGCCTCTGAGGGGTCTGAGCATCACTCATCCTGCAGCAGCCATGTCCTCTGCTGAACCGGGGTGGGAGGCAGTGGTAGGGACAGGCTTTGAGCAGCACGATTGCAGGATGCTTCTGCCCTCCAAGCTGGTGCTGGGAATGTGAGAGTCTGAGCTGCAGCCAAACCAGGGTCAGGGAAAGTGGGGCTGGAGCTGGGATCTGCCAGGGTCTGATACGCTCTCCCTGGGCACAGCATCTTCCCTCAGCAGGGGCCATGGGGTGTTTGTGGGGATCACAGCCCGAGCTGTGCGATCTGAGCCACTGCGAGCGGTGCCTGGGGCCAGCAGTGAGGGGAGAGTTGCAGCTTTGCGGCGGGAATGAGGGTATGGAGCAACAAAGAAAGCTACATCCATCTTCTCTTTGGTCCTGTGAATGGGACGAGCAGAAAGCAGGGACTCGAGAGAGATCGGGGACAGGGAAGCAGGGCTGGGACACGGGCACCGTGGGGTGCAGGCAACTCACTCAGCAGCATGCCATCATCTTTGATTTATTCTGTTTTGTTCCTAACGGGTTATAATCACCGCATTGCCCCACCTCGCTCTGCTCTCCGTGGCTCTGCTGGGTCCGGTTACGTCGCACTAGAGCACACCCTTGTGCAGACACGCTCAAGGACTACCCCAGTTGCCTCTGCAGGTCTTCAGGGGAAGGTGAAATCCTCTCACTTTGGCCACCCAACATAAATCCACGTTTTTCATTAAAAAAAAATAAATCACCTCCTCCAGAGTGAATCCTCCCACAGAGACCAGACCCCAAAAGACAGCTGCCTGTCCCCTGTCTCCACGCAGGCACTGGTGCCAGAGACCCCGAGAGCAGGCAGGGGGGCCAGCAGCAGCGTCTGGCTCCTCTGTGATCTGGAGGTGCCAGGGCAGGACCGGTGGCAGGCTAGGGCTGTGCGGGGGGCTGGCTCAGAGGCCTGATGTGGGGTCTCTGGATCTTTACCTGTAAAAGAAGGACAGGCCATGCCATGGTGTTGGTGCTGCATGGGCTCTGCTCTTCACAGCAAGCTCAGACAGCGGTGCAGACCCCAGCACCAGCCAAAGCATCAGTGATGCTCCGGCACAAGGCACGGCTCCAGAGCATCTTTGAGGCACGGGGCCAGGACATCAGCCCCCAGCCCACGGCCCCCCACCCCGACCCCCCATGGGGACTATAACCCCCGGGCAGACCTGGATTGAGGGGTCGATGGCTTGGAGCTGCGGTTCCCAGCGCCTTCCCGGGGAGTGGGTGGACTCTGCCCGCTCTCCTGCCATCATCAGAGCTGGAGCAGGGAAGATGAGCAGAGTTTGAAGAAGACCAGGGTGAAGCAGAACTGGGGTGGGGGGTTTCACAGTGTTGTACTCACAGGAGAAGGGCCGTGGCCTCCAGAAGTTCTCCTTGACCCTAGGAGAAGAGGAACAGAAAGGAGATGACATGTCAGAGGTGGGGTTGGGAGAGCCCTGCCTGATCCTGGCACCTGGATGGGATGGGAGCGGGGAGAAGTGACTGAGAATGGGGGCAAGGTGAGGCTACGAGAGCAGGAAAAGCCCCAGTTGCTGTGCACACACAATTTCTCATTTTGCCAGAAGTGCAAATGAACAGAGGCACTTCCTGGAGAGCCTGGAACTGGCAGCAGGGGCAGGACACAGCTCCGACCAGCGCAGGTGGCTCAGAAGGCTGAGCTTCCCCCATATGTGGCCCAAGGGCTGGGGAGCAGGGAAAGAGGTGCTGGTGGTTCCACCTCAGCCTTATACCTCTTCAGCCACCTGCTAAGTCCCTGCTCTGCAGAAGAGCAAGGTCCAATCCTGCACCCACCTTTTTCTTGCTCCACGTCGACTCTTTCCAGAGCAATGTGAATTGCAGTGCAAATAATTTGGATGGTATTCAAATTAAAAATAAATAGAAAGCCTGTCTGTAACTGAGCACCGGGTGAGATGAGGAAGAAATGCAAATATTCCCCGACACGGGGGAAAAGGGAAGGTAATATTCAACCCACTGATCTTATTGCACCCTTGAGCAGCAGATGTCTGGGAAAGGGGGCTGGAAGGTGCTAAAAGACCACCAGGCTCAGAGCCTTCCCCAGGGCAGGTTCCCCTTGCCCAGGCCAGTTGGGTCCACTAGTGGTGGACCACCCAGAGAGGGATTTTCCATCAGTTTTTTGGGCTGGGAAAGCTCTTTCTGACACCCACCCTCCATTCTCTGCCGCACCCTCAGCACCCACCCCTGGGTGCGACCATCCCATGGCTCACCCCCGGTGCCGGCGGCAGAGGTATGAGGCCAGGCAGGTGATGGCGAGCAGGAGGCAGAGCAGAGCCAGGGCTCCCAGCAAGATGCCGAGGAAGGCGGCGAGGCTGATGGCCAGTTGCTCGCACCGGGTGCCGCCAGGGAAGAAGATGGAGAAGGGGAGGCAGCTGTGGAAAGGAAGGAAGGTGATGCCAGGGGGAGATGTGGCCATGCCCGGTGGCCTTGTCCATCCCCAATGCCACAGCTACCTGCACGTGGGCCCCTCTGGCAGGTGCTGGCACTGGCCACCATGCTGGCAGTAGCCCGTCTTGCAAGGGGACTCGCAGACAAAGCCGATGGTGCCCGTGTAGCGGAGCCAGTAGCCTTTGTAGCCGTACAGACCACAGGGGAAATAGCGCCTCAGCTCAGCCACCGTCACTGGGGAGGGACAACATGGGTTCGGCCACGCAGCAGCATCACCCTTCCATGCCGCCCCAGGTCTCCCTGAGCTGGGTCCATGCCTGGGGTGGGGACTCCCACCCACCCACCTCCTCCTCCACAGGCATTACCCGAACCCCAGGGCACACAGGGTGATGGGGACGGGGGGGGGGTGTGCTCCTCCTGGGCTCCCCAGCTCGGTGCCAGGAGCAACTCACGCTTCACCAGGTCGGTGACGTTGTCGTGGTGCAGGTGTTGGAAGAGGAGGGATGTGCCTGCCTCCCGCCGCCCCCGCCGCCTGTTGAAGGCACCGGTGATGGCTTCCAGCAGCTTCTCGTTCAGGAACTGGATGACGGTGCCGCGGCTGTTGTAGGTGAACTCAGACACCACCAGGAAGGTGAGGCCATCGCTGTCTGTCCTGTGGGGAAAGGATGGGGCTGCTGGCAGAGTCACTGCTGCATCACAGAGTAACCAAGCCTCACTGTGCCTCAGTTTCCCCATTTGCGGGGTGATAAAGAAGGGGTGAGACAGGAGATGGAAGGAGCCATGGGGCTTGTGTGGAAAAACAGGCTCTGGGGTGGGGGAAAATGCCCTTTGTGTCCCCAACCCTGTAGCCCCATGCCCAGCCCTGCCCCACTGCCTCTCTGGGGTGGGCAAGGGGCCACTCCACAGCTGACTCACGTCTGGGTGATGTTGGTGTTTCTCTGGAAAACCTTCACCTCCAGGGAGCCCAGAATGGCTGAGACCTGTGGCAGGGAGGAGCAGGAAGGTGTTAGGGGAGGGCAGGATGGCACCAGTGCAGGGAGAGTCTGAAGGATGATGCAGGCACCGTGGCTGAGCCCCAAGGGGTGCTCTGGCCTTTTGTTCATGTGCCAGAGACATGGCACATGGCCATGGCCACAGCCAGCATCAGGTGGCTGGTGCTGCCTCCCTCTGGCCCTGGGGATCTGCTGGATCCCCAGGGATCCCGTGAGAGGGGGGGTGGTGGTGCACAGAATCTCGGACACCCCAGGCTGCCATGCTGCCCTGTGCACCAGTGTGTCCCCCTCCCCGAGCCCATCCCTTTCGGTGACGTACGGTGACGTTGACTTCCCCAACAGTGGCGTTTTGCAGTGTCCTGACCCGCAGCAGGACGCTCCTCCGGGGGAGATCTGCGGGGGGGGGCAGGAAGCCGCAGGGGTGGCTCTGGCATCCCAGAAACGGGGCGACCGGGGTTGGGGTTCACTGGGCACAGGCACTCACCTGGGCTGGGCAGCGGCCGAAAATCCTCCCCCGCCACCAGGCACCGCTGGTCGGTGAAAGCCGGGGGGCAGGCGCAGATGGGGGTGCAGGTGACGGGGTGCAGGCTACAGCGTCCCCAGTTGCCGCAGTAGCCCTCGGGGCAGGAGCGGGAGCCACAGGCTGAGCCACAGCCCGGCCCCTCGCCTGTGGGACGGGGAGCCCAGGTCAGGTGGTGGCACTAACCTGGCTGCAGGGGCAGAGCCCCGGTGCCTTGACCCATCCTCAGCTCCTCTGTAATGACTTTCTTCTATGTTTTGGTTTTTTTTTAATTACGTTAGAACTTATAGAATAAATTCAGATCATCAACAAAAAGCCCAGCTGGGGCCTCTTGCCCTTGTGAAATCCCAGCCCACTGCACTATAACAGGAGCAAACCCCACCGCAGCCATCCGAAAATAGGATTTGATTTTAGCCCCCGCAACCTCTGCGTGTGCATTTGAACTTTGATCGGATGACCTTTTTTCTTTTTTTTTTTTCTTCTCAAAGAGAAAAATTGCATGGGAAAAGTTTCCCATCCTGGCGGATTAGTGAGATCTGCAGCCTGGGAGAACAAGGGGCAGCTGGAGTCTGGTCCCTTCTGTTAAGGACAGCAAAGGCTTGGGTACAGAGACCAGCCAGATCTCCCTCCTCTCCTCTCTGGCCAGTTTGGGTCCCATGGTTCCACCAAGGTCTGGGGGTGATGGGGACAAGGACCATGCCCGCCAGGGTGCCCGTACTCACCCTCCTCACCATCTGGGCAGGAACAGTCGTAGCTGCCCACCGTGTTGGTGCAGGTGGCATTCCCTGGGCACACTGTCCCCTGCGCGCACTCGTCGATATCTGCCAAGGCAATGCAGCATGGCACCGGGACAAATACCTCGGCCGGGGTCCCGTGGGCACCCCAAGTTCCCGGTGGCCATGGCGAGCCCTCATCACCTGAGCAGTGCCGCCCGTCGCCGGTCAGGCCAGCTGGGCAGGGGCCGCAGCCGGTGTGCGAGTCACAGCCCACGCCGGGGAAGCATCCCTGGGCACAGGGGTCCGGAGGGTCCTGGCAGAAGGTACCCGAGTAGCCACCTTCGCACCTGCAGGCTGCCAGCTGGGAAGGGGACAGTGAGACTGGCTTAGGGGACATGAGGAGGACGGATGGATGGAGAGCCAGCACGGCTGGCATGAGGACAGGCACAGTGTGGCACTGGAGGAGCTTTCTGGCACGCTACCTGCAGAGAGGACCCCTTGAGGGTGACGGTGTTGTTGTAGTCACACTCCTGGCTCCTGCTGCAGCTGCAAAGGGTGAAGCGGAGCTGGAGGAGGGCGGAGAGGTTGTTGGACCCGACAGCCTCCAGGTTGACGGTGAATGGGTCCATTCCACGGGGCTCCCACATCAGGGTGCCGCTCTCTGCCATGGGAGGAGAGGTGGGCGTTAGAGGAGGTGGCAGAGGAGAGGAGCCGGGTGGCCAGTGTCCCCCCATCCCATCCCAGCTGCCCCATCTTTCCTTTCTGACCTGATATGTTGAGCTCTGGTGAGAGGTGGGGGACAAAGCGTGCGCCCACCCCGGTGGCACGGTACTGCCTCGTGACCCGTTCTGTCCTGAAGGCCGTGAGCGACGCATCACCAGTGATAACAGGAGGGAAGGCGTCTGAGGAAAGAGCAGCCCAGCACACAGCCATTTTTTTGCTGCGTGGCCTTGTCACCCCTCGACCGTGAGACCCTCCTGGTGAGGATGGGACCCCAGGCAGATGCTGCCGTAATTGCCTACCGACAAGGCCCTCGTGTTGCACAGCATGGTGGCATCTCCCAGGCTTGGAGACCAGCCAACTGGGCAATGCAACTCCAAGACCTTAGTGAGTTCTCTCCTGCCTCACATGGAGGAAAAGAGCCCAGGGAGGGAGCAGGGCACTGCCCAGTTACCCAAGCTGTGCCCTCTTGGAGGTGAGGATCTGCTCCACTTACTGAGTGCTGTCTTCTTCTGCTGGAAGTCATCTGTGAGGCTCTGGGTGGCCAGGCCCAGGGCCACGTCCCCTGTGCTCAGTGAATCGTAGATGCATTCCTTGCTGCCGTGGCACTGTGAGGCTGCCAGCTGGTACTGGCTTTCATTCTCCTGCCGCAGCCGAGACAAGAAGATGGGTGTGAAGTTCATCACTGGTGAGTCCAGAGGCTGAGCAAACAGGCTGTGCTCTCCAACAGCCCCTGCAAGAGAGCACACCATGGGTATAGCCTTGGGTTTTTGTTTGTTATACTTTAGGGCTTATTTTTATGGAGTAGTGAAGAGACCAAAGGGCTTCACTGGCATCACTTTTGCTCAGGCAAGTGTCTAAATATCTCCAGCCAAAGCCTGGCCAGCAGGTGCAGGAACAGGGGGATTGTCAAGGTGGATCCAAAGCCTGGACTCACAGGTCATCCCATAACTGTAGATCTCCTCCTCGCTGCTGTTCACAGGGATGCTGGTACCGTTTGGCATCTGGAAGTCATCTGCGGGGTCGTGGTCCCACACACCTGGTGGAGCATGACCAGAGAACTGGAGTCCCCCTTGCCATGGTTTACCTCCACTCTGGTGCTGGCCAGTGTTTAGTTTACAGCCAGGGGTCCCTGCCCTCACAAGCATGTTCCCCCAGTGTTCTCCAGACTGCTTTAGGGTGGAAAGAGGGCTTTGCATGGTGCCAGAAGTCCTCACCCAGGAGGCCCTTGGTGCTGTTCTGGTACCGACTGGGCAGGCTGCAGACCACACTGAGGATCCCAGAGTTGGCCAAGATGGAGATGGCGATGGCTCCATCAAAGACGGCTGTGATGGAGGAGGTGTTGACCAGCAGGACACCAGGGCTGTAGTACACCTCAGTACCCATATCTGCAAGAGAAGGAGAGCACAGAGGGAGAGCCCATGCAAGGCTGGGGTCTCAAATGATGCCCCTGAATTTGGAGAGGGGAGCAATCCCCATCCACCACAGTCAAGTCAGAGACAGGGTGCAGGTGGGAGGTGTTTGATGGAGCTCAGGATGGCTGCTCTTGTGTTGAGCAGGGCTGGTCCTTGTGGGATGGAGACACCCCGTTGTCCCCTCCCGATACATTTAACAACACATCCTGCTCACCTTGGGAATAGGAAAACTGGATAGATTCATTATTCAGGAGGACTTGGATTTCACCCTGGCTCCCCAAGGTCCACTCAACCTGCAAATCACGGCAGATGTCCTGGTCAGCCCCTCTGCTCATCCATTTATGCCATGCCCCCATACTGGGGACACTTGAGCTAAACCCCATCCTCCTCCAGCCCCAGCAGAGAGGCTGAGCCCCGGGGGCTGTGTTGGTGTGTTCTGGGAAGTGGCAGAAAGAGGAGAGGGGATGGTCCTCGGCTCCTGGCCACTTGTAGAGGTGATGCCCAATCTGACAGGAGGGTCTCTGCCATTAGAAGCTCAAACTGATACCCAGGTCACTCCTACTCACTGTTGTTGTGGTGGTGGTGGACTTGTACTGGGCAGCAAAGGCCATGAAATTGGTGGCCTGGGCTGTGCCAGTCTGGGCTGTGCGCCCCTGCAGAATGAAGCTGGTCTGGGTATCCTTGGCCAGCAGCAGGACAAAGTCCCCGAGCCCATTGAAGGTGTAGGTGAGTCCATCCAGGGTGGTCATGTGGGGGTCCCCAAAGGCACCAGCTGGGGTCCAAAAGAGACGGAGTCATTTTGGAGGGAGGAAGAAAAGGAAATGCTGGTGTCATTGCATGGAGGAGAGCAGCCCCCGGTGCTGAGCTGGGCTCGGTACATCCCACCGGGATGCTGAAAAGTGTGGTTGATGCATGGGGTCTGTGTAGGGCCCTGCCTACGCAGGCCCAGCACCTTGGCACAGAGGAGGTAGAGCCCTGGGGACTCACCAGGGGTGGGTGGCACGTATCCCTCACAGCCGACCCTCGGTCTCTTCTCAGCAAACCTGGTGCAGAACGTGGGCTTCTGCACCCGCCGGCAGCACCAGTCGAATGCCTCCAGCTCCCGGTCTGAGGAGGAAGATGGCTGGGTACTGGGGGATCTTGGGGTCCCCACTGTGCCCACAGAGCACTCAGTGCTGGTCTGGGGGTGTTTTAGGGTGAGGGAGCCCTGGTGCCCACTTACCAGCGGTGGGGTGGATGGGGAGGCTCCAAGCCCTCTCCTGCCAGCCTTCGAGCAAGCTCCCATCTTGGTACAGACACCGCACCCCGGCTCCGGCCGGGCTGGGGGACGCAGTGCGCAGCATCCTCACGGAGGGGTTCCCCGAGCCTGAAATAGGGGGGGAAAGAGGGATCACAGCCACCCCCAGAGCAGGAGGGGACCCCCTGCCATCCCCCCACCCTGCGGCTGGACCCGAGGCGGGGGGGCCGCGCATGGCACCTCTGCTCCGGCGGTAGCGGGGGTCCAGCTCTGCCTGGGGCTGGGAGCAGGGGCATGGCAGCAGCTCCCTGTTCCATGTGTCCGGCGCTGGCTGTGTGTCCAGCCACACCAGGCACCGCAGCCTGTAGTTCACCCGGGAGCGACTGTCCAGCCTGTATATCCACAGCCCACGCACATCTAGGGGAGAACAGGAGAATAGCATGGTTCAGCCCGGGTCTCACCTTCTGCTGTGAGGGCAATCCCATGGGACAACCGTCCCCGGCCATTGACCTCACACGAGGTCTCCAGGCTCCCTCTAGAGCCGGTGTGGCTGTAGCAAGCCACAGAGGGACATGGGACACCTGTGCTCTGGTCTCAGTGGCCAGCCTTGCCCAGTGGCTTTGCTGGCCCATCGCCTCACAGGGACACATGCTGGAGACACGCTCCCGACATGAAGCACGCAGGTCCCTCCATCCCCACCCACCCTGAGGGCTTCCCCAGTGCCCTACCAGTGCCAGCGCCACTGTGCTGGTCAGGTCGGTACTTGACAGCTGGTGGCTGTTGAGTCAGCTCGTTATTTTGGGCATAGCCATCACCACTGTGTGGAGAGAGAAGGTTTGTTGTCACCCTTCCAACACAGCCCTCCTCCTCTCCCCGTAGAGCAGCTGGGATGGGAACTGCTGCAGGGGAGTGGGTTTAAATGGGAGAGGGTTGCTCTGGAGGTGGAAGCTGGGGTCTACTGGGGATAACATCTCCAATGGTCCCAACATAGTGCCAGGAGAAATCTCTGCTGTCCCAAAATGCAGCCACATGTGTGCAGAGCACCTGGAGAAGCCGATCAGCACATTGCCTGCAGCCAGTTTGGTGTAGTCCCACCGCATCCCACCATCCTGGTAGAGCAGCAGGACAAAGGAACGGTTCCCATCAGTGGTGAGGACTGCCTGGTAGGTGCTCGTCTGGAGAAACCCAAGACATCCCTTTAGCACTCCAAAGCCTCCCCTGCTCTCCCTGCAGCACAGACTGGGGCAGTGAGACCTGAAATGTCTACATCAAGCCATGGGAGACCAGCAGGCAACACCCCTGCCCTGGCCATCACTGGTGATAGTTCCCTCCATCACCTGGGTCCCCCACTGCTCACCTGAGTGTCATCACGCCGGGATGGGTAGGCCGAAGCCTTCTCCCACGTCACCTTCAAGGTCCATTTTGCTGTGTAGGGGGTTTTCAGGTATTTCTTGATCTTTGCTTCCACGTCACGGACAAGGGCATCTCGGGTAGAGCTGAGGGTGGAGTACTCCTGCCAGTTGGCAAGTGAGAGGGTTAAATGGGCGAGCTGGGATCTGGGCTCTCCCAGGAGAACATCTTTGGTGGCGCCTACCTGGTACCAGGTGGTGCCAACACCCTGGGAGAAATCTGCATCATCCCAAAAGGCAGCCACCATCGGCAAACCCTCCCGGCCGCTGAAGCCCCTGAGAGGTGGGTTGGGGTTGGAGAGGACAAAGTTTTCCGTGGGTGGGAAAATGATCTGTCCATTATCTGTAAACTAACCAAAATAACTTGTTATTTGCAGAAATCCCAGGCAGCTCCTGGGCTGGCTTTTATCCTCCATGGGTGAGCAGAAACCAGCCATTTTGCATTGCAAAAAAACCATTATTGTTCAGCTTAAATTTGGTTTCTGCTCTGTTTCCATGTTTTGTGTTGTTTTTTTTTTCTACCAAAGAGGCTGCACATCCCTTATGTGCTCAGCAAGGGGGGGAACTCACGTAGAGAACATCCTGCAGCGACTTCCCGAAGGGGAACCCAATCTCTGGCTTGAACAAGGGGGAGTTAAAGTCCACTGTCCTCTGGGTACAGTCTTGGTCCCCTCCCTCCATGCCAAAGGGGTAGAGCGAGGCTGCTGGCACTGCCACGGGCAGAAGATTAATCAAAAAGGTGAAATACCATTCATGTTTGCTCCATCCTCCCTTCGGCCAGGGAGAACTCGCCTGCTTGCTGCCAGGATGCTGTGCCTCTTCTCCCCTCCCCAAGGCTGGACCACATTCTGATGGCTTGCAACCCAATTTTTAACCCAGCTGTTTACTTGGAATAGGATGCTCTCAGATGTCTTATTTCACCTTTCCCCATGAATCTGTCAGCCTAATGTGCAATGCAGACGAGTCACCCCAGGCCGGGCTGTACCCTCAGCCACCATGGTGCTTGGTCGGCTGATAACCCCTTCCCGCTCTTTGCTTTGGAAAGAAGAAAATTTACTTACTGATAAACCTGTGGGTGGGTTGGGGCTCAGGAGCAGGATTTTTGTGGCCAGCGGTGGTGTGGGCAGATGTGCTTGGTGCTGTGGTCAGTCCCTTCTGTGTCCCAAAGGCAGGAGCTGGGACTGTGGCAGGGCTGGTGGTGGCTTGTGGCCTCCCCGGTGCCGTGGTGCCTGGGACCAGGAGACCTCCCGCCTCTTTGGCTGGGCTCACTGGGGCTGTGGGTTCAACAGCCACAGTGCTCTCTGCGGCGATAGCCGTGGTGGTCCCTGCAGCGGTGGCTGTGGTGGTCCCTGCAGCAATGGCTGTGGTGGTCCCAGCAGTGATGGCTGTGGTGGTCCCTGCCGTGATGGCCATGGTGTGCTCTGCAGCGATGGCTGTGGTGGTCCTTTCAGTGGTGGTTGAGGTAGTCCCTGCAGCAATGGCTGTGGTCCCTGCAGTGATGGCTGGGGTGGTCTTTTCAGTGGTGGACGTGGTAGTCCCTGCAGCGATGGCTGTGGTGGTCCTGGCAGTGATAGCCATGGTGGTCTGTTCAGTGGTGGGCATGGTAGTCCCTGTAGCAACAGCCGCGGTGGTCCCTGCAGTGATGGCTGTGGTGGTCCCTGCAGTGATGGCTGTGGTGCTAGCTGCAGCAATGGCCGCAGTGCTCTCTGCAGTGATGGCTGTGGTGGTCTTTCCAGTGGTGGGCGTGGTGGTCCCTGCAGCAATGGCAGTGGTGGTCCCTGCAGCAATGGCTGTGGTGGTCCGTTCAGTGGTGGTCATGGTAGTCTCTGCAGCAACGGCCACGGTGCTCTCTGCAGTGATGGCTGTGGTGGTCTTCTCAGTGGTGGGCATGGTGGTCCCTGCAGCGATGGCTGTGGTGGTCCCAGAAGTGATGGCTGTGATGCTGTCTGCAGCAACAGCTGCGGTGGTCCCTGCAGTGATGGCTGTGGTGGTTCCTGCAGTGATGACTGTGGTGCTAGCTGCAGCAACGGTTGTGGTGGTCTGTTCAGTGATGGCTGTGGTGCTCTCTGCAGTGATGGCTGTAGTGGTCTTTTCAGTGGTGGGCATGGTAGTCCCGGCAGTGATGGCTGTGGTGGTCTGTTCTGTGGTGGCCATGGTGCTCTCTGCAGTGATGGCTGGGGTGGTCCCTGGAGCGATGGCCGTGGTGGTCCCTGCAGTGATAGCTGTGGTGGTCTCTGCAGCAATGGCCATGGTGCTCTTTGCAGTGAAGTCCGTTGTAGTCTCTGCAGCAATGGCTGTGGTGGTCCCGGCAGCGATGGCTGTGGTGGTCCCGGCAGCGATGGCCGCGGTGGTCCCTGCAGTGATGGCCGTGGTGGTCTGGTCAGTGGTGGTCGTGGTAGTCCCTGCAGCAATGGCTGTGGTGCTCTCTGCAGTGAAGTCCGTTGTAGTCCCTGCAGCAACAGCTGCAGTGGTCCCAGCAGCAATGGCCGTGGTGGTCCCTGCAGTGACGGCTGTGGTGCTAGCTGCAGCAACGGTTGTGGTTGTCCGTTCAGTGATGGCTGTGGTGCTCTCTGCAGTGATAGCTAGGTTGCTCCATGCAGCGACGTCCCCTGTGGTGGTCCCTGCAGTGATGGCTGCGGTGGTCCCCGCAGTGATCTCGGTGGTGCTCTCTGCAGTGATGGTTGTGGTGGTCCCTGCAGCGATGGCAGTGGTGCTCTCTGCAGTGATCGCTGGGGTGGTCCTTGCAGTGATGGCCCCTGTGGTGGTCCCTGCAGCGATGGCCGTGGTGCTCTCTGCAGTGGTGGCTGTAGTGTTGCCTGCAGTTTCTCTTTTCTCCCCCCAGGCAGGTGGCCCTGGAGGTGTCTGAAAACCAGAAGGTGACGTGCTCGCTGCCTGTTCCATGGCACCATTGCTGATAGCTGTGGGAGAAGTGGTGCCCGTTGTCAGCTCAGGGGGTGTCTGTCTGGCTGTTGGGTCCTCAGTCGCACCAACACCAAGCAGGGACAAAGAGGCTGGTGCTGGCTCCTCCACTGAGCTGTGCAGGCTGGGGAGGGGTGAACTGGGCACTGCCGCTGAAAGGCTGAGACTGAGGGTGCCCCAGGACCCAGTTGTCTCCTCAGAGGGGGTACGCTCTCCTGGGGATGGGACAGGTGGCCTGCCTCCACCTGCCTTGTTGTGTGTTACAGCGAGCGACAGGGCACTGCTGGTGGCCTTTGCCATGGCAGATGGCATGCCTGTGGTGGCCCCAGTCTCCATGATGGTCTCCCTGCCAGCTGAGGTGGCTGGCAGGATGGTGTTGCTGGGGAACACGCTGGTGGCTGGCGTGGTGGGCAGGCTTGTGCTGGGCATTTTGGGGACAGGCACATGGGTGCTGCTGATTGTGGCTGGGGGTGCTGCACCCTCAGCTCTGCTCTCAGAAGGGGTGGTGTACACCCAGGTGGAGGTACTCCCAGCATCTGACTGAGATACGGCTGTAGTTTCCCTCGCATCTGTCTGGCCAACAGAGGACATCTCCGCTGCGGACTCATCCTCAGTGACCAGGTTAAAAGCCCTCAAGGCTGAATCATGGGTGCCATCAGTGACTTCAGGGGATGTGACATGGGGGCTGTGTGGAGCCAAGACACTGCTGGGGACAGCAGAGGGGGGTGTTGTGACCCTGTTGAGACTGGCATCACCTCCTCCCACTGTTGGACCAAAGATGGTGGCGCTGGGGGTGACAGAAGGTGCCACCACCACCAGATGGGTGCTCCTGGGGACAGAAGGGGACATAGTGGCATCTGGCTGAGCAGTGCTGTGAGTGAGGCCAGGGGAAGGTGCTGCAACCAGCTCTGGAGCTGTGGGTGACACCGTGCCCACAATGGCCACTGCTGCAGGGTTTTTGCTGCCTGGGGAAGAGCGTGCCGATGGGGTGGCATCACCGGTACCTGGCTCAGCCACCCCAGCTCTATCCCCTGTGGTGGGAGAAGGCGTGTTCGTACCCAAGTCCATGCCTGTGCCCGTGTCCATGGTGGGCTCAGCAGTGCCATAGCTGTGTTCTGATGCAGCCGTGCCCGGCTGAGCAGCGAGGCTGGCTGTGGCAGGGAGTGACTCCAGCAGGGCTCCCCCCTGGGCAGCGTCACCACTGTGGGGGATACCTGTCACAGCACCCACTCTTGTGTTTTCATCCAGGGTTGAGCCCACCTGCGTGGTGCTGCCATCTCCTGCTGGCTGGGGCCTGTCTTCCCCTCCCTCCGCGACTGTGTTTTCAGGGGGTGGTGGTGTCACAGGCTGGGGTGTCTTCTCAGTGGCAGTGCTGGGGAGGGGGCTGGCCGTGGCCAGTGCTGGGCTGGTGTTAGCCAGCGGAGCCAAGTGACCGCCCCTGGGAGCCAGGAGAGGCAGGTCTGCTGGGGGCCTGCTTTCAGGAGCATCAGTCCCTTGGGCAGGTGGCTCTGGTGATGGTCCAGTGGTGACAATTGCATGGCTGGGAGCTGACCCCACTGCACTGGCACCTGAGTTCTGCTCCGTGTCCACCTCCAGGGATGCCATCCCCACTGCTTGCCCTGCAGTGCCGTCACCTGAAGCACCCATCGCTGGCGGTGGCGTGGTCTGGGACAGTGGGGAGATGTTTGCTGCCGTGTCCTGGGGGATGCTGGATGGGAACACCCCCAGAACTATCCCTGCAATGTTACTGCCTTCCAGGAGAGGGGGGATGCCTGCTTGTGATGCCACAGGTTTGCTGGCTGCTCTGGGTACCCGTGGGGTGTCCGGCATAGCCGTGCCTGGTGCCGCGCTGGGTGACAACGTCTCTGTCCCTGGAGCTGCCCCATGTCGGGGCTCGTCCTGGAGCAGTGGGGCAGGTGCAGATCCAGTTCCTGGGAGAGCTGAGGGCACAGTGGGACCAGTCTGGCCGTGGCTGGGAGATGCATCAGGTATGGCTGGTGTGGCTCTGGTGTCCCGCAGCATTGTGATGGCATTGCCACTAGCTAGAGATGCTGTTCCCGTCCTTGCTTCACTAATTAGAGTGTTACTAATGAGGGCAGCTGTCCCAGTCCCAATGCCAGACGCAGTGATGGAAGATGTTGCTGCAGCAGTGGCTGGGGGGGCTCCATCTGGCTTTGCTCCACCGGTGACTGTAAGGGACAAGGGTGTGGAGGATGAGGCCACGCTGGGTCTGGCTGGTTGGGATCCACCTGCATCTGCCTCTGTCGATGTGGCCCCAGGGCCTGCTGAGGAGGTCTGGGGGAGCAGAGACCCCATGGAGTGCACGAAGGGCCCCTGAGAGGGACCACCAGGGCCATTGGGAGGTGCGTGGGCAGACGGCCTCACACTGAGCCCCAGCGGCGTGGCCTTGGTCTCCGGGGAAGTGGTGCCTGCTGTGTCTCTGGCACTAGGCTTGCTCCTGACAGACACCAGCTCAGCGCCGGTCCTTCCCAGAGCTGGGACCGATGCGGTGGGGATGTGCTTTGCAGTGGTGACATCCATCGCCATTGCCGGTGTGCCTGGAGATGGTGCGGTGGCCTGGGGGTGGGTGACAGCGTTGGCTCCAGGCAGCCCATCTCCAGCAGTGCCAAGGTCCATGCTGTGGCTGGGGGGAAGCGTCTCTCCTGTGGCTGGCACAGCAGCACCAGGGACCCGGGCTGAGAGGGCTGGAGACTGCTGAGCGGGGACCACAGGTGGGTCCTGCAAGGCTTTGTGGCCAGCATCAGACAAGGCATGTGTCCCTGGCTCTGTAGCCTCACCAACGCCAATGGTGGCAGAAGAAAAGGTGACCTTTGCCGAAGGTGCACTTGGGGGGTCTGCAGACGGTGGGGCTGCCATCCTGGCTCCCTCCATGGCTGCATGGGGGGGAACCCCAGGGAGGCCAGCAGCAGGGCTGGCTGAGGCTGCTGTTGGCTTCATGGGGCTGCCCGTGTCCTGAGAGATGCTGGCTCCTGTGGCTGGAGGTGAGGTGGCCTTGTCCAGCCCTGGCGTGACCTCCTGGGATGGGAGCACAGTGGTCGCATGTGGCCCAGCAGAGCTCTTGCTGGTGCTGGGGGGTGATGTCCCTGTGCTGTGCTTGTCCTGAGGGAGTGATGGCACACTGGTCCATGCTGTCTTTGGTGTCCCCTCCGCAATGGCAGCATTGCCCAGCTGCTCCAACTCATTGGCATCAGCCAATATGCCAGTGACTGAGGAAGACGCTTTCATCCCTGGCATCGGTTGAGCAGTGGGGATGTGTGCCACTGGTGGGGACAGACCCCCACCTGGTGCTGAGGGGGCACCTCTCAGAGCACCGGCAGCAACCATGGATGGTTCAGCTGCAGGCCCCTCTTGCATGGGGACAGTTGTTCTCAGGACTGGCTCTCCAGGGAGGTTGTCCAGAGCCACTCTGGACACTTCCACAGCTTCCTTGGGAGCAGTGTTGCTGTTTGGTGGCGGTTTCCTTGTCCCCATTACAGCAGGGACTCCTGGAGCTGGGGGTGATGTAGCTCTAGCTGGCCCAGCACCGCCACCACCCATGGGAAGACCCACCGTGTGCCCTGTTGGAGTGAAGAACAGAAGCTGCCTATGCTGAGTGGTGGTGGGAGCCGGAGGGACACCAATCGGGTGGCTGGCAGCGCCTGGAGAGGACACCCCAGCCCCTGCCCCCACCTGGGGGCTGCTTGGTGTTGCCGGACCCCCAGGGAGAGCTGTCAAACTGGGAGCCTCCCCCTGCTCACCACTGGTCCCGGCTGGGACCAGTGCTCTCGCCGTCACCTGTGGCACTAGGCTGCCTGTAGGACGAGACAAGGTGGCCCCAGCTGGATCAACCCCACTGTGGCCCCAGCAGGCAGGAACCTGCCCGCATCCAGCTGCCTGCCCGCCTTACCTGAGCCGTGGCTGCCCGTGGAGGCGGTGGCCCCGCCGGTGGGAGAGGGGTGCTCCGGCTGGGCGACCGCGGTGGTGGGGAACGCCTGGCACATGCCCAGGTCTGGAGGCAGCTCAGAGCTGGTGCCGTGGGATGCAGAGGGGATGCTGGTCGGCTCCGGGACAAGGGGCTGCTCCCTCGTCTCCTTGGCTTGCGCTGGTGGCAGAGCAGGTAGGTGAAGGCAGGATGAGGGGCAAAAACCAGCCCAGGGTCCCCATCGCCCCCATCCCTCCTCCCTGCTGTGGGAGGAGGGTGCCCTCAGCCCCTGGGGCTGGTGGCGAGCACCACGGCCAGAACTCCTCCGAGAGCGAGACGGGCACCTTCCCCATGGGCAAGAAGCCCCGTTTGACCCACAAGCCTCCCCACAACCCCTTCCCCTGCCGCGGCCGGGCACCAGCAGGTAGAGACGGGCACTTGGGCTTGGACTTGCAGCCGGAGAGTTGTTCACAGCCCGTCACCCATCACCTGGACGGCACCGGCCACCCGGACAGCCCAACAGCTCTGTGGGTGACCCCAGAACTTACCTGGCAGCACCCAGAGCCCCCACAGCACCCAGGTCCAGAGAGGCCACTGGCCCCAGCACCCCATGGTGCTTCCTCGGCGGCAGGGACTGGGCTGCAGCTCTCCCGGTCCCAGGGGAGCGACGCAATGGGGTGGCTCTGCTGGTGAGCACTCCCCTGGGTGGGGGGGGACGGACAGGGATGCCACGTGTCCTGCCTGGGGCACTGACGGCTCAAGTGTCCTCGCAGCTTGCCACAGAGGTGGCCACATCCCAGTCCTGGGGACCCACCGATGCTGGGGCACACTCATTTTTGCCATGGGAGGTTTTAAGGCCCTTAAAACCCAGGGTGACCCCACGGTTGACACCCCAAGGTTGGTGTGTTCCCAACCCCCAGGGAGCACCCAATGGGCTGCAAAGTCACCTGGCCCAAAGGCCCTGGGGTGGCAAGTAGGTAGAGGGGTTCCCAGCACCTTTGGGAGGGATGGGTCGGTCCTGAGCCCTGCACCCCCCATGCAACCCCCCCCATTTACTGCTGGGTCCCCGCCACGCTTGGCCGATAACCCCTGGCAGGGGTTGGCTCGCCACCAGGGAGGAAGAAGGAAGGAGCAGCCTCCCTCGGCCGCCTCGGGGTCCTGCGTGCAGCGGTTATCTGTGCCATCGCGGCAAACGCCCACGCCGGCCCGGCCGGGGGGAGTTTGTTCCTGCGTTGGGTGCCGGGGCTGGGCCTTGCCCTGGGTTGCAGGTCACCTTCCAACGGGGACAGAGGCCGGGAGCACCCAGCCGTGCAAAGGGACCCAGTGGGGCCACCACGGCAAACACACGTTGGCTTCTTCGCATGGCCCATCCCAGCTCTGAGATCATCTATGGAGGAGGAATTAAGTCGGTGAAGGTGCTGTGCCTTCCTCACTTCATTTACACCCATCCCGCCGGGCCGCCATGCCACGGTAGCTGTACCTTAGATGGGGAAACTGAGGCACAGAGCACCCAAAGCACCTACGCGTGGCCATGTCCACAGCAGCACCCACCAGCAAACCTCTCCATCCCCACACTCAGGGAAAGCCAGGGGACCACTGATGAGCACAGCCATGAGTGCACATAGGTGGCATGGCTGGGTATCATCAGGCACGGGGAGGGACCCATGGCCGTGCCAAGGCAGCCCTTCCTGCCAGGTGACTCACCGTGCGTGGTGGGTTCTCTCCTCTGAAGCCACCAGCTCTGGAGCTGAGGGCATCCTGGGGACCAGGTACCACCAATGCCCATAGACCCAGTGGGTTTGGGCACTGAGGTCCTCCTCCATCTGCAGGCAGACACCTTCCTGCTGCTGCCGCGGCAAGGTGGCACCTCAGGGAACCCAGCTACGGGGCTCTGACATCCTTCTAGGGGGTGAGTTAGCACTGCCACCCAGCCTGAGACCCCATGGGGGCAGGCCCCCTTCCCCCCCCACCGGCACCTGGCTCCGACTGTGCGGTGCAGCCGGTTGCACAACACCCCTGGCGTGGGTGGGGGTGCGAGGCAGGGCCCGCCACTCCCTGCCCGGGCATGAGTCAGCCGGCGGCCGGGAGCCCGGTGGGGCTCCCCTGCGCAGGGGCATCGCCGTGGGCAAGCACAGGAGCTGTGGGCAAGCTCAGCAGGGTCAAATCCTTCAGCCCTCACGCTTCGGGGATGACTCCAGCAGCCCTCGGATGGGGAGACCTTTGCACCCTAAAACAGTTTGTGAGCCATCACCCGGGGGCGGGGGGTGGTGGTTTATGGGTGCCCACGGCATACAGCTCCCTGGGGATCCGCAGCACACGTTCATCCCCTCCCTGGCACCCGGCACCCGGGCTCCATCCCTGCAGCAGGTCACAGTCCCACCTGCCTGCAGGGAGGAACCGTCACCCACGGAGAGAGACGTGGCCTGTCCCTCTGCATTAGCAGGGATGAACCTGGGAGACGGCCACAGGCACCCTCCTCCTCTCCATAGAATATTTTTTTTTATATATATATAATATATATATATTAAAATTACATTTCTCTTTACAAAAACAATTCAACAAGGGGCCAGGGGACAGAGCCCATGGCCGAAGCCAGGGCACAGCCACCCCAGCAGGTCTGGGGCACCGGGCAGGCTCCCTTTCGGGGTGTCTCCTTCCCCCAAGGTGGGGCTCAGGCCAGAGTCCAGCAGCAGGTTGCGTGGGTGGGGGTGGGACCCGGGGGGGTGGCCCCGTGGCGAGATGCCTGCTCCGGATCCGACGCAGCTCACCCCGTCCCCGTTGTCACCGCCTGTAAGGAGAAGAGAGAGGAGATGAGTTCAGGAGGGGTGATGGTGCCAGCTGGACAAGAGCAGCATGGCATGGAGAACCCCCGCCTTCCCCCCCCAAAGAAAAATCTGCGCCCCTACTTCTGGCGGGCAGTGCTGTAGGGTTCGAGGAGGTGGGAGCTGGCCTGTGCCAGGTTCCAGTCGAACATCTCCAGCACCCGGTGGCACTCGACGCGGGACTTCAGCCCCAGGCAGAAGAGCTGCTCCACCTGCAAGGGGACAGGGCACGGTGACAGGGAGGTGACAGGGGTGCCACCACTCTTGTGGGAGCTGGGACATGGGGATGGGGGCATGTGGTACCTTCAGGTACTGGATGGCCCGCTGGACGCTCCAGCTGTGGTTCTGCAGGGCTGCCTGGCACTCCTCAGTGGTCACACCGTGCACTGTGTCCTGCACCTGGGGGGAGCTTGTGGTCAGTGCCTACCACCACCCACAGGCAAGGAGCCTGCAGCTGGAGCAGGAGGTCACCAGGGCTGCCTCCCACCCTGACTCCATCCCTGAGGAGCACCGTAAGCCTGGAGCTGGGACCATCCTCATCCCTGGGATCTTCAGCCTCTCCTGGGCCCCAGTGCAGACCCCTGGTCACCACGGACCCAGCCCAGAGAGCCCAAGGGGACTGCTCTAGAAGTAGTGAAGGGGAGGTAGTGACAGCTACCTTCCTCCCCCCTCCCTAGGGCTAATTTGGGTTAATTTGGATAAGGCTAATTTGGGTTAAAAGGGCCTGCAACCCCCATTTTGGAGTTGCAGTGACAAGTCCATCCCACACCACATCTGGAGACCTCCTGTAGCCAACCTGCCAGGGCTGAACTTGGGGAAACTGAGGCACAGGGTGGGGATGGCTCTTGCCCAAGTGACCCCATGGCCACCACGTCCCCTGTTGCTCGTGGACACCAAAGATGCTGCTTACCAGCTGGATCTTGTCAGCAGGGCGGCAGTCATCTGGCCCATCGTAGACGATCTTCTGGAGGCTGCAGGAGGCTTTCACCAGGCACTTAGGTCCGGGGTTGCTGTTGTTGGAGGAGAAGTTGGCCTTGCAGTCTGGCGGTGGTGGCGGCTGCTGCACCATGGGACGGACAGTGGCTGTGGTGACCAGGCGGGACGCCGGCACCTCCTCGGGGCTTTTGGCCTCCTTGAAAAACTTCTCATATTTGTCCAGGTAGGCAGGGCGCTCGGGCAGCAGGTAGTAGTGAGTGCTGCTGACCTTCTGCCCATCCTTCACAATGGGCAGGATGCAGGGACCCTTGGAGCAGTCCTTGCCCTGTGCCTGGATGACCTTGGGGGTAGCGTACTTGGGGTCAAGGGCAAAGCTCTGCGTGGTGGGCATGGGCTTCCCTGGTGAGGTGGAGAGACAGGAGCAGAGGGCGGAACGTTGCTGGGGGGAGCCCACCTGCAGGGCCATGGGGCTGGGTGTCCGGGAGGTGGGCTGCGACAGCGGGTCCCGGGGGGGAATCTGGGGTGGCCTGTCTTCCTCACCCCCCGAAGCCGGGGAAAGGTCCCCCGACCAGCGCCCGGGCTCATTGCGGCGTAGGGGCCGGGGTGGGATGGGGACACGGGGTGGAATTTGGGGTTTGTCGTCTGCGGGGGCGGCTGGTCCCAGGGGAACGTTAAGCCTCTTCATGCACTCCTGCTGCAGCTCCTCAAAGAGCTCGGTGGTCTGCGTCAGGCTGGGCTGCTTGGTCTCCTTAGGGGGCAGGAACAGGTTGTCCTCCAGCGTCGGTCCCCGCTCGCCCTCATCCACGAAGCCATAGTTGGTCTTGCCCCGCCGACTTGGGGGGCTGGTGATGGAGCAGACCTCGAAGTCATCCTCGTCCTGTGCCACGTCATCATAGGCAGGTGGGGGGGGCAAGGGGCGGGCGTCCCAGTCCACCACCGGCGTGGGATGGAGGGGCCGGGGTAGAGCCCGTGTGGGGCTCTGCGGTGGGGTCTTGTCCAACAAGGAGAAAGCCTCCATGGCCAGCTTGGCCAACGATGGGGCTGTCAGCTCCCCCACGGGCGAGGGGCTACCTTGGGGTACCTCCTCCCCGAAATCGATGAGGGTCACTTCGCTGCCCGCTGGCCCCTCGCTTGCCAGTCGGCCAGGTTGCCGCTCGCCCACCTTGGTGCCCGGTACCCGTGCCGACGGCTTGACCGGTCGCAGACCCTTCCCTGCACCTGGCTTCTTCAGGCAGAGTTTCCGGAGACCTCCCGGCAGACCTTCCTCCTCCTCACTGACTGGGTCATAGCAGGGCTCTAGGAGTGGACAGAGAGGGACAGTGAAGGTCCTGGTACCCACCCCCGGGGTGCAAAGTCGGGGGGGGCACCCGCAACCCCAAGCCCCCAGATTCCCCCATAGCTTCAGCCACCTTTGCCCCCCCACCTTGGAGGCAGCGACGCGCACCAGGGCAGGGGGGGAGGAATCCTGCCCTTCCCCACCCTGTGTCCCCCCTGCCCTGCATCTGTGTCCCCACCACAGATGCCATCACCCATAGGTGCACGGAGGTACCCAGAGGGTAGAGAGGGTGAAAGGAGCCAAGAGAGCAAAGAAGAGGGGGGGGGGCAAGGAGGAGGGAGAGCAGCACCTGAAAAAGCCCAACTTACTGGTGAGTAGGACGGTAGGCTGAGGTGGGCGCGGAGGCGGCTGCCCTGCAGGAGAAGAGAGAGCCCGAGAGGAGGGGAGGCACGGGGTGAGCGTGCGAGGCAAGCGGCAGCCGGGGCGCTCGTTAGCAGGGTGCATGCTTCCTTGTGTCCCCCATCACCACTGGAGCGCGGATGCCAGTGGGAAGCCCACCCGAGGGAAAACTGCAGGTTTAGGGGGGGGGTCGTGGCACAGGCGTGGCGTAGGAGCTCCCTCCCTACGGCAGCTCCGCTGAGATCCCCCGTACCGGGGAGGCCCAGCCGTGGGAGGCTGGGATGGGACAAGGGACACGGACGAAGGGCAGCAGGGCAGAGTCCAGCCGGGCAGAGCCACCGGCCGCCCACGCTGCTGCCGGTGGCACGTGGCCAAGTGACAACGCACCCTGTCACCCCAGCTCCCCCCAAGGTCTGCAAAAAGCAAGTGGCAGCAGAGAGATGGAAAAGAGGGTCCAGCCCGTCACCCTGGCAGCGGGGCACGGGGACGAGGGCTTGGCGCAGCCAACAAGCAAAGGGAAAGGGAAAAGCCACTCACTTTTAGCCCTTCCTGGAAGCTGGGTGGGTCTGGCAGCGCTCGGGTCCACACCTAAAATGTCAGGAGGGTCCATGGGATTTCCCAGGTACAGCCTGCAGGGAGAGAGGAGGAGAGCAGCCGGGGGGTCAGCAGGGGCTGTGTGGGACCCCTCGCTCCCACCCCACATCCCTCAGGACACCCCACAGCCCCTTTGCTACGCACGATGCCCCGGCGAACACCGTCCCCTGCAAGCGTTGGGGCACCGCACCCCGGTGCTACGGCACAGAGCCCGGTGCCATCCCGGCGTCACCCATCCCTCTCCAGCTCCGTGTGCGTGGATGTGCCCCCCCGTACCCAGGGGAGTGCAAACAGGGTGCCGTGCCCAGGGCGCAGCACCCGGGATGCCCTCCCCAACACCGGGGTGCCGCAGCCCCGGTACGGCACGCCGGTGGGGTGCCGGGAGGCCCGGGCGAGCCGTCGCAAGCCAGGCGTGGTAAGGCAGGGAGCCGGTGCAGCCCGAAGGCCTGGGCGTGTGCCGAGCTCGGTGCGTTCTCGGCGGCCCGGGCGGCACGTACCCAGCGCCCGTGCCCACGCAGCGGGGTGCGGGGAGGCCTGCCGGGGCACGAGCCAGCTCCGTGTGCGCGGCGCCGCGGTTCAGCCCTCCAAGGGCCACCGGCACAACCTGCGGCACAGGGCACCGGGGGAAAGGGTGTGTGTGTGTGTGGGGGGGTGTCAGGCTGGGACTGGGGGCACCGACGGAGCTGTCCCGAGGCTGGGATGCCCCGTGGAGGTGTGGATCGCTATCCCAGGGGAGGCGCCGAGCCCAGCGCAGGAGCTGGTTCTACCCAGCGGGATCTTTCCAGGCTTTGAAATCCTATCCTGCCCCCTACACACAGCCCTCCCACGTTCCCCCAGTCCAGCGCTGGCAGAGACCCCCCCCTCCCTGCTCCCTGCCCCGAGCCAAGCACCCACACCGGGCACGGCCAGTCCCACCTGGCTGGGGAGCACGGGGCGCGCTGGGGCGCAGGCACCCGAGTTCCCCTCCCCATCACAGACCGACTGGGGGCTCTGAATGGAGCACGGGGGAAAGAAGAGCATTTTGGTGGATTTTTAAAGAGAATGCATGCTGTTAAAAGTATGAACACCCCCGCCACGGCTCCCCTCCACACAAGTGCCGAAAGGTGGGGGTTTAGCAGCCCTGGAACACCCCAAAAGCTCTGGGGTAATGTGGCCACCTCCGGGGTGGTGCTTACTGATGTCCCCCCACCCCGGAACAGCCACGAGGGGCTGCGGGGCTGGGAGAAGGTGCGCTCCCCTGGAAACAGCCCCCCAGAAGCACAGCAGCCCCCCACATCCCTGACCCCATTAGTAAGAAGAGGCAAAGGAGTTAGTCCAGCGGCGGGGACCCTACCCGGAGCCACCATCCCCAGTACAGCGGGGGGGAAAAGAGATGCTTTAAGGGAGGGGGCAGCCAAGCCGCGGCTCGCTCCTGTGCCCGGCGGGCAGCGGGAAGGCAGGGAGCAGGCAGGGGATGCAGAGAAGTCAGAAAGTTTCTTACTCATCAATTTTATCGGGAAACCCCCAGCAGTGCTGCGGGTTGGTGTCTCCATGGCCTGTGTGGATGAAGCTGTTTTTAAGCGGCTGGCTGATGTCATGGGCCGACAGCCCCGCCACCGAGGTCACCGTGTTTCGGGGGAACTGGCCCACTTTTAGGGTCCTCTTATTCTGACCCCGCCACCAGTAATTCTCGGCCCTAAGGAATAAAAAGGACCTCGTTACCGACGAGGAAATGGCAGGGGGACATGTGCCTGCCCTGGGGACGGGGGCGGAGGCGAGGTGACTCGCCCAAGGCCACGCGGGCAGGCAGTGGCACAACTGGGGAGGGGAACCCGAGCGCCCAGGATCCCAACCCTATGCCGGCAGCAGGCTCTGCCTCCCACCCTGCATGGCCCATGCAACAGGAGGTGCCAGGGATGCGGGCGGCGGGGAACAAAGCTCCCCGTTTGCACCCCAAAAGATGCACCCCTTCCGCCTCCTCCCAGCTGCCCCAAATTACGCAGGAGCCTTGGGGTGATGCCTGCACTGAGCTGCTCATTGCCGGCCCCCCTGTACCCCACACAGGTGAGGATGGCCCAAGGGATGCGCATGGCGTCTGCTGATGACCCCTCAAATACCCTAGTCCCGCAGGGGAAACAGGGGGGGTCACGGTGAGGGACAGGGGACCGGGAAGTCTCCCTCATTCCCCTCCTATGTTCTCATTGAGCCCCGCACAGGCTGGCATGGGCAGAGGGAGATGGGCAGGCAGGCTGAGGGACTCAAGCTGGTGGCCATGTGAGTAGGGTGGCCAGGGTACTGGTCCCCTGGAGAGCCCAGAGTGCCCCAGAAGCCGACTGCCTGCCCCAAGATGCGGCCACCTCCACAGTGGGACAGGGAGGGACACTCAGCCCAGGGGTACCAGGGTGGGGGGGACAGGTAGGATGCGGGGAAGGGCACCCCAAGCTGTGCCCCCCACCCAACCTGTGCCAAATCAATGGGGAGGCTTCGATCCTAAACACATCCCCCCCTCCTGCTCCCACCAGATCACCCTCCTCCCTGCCAGCCGGGGTCCCCCAGCTCCCTGTGGGGAGGGCACACACCGGGCTGGGGGCGGCATGTGGTGCCAGCCCGGCGAGGCTGGCACAGGCCCCACGGTTTCCTGGAGCCACCTGTGAGTCACCCCCGGCCACCAGCTCAGCCCTTTTCCTGTTTACCTTCCCCTCTCGCTGCCAACCAGCCGCCTTACTCAGCACCGGGACCCCTCGGAGGGGCTGCAGCACAGCCCAGCCGGCACCGGGCACCCTCCCTCACCCGTGATGGGCCGGGAGGGGGGCAGAGGGTTCCCTTCCCCCTCACCCTCCCTGCACCCCAACACCGCCACATCCCACCGGAGGGATGCTGCGGCCGGGCCCTCTGCTCCCCCCCTTTTCCCAGCCTCATCCCACCCGTTCCGGGCTTGGACCCCCGGCACGAACCCGTTCCGGTTCTGCCCTGGCTTCCCTCCCCCGAAAGCCCCCCCCGCAGCCGGCTGGGTCCCCGGGGGGCTTTCAGGTAGGTCCCTGCCCCTGCCCACACACACGTACGCACACCCGGCGCCCGCCGAACGACAGGCAGGGGCTTGAAAAAGGGTGGGGGGTGTTTACAGTGCCCCGGGCAGCCTCGGCGCGGCCGGATGGGGCCCCCCCGAAGGAGTCCGTGTCCTCCCCACACACGCCCCCCCACGCCAGCCTTCCCTTCCCTGCCCGAGCATCCCCGCCGGCAGCGCGGTGGGGGGGCAGCCGCCCCCGGGGAAACTGAGGCACGGGGAAAGGGGCTCCCCTTCGGAAGCACCGGCAGCCTCTGGGGTTCCTGCCACCCCCGCCCGGCTGTAGAGCCCACCCCGCACCCCCCAAAACGCACCCAACACCGGGGACCACCGAGGACAAGCGTCCCCCAGGGAAACTGAGGCAGGGGAGAGTGCGCCCCGGCTCCACCGCTCTCCCAGCCCTTCCCGATCCGTCGGTACCCCCCGCCACGGCCACGTCCCCCCCTCCCTCGTCCCGTCCCGCTCCCGCCAACCTCCCGCTTCTCCCCCTCCCGCACCGTGGTTCACCTGGGGCCGGCGGCGGGGGATGGGGGGGGGTGCGGGAGCGGGACCCCCCAGCCCAGCGCGGCCGCGATTCGGCAGCGGGGAGGATGTAGGCGAACT
>JAOXJM010000052.1:11864047-11882072 GCA_026413425.1 Tringa solitaria
GGGGGGGGGGGGGGGTAAGGATAGTGGAACGGACCGACAGACGGGGGGTGGGGGGCGGGGATGGACAGACGGACAGACTCACCGCGGGGCAGCGCCGGGCCCCGGGAGCGCTCCACCGCAGGGACCCGTGGGGAACGGGACACACGGGGTGGTTCCGCACGGCCCAAATTCTTGCTCCCGGGTGCGGGGGGGGGAAGAGGGGCTGCACCACCTCCCCCCCCACCCCAGACCTCCCTCCGCCTGGCTCCGGGCAGCCCCGGCCCTGCCTCTCCCGGGGAGCCCTGCCAGGTCTGGGCAGGGAGATGCGGGAAAGAACCTGTTTCCAACAAGTAAATCATCCCCCTCGGAAGGGGAAGGGAGCGGAGTTACCCCGGGGACAGCCCCCGGGGCAACCGGAGAAGCCGCCTCCTGCCCCGAATGGTGCATCCTCAGGGGACAGGGGAAAGCAGGAGGGGAGACTGGCACCAGGGATGGGGGGGAGAAAAGCTGAGCCGATTTAAAATGCAGAGCCCCAAACCAGTGCAGTCTCACCCCAACTGGCCTCTGCAGACTGGGACGCAGCTCCCGCTCTGCCAGAGCTCCCCGGGGCTCTAAGCAGTAACCACGTTATCAACCCCCACCTTGACCCAGGGGGGCTGGGAGAAGGTAGAGGACAGCTCCGGCTTCCCAGGGGACAAACGTGACCACACACAGCCCTGCCCAGCGACCTTCTTACCAGCAGTGACCATCAGTAGTCTGATGCTTCATCACCCTCCCACCATCCGCCCCCCCACCAGCTCTTGAGGGTCAAGGGGGTGACCAAGAAGCAGCAGGCAGGACCTGGCCATGTAAGGAGTGGGGGGGACAGAGTCCTCACCCCTGTCACCTGGGGGGAGGCAGGACCTAGCCGAGCAGCACAGTGAAGTTCAGACTTGCTATTGCAAGTCAACGAGGTGGAACTGGAGCTATCAATCAGACCTGCTGGGGCAGGAGAGCAGCCTCCCCCCACCCCCCCCAGCTGCCCGAGCTCACCCGTGGCCACAACAGCATCGTGACTTTGCAAAAACCCACGAGAGGAGCTGAGTGTTCAGGCTTTAAAACTTTATTCAAGCAGACAGCAGGTAACCCAGAAACACAGTTACAGCACCCCCACCCCAGTCAGACGCCAGCACCCCGCACGGCATCCCGACATCCCAGGAGTCAGGGTTGTGCTGCCGAGCCAGGAGACAGGCTTTGTCTTTCTCTGCTGGCTGTAAAGCGTATGTTTTTAAGTCTGACATCAAAATGCATGCAAAGTCTACCACGAGGACTCCCAGACGGCAGCTCTTAAATGCCATCCAGAGAAGTGTCACTAGGAAGCAGTAACACAGACAGGGTTGTACACGTGCCTCAGAGACATGAGGGTACTTAAGGAAGAGCAAGGAGTTGCATGAGCCTGGGCTTCCAGATGAAAATCCATCCCTCCACACTGGTGAGCGCTGAGGGTCAGTAATCGGGCCGAGAGCTTTCCCTTGCCCATTACTGATGGTGGCCCAGGTCTCTGCACCAGGTCAACAGCGTTCTTTTCCCTCAAGGGCTGCTGCTGGGGCTCAGGTCACTCGCTCGCTTTAGGTTTAAACACCAGATCAAACTGGTCGCAGAGCGCACGGCTGGGGACAGCCAGCCGGCTGCTTTATGGGAACAGGCAGCAGAGTTCAGCAGGTGTCAGACAGCAGCAGCGTTCAGCTCCAGGTCAGGGAGCAGAGGGGCACCAGGAGAAAGGCACCACTGATCTCCCCCACTCCACACAACACCCAAGACTGGAGTTTCCAGCGAGACCTGGGCAGCAAGCGGCTTCCCAGGCACGCACACCAGTATCCCCCCAGTGCCAAAGCGGACCAGCCTCTTGGGTAGCACACACCCCCACCTAGAGCAGTGACCTGAGTCCTCCAGACAGCAGTCAGCCCCAAGGCCTACATTCACCTTCAATTCCCCAAGTCTTTGCAACTGATCTGAAGGAAGTTTACTAAATGGCAGAGCACACAGTCTAACTAGCCTAATTTCCACTAAACATTCAAAGCACTAGAGGCAGAAAGCCACTTCAAGACAGCACAGCTATTTGAAAGAGTTCACCCTACGGAGAAGGTAAGAATCTAGAGAAGTACATAACAGACCAAAGTTTGTAATCTGCATCACCACAGGAGAGTGGGAAAAAAGTAGGACTGCCGCAAATTGATCCGTGTTAGATACTAACCATCAAGCTTTGCAGATGACATTGCATGATAAGCATAGAACAATTATGGGAAACACTGTCCCCGATAATTAAGTACACCCATAGTGCAACATATGGAGGTCACTGCCTCCGATATAACACTGTGGTAGGCAAAAACTACCTTGTTCTTTACACATTATGGGAGACACTGCTCCCGATAATGTCAGTTAGGTTTCACGATACCTAAGGTACTGGAAGTTTGCAGGAAGCTGCCATTTAAAAAAAAAAAAATAAATAAAATCAGGCCAATGACTAATCTGAAGTACAAGAAGTTTTTGTGTGTTGCTGTGAGTGGAGTGAGGGCTCCACTGCAAGCCCCTCCAGCGGGGCCAGAAAGGAAGCTGTGCTCCCCATGCGAGCGCACAATATCCAGAAAAGGAGGGAAGAGAGGGAGTCTGAAGCCCACGGAGGCACAGACACCGCAGGGAAGCCGAATTTCTAGTATTTGAGTTTTCACCCAGGTTTTCATTATGTCAAGGATGATTTTGGAGCACAACCTGGAGATTTGCTACCAGGTTTACACCTCCAAGTTT
This sequence comes from Tringa solitaria, assembly GCA_026413425.1. NCBI lineage: Eukaryota > Metazoa > Chordata > Aves > Charadriiformes > Scolopacidae > Tringa > Tringa solitaria. The sequence continues at coordinate 11,866,811 of JAOXJM010000052.1, forward strand.
CTTCCAGAGGCGTGTTTTTGCCACAGAAAGCTTAATTGCTAGTTTTCAAAGACTTTTTTTGGAGGGGCCTGTTTAGATTATTTTAAATGCAAAGTTCCAGTATCACATTTGATTGTAATAGCAGATGCTGCTTTATTCAAAAACGACAGTATAACTGTCATAATTATGGAAGGCACTGCTTCCGATAATTATCTTCTATAAAAAAACATACCATTTATAGTGAACGCTGTCACTGATAAATAAATAAACAAATAAATATCTCAGTGCCAAACAAGAGCCATCAAAACGGCATCAGTCAAACAGGGTTTGTCCAGCAAGAGACTCGATTTCACAAAAGGCCCCAGAGCAGCAAGGTCTGAAGTGTCAGTCTAGAGCCATTTCTCAACACCACAGGACTCCCTGAGGTGCCAGCTAAGGATATAAAGGGGGCATTAGATAAATCTTTGGGTCATTTTCCCTGGGTATTGAGACCTGCCTCAGCAGAAGTAAGCCTCCAAGATGTCATTGGGACCCTGCTGTTGAGTAAAGGCAGGCCGGACACTTCAGAGCTTGCTGATAGTCAGCACTTGTGGGCTGTTACGATGTTGTTTTATTTTTGGACTACAGGTTGGTCTCTGCAGCTCCCTGCCAGAGAAGGGATCCTTATTACAAGCATTAAGAGGAATCCGTTCCTTATCCTGTCAATAGGTTTGGGGGGCAAACAATTAACACTCTAAATAGATGAGGTACCTCCCCACTCAAGGTACCGGTTGAGGAGTCACCTGAGCTGTTATTTCTCACGTACACTGGAGAGCAAGCCCCACAAGCAGCTGTATGTGACCGGTTTAGACTGTGGTCAGATGGGAGCCTGGCCAGAGGAGATTTCATGGTAATCTTAGTACCTGCTTTAAAACTGCCTCCTGTGAATTTGTCAAGGTGAAATTTAAATTTTATGCTCAGCTTTGGTCAAAAAAATTTGTTGCCAGAAAATCTACAGGAAAAAATTATGCCACGTTAGGGAGTGGGTTTCCCTAATCCTGTACCTTAACCAGGTGTTTGCTGTGTCTAGAATTCGTTGTCTGTATCCCAGACATCACCCACTAAGGCATTGGCGGCTCCTTTAATGGTCCAGGTCGCCAGGGCCAGCTGCTCTTTCAGCATGTTCACATCCACGCTGTCCCTGCTGGTTCTCAGCAGATGCAGGTTCTCCAGCAGACTCTGCAGGGTGTGGGAACCTTTGCCGAAGAAGATGTGGCGAAAGGGAGCATCTTTTGGCGAGAGGTACGGGGAGAGGAAGTCATACTCCACCTGCAGTAGAGATGCAAATTTAGGGTTGTACTCTCACCTGCCAAGTTTTTCTTTCCTAATCTGCTCCATCACGAGCTCCCAGCCTCTGATCCTTACCCAGCCCTTTCCTGAAGCAGCTCTGCAAGGGCCAGACCCTCTCCTGACAGCAAACGCAGGAGTCAATCACATTGACACTAAGCAAGCAGAAGAGGGACCAGACTACACAGTGCCCGTGGCTCCTACAAGGGAGAGGCCCATCCCAGCCAGCGCTCTCTTCCTTCATGAGGAAAGGAAAAACCAGATGTAAATACCCACCTTCATGATCCTGTCATTCAGGGCTCTGCGGATGATCTTGTTCTCCCTGTCACTGTTTGCGATGTCTCCTTTCAATGCATTTATAGCTCGCTGGAAGTCACCACGGGCAAAAAACAGCCAGTTCAAGGTCAGCCCCAGTGCCTGTGAGGGAGGAGCTGTTAGCAAACCTGATTTTCTTCTTTTGCTGCTCTCTAACCAAGTAAAAGTGTTAGGGTTGGCTTTTTTTTTTTGCCAGTTTAACCAAGTAGCAGAGCGAGTTCCTGGCAGGCTCTTCTGAGGTCACTGAGCTCAGTGACGTCTCTCCCCACCCACAGTTTCTTGTAGGCTTTCAGTAGAAGTGCAAATGAGATGCAAAGGACTATGAATGATAACTAGAGGAGAAAACATCCACAATCCAGTTCCTCAAGAGCTCACCACAGCCAGATTAGCTAAATCTGTCTGCCATGGGTACTCTGCCTGCACCGATCTATCCTTATAGATAGATCCATTCAGGTCGCATCTTGCTACACTCTCATTCCCCAGGAGGAAGATGTCCACCCTGCTGTATCCAGAGGCAGCAGAGCCTTTACTAGCATGTTGCCCCAAAACAGTCTACAGGGATCCAGTGCACTCAAAGACTTTCTTACCCTTACATCCCGATCATAGGGCAAGAACTTCTCCTGGAACGCTAGCAGTTCATCACCGTATCTCTCAAAGTCCAGGAAGAGCTCATGATCGTGGGTCATCCTGAGAACTATTTGTCCAGCAACTTCTGCAACAGCACGCATAAGAGCATACAAGTTGTCAGTTGCCTTCAGGTTTTCCAGAGTGTCCTGAGTGGTGCCCAAAAAGGGATATTCCTTATCTTTCTGCAAGAAAGAAGGCATTAAAGTTAGGGAAGAATGCCTCTCCAGCTAGAATTTTACAGTCTGCTCCCACTACAATTTGCTTGCTACTTCCACCACATTCCACCTCCTTGTGCTGCTAAGTAGAGAGACTTGAGGGGCAAAACTTCAAAGCACAGAGGAAGGGAATGGAGCTCCTGCATCTTGTCCCTCAGAGTTTCCAACAATCAGCAGCATGCTCTGCTAGTTTGTTAAACCCAAAGACTTATAGACCTTCCCTCCCCTCCCCTCCTCATAGTTCACTGCAGAAGTGCAGGCAGGCAAACACCAGCACCCAGTTCGGTATGTGCTGGCAGCACCCTCCAAGCCTTCTTGGCAGGATAACTCAAGTTTTTTTATGGAACAAGTCTGTAGCACAATTTTTCACTGGAGCAGCAACAGCTTGACAACTTTTTAGTGCTTTTAGCTTCTGAATCACTGACATCTGAGCCTCCAGAAGAGCAAACGTCCCCTCTCCCAACAGAGCAAGAGCACTCAGAACTCTGGGACAGAGACTGCAGGCCAACCATGCCCCAGGAACAGCCTTTGCAGCAAGTACTGCCACAACCACCCGGTCCAGAGGCTGCATCTCCTCCCCAAGAGAGGCTCCTGCATGGACAATGAGCTTGCTTGGGACAGCTCTGCCATATGGGAGAGCAGGTATCTTACAGCACTTCCCACAGGAAGAGCGCGCCAGGCAGGCAGGCAATACTTACATTGCAGAAACCAAAGGAAACCACCGGGATTCCCGAGTAAGCCAGGAAAGGGAACGCTGCATTATCCAGACCAAGTGGAACACTGCAAAAGAGAAGTATTGAGTAGTTACTAACTGGTTTGAACATCCCAGGAGAAAAGCTACGAGCCCTAGAGATGAACCTCCGAGGCAACTGGACTACCCTGTCTAGACAAGACTGGTTCTGGCAAGGAGTCCCGGCCAAGTGCCGAGATCTGCTCGTCCGTTTCCGGCCACCGGCCTTTGTACAAGGCTGTTTTTGCCCTGCAAAAAGGTGTCTGGGCTGCCTACAGGCAGCTTGGGGCAGCACTAAGCACAATTAGTGTTGTGCTGTTCATGCCTGCCTGATGCCATTGCAGCAGGTAAAGCCCACCCCAGGCAGCGGTACGACACTCCAGCACAAAGAGCAGAAGCCCTTTAGTTTGCTCCTTTACGGAGATTTGCTTTCCCAAAGAGCAGGATGACAATACTTACACTGTTTTTACCCAGTCAGAGCCAACTCTGTCATACAGGGTTCCCAAATTCTTTGCTGGGTCCTTCACCTGCACAGAGACGACAGTCACTGCACTTGTTCTGATCTCTGCTTGGGCTTCCAGGTCCATCCTGGAGCTTGCATTGCTGTGCAGATGCCAGAGTCAGGTGTGCTGCCCTGACCTTTCTCTGCACAGACACTATTCATGCCAGACAGGCATTCAGCTCCCACTGAACTGTGGCATTTGCTGATTTTAGATTCTGCATGCATAAACTGCAATTCCCAGAGCCCAGCTGACTTCAGACAAGGCCCTCCGGAGTATCTCAGCCCTTTTTCCTAAACTAGGCTTTCTCCTCAGAAGGTGCCAGCTGGGCAAAGTGACCCAGTACAGCTCTGGCTGCTTTCAGTTCTGTCTTAAAAACAGTCACCTTGATTAGCCCAAGACCCTTCAACTCACCCCCTTCATAGTTCTCTCCAGCAAGGTGTACAGCAATGGGCTAGCAGAAATCTTCACGTGGTCGGAGCCTGCAAAAAAGAAAGAGTGTCTGACGTGCTGGCACAATTAACAGCTACCACTAGAGCAGCTCAAGCCTGTGACTGAGCAACAACTGATCTACAACTTGTTGCCAAAGGATCCTTGACAGACCCAAGACGCTCTACTGGGACCTAGCAGAGCTGCCTACATGTTCAGGCTGCAGCAACCTCCCAGCTTCAACGACAACAGAATAAATGGAGTCACACCAGTCTTCACCCAAACACCCAGCATCAACCTCTGGCACAGTCCCCATTCCTGGAGTTTAAGGGATGCCCATCAAGCTTTTCTGGTCCCACTCAGTTTCAAGAAACTTAGGAGTAGCATAGCAAGTTACCTACAACTGCAGCATCCAAGTTAATGTAAGTGAAGACTTTGGCATGCAGTGTGGCAGAGTACCCCTAGAAAAAAAAAAACCAAGTATTTTTAAGATGAGCAGTACAACACCAGAATGTTTAATATAGCAACAGGAAATCACAGCTACACAGTCATCACACAGAAGTCTATCAAAGAAACTACCTCCAGCCATTCAGTAGCACCCACAGCTCCATACTCTCCAGCACTCCAGCTAGCAAAGATGATGCTGCGCCTTGGTTTGTAGCCACCTGCAAAGAGAGAGACACTGAGATGTCTGCCCTTCCCCCAAGGAGATGTAAATTAGCACTGAGGGCATGGGATGATGAATTGCCTGTTCCTTGGACAGAGCTGAACCCTTCTGGCTGCTGCAAATGTGCACATTAGTGGCTGCACAGACACTGCACCCTGCCTCCCCCACGCTGCAGAGCTTTGTAGGAAAGCCATGATATCCGCATCTCCCTCTTTTTTTTATTTAGCTGCCTGAGCCCAAAGTTGACCCTGGAGACAAAAGCACTCACACTAAGTATCACCATGCAGCCCCCACCACTCCAGCTGGTCAGCTTCTTCAGTGTTTTCCTACCTTCAGGACTGGCTGTTCAATAGGCAGCTCAAGTTTGAAGTCTGCATTGCACGTTATCTAAGGACATTCCTGCATTTAAGCCATACCAGATACAAGTGGGCAGTCCCTTGGAAGCAAGTGCTCACTGCAGATAAGTTGTCTCTGTTGGACAAGTAATAGCATCTCAGGATGTCAGATTCCCTATGCCTTCCTAAATGATTATTTTGCAACTGGGCTCTCCAACATTAACACACATAGAGCTAAACCTGCATTACCTCCCACCCCCATGCTTTTGTACACAAATATTTACCCTTTTTCACCATGTCTGAGATCACACGGGCAAGTTCCAACAACACAGCAGTTCCAACACCAGCCTTGGCCGCTCCTGGGCCCCAGGAGTCTCTTTGGGCTCCAATCACAACATACCGATCTACAAAGAAGACATCGAGATCTGAGCTGCAAGATTCAGGTTGCAAACACCATTTATCAGAAAAGCAGCTTTGAGCTTCCATACTAGGACCAGAGTATGGAGTCTGATCCCTCAATCTGGCACCCTGTTTGCTTTCATTTAGCCTTTCTCTACCAGCACAGGTCAGCTTTTTCCTTGACCCTTAGGGAAGGGTCTTGGTTCTGCTGAAGAAGTGGATATGTCTGTCTGGGAGCAGCTGTCACATTCTGATGACCACAGAACAGGAAGGGTTCTCCTCAAGACTGAGCCATGAGGCAGTTGCTGTTACCTGGTTCTTCAAATCCCTTGATAGCACCAAAGATGTTCAGAATCTTCCTGTCCACCATAGCATTGTTCACAGTCAATTTCACTGTCATCTTGCTCGTGCTGTTCAGCATCACCTTACATCCCATGACCCCACCTTTCCACTCCAGAATGCATTCCTCTCCATGCATTTTACTGAGGGGAAAAAAAGAGAGATCCTTTGAACTCATTATCCAGCTCTGACCTCATTCAGCTATTCTGTGAAAAAAGCAAGCCTGCAACTGCAGCCTTGTTCATGGCCTGCTCAGCAAACAGTTTGCAGACCTGTCCTACTGATTATGCAGGGAGAAGTAGGATGCAGAGGCCAAAAGGAATCCAACACTAGACTAAGATTAGTCTTTAAGACAGGAGATATGGACACAAGTTTCATTTCACCAGCCAGCTCCAGTAAGCGCTCCCTGCGATACACAGCAAGACCAGCAGAGAGCTCCCTGGGCTCATAGCACCTCAACACCATCCTCACCCCTGCAAGAGGGCCACAGCAGCCTAGCCTGCAAGCCAGGAGAGGCAGTTACCTGAACAGCTTGCCTACTGCTTTGCTAGAGATAGTCTGAACAGCAATGCGAGGTAGTCCAGAAGATGCCACTGGTGGGAACTGGGTGTGGTTGAAAGAAGGAAAGCCTGGGGTGAAAGGATCTCCGGTTCCAAGGTGGGCCTGTGAAAAGCAAGAAGAATCCTCAAGTCTCAAAGGAGTCCAACAGTTTTCATCTACATGAGGGCACGAAGCACTGCTCAGCCAGAGGCCTGCAGAAGGACTGCTGCAGCCTGCAGTCCATGGTGAGAAAGGTTCTAGAGCACAAAGAGTGGAACCAGTTACATACTCACATGTCCAAAAGGGACAAGCGTATCTGTGTTCTCATAATCAGAGGGGTCCAGGTACATCAGGGCACCAACTGCTCCTGCTGCTTGGGCATTTGCAACCTGAAGCAAAGAACATTAATTACACATTTGTTCTGCAAGAAAGGGGAGTTAAGGCAAATATATGTAATGGTGCGAAGGGTTGTGCTCCTCAATGTCCACCTCCAGAACAGATTTTTAACAGCTACCTGACAGTGACAGATGTACATGGCACTGGTGAGGCCCCACTGTGAGTACTGTGTCCAGTTTTAGGCCCCTCACTACAAGAAAAACAGAGAAGGGCAATAAAGCTGGTGAGGGGTCTGGAGCACAAGTCTTGTGAAGAGCAGCTGAGGGAACTGGGGTTGTTCAGCCTGGAGAGGAAGAGGCTGAGGGGAGACCTTACTGCTCTCTACAGCTACCGGAAAGGAGGTTGTAGAGAGGTGGGGGTCAGTCTCTTCTTCCAAGACAAGAGGAAACGACAGCAAGTTGCACCAAGGGAGGTTTAGATTGGACATTAGGAAAAGATTCTTAACCCTTTCAGCATATCAAACATTGGAACAGGCTGCCCAGGGAAGTGGCAGTATTTACAAAACAGGTAGGCCTAGTGCTTAGCAATATGGTTTAGTGATGGGTTTTTTCAGTGTTAGGTTGACGGTTGGACTAGATGACCTGAAAGGTCCCTTCCAACCTAGACAATTCTACGATGTCTAGGTTGATGACTTCCCTGCTGCTGTTGCTGGGGCTTTCGCTATAGAGGGCGCCCAGCGCAAACTGAAAGGTTGAGTAATAGATGCTGCAATACAGGGCTCGAAGGACTCCAGTGTGACCCCCCCACTTCCTAGAACCGCCCCTGCACACCTCACATGTGAATGAAGGGACACGGAAAGCATAAAAGCTGGCTAAACAGACTAGGAGGTGAGCTCGGAGCTCCCATCACCTATGATGCCCTGGGTAGGACCAACAAGACATCGCTGGATCCACATGTGGTGACTATACTTTCTCTTTCCTTTGTGAATACTCAAATCATTGTTAAAGAAATAGTTTTGGTGAGTTTTCAACCTTTTGATAGGACACTCCAGTGTCTCACCCTATGATTCCTTCAGCTTGTACTTGCTCCTCAGAGCAGCTTAGAAGAAATATGTTATTTAATTTTCATTATGCTCCATCTGTTTTCCTCAGATTAGGTTAGTCTCAAGACAAGATAAGCAGCCGCTGGAGGCTCATCTTCACATGGAAAGCAGAGGCAGAGTGGCCAAGTCAGGTCCCCGTTTAATACACCTACAACCCAGCTGCCTCCAGTATGTCACCAGTACAAACACTATTGCAAGGCTAGCCACCAGTTTGAAAAGTGGGAAAGGGATTGGAGAACCAGTGAGCACTCCTTGTGGGAGCACTTTTCAGCTCTGCCTGTGTTTGTGATGCTCGCAGACAGGCAAAGTCTGACTGGAAAAGTCCTGTGTCCCATCTGAAGGGTAGCTATGGGTCAGACCTACAACAGGACTGATACAGAAGGGCTCAGATCCTTCAGGCTGTTTGGCTATTCAGTTATACTGGCCACAGAGGGAACATTACAACAACACAAAAGGCAGCTGACTGGGCAAGCAGTGTCACCGCCTTCACTAGGTCCAACTCAGCAGTTGGCAAAGGCCCACATGAGACTGCAGCCGAGCTTGGAAAGTTCCTGCAGCAGCCAGAGGTTCTCTGGAGGCAAGGCTGTTCCGCTTCTAGCGGCCCTATTGCTGCATATAGCAACGCCACCAGCCAGCTCTGCACTCCAGGCTGCCTCCCAGCTCCATCACTCCAGATACTTGGATGTTCCAGCAAGACTGCCAGAGGGCAAGAAGAATGACACCATGAACGGTAACTGGCTCTGCTCAGTCTTGCTGTCCAGACCTGCCTGTGGAGGCTTAGCGCAAACAAGCAAGACTAGGCCTGCAGGGACAAGCCTACATACATGAGTTCTAGAGACCTGAGCTGAGGCACAGAGGTGTGTCTTCAAAAGAAGGAAGCACAGCTTCCTGCTGCCAAGTTTGGCCAGCCTTTGGGGCACAGACTACTTACCTTTTCAGCCAGTGTTATTTTTCCAGCTCTGAAGATGATTATGGTATTATTCAGTGAAATACCCGGCTTCTGTATCTTCTGAAAATCGGCTTTACGTCCATAGTTCACATAGACTGGTTTGCCCTGGAACAAAACATTGGTTATAAATGCAGCAGTCCTGTGTCAGTAAGATACCTGAAACAGCCTACAGAGCCACAGGCACAGTGACTCCTGGTAACAGCTCAGCAATGTAAAAGTCTGATCACATGCAATGTGCCTGTTGGAGCAGCACTTCTGTCAAGGTTCCTGGCCGGATCCCAGCAGAGACGCTTAAACAGTTACTTCTGCGTCTTGTGGAAGTAATAAAACCATATAGACACATTCCTCACCCCACTCTCCCCACCACCACCCCTAGTTCTTTAACTGGGAAGGACTTTATACACTCCGTATCTTGAAGGGACAGTTTGGACATTGCCACCCGGTAAGTATGCAAGCTCATTTCCAGGATCTTCTTGGAGTCACTTACAACAACTGAGCCACTCTTGCTGTACGCCACATATGCATCAGGACTCTCCAGTAACTCTTCTTTATCATCTTCCACAATAGACACTGTGTTGTTGCTACTGTTAAATGTAAAGAGACAGTGTTATGTTCTTTCATAAATAAACTCCATATTAAACCAGCTCCCGTATTTCAGTCTGTGCCCTAGCAATTCTGAAGAAGTCAATGCAGAACCTGAAACAGGCAAACTCATCCCAGTACATCTGTGCAAGAATCTCTTCAGAGACATTAACAAAGGCTAATTTAGGAGACAGGCAGCAGAAGGAATCTGTGCTTCCAAGTCTCAGTCCCCTCCTAAGAAGAGTTAAGCAAATTAATTTCCCCTGACATGAAGGGGCAAGTAAGGCACAAGGGTATGAGCTGTCGGCCAGCACAATGCCCGTTCAACCCTCCTGAGCTACTCAGGAGCCACTGCCAGGTCTGCAACATCTGTCTGGGTGACAAGAGAGTCACCCATGCTAACACATGGGCAACATCACAGAAAATAATTCACAATTTTAGAAACACAGGAAATCTGTCCTTCAGCTGAGTTTTTACTCAAGTTTTTCTCCACACTTCCTGAACCTGCTTTGAGGAAACAGCTGTCCCAGAAAAAAAAAAAAAATCCAGAGGGCTGCTACCTTGTCCTTTGGATTTAGAAAGCCTGAGAAGAGACAGGAAAAGCTATTGCTTGGCTAGATTGAGGCCTTCTTTGAAGATGGGCAACTAGCTAGCTTGCCATTTTAGCACTGCTTTCAGAAGAAATTGCATGTTTAAGACTTCAGATATTTATGCTGTAAGGAAGAGGCCTGCATCTCTTTGACATACCTGCCTTTGACCTGCAGTTTGATGTAGTGCTCATCGTTCCACACTTCATCCAAGAGAAAGCTGGTGAACTGCTCATGAATGTAGCTGGCAACATTCTCATCTTCACTCTGGCCAGCTTCAAACGAGTACTTAACTGCTCTTTGCCTGTGGGTAACATAGGTACAGCTTAGGCTGCAGCACCAGGTTGCGCTGCAGTGCTCCAGCCTGCAAACCCAAGCTTGGACGGGCCATTTAAGCCCATGTTTAACCACATGCCTCTCCACAACATCTTTAAGGCCCTTGTTCTCCAAAGGAGCCCAAGTTCTACTCACAGGCTTTGCCTCTAATAGCTGTAGCTAAGCTTTCTGGAACTGCTACCTCAAGTTGTCCTGAAGATGTCCTGCTGATAGCTTCTCTGACAACATGTCTCTGAGCTTAGGCCAGTAGAAGACAGGTGGTCCAGGAACTACTTCTTCCTCAGTTTCATCACCATCCATTAAGTAAGATGTGGTAGGAGTCATCTCACACTTGCCACTTGCATCCAGACACCTGCTAGCCTTCTGCATTCGACCACGATAACTCAAGTAGCCAATAAGAAACCCTGAGGACAGAAACAAGTATTTCTTTGTGCTGTAGAAAGATGTCTAAACTAGCCCTACACCGCACAAATGCATTCCGGGCAGCTTCAGGGTCAAGATGCATCTCTGCTCCCACACCATTTTTGACAAGCTGGCATGCCTATAGTCAGACAGGAATATGCAGCCTGACATTTTGCCTGAGCTGGCATGTTTTCAGGTACACTATAAATCTGATCTTGTGCTTGGCATGGACCCTCCAGCACCACTTGGGAAGGAGAACGCTTACTTTAGGTCAGTGGCAGCGTTAAAATCCTCGAGACACAAGCACCGAAGGCTTTACTGATACATTGATCTTCATCTCTAGAGAAGTGTTAAGAGTTAATCGAGGGAAAACCAGTACACTTGCCACATGGACTAGTTTGCCCTTTGTTTGACATTTCCACTGTCAAACTTCACACTTCTTTGTGCCAATTCTGTACCGTTAGTCTGAGCTAGACAGAGTTAGTGACAAGAGGCTGCAGCCTGGATCCAGGCTCTTTAATTCTCTCCTGAAACAATACACATTCAAATGACAACAGCCTCAGGTATGCTCAATACCAGAGTCCACTTCACATGGTTGCCTCCCACCCTTCCTTACCAATCAAGAGGAGGAGGACAGCTGCGATGACTAGGAAGCAGAGGTGCCTGCCAATCCTCCGTGGAGGAGGCATGCTGGCATGCAGGTGCTCTGGTCTCCCAGTTTCCCCTCCTTCCTCATCATCAGCAGACAGCTTCATCTCCACATGGCTGTTGTCTCCATCCATCTGTCGGGCAATGCTGAAGCGTGTGTATGACGTCGGCTCGCCACCAAACTGTGTTGAAAGACAGTCATGCAATGGAAGGGTTTGCTACACCAGCCTACAGTCCAAACCAAATACAGCTTGTTCATCTGAAACTGCTCCAGCACAGCCTGAGCCTTTGACTGTCAGAAAGTCAGGCTGGCTGCTCTGAACACACCGAGTTGGACTCAGACCCACTCAGGGTCTCCAAAGTCTATTTAGCATCTGCTTGCCCCACACGGGTTCAGAGCCACGCTGGTCAGAGTCTAGCTTGGAGATACAGATATGACACAGCCAACGGCCGTTGCATTTCCCACGTGACTTCAGAGAAAAGGCTGATTGAAGCCGAAACTCCAGGTCTTAATCAGGAGTGTACTGACCTGACCTGAACATGTGCAACAGACACAGAAGGGAACTTTGATCAGGACAGAGGAAAGAGAAGGCACCCCCTCCATGTTGTGCCTTTGAGCCACATCCACTTTGACGTAAATACTCTCACCCAGTATCTAGATCATCTTGTATTAAACTGCCCCAGGCTACTCTTAAATTACACTATTGATGAGTATTATAAAGCAGCTAGGCTGAAGAGAGATGACCCACGTGAATCCTGCTACCCCAGCTAACATGAAAGCTGAGGATCCAACCCTGGCATCCACCAGTGAACGGAACCATTCTACAGGTCTTTATCAGTGCCCAAGCAGAGCACTTTCCTGGCTGGAGCTCACTTTTCTGACCTGCTGCAACACACAGTCCAAATGCAGGCCGTGCACATGGCAGTCACTCAAATTAACAGAGCTAAACTCAGTTCCAGGCGTAGCCAGGTGCTGAGCACAACCACTCAGCTTCCATTAGCAATGAAATTTGCATTTGCCTGCAGCCACAGTTGTGCTGGGGACAGGCAGGAGACTGGATAAAAGGCCAGAGGAATAGTTTTGGGAGCAACAGTCCCATAGCCTCTCTCCACGGTACTGGAGAAACAGCTGGTAGCAAGCACCCAAGCCCTGTTCCATTCTCAGTAGCTCATCAACAGTTCTCAGCTCACTCTCTAACTACAAGTCTATCCCAGCAGTCCCCCTGCTCAGCTGCTTGGTATCTTGGCAGAGGACAAGCCTCAGCCCTGCGTATTCTCCATGCTTGTTTAGAGACCAAACCATCATATTCGCAGTCCTAGCCTAGGATCATTTCAGTCCAAGCTCTCTGGGACCAGCACAGCTTGGCTGAGCAAGCTCTGAGCTACCTCCTCCCAAGCATTTGTTTCAAAGTACAGGTCACATTCAAAGGCTGGACTTGTGGCTGAATTCCCACCCCCAAAGTAACATAATAGAACACATGTCGATTGTCCTGACAGCCATTTAATCAGCTTCCTCAGCAGCACTGGAACATTGTTCTGAGCCTGGAACATTGTTTAAGGCTCAACCCAGCTCCTTTATCAGCTTCTGAGAGACTCAAGACACTGTAGCAGTTAACGGTAACTCCACCAGCACTGAACCGCTTAAGCCACCTCCTTATCACAGCCAGCTAGCTACTTTAACTTTTGGCTCACAACCCACAAAGTAGCACCTAACACTACTTTCGATTTGTTATCTCCTCTGATACTACACAGACAATGTTGAACCATTCTTCTGCAGTATCATCAGCCCACCAAGAGGCAAACGGCACAGGGGAATTGTGTCTTACCAAGTTAGAGATTGCCGCTCTGGCATGGTCCATTGCCTTCTAGAGAAGTGCTCACCAACTTGACCAAAACCCTAGAAGTTCAGAACACAACAAGTTGAGTCAGGCTGTTCCCTTGCACAACATAAGATGTCCAAGTCAGTCACTGCCACTGGTCCAATGCTTGCCAATGGATTTTATGCCCATGCTTCTATGCAAGTCACAACATCAACCTTGAATGCAAGCAAGAAGTTCACATACTCCCATTGCAAATATAAGTTCTGGTGAACACACTGACTCTTTCTATTGAATTCCAGAGATGTCAGGGGTGGGTTGGGTGGGTGTATAAATGAGGAACACAGTCTCAAAAGGCTAATTTCACCCAAGGGTCTTATCAATTGTAGGGCTACCTCCACTCAGAGAGTGCTGGCAAGAGGCACATGCTTAAATGTGAAACTGCGTATCTGAGGTTGCTGGGGTCTGTCTCAAGGATGGGATGGAGACAAGAGTCTGACAGGTAGCCAGAGAAGACACAATGCTGTAAAGTGAAGCCTGCCAAACCACTTCCAAGTGCAAGGTCCCTCCTAGATGGCTACATTCTTTACTACTTTATGAGGGCAATTTCAGTTTTGAACAGTCTCCCAGAATAGCCAAGAGCAACTTTCCAATAGCATTTCAGTAACAGCTTGGATTTCTCTAGACAGCAAACTTATCTGAAAGGTAAGCTGTAAGTGATTTACTTCAGCGTTTTTTTTTCTTGAAAAGATGCTTGAAAAAGCTTCGTGAGTGACTAGGCAGCTTGGGACAGGCATTTAGGTTGGGACCATGCAACTTGAGTATGCCCTCAAGCAGCACTGCTAGAAAATGGCTTTGAACCGGTCTTCAGGTGCGTGTGGATTAGCTTTACACCCGGGAGCTCTGCAATGTAAGCAGGTTTTAGTTGGCAATCAAAGGTTAACAGTGGCCGCCCGCTCATTTCACCTTGCGTTTAGAGCAAGAGTACACAGAGATTAATCCCTGGCAGCTTTGAGAAGCCTTTTCCAAGCGACAACCTGAGGCTCAGGCTCCCACCTGGCAGGCATGAGTACGGGAGAGGCTCCTGAAAGCCAGGCCAGGGGAGGGCAGAGGGCCCGGCACCCCTGGATGCGGGCAGGGACGGATGCTCCCGGGGAGAGCAGGGCCCTCCCGAGCCCCTCAGGGACAAAACCCCTCCACCAGCCCGGGGGATAAAGCCAGGCGCCTCACAGGGAAGGCACCTTCCCTCCTCCCGCCATGCCCTCCGGGGGCCGGCCAACAACCTCAAATCCCTCAAGAATAAGGCAAAAAGGCGGCGAGAGGGGAGTAGCCTCCGCCGAGGGGCCGGGCAGTCCCGGTATCGCGGGCAGGGCCCGGCTGCGGGTCGCCAGATAAGCGGTGGGGGCGATACGCCGCCGGCCGAGGACACGTCTCCCCAAACCCCCCCCGCCCTTCTCCCTCTCCCGGGCGGGGGGCCCCCGGGGGGGGGGGGGGGGGGGGGGGGCCGCAGCGGGGCCATACCCGCCCTTCAAGGTCAGGCGGCAACGGCAGCCTCCGCCACGTGCGTGCGTGCGCGCACGCGCCCGTCCCGCCGATCAACCGGGGAGGCTGCGGCACCGCCGGTTCGGGCCCCGCGCCCGCCTTCGCCTTCCCACCTCCCCCGCCGCGCCGCCTCAGGGAGGGCGGCTTCCCAGTCAGTCGTTCCTTCGCCCAACCCGCCCGCCCCTCCGTCCCCCGGGGAGCTTACCGACCGCCCCTCCGCTCGCCGCGCCGGGGCCCGACTGGCAGGCCGCCCCTGGCCGCTGCCGTTCTACCTCACACCGCCTCCTCCCGCCCCTGCCGCCCGCAGCCAATCAGAGCGCCCGACCTTCATTAATCTGGGTCCTACCGCCCGCCCGCCCGCCCGTCCTCCCGCGGCTCGTCCTCCCGCGGCTCGTCCTTGTAGCCCCGCGGCGAACGGGGGTTTTGCCCGGGAAATGTTTGTGCTCCCCCGGGCGATGCGGAGCTGGAGCTCGCTGCGGCTTGGGAAGCGCTCAGCATAGAATCGTAGAATCATTTAGGTTGGAAAAGACCCTTGGGATCATCGAGTCCAACCATCAACC
>JAOXJM010000052.1:11892506-11919708 GCA_026413425.1 Tringa solitaria
GCATGTTACTCAGGACAGCATCCAGGCGGGGCTTGAAAATCTCCAAAGAAGGGGAGATTCCTCCAAAGAAGGGGAACTCCACACCCTCCCTGGGCAGCCTGTTCCAGGGCTCTGTCACAGCTTTTCCATGAAAAAAAGGAAATAACAAGAAAAATACATATGTGGTTGAGAAGCCTTAGGAGTTTCAGGAAAAGGTACTTTGCTGACCCAGGCTTGGGCCACCGAGGTCCCACGAGCCAGTCCCCTGGGGGGTGACCCCTCCGTGACACTTCCCACTTGTGCCGAGGTCCCCTTCTCTCCCTAGTCCAGAGCCTGTCCAGGGTGGCAGCATCCGCGGTGGCACCCAGACCTGTCACCTGGGGACGGGGGGGCAGGAGGGTCTCTGGGGGTGTCACCGGGGCTGTCGCAGAAGCTGTCCCCACGGCTGCCAGCTGGGCAGTGAGAGCCAGAATGGCGAGGAGTGGGGTACGGGGAGGGGGGGTAGGGGTAGGGTTTTGCCCACGCACCCTCTGCACCGCGTCTGCCTCTCGGGAGGGCGCAATGATGGGACACGCCGGGGGTGGTTTTCGGCTGTTCCGTGAGGTGGCGTGCCCTTCTGGTTAGCGAAAATCCCCTGCCTCCCTCGCACCCGCGGCCGGGGGGAGGGGAAGGGGTGACGCAGCCCTCTCTGGGGGTGACACCCTCAGCCTGCCGCACGCCTCCGGTCTCCCCATCACTGCCCCACAGCCGCCCCACTGCTGTGTCCCGCCACCCCCGGCCAGGCAGGGGGCTCAGGGCTGGGGAGGGGGGCTCGCCAGGTGTGTCCGGTGGGAACGATCCTTACCCCCTCATGCTGGGACAAGGGGGATTTTCCCTGCCCAGGAGGGGAGGCTGAGGGCCAGCAGGACTCCTAACCCACCCAGACCCTCCGAGGCCAGCACTTCTCCCCGTGACCTTGAGGCAGAGCTGGGGGAAGCAGCCGGCAGCTGAAATGCCATCTCGGTCTATAAATAGCATCCGACACTGGTCTCTCCCCGGGCATCGGAAGCGATGACAGACTGAGCCCTCTCTGCCTTCATGCTGTGGGGCTTTTGCCCCATTTTACGGGGGGGGGGAATCTGAGGCACGGTGGGGCCCGGCCTTGCTGAGACCCCGTGGGGCAGCCCTGGGGGTTTGCAGGGCGCTGTGAGGTGTTTTCCAGTGGCGCAGGACTCGCTCCCCACTGGGAAGGGAAGGCTTTGGGGGTGGGGGGTATTACTCTGCCGGGGAGTCCCTGCCTTGTGCCACCCCAGCTGTGCTTCTGGGGGAGCCGGGGAGCCTTCCCTTGCCCAGAGAAGGGGACTCGTGGGGGTCTGGTGCCTCATACCCCTCCAGCAGCCCCCCCTGCCCTCCTCGCTCACTTCTCCCTCCTGGCTGTATCTCCCCGGGACGGTGGCTCCCACCCCGCTGGCTGCCTCCCGGGGCAATCGATGGGGACCACAGGGGCCTTATCACCTGCAGGCCAGCCGTGGGCAGGGCTCCCCACCGTCCCTATCAGCAGGGTGGCTCCAGACCTGGGGCCAAGAGGAGCCACCCCATCCCTGCTGCTCTGGAGGGCCACGGTGGGGGGGCATTGCCACGGTTCCCCCCACGCTGGCCATTCCAGGGGGACACTTGAGGGGCCCAGGACGCCTCTCCAAGCTGGTGGCAAGTGTGACGCTGCCGGATTTGCAAGGGTCCAGCCAAGGCCATGACACTGGGAGGCTGTGAGCTGCTGTGGAGCATGTTAAGGTGGATGGTGACAGCAGCCTCCCGTGACTGTCACCAGGATCTGCCCCCCCCCCCCCCCCAACCCCATCCACTTCCATCAAAGTCTCAGCGGCGGTTTCCTCGCTGGGGAGAAGCTTGCAGGGGGCCGGGGGAGGGCCAGACGGGGCCGGCGCCCTGGGAAAGGCTTTCCTGTCCCTTTCACAAGTCTGGTTGAGTTCCACATTTTATTTGTTTCTCTTGAGTCGCGCCCACCCTCCTGCTTCTAGCGGCTCGGCAGGGTGCTGCCGGGACACCGGCGGGGAGGGGATGCCGCCTCTTCCCTAAACTCCTGGAATGGGGGGTACCAAGGTCATCTGTGGTCATGCAGAGGATGGGGGAATCCCTATGATGAGGTGCCTCTGGAGTGTGGTTTCCCCCAGAATGGGGTGCCAGGCATCCCCCCACGCCATGGGGTCCCATTGCTCTCGGGGTGCCGGTCCTGCCTGGCACAGGGACTGGGCACAGCGAGGGATGTGCCTTGGGAGAGGGAGTGTCCTGGCCACTCTGTACCGCTGAGCAGAGTCTGTCCCTTTGTGTCCTGGGACAGCAGTGACCATGGATCACCAGAAGCTTGGAGTGAAGGTCTTTATTGTCCACTTCTCTGGCAGGATCGCAGCCTGAGCTGGGCGTGAGAGTCTCACTCAGAGTCTTCGCTGTCAACCATGGCCCCAGGGCCTGGGTGGGAGAGGAGAGCATGAGAAGGAACACGTTTTGGCCTCCTACCAGCTCCTACCAGGGCTTTGAACGAGGATTTTCCTTCCCTGCCATGTCCTGGCCATGGGGAAGCCAGTGATGATTGTCTGGGAGCCCACTGTGCCCACCTGGGTCGGCCCCTCCAGCCATAACCGCGGGGAATTAGAGATGGGTGGAAAACTGCCTAAAAACCTGTGCAAATATTTGCACTTTGAGCAAATACTTTTCCAAGTATTGGGGAACGGGAACGCTGACAAAGCAGCAGTGTGGGCAATGCAGGCACGCTCAGAGGGTCTGCTTGGCTTTTTTTTCGGGTCAGGATTTCAATGGTCAAACAGTTGGTTATTTTTTTTTTTTAAATAAAAAAGCTGACCAAGCAAATGGGGAGATTTGCCAGTGCTGCTGCTGGCCCCTTCACCAGCTCCTTGGGGCAAAAGAGCTACCCCCCCCATGCTAAGGGGGCCGAAAGCCTTCAAACCACCCCCATGCCCCAGGTGCCACAGCTCCTGTCTCAGTGCTCCACTTTCCTTCTCTGCTGAAGGGGTTTGGAGAAGGAAAGGGGCTCCCTGTGCCTGGTGCTGCTCTGCCCTGGAGTATTCCAGGGGTCTGGGGCTAAATTTGAGCTGGTGGGACTTGCCCAGAGCCTTGTGTCCCGCCCACCCCCCCTTGTGTCCTGCCCATGCCAGGGGTTGCTCACCTGCCATTGACTCCTGCTTGTTGTGCCAGATTTTGGCCACGGTAGCAACCTGTGTGGAGAAGGGTGACAGGGGAGAAGAGTGGCCACAGACCCTCATGTGGTTCCATGCCCACTCCAAGTGGATACAGGGTCTGGAATAACGGGAGAAGTTAAGGGTACCCTGGGCTACCCCATCCCACTGCATTTTCCTTCTCCACACCCATCTCCACCAGCTTCCAGGGCAGGTCAGAGCAAGCAAGTCGCAGGCATGTCCTGTCCTGCTGGCGCAGGGAAGGCTTAGGGCCATGGGCTGCAGGGACCAGAGCCTTGCGTGTCACCTGGGGGCAGCTCTGGGGTGGTGGCTCCTAGTCCCGCTGCATGCCACCAACGGCAGGATGGTGCGATGGACTTGTCCTGGCCCCATGTGGTAAGGGTGGGCTTGGGCATGGTGATGGGGCTGGGGGCTTGGTGCAGGTGGAGGTGGGTCAGTGGTGCTGGGTGTCACCTGCGCATCTGGCACCGAGAGGGGAGTGTGTGCAGCGATGGAGCTCCCTGTGCATGTGTGTGCACGCATGGTGGGACCAACTCATGCAGAGCATCAATGCGTGGGGCTGCCCCCCTGATCTGGGCTTGGGATCCAGACACATCCTACATCCTTCTGCCAGGCTGGTGAGATGCTCCATGCCCTGCAGCCATACCTGCAACCACGAAGTATGAAGTGCTTGGGAGATGGAGGGGATCCAGGGCTGAATCAGGCTCAGGCAGACACTGGTGAGGAAGGTCATCATGATGCTGGAGCAGTGAGTCAAGGACAAACAGACGCAGGTGGGCTGGCCGAGGGGGCCACCACATGCCCCCGTGCAGTGGGCACCTGTGGGTGGTGCTGGCCCTGGGGCCATGTGTAGGCAGGGGAATAGGCTCCTGCATGTGACAACCTGGGAGGTGCAGCACGTGTGCCTGCGTGCCAGGGCAGGGCTCTGCCTCCCCCGGCCAAGGATACATACACATCAGCACCATGATGATGGCCCACAGGGGGATGATCAGCAGGTAGATTAAGCAGAACAGCAGGACTGCCATGACACAGCTCATGGTGACCATCACAAAGAGGCAGAGGCACCAGATGCCGTGGGAGCTGACGTGTTCCTTCAACCGTAGGCAACACTGGTAAAACTGGTGCAGCACAGGGGTGCTGGGTGGGGAGTCCCCTATAGGTCCCATGGGGCTGCCCTCTGCTGTGCGTGCAGGGAGGGTGTCTTCTTGTGCAAGGCTGGGGGGTGTGCAAGGGGTGTCTGGGTGCACAGGGCTGGGTGTGCAGCGTGCAGGAAGCGTGGACGGGGGTGTAGGGTGCAACACGGAGAGCTGTGTGACCACAATGCATAGGGTGTAGGGTATGGTGTGCAGGGGCTGCAGGGAGCAGGGCTGGGTGTGCAAGGTGTAACCTATAGGGATGGGTGCATATGAGGCGCAGCGTGTAGGGCTGAGCATGCAAGCTACAGATGGGGTTTAGGGGGTGCAGTAGTTGTGGGGGGGTACAGTATATAGGGCAGGAGGGGTTGGAAGGCTATACAGTGTGTACGGACAGGGGTACAGGACTTGGTTAACGGGGCTGAGGGCAGGGATGTGGTGGGGTGGGTAGCATCTCAGGGACACGCAGAGCCCCCCGGCTCCCAGGGTGCCCCACGTCCCCCACCTTCACGGAGGAGCCGCAGTGGGGGCAGCAGAGGACATGTGGCCAGCTATGATGGTGACACCTGTGCCAGCAGCACTGTGCTGCAGAGCCCCTGCTTCAGCCTGTCCTCCCAGGCCACTGCTGCAGGAGACACGTGGGGGGACTGTGTCCCCTCAGGCCCCTGGGCCCACCCCACCATGGAGCAGCCCCTGACACCCTGTCACCCCAACTAGCTGGAGGAGCCCCAGGGCTGACTAAGCTGAGCAGGACCAAGCTGATGAGAGCCAGGAGGAAGAGGACAGTGATGGAGCTGGGGACACTGGTGTGAAAGAGCAGCTCTGCTGCCCCACATCCCTGGAATGGGGCTTGGCCCATGGCTACGGGGCGACTTACAGAAAGGAGACCAGCGAGCTCAGGCAGATGATGGTGCTGCAACAAAGTGGGATGAGAAGCTCTGCGGTGGGCTGGGCAGCTGCAGGGCCCCAGCCTTGAGATGTAGGGCATCCTGCTCCCATGGAAGCCACAGCACAACAAATCCCCCATTCCATTCCCGTGGCAACCACAGCACACACCCCCTCCTCCTTGCCTTCCCATCCCATTCCCATGGCAACTGCAGCATCCTGCTCCCATGGCAGGGTGTTGGGGACCCGTTTGGGGTGCTGGTGCCACTCTGGCTTCAGAAGAAACCCAATGCCAGAGGGGCAAAGGGTGGGGGCTTGAAACTGGGAAGCCAGTACAAACCAGTGCTCATTTTCCTCGTGGTGCTGGGAGGACACCAAGAGCCGTCGGCACTTCTGGGACCCCTGAGGATGCTGGGATCCATCTAGGGCAAGGATACGCTGCTCCCCAAGCCTAACACCCCAACTCCTCACTTGGTGCATCCCCTCCAGTCCACCGTCCCCCTCCCCATGCCCAGGCTGTGCTTCTGTCCCGAGAGGCCGTGGCGCTGAGCGCTGGGCCAGCCCTGCCCTCTAGTGTCTCAGGAGCCGCTCTCAGCAGGGCTCAGCCCCGGGCCGCTGGGAGCTGAGCCCTTGCAAACTCCTCTCATGGCCCGCAGAGCCACACGCAGGGTCTAGCAGGCTTCCCACAGCCCCGCAGCATCACCTCCCACCCAGCCACCGCTGGTGGTGACACACACGAGGACGAGTCTTGGACCCTACATGGCACCATGGGGACCCCTGGCACCACGAGCCCACCTCCAGGGTGCCCGAGGGGGTGCGTAGGCAGCGTCACCCCCAGCACAGGCGCCCTGCTCCCCACACTTTGGGGACGCGCAGGCGCGCCAGCATGGGTGACAACCACCTTCCCCGGCATCTTGGGGTCAATAACCGGGCGGCCAAGGGGGCACGGCAACGGGCGCCCACAGCAGCAGGAAAGGGAGGGAGGGGAGCGCTGGAAGTTGCTGGTTAAACTGGAACAAGGCGCGGCGACCTCCCCGCGGTCCCTGCCCTGGGGACTCTGACCCCGTGGGCTGGCGAGGGGAGCCGAAGCAGCCGGTGCCGAGCAGCCCCGCAGGCGCTGGGACAGAAGCAGGGAGGAGCAGAGCAGGATGGACCCCACCATGGAGCTGGCAGAAGACCCCAGGTGGGTGCTGGGGAACTCCCGTGCCACTTGGTAGCCAGGCAAATCCAACTTTTTTGGATCAGGTTTTTGGGTTATTCTCTCTGTAAAGGGAGGGAGGTGCCTGGGGGTGAGGCGAGCTGGCCAGAGGACACCAGGGACCCTGCAGGGCTGTGTGTCCCCGTGTCCCTGCCGTCCCCATGCAGCGCTCCTCTTCTTCTCTGCAGGTTCCCCCTCCCGTTGGTGGAGATGCTGATCAGGAACTTCAGCGTGCCAGCAGCCTGCTTCTCCCTGCCACCCACCTCCTGGCAGCAGCTGCAGCGTAGGTGGGGGGACTGGGTGGGAGGGATGCTCCTCTTGCCACCGGTGGGAGCAGGACAGGGATGATGGAGGGAGGGTGGCTGTGGTGGGTGCAGGCAGGGACCAGCCCCAAGGAAGGGGGAGGCAGAGGAGGGCTGCCAGGGTCTCAGCCTCCCACCCCGTAGCCCTGCCTGTGGTGACGGAGATGCCCCAGGAAGGCCAGCATTGGTACGGGTGACATGGGACATGGGAACAGAAGCACCAGTTCTGGCATGGCCAGATGTGCTGAGGACGTGGCAAGGGGCTTCCTAAACCTGTGGAGTGGTGGGTTGGGTGGCAGCTCCCTGCTGTAGTGGCCTCAGGGGGGACAGGACAAGATGGAGATGGCTTCTCACCCCTCCATGGCAGATCTGGACATGGCCCAACTCACCATCATGGGCCTTGCCACCATCATGACGCTGCTGTCGGTTGCAATCTTTGTGGAAGAGGCTTTCTACCTCACCCGCAAGATCCGCTGCCCCATCAAGATGAAGACTCTCCGCTGGAGCAGCTCAGCCCCTACGGTAAGCTAGGGTGTGGGGATGGTGGGGGGCATCACTCTGGGGGGCCAGAGCCACCCAAAGGGTACCAGCCCATAGGAGGGGGAGGCAGCAGTGTGCCAAGTTTGCATCTCCCCCAGGTTGTGTGCGTGGTCAGCTGCTTCGGGCTGTGGTTCCCGCGCTCCATGATGGTGGTGGAGATGGCTACCACAGCGTAAGTATCACCTACACCGGGGCAGGGGCACCAGGGAGCCCACGGGGCCTGACCTGCCTTCCTCTTCCTCCTCCTCCTCTCCAGGTACTTCTCCATCTGCTTCTACCTCATGATGCTGGTCATGGTGGAGGGCTTTGGGGGGAAGGAGGCGGTGCTCAGTGCCCTGAAGGACGTGCCCATGGTGGTCAGCACTGGGCCCTGCTGCTGCTGCTGCCCCTGCTTGCCCCGAATCACCATGAGCAGGTGAGGGATAGTTGGGGAAACCCCGTGCCCCTAGGGAGGGCTTTCAGCCGCTGCTTCTGCTGGAGTGGAAGTGAAGTCCCTGGGCAGGGGCTTGAGGACCTCAGGGTGTTACCGGTCTCTCTCGCTGTGCCAGGAGAAAGCTTCAACTGATGCTGCTGGGGACCTTCCAGTATGCCTTCTGCAGGGTGTTTGCTGTCTTCCTGGGGCTGGTCCTGTTCACCGACGGGAACTATAACCCTGCTGACGTGAGTGCCAGGGCACGGGGATGGGCAGGGTGACGTCCCAGACAGGGAGCCTCCACCAGCCCTCACCCTGCCCAGCAGGTTTATCAGCCCAGGCATGTTTTCTCTGTGTCCCCCCTTCCAGATCTCGGCGGAGAGCGTGGCCCTCTGGATCAACACCGTGGTCGGTGCCTCCACCCTCTTTGGGCTGTGGGCCCTGGGCATCCTTTTCCGTCAGGCCCGGCTGCACCTGGCTGAGCAGAACATCCAGGCCAAGTTCTCCTGCTTCCAGGTGAGCCCCTGTCCTGCCCGGCTCCCCCCTGGGTGAGAGGCTCCTCCCGCACGAGTGGGCAGGAGATGGTGGGGCAGGAGCTTCTGGTGGGCGAGAGCCAGGTCTAGGTGTGGGAGAGTGAGGATGGCGAAGGGCAGGAGCCTGGCAGCAGCACGGCACCCACCATCTCGGGTGTTGGTGGTTGCAGATCCTCCTCCTCCTGACGGCACTGCAGCCCGCCATCTTCAGCATCCTGGCCAACAATGGCAACATCGCCTGCTCGCCGCCCTTCTCCTCCAAGGCCAGGTCCCAGCGTAAGTCGGGAGATGGGGAAGCAGCATGGCCTGCTCCTGGCCGAGCCCCTCCGTTGCACAGCGGGGCCCAGGGAATGGGCAGGGCTGATGAAGGCGGCTTCAAATGACCCTTCTCCTCTTCCAGAGATGAACATGCAGCTATTGATCCCGCAAACCTTCATCCTGGCTGTGGTGACCCGCATGTACTACCGCAAGCAGGACGACAAGCCGGGCTACCAGCCCGTCAGCTTCCCCCCAACAGGCACTCAGGTCAAGGCGTGAGCAGGGGGGAGCAAAGTGGGTGCTGATGGGCAGAATGATGCCGGGGAGCTGGTCCGCCCTGTACAACCATCTCCTCCTCATCCGACCCTGGGAAGCTGCCGGCAGCAGAGGAGGCAGAGGGGGAAAGGGCATCTTGGCGTGGGGTGAAAGGGTCTGAAACCTGAAGGCCACAAGCCAAAGGGATTCGTGAAGCCACCTCCAGCCTGGGGGGGGGCTCTTGTCTGGCACTGAATAAAGATAAATTTGTACCCGAGTCTTGTGTCGGTGACTGGGCTTGGATAACCCCAGGGTGGGTGGGAGATGACCCCACACAGGGGGAGGAAGATGGAGCCCAGACCAGCACAGCCACAGCTTGGGGCTGTCACGAGGTGCCCAACATCCAGTTGTGATGCTGACCTCTGGGTGCTGCTGGCTGGGGTCTGACGACCAAAGTAATTCCAGGGCAGCAGCATGTTCTCCTGACACCTCTGGGTGGGTCCGGCCTGTCCCTGGGGCATGTCCTCCACAGCAGTGGCTGCTCCTGGGAGAATGGTGGAAGCATCCACACCTGCCAGCCTGGTGCTAGGCAAAGGAAGCAGCCTCGAAGCACCTTCATAACACAGGCAATTAGTTAATTGCCTTAACACAAGTCTTAACCAGCCTTGAACAGGATCAGGACCAGAAGTAGTATCTACTCTACACCTACAACAGAGGTGGGGATGGACATCAGGAGCAATGACGACTTGCAGAAACCTCTGGGTTATCTTTTTCTCCTCACTGAAGCATCTTCTCACTCAAACCACTGCCAAGATGGCAGGTGAGGAGCTCATGTGAGCTGGCTGTGCTAGGATGGCAGAAGGCATCTGGCACACACCGAGTAAAATGACTTTGCGCTTATTTGGCTAAACATTAAATGCCAAAAACCCAACTCCAGAAGAAGCCAGTAAGACACACGGGTGTGCACACAGGCCCATAAAGAGAAGGCAGCAGAGCGAGCACTGACTGGGAAGAGCCCGCTCGAAGCAGCCCCTGCTGCAGGGCTGGAGGTGATGGCAGGACCAGGTGACGCAGGGTGGCTGGAGATGGGCAGTAGATGCCAGATCATTAGCACTAAGACCAGAGCCTGTTGCTGGGCACCACCATAGCTTCCCCTGATCTGCACCCTCCCACCCTAACATCTCTGGGAAGTGCAACACTTTGGGGAAGCGAAGAGTCAGCCAGCCAAAGCTCCCAACTTTTATTTATTTGATTCATCTTGGGGGGAAAAAGCAAGTTTTTCTGTCCCATGAGGAGGGGGAAAAAGTGACTCTGAGCTTTTTGTGGGTGTCTGTGTTCAAAGTGAAACTGCTCAGCCGGAAGATGCACTGGTGATGAGGTATGAGATTGTCAAATTTGACAGTCTCTCAGCAACAGTGCACGGCCATTACCAACACGGCTTTCTAGGCCCCCGCAGAAGCGCCGGGGACAAGCAATCTCCTGGTTTTGTCAAGAAGGAAAATATGGGACTCGTCCCCTGCTGTCAGACAGCCAAACCTAGCTCATTCTCTGAGGGCAGGTAGGAAAACCACATCTTTACAGCAGCAAGAAGCCCTCCCGGAAGGCAAGGGGCAAGACGCAGGGTCTGCCCCACCAAAGTCACCGCTACTGCCAAGGGTATTCACTGCTCCAGCACCTGCCTCCAGTTAGAAGAACCAGACCCCAAAATAAAGTCCTGACCCTCTATAAAATGCACAAAATCATGTCAGTGCAGGTTTGCGCCATAATTTCCTCAAGAGATGAGAAACCTTTGCCTTCAACCCTCAGCAGCACGATGTTAAGAGAGCCACACTTCTCATGCCTTGCTTCTACCAGCATCCTCGGCACCTTTCAGCTTTGCCCTGCTGCTGCTGTTCTCTGCCACGAGAAAATCCTCTCCCAGGGGCTGGCCCGTGGTGCCAGCAGCCTCACATCGCAGATGTAGAGAGAATCTGAGGTAGGGCTGCCTTGCAGGAGTCGACACCTCTGGATTTAGCAGCATCAAACTACACACGTTCTTCAATGCATGCTAGCAAAGTTTCATTTTTCCACTCTACTTCTTACTTCTTGCTTAATTCCAGCATGTCTCTTCCAGAGTGTGGGATGGGCGATGGATGTGCCAGAGAGCCCCAAAGCAGCAGCACTGGGTGTATCTGCGGGTACACAAGAAGTTCCTGGAGAATTTAGCCCAGAGATCAAGCTCTGTCCTATTCCTGATAGGACAGGGCAGCACTGGAGATAAAGCTGGTGCAGCAATCCAGGAGGAAATACAAAAAACAAAGTGGGTGGAATTAAAAAAAAAGACTAGTCTGGGATTCGAGTGTCCATTTTAATTTAAGTGCAAGGAGGAAGCAGGGATTATTTGTTACAATAATAATAACAGCTCTGTTATTCCAAGCTACATGTAAAACCATGGCTGGCTTCTTACCAAGCACCCCAGGTTTTGCAGGGAGATCAAGAAATACGTTAAGGTCTCCGCAGAATAAACCACCATCCAAAACACCATTGTAATCCAAAATTACAGAACACTGTTGCATAACTTGTGTTTAAAACAGTAGTAAGGCTCTAAAGCAGCCTGACCTTTGTGATCTGGCTCGGGAAAGCAACGCAACACCCATACTGAGGGTCGGGTGAGGAAGGGAAGGTGGGGAGGATGAGGGAAGAGAGAATGTGGGTGATACAAAGTTAAGTGCTCTACCACTCATAAATCAGAGATTAACAACTGGCTTGTTCCAAGTGACCGTTATTTGCTCATTACAGCTTAAAATCCACAGCAGCCAGCCACACTCCCAGAGCCATGAGGGGTCCCTGCTGAGAGAGGTCCAAGTGGCAGATGAGGAATCCCCAAAATACCTTTTCCCATACCAGCTCTGGCCTCGACAGAAGCACAGAGCCTCTGTCAAGCCCTTAAGGCAGCACGACAAAGGACCAGAAAGATAAAAGCTGGAAAGAAGCAGCAGCCTGCTCCTACCACAGGTCTCCTGTGTCCCCTGGAAGCCTCCTTTACACGTGCTGCTCTCCAGGTCCCACATCCTGCTCTGGAGACCTCCCTGCAGTATGGCTGACTGGGCTCCGAGCTGCTCCCAGCACGGTAGGAGGATACAGGCAACTCAGCCCAGCAGCTCCATCCAGAGACAACGGATATCACAGCCAAACCCAAACAGAAAAGCAAGTGGGAGCTTCACAGCTACGTGACAGACAGTCCAGCCCCTCCAGTGCTGGCTGCTGGGACAGGGCACCCATCTGCTCTGTACACGGGCATGCAGCATAGGGAGGGCAACTGCCCACGGGGAGCCGCAGGCCACGAAGCTCAGTGCTCATTACAGACACAACAACAGGCACGACTTGGACCATGGTTTTCAAACGAGCAGATTACACGTTTAAAATCTTAAAAAGCTGCAGCGCTCTCTGATGCTCTTTCTGGCCCACCTCAAGGAGCGGAGTAAGCGGGCACAGATTTGTGCATTGAGCGGGCAAGGCAGGAAACTGTCACAGGGGACCGGGACCCCTCACTGGGGTAAAACGTGCCCTTCATCTGTCCAGCTGCACACACCAACCCGGACAGCAAAACCCGCTGTACACGAGTTTGTGTCTTGTCCTTATAGCAGCGACTTCACGGCACCAGTGTAAAAGACTGCTCCAGTCCCTAGAGCACAGCAACTGAAACACAGACAAAGACGCACAGAGCACAGTGTTGAGGAGCCATTTGGACAGACAGCAAGACTTATTACACACCAGAGACTGGGACAAGGAACTTCTCCAAGCAGTACACACATTCATTTCCTACCTGGGCTCTCGCACACCCAAGGAAACGCACAGAGAGCAAGTGCCCCGAAGCAAAGATTAATTCTCTTCTCTCCAACAGCAACCGAGGGCTGAATTTTAGCTCAAGATTTAGCAGCCTTGTTAAGATTAGCTGGAAAGGCCTTTCCCCTGCAGCCCCTGTACACATCTGGGGCTGTGAATGCCACATGCTTACGGGGAGTGCAACTCTATGGTGCTGTGACTTATTCCAGGGTGCAACTCCTGCGTGCTAAGCTGGTAGCCCCCTCCCCAGCACGTCCTCACTGCCACACACCAGGAAGCTCAGATAAGAGACGTGCAAGCACTACAGGGTCTGCTGGACAAGATTCCTATTGGCTCCAGGGCAGCAGAGATGTCTCTATTTCCTAGAAGCTTCTTTACACCACCACTCCCTGTGTGCTCTCGAGGTCATGCTGGTTGAAGAACCGAGGGGCCTTTCGTTTGGCAGCGGCACGGATACTGCCTGGGCTCGCGGGGGAACAAGACAGGGGAGCTGAAGGAAAGAAGGGACAGATGGGTCTTCCCACTCTCCCTCTTGCCTGGAGGTTTTACAGGGGAAGAGAAACCAAAACAAAAGCCACGCTTGAGTGCTATTCTTTGCGCTTTAAAAGAGTATTTTCTTAAAATATAAAAACCATCTTCCCCCTGGAAACCACTAGAACGTAAACAATAAAAAGGAGATTCGGGGAGGAGAAGGGAGAGGAGGTTTGAATGTGCTTCCAGGCAGCAGCCCTTGCTAAGAGCAACGGGGGCCTCCAAGGCCCTGTGCTCACCGTCAGCCCTGTTCCTATGGCTCTCTTGCACATTTAGAGTTCCCCAGTGGGTCTGGACTTAGGATTTGGCGATTAGTGGTTCGCAGCAAATCCCAGCTGGTAGCTTAATCCTCTTCATCCTCACTGATGTCGTAGGTGACTGCAGACTCGTTCCTGGAGCGGTTGGCCGGTGAGGAAGGAGGAGTCTTGGTTGAAAAGGGCCAGCGGAAGGATGGAGATGGGGAGCGGTCGTGCGTGGGGCTACTGCTGGGACTCTGCTTTGGGCTGATGGCCTGCAGCATCCGGCCCTTGCCCTCCTTCAGCATGTGTTTCTAGTGATGGAAGAAGGAAGACAGTTAGCATGGCTCAAACAGCGATGGAAATGGGCCACTACTTACAGCTTGTGCGGCATTTTGAGTTGTGTCCCTTCAATGCTTCACGCAACACAAGAGCAGAAAAAGCCCAAGCATCGCTCTAGCCTTTGGAAACTGCACGCAGGGTAATCATCACCCATTTTCAATTACCTCTAGCATGAAGTGCCTCTGATATTTACCCAGCAGCACAGGAGAGACTGGCAAAAACAAGTAGCTTCACATTCATCCCAGGCCAGTGGCAAAGCGACTGCCAATCTCTCGGCTGCTCAGCGGCCTGCAGGACACAAGCTGGAGTTTACAGGCCAGCTTGTGGGATGTGGGGACTTCTGACACTACAAAAGTAACTGGCGTTATCCAGCTGGCAGGGCGAGGGCTCCCTGTAAAGCAACTGCCCAAGCCTGGGACAACTGGTCTGGAGACAGGCATCAAGCACTGCAACAGATGGTAAACCTTTGCTCTGCAGAGCATGGGCTCCAGAGCCCCACAACGTCTGCTGAGCTCTCCAAAATCCCTCTTCCTCTTTTCCCGGAGCGGATCCTTACCAATGCGCCTTCTGGGCCGAACATCTCCAGAAAATTGCCAATGAACTCCCGGGACTTCTCTTCCCACTTCTGAATGAGATCGATACTCTTCTCCTCCACTTTCTGGACAAATTCCTTTGACTTCTCTTCTACATCCTTCACCCTCTTTTTCACCTTATCCACACGCTCCTGGAGGTGATATTTCTTCTCCTGTACAGTAAGCAGATCAGAATATAGCTCACCATATCTGAGTGGTGACCACCTCCGCTCTGTGTTATTACACTGAACTGCTGCCTAAGACTCAGCATCTCCATTAGTTTTGTGACACTTCTCCTTCAGTTCAGCGACACTTCTTCCCTAGACTAAATGGCAGACACACTGGGGCTGTGAGATGCTTTGTGGCAGGCACTGGCACTGTACACAGCGCAAGACTAAACCCAGAGATAAGCACTATCTAATAGGAGTGCATGGAGGAGGGAAATATTTATACATTGTACAGATTAGATTTGAGTGACCTGCTGAAAGTCTCTTTGCATGTCACAATCGCACAAGTCTTTTTGCTGGGTGTTTTTAAACAGAGTTACATGCCAAAGACAGGTCAAGCAGCCGTTACCTCTCCTGCTTCATTTTTGTATTTGATTGTATTTAGAAAAATAAGCACAGTATCTGAGTGATTAAAAAAAAAAAAAAAAGTTCACTATTTTACTTCCAAGATCAGAAGTGCCTTCTGCCATGTATTCTGCTTGTAGGCTAGAGCTGCTCAGCACAGGATCAGAGGATGTCCTTCTTTCCTATCCAAGCACTGCTGCTCCTGCAGCTCCAGGAAGGGAGCAGTACAGTGAGAGCAAGATCAGATTTTATCCTAACAAATGACTCTACCTGAAGAAGGCGGCTGAGGGAAGGAGAGAGATGAGACATGGCAGCTGCTGCCAAGAACAACCCACACTTCATTCAAGAAAACACACATTTCACCACACACCCTGTCTCCAGCTCTTTCAACAGGTAAAACGTCACTAAGACATTTCTGACAATGGAGGAGTATTAGCAAAACCCCAGTTCCTCTGGGTGGGTCCCAGAGACAATTTCAAGGGCAGAAGTAGCCTAATTTCTACTCCGAAGACACTGGTTCAGTTCAGTGCAACTGCTTAGCTCTGCAGACTTTTAAAGGCATGTGGCAGGACTGTGCTACCACTAGATCAGATTCTACATCTCTACACTCTAAGATCCTGCTTCACGCAGCTTGTAGTGAGACATGGGGCTTCAACTCACGTTTATGAAGCTGACGTTGAGCTCTTTAGCAGTGTAGCCCCGTTGCAGGTTCCGTCTGGCATAAACATCATAATCCCGCACGATCCGGGTGATGATATCTGATGTCGAGATCCCTTCAGTCCTCTGCGTTGGCGCAAACATACCTAAAGTCAGGGAACAGGACCCAGGACAGCTGTAGCAAGACACATGGCAAAAAGCCACTGCCACCGCTATTAGGAAATAATCCCTCCCATCAGGAGCTCATTTCCTAGAAACAGCTAGAGAAGCCACTTTGCCAAGTTCATGAGATTCTCCATTTGTGAGAATCCGTAAGCCAAACTGCAGTATTTTTTCAAAAGGTGGCTGTTAATTCAATCACAATAACTAGACTGGACATTGAACAATCCCAGGGGCCTGGAACATTGAACAGTCCCAGCCTTGTGAAGTAGGGCCCAAAGCAGGGTTCTTCTGTCCTCAAGAGCCTCCTGGGCAGACCTCGTTCCCAGAGGGCCACTGCCACTACCCCAGGTATAATCCTGACATACAGGGGTACAAGAGAAACTACAGCAGATCTTTGACAGCGAGACCTGGAGAATCTGACCCAGACCCACCTGCTTCTTTTATATGCTTATAAACATCGTCACTGCCAGCAGAAGAATAGGGGATGTCATCGTGCGCAACAAAGTCAATCTGAAAATTGAGAAAGCAATGCAAGTTAATATTTTATCTTGAATGCACAGGTCTCCTGCTGACAAAGGGTCGTAACTTTTTCCTCAAAACCTCCATGCAGGAGTGTGACAGAGAACAGCAATACGCTTTGCTCATAAAGCAACCCAGATCAGTCCCAAGTTCTCACTGGCAATTGCATATCAATTGTTAAGCGCACACCAGAGAGGAAAGGCTGGGACTAAGGACACAGCTGTTTTGAACTCCCCAGAGAAATGGCTTCTTAATGGCAACAAGGGTAAACTAAGCAAACTCCCCTGGAGACTCCTTCACCTCCCAAAGCAGTTCAACAGGTGTTAGAGACTCCTTTCACTTTATCTTGCCAACTGATAAAAGACTCTCAAGACAGCTTGCCTGGTCTCCTGCTGCAGGGAAGCTGCTGTAGATCTAAAGCTGCTGCTGCTGTAAGCAGGGATTTTGACTAGATGCCCTCCAAAAATCCTTTCCAACCTATGTTGTCCTCTCCCTGCTGTGTGTTTCTCACCAATCTGTAACGAGCATCAACTTTTCCTGGAAGCGCAAGAACCCTCTTAGGACTTTTTACCACGTCACAATCTCTACCTTATTTTAACATTACCTGCCAGCTCAGCACATGCTTCTAGTTTCCCAAGAAACCCACTCAATTCCCATAACCCAGCTCATTCTATATTTAAGGAGTTTCAACAGAAAAACCGGTTGCTCAGGCAGAGGTCATCCCCATGGATGAATTCTTGCCGTAAATAGCGAGCACAGGCAGAGGCTAATCAAAATTCAGAACAGATCAGATGTCACAAATTACCCTGTGCTCTGCCAGGAACTCGGGGGTGAGTGTCCACGGCGCGTTTCTCACCACTTCGTCCACATAGCGACAGTGCTGCACAGCGTCGTACCGCTCGTTTTCATTCATTACCGTGAAGCCCTTGAAGTTATGGGTTAGCTCATCGCTGCAGACTGAAGAGAGAGGCACAGAGAAGAGTGAGCTCGAGGAACTTACCACAGTACTTTACAGCAAAAGGGCCTTGCACACCCCCCCCCCCCGCTAAACCAGGCAGTTCCAGCTGCTGACGGGAGGCTGGCGCTGGCACTTTCAAACCCAGCTTTTCCAGCAACAAAGCAGCAGGAAAAGGGAGCAGTGCAGGGCATTAAGCTCCTGCGGAATTCTAGGCTGTCTGGGGAATTTCTGCGCAAGCTGGGGGCCTACACCCCATGCCCTCAAGATCTCTAGAGCCTAAAATGCTTATCAAGAAAACCAGCCAATAAAGAAGACAACTCTCCTGCATGAAATGGCACCTGGGGACCTATCGGGCAGAAATTTGCTTTTAAACCTTCGGATGTCTTAGGCTTGGAAACTGAAGCTCATGGAAAAGCTTCTGATTTCATAAAATGCCATATCACAGTCTAGTTCCTGGAAAGCTGTATTAAAACAAAGGGTGAGTTCACAGCAAATCAACTTAGCTCAATTATTATGCTCTATGAGAAAAGAAATGACCAACTCTTCATAATCTGCAATGTAAGATATTGAGAAGGAGGGAGTTTTATTTGGTTATCAGACTCAAAAGTAAACAAGGCATTAACAGTCTCACTGGTATTGGACATATTTATGTTGCAGACAAACAGATGATAAAGAGCGGGTGAGATTGCTCCCAGCCTGGAGCTAATGTTCACTTGGGCTGTGGCCTCTTGCCTTTCAGTTCCTGGTACACAGGGATCAGTTCATTGCCCTCCACCTCCTCACCAGTCTCCCAGGGGCAGAGAACATGATTACGCACCTTGCTACATTAACATGTTAATAGTTTGACCTGAAGTTATTTTCCTGCCTGATTTACAACATTTATGTACATAGGGGTGTCTTTCCACTTCCAAGATTTCTAAACTCAGAGCGTTTTGTAGATTGGAGCAACAATTTCAGCTCTCCTCCCTCTCTTCCCCTTCCAGACACTACTGTAGCACACAGAAAAAATGCAGAAGTACCACTGTAAAAATGCCCTCAGCAGCGAGTGAAACTGTGATAAGGAAACAAACCACATGAAGATGTTATGGTTGCTCTCTCACAGGATCCGAGTTTCACTTTGCTTCAGAAAGCTAATGGTAGTTGAGAAAACTAGTTAAAGGCATTCTCAGCTCTATTACTTTAACATCATTATGCAGCCTGACCAGTGGTCACCTCCTGATAGACAACATGCACAGCCTGAAATGTCTTTAAAGTGGGTGAAGGTACAGGCACAGAGGCACCATGTGGACAGAGGCCAGCATATTACAGCAGCCAGAAAAAAGGGTTTCCTTTTTCCTGTTATATTCCTGAAGGAGGCCGGGCTGAAACACCTCTGCTAGATCCCCTCAGGCAGTCAGCAGGACATTCCTGGCATCATGTGAAGATAGTTGAACCTAACAAAAAAAACCCCAGGGAACTTTTGTTTGCAGAAATGGTTTCCACATGGTATGGAAATTCCAGGCACCACGCCCAAGGAACCACCATTATCTCCATGCTCCTAGTGGGACCTGTTTGGGATTAGCCATAAGCAATCCCCAGCAGAGAGCTGGAGTGGGGAGGAGGTGTTTGACTTGCAGGGCAATACAGATGACACAAAGCTCAACCAGCCACGGAGGGACTGTTCCTCACTCAAGAGGCAGATGCTTGACTGCCCCAAATATATTTTGATATTCTGATGTGCAACTCACTGATATCTGTCACAAAATAGAGGGGTCAAGTTAGAACAGCCCGATCAGAATCTTTTCCTCAAGAGCTCATTTGGTAGAGAACATCTTTCTGCAGACACATTAACTCTCAATATATTGCAATAAGACTCCAAGAACATTTGGAATGCAGAGAGTGCCACTAAGGCCATGAAGACAAAAACCCTGCTTTGCCACCTGTAGGCACAACCACAGAGGGAGGTAAACTGTGCTCCTATGACAGCCAAAGTCAACAAGGTCACTCCTTACCTCCAACAATGAGGTATGTGTTTGGGAAGAGGTTCTTTGCTTGCATCAAGGCCCGGGCATGTCCAGAGTGAAACAAGTCAAATATTCCATCGGCATAAACTCTGACGGGGCGATCCACTGTGCCAAAGAGACAAAGAGACATTTGTGAAGATGCCTTCCTGGAGAAGCAGCTGCCTGCATTTGGGGACCTTCTGAAACTCACTGGGGCGTTGCAGAAAACTGGCAGAATGCAGAGCCACAGCCAGGAAAGATTTGTGAAGAGAAATGGCTGGTGCTCTGCCTTCCCACACAGAACCAAATGCTACTGAGCACAGCGCTGAAATATAACCATGTTCAAAGACAGACTCAAAACCTACCACGTACCCACCAAAACGATGTGAAGGGAGACCAAGGCAAAAGCAAACCCTGGTCATCTCCCTCCTACGGAAATCCAAGTGCAGCATTAACTTTTTGCACAGCAGTGAGGTACCCGGAGGAACTGGCAAAAATGTTTCAGAAGTGCCCAATCTACCCCTGCCAGCCACAATGGCATCTCAAGACCTTTTCAGCATCCTCCTCTGCAGCCTGCTGCTAGAGCTACCAGTCTGGCTGAGGGACTAGACTGTTCCAATTCCCCACCAGCATCACTGGCTCCCCCCAGGCCTGTGAGGTGTGTGACTGCATCCAAAAACCCAGCTGGACTACCGAAAGAAAAGCAGATACAGTTCTACTGAACCACTGGCACCATCAGCTAAAGCCATGGACAAATAAGGAGGAACAAAGTTTTCCTCAGGCCACCTATGCCAGGGGAAATTGTAGCTCTTCTCTTTGAGGTCATCACAGAGGTAAAGTGAGATAGTGTAGCACTGCCATGTAATAGCAGGAGACTTCCTGGCTTCTGGTCTCCCAGGACCACAAAGGTCCAGCTCTCTTGCTGCTGGTAACAGAAAGCCACATAGTCTTGTTATCCAACACACTTGGGAATGGCTTGCTGCTCTCTGGCCCAATTCAGGCAGACTCAGATGAGTGGTGTGAGCGGAGGCACACCAAAGCTGCAGCAACAAAGGGGAAGAGGTAGGACCTAGCAGGAGAACTGAAACGCTGTGAGTCTAAGCAGGGCCCTGAACCTTCCTAGAGACAGAGTTGATACAAAGGTAGGGTTGTTAAATTCCAGCTAAACAGACCACTCAGTCTGAGAACAGCCTCTAAAATCACTTTTCAGCAAGTCCACCTCAGCCTGATGATGTCAGGAGGCTCTGGAGAGCCAAGGACCTGGAGATCTGAGACCACAAAAGCTTTCTGTATGCCAGAAAAGGGCTGGTCTTGGAAGGCCTTTAGTAGAGTGCAATCATGTTCTGGAAAGTGGCTGGGACATCCTTCCCTTTTCCTCCACACCTGCAGCAGCTACAGTTCCTGAGCACAGGCATAAATAGCAACAAGGAAGCATGCAGTTTTAGCAGGCAGGAGAGCCATCACTGTTGAAATCAGAGACCTTTGTGCAGGCTTTGGAGATTTTCAACTGGGATGTCATTGTGGACTGTGAAAAGCATTGGTTTTCCAGAACCTCCTGCAGGAAACCACTGCCAGGTCTCAATCTGAGCAGGATCATCTCTCAGCAGCAGTCAGGTAGGTAGAACTGCAGCATTTTTATTGTCTCGGTTTCCGTAACAGAGAGGCCAAGTAAGACAACACCATCTGCACGCTCAGGCAAGAGAGGGCAGCCATCCTTCAGTCAGTAGACAGTCCTGCCTCTGCCTCCTCTTTGGACTTGCAAAGAGTGCAGTGTTTCTCCTAGTCTGGTTTAAAGACTAAAAGGACATGTTCCTGTTGTGGGGCTGGCCTACTGGGCTTAATAACACTGACTTTAATTCAAATCCAGACTAGAATGGGACATTCTGGACAACAACGTATGTTAGTTTTATTTG
This sequence comes from Tringa solitaria, assembly GCA_026413425.1. Taxonomy (NCBI): domain Eukaryota; kingdom Metazoa; phylum Chordata; class Aves; order Charadriiformes; family Scolopacidae; genus Tringa; species Tringa solitaria. Next base: position 11,913,480 of record JAOXJM010000052.1, read on the forward strand.
CCCATCTCAAGTTTCAGAAGACATGACTTTTAAAGTGCTTAACTTTAAGCTACCTCAGACAAAGTAGTGCAGAAAAATGTTCAGCGCTGATACAACTCTACAGCTGTCAGTGGCATAGGAAGAGCTAAGGCACAAATATCTATTTGCTTCAAATAGTCTTACTGGTGAAGGTACAGCTCTTCACACACAAAGGCTCCAATTTCAGTTGTACTGGCAGGCCCAGGTTCACAGGGAACAGTTATCTTATCACCAAAGCATTAACTAAGTCATTGGCTGCAAACCTGGTGTGACATACAAGGTTGGATCAGTCTCAGAGATATCAAAATCATACACACACCCCCACCTCCCCCAAACTCAACATTTATACAACCTTTCCAGTCCGGTTTTTACTTACAAGGAGTCCCTCTCATCGCTTCTTCATATGTTACTCTGATGTATGGCTTGCTGTAATCCATTTCCACTTCATCTGAAAACGGAGCCGGTTCCCTCAGTCCCTAAATAGGCAGAGAAGGTCAGCTGTGAGAACGCAAAGGTGAATGCATGGTGGCAGCACTGCGACTGCAGCATCCTAGTCACCGAGTGACTCACTGTCTCAGCAAGGTTCAAACACGTGTCCTGAAAGACTAGTTAGTGTTAAACCTCAAAACACCCCTGCAGGGCGATTAGCCTGAGTTTAGAGAGAGAGAAAATTTGACTTGTGGTAGTCACACTGGCCACAAGAAAACTGGAGGCTCAGGTCTGCAGCTGGTAAAAACAGATTTTTGACAAACAGCAGTCTATGGCAGTGCAAGCCAAGCTTCATTAAACCTCACTGTCGCAGCTCCAGCTATGCCCACCTGGGCAAGACCATCGCTTTGCTGTGCTTGACTGCTTGTGCTGTGGTGTACAAATTGTAACAGCTCCTCAATTGGAGTAGATGAACGAACAGAAGAGCAATACCAACAGCAGCAGAAATTCCCATGGAGCATGCGTATCGTCACCCATTTCTGAGCCATACACGGTGAGAGACTGACCTCGATCTGTGGCAGAATATCTCCAGCTGCTGCAGGAAAACCCCTCTAATCTGTTAGCTTGACCAGAGCAGTATGTTTAACCAGCAGCTGAAGTCCAGATATCATTTCTGTTCTCCCCTGAATGGAACCAAAACATCTGCCCTTCCCAGAAGAGAACAAACAGCTCAATTTCCTTCCAGCAGGAAGGTGTGGGGTGGCAATGGACGTCTCTTTCCTCAGCCAGAAAACTAGGAAACAAGCTTGCAGATCATTACAGTAACACCTTCAAGCTACAAAAAGCTAATCAGCAGTTTCCTCTCTGGCTTCCTGTCCCATTGCAGCATCCTGCCACGGTGCCCAGCACCACAGCAACCAGAAACACCACTGTTCTTATTGCTAATGTCATTCCTTATTAGAGTGCTCAAAGTGAAGGAAAACAACCACTGACCACTACATTCAAGCAAACTGATACTGCCAAAAATCTCCTTTAATTTATTGAGACTCCAGTACCCACACTTCACACACCACCTCCTCTGCCAGGATCCTTACTGTTAGGTTAAGGCCTGCAGGTCTCTTGTTTCATCACTGCCATTATGTCTGGGACTTGTGAATAAAACCAGATTCTTTGTAGATCGGTTGCCACATACCCGATATGAAGCTAGGAATAAAAGCATTAGAAAGCCTATCAAAATTATCAGAGGATCACAGAGGAATACTCTCAAAAGCCACAGCCTTGCCCTTCCTCTGAAGTGCCTACACGGGTCAGGGCTCAGCCTGATGTGCACAATACAACAGGCTCATGGTTCAGCAGGCTTGTTACTACCCACTGCTTTAGGGGAACACTCCGCCAGCCAGCTCTTTAGTTGGGAGCAGTAAAAGCTCCAAGGCAACGTCACAGTTAGGCAAGGCTATTACTCTTGCTGCAATAAATAAAACTTTCACAAAAGGAAGAAAAAAGAAATCTTTCATCAGGAGGTCTACGTTAGCCCTGTGGCTAAAAAACAGCTAGGAAGTTTAGAAAGTGGCTAGACATTGCTTGGGTTGTGGTGTTCATAGATAGATGGTTTATTTCTAACACAGGACAGACTCCAACTTGAAGAGCAAGTGATTTCTGTAGGATAACCTGTGCACTTCTCTTTCCTTACTAAAATATGTGGGGTCTTTAAGAGAGATGGGGTGGGTTTTGACAAAAATCATGGATATTAGGGCTCTGTGGGATAAGTCACAGAACAGCTCAAGCCTCCAGTCCCAAAGCTGGCCTCCCAGTTCTCACTGCTGGTGCTGCTCTTACTTTGTTACCATCTGACAAATGCCCTGGGACAGGAGTGAAGTACTACTGAAGAGCAAAACATTGTTATCAAAGAGGAAAGCTGCAACACATCACTGCATTTTGCCAGGACTATGACCCCAATATGACGTGGCAGGGATGGTAGCCGGCTTTTGACAGAGATAAGGAAAGAGCAACTAGGGTACACGTGATATGCGTGTACTTCAGGAAGAGGGCAGAGAAGAGCTGTATAAAGCCCATCATCGCAATATTGTGGCAAGGACAAGTTAAAGTCAACTCTTTACACTGGCATTAACTGGCATAGACCCCTTTTAAAAGAGTCCCCACTAGCTTCAGCTTGTTACAGCTGTCCCAAGGTCGATCTTGAAGGAGAAATCTTTTGGTTTTATTTTTTATGAACTCTCCTGAAGTATCAGCAACATAAATGCTGTCTCCTGCCAGAGCAGGGGAATCAAATGAACAGTCATCTTCCCAGTGTTTCAAAGCGTGGATTCAACAGATTGCTCCTGCAGGTGCTTAAGATTTCAGATCGTCCTGCAGCTCCCCTGACCCGAACAGGACTGCGTTCTGCCAGGTGCTAGAGTTGTTATGTGCTTGCCTTGGAGAACTCCTCCCTCCTGCTGGGTCATTTAAGAAAACCCACCTGTGAGAAATGAATTCTTACTTCTCCATGGATATCTATATCCCTGCCCATTCGGGTTCAGCTTAAGTGACTATAAACAAGCCGGACACGCCACAAAAGCAGCTTAGCAATGCTTGCCTCAGACCTAATTTAAGCCCATGTTGTAAGTGTGTTATTAGTATGAACAAAGGAAGATTTTCAACTGGCTTTGCAAGAAGGATAACTGCTGTCATTTGCTTCTTCCCCCACCCCCCTTGTTTTCTGGGTCCGCAGACAAACCATCACATTTATCTTTCTGCTGTTACGGCTCAATGTCCTAATCTTGCAGGCACCTAAAGCTCCTATCTCTGCTTACTTACGAATGAACGGCGGGACATTTTCGGAGGGATTCCGTCCAGCTCTGCGGCCCCATTGGGGCCAGATCCATCTTTTCTTCTCTTTCGGGAATTCAGCCTGGAGGAGGTCGGCGGCTCCATCTTGCCAAGCACGTCCAGTCAGAGCTGGAACAAAATGAAGGAGAAGGGAAGGAAAAAAAAAAAAAAAGAGAAAAAATGAGATATTTCTCAGCTTTCCCAAAGCAGAATCAGTCAACAGCAGGCAGAGTGTACAGAAGGTCAGTGCAAAGACACAGCCACCTAACAAGGGGCTTAGCCAGTTGTATTTGGCATCAGCTGCCAAGGCTTGACAAACAGTGCCTGGTGGGAATACTGAATCATTTAATGCAACTCGGAGCTGTTCTGCAGCAGTCAGCTGGCTGGAGAGACACTCGTACAAGAGTTGCAATGCAAGTTATAAATCATTACTACAAGGCTAACTATGCTATTTTAGCATCTGAAAAGCAACCTAAGGATTAAGGCATGCCCAGTCCACATTCAGCCCTCTTCCAGCTCTCAATCTACTGAATACAAACACTCTTCTACCCTTCTCTGCCTCCCCCTTGCCCAGCAAGGCAGCCGGTGGGTGTGCTGCATCCCCATACAATCCTGAACAGAGGAAGGAGCAGATGGACAAAAGTGAGGGACAGGGTGCAACCCACGGTCATAACTTAAATGACTGGCTGGCTCTTTGCTTTCCTCTTTCTGTAAGACCAAGATGCAGCTCTCCAGCAGGGACAGCTCACCTTGGGATGGCTGCCACCGTGCTCCCCTCTCGTCCCCTGTCCCCACTGCAGTGGTGACTCAGCTGATGGTGAGGCAGCTGCTGACACCACATTAGGGCACACTTACTCCTGGCACTTTATGTACCAGGTTGTAATTAGCAATGGTTCAGCCGAACTGCTTCTGTGATGAACAGACAGACCGACCACCAGCTTGGGACAGAAATCGTGACAGCTATCTGGAAACGTGCTATCCTTGCTTTTGAACTGGAGTCGTTGTACCTTCCCAAAAGGGCCCCTGGAGCATTAGGAAACCCAGCACTCCATACTGCTGAAGCAAAGGAATATATAGGAATTTAGAGATTTATAGAAAGGTACAGGGCAGCAAACAGCCCTTTTCAGCTGCTACAGGAGTTAGAAATGGGTGCTAGATTTGCGAAGGTTTGTAACTAAAGAGCAGCATTATCTCTCTTGCTCACTTGAAGTGTGCAGCCCTCCAAGTGCAGCAAATGGCACTTCTGACTGACATTCCTGAGAGCAGCACGACCCCTCCGCCCAGGAATGATGCTTATGTGCATGCCTCAACACCCTAATATTAAGAGCCGTGTGGAATTTAAAACGTCTCCCCACCCACATGCAGTAGGTGTGCTGGAACACATTAGGTGGGGCAAGGGGGAGGTATGGGAAAGGGCAGATATCCCTCTGAACACCATCCCTCTCCTTGGCAGGGAGTCTCTGCCGAGCCCTCCCGCTCAGGACAAGCTGTGACCGTCCTTGGTCAGGGCTGCTGGGCAAAGTCCTGCTGCTCAGCAAGCAAGAAGTGTGGGCTTTGTCAAAGAGATCACCGAGCGGTCAGACTCACTCAAGCGCAAAATAATTCCAGGTTAAGGAACGTTCCAAAGCAAGGAGTCAAAGGCAGCGCAATACACACGAACATACTGCTTTCCCCACCCAGCATCAACATGATGATACCTCACCAACAGCGTTAGGGCCAAATGCAGCTGAGCTGGTGTTGGGCTACACGCACGCAGTACCCCAGACCGCACTGCTACACCTAGCACTATGCACCCATAACTGCTAAAAAGAATCTTAGGTGAGTGAGGAGCCAAAAAAATATCAGGGAGAAGACGAAAGTGACAGTGAAGAGCAGCCACAAGGACATTTCAGAACCACAACTCACTCCATAATGCCTGCAAGCCAAGTTTGCTGAGTTTCCCCCATTCCAGTAATTAATTTACTATTTCCCAACAACAGACAAACACACGGGAGAGCGCACAAGCAATTTCAGGCAAAAAGAGTTTACAACCCTGAGCACCAAGTCTTCGAATGCTTAAGCAAACATTTAACTTTCAGGGAAGATCTGTGCTATAAATCCAGAAGGCCTCTATGAAAACACAGGGTATGACACAAGTAATTCTTAGGTTTTGCAAGGTGCCACCTCGCAAGCACACTCTGTATGAGTTATTCACTTCACCACCATGGTCCTAGCAGGAACCACCCTGTTCACGAAAAAGCAGCAAACCTCTGCCTCTTGTTCAAGTAACCCCAGCGTTCATGGGAACAGTGGGGGGAAACAGCAGCAGATTTCCTTGTTATTTGGTCAAAATAATTTCACACTGCTTCAAGTCACCCGTGGTCTCTGACCACTCTCTTTCCTCCCCTTCAGACAGAATTAAAAGGTCTGTTAATGTGCTGAACGTGGTCACTCTGAACCACTGCCCAGTAAAACATTAAAAATCCCTGGCACAGGCTTCGGTGCTGAAGTACAGACACGGCAGCCTCCAGGTAAAGCTCTTCCCGATTTAGCTTGGCCCACCAGAGCACCCAGACTTCTCTGCACGGAAGTACACTCTCCGTTGAGTTACCACCAGCGTATCGCTGCTGGGTACAGAGCTCAGGGCCAGCCAAAAACTGCAGGTTACAAAACCAGGACAACACTGAGCTTCACGCTGATGTACAGCAGCACTGGCCCAACCCAGGAGAAATCTCCAACAGCTTCTTCCAAGCCCTCCTACACCCAGCCACCAGCTTCCCTCCACCCAGACTCACTTTGCCACTTCTCAGGGTATATGTAGTCAAATGATGCAAACAACAGCTTAAGCAAACGGATTAGGGACTCTTCATCAGGGAACGTACTGATGGGACGAGGGATAATGGTTTTAAATTGAAAGAGGGAAGATTTAGATTAGATACTAGAAAGAAATTCTTTACTGTGAGGGTGGTGAGGCACT
>JAOXJM010000052.1:11944364-11983449 GCA_026413425.1 Tringa solitaria
GTGGATAGGGGGCCCCCCCCCCCCCCCCCGCCTTGGTCCCTGGTGCCACTGAAGAATTCCAGAAGCCACCATGGGCAGTGCTGCAACTCCCACAACATTCACACATACCAACGCTTGGCTCAGCCTGTTGGGGCTTTTTGGCAAGCAGCAGCCCTGCTCCTTGCCCCAGTTGCTCCGGCAGAGACCTGCTGTGGCCGGCTGGGCTCGGCTCACACAGAAAGGCAAGGCAAGAGACAGCCACAGTGGGTGAGAAGCAGCTCAGTCAGCAGTTTTGTTTCTGGCTTTCCTGTCAGACACGACACCAGCGAGAGGGTGGGCCCTGCTTCATATTTTTCATCCTGCCTCTTGGGCAATGGAGGTGCCAGGTCTTTATCACCTCCTGTATCCCCTGGCTGCAGGCACGGCTCCTCCGGGAGCAGTCAGGGCTTCTCCTCTTGGCAGATGGTGGTCTGCAGCCAGCCAGAGGCTCCCAAGCCAGGTGGTGGAGCTGAAGGTGTAGGAAAAGCATCTCCCACTGCCACTGGGGATGGGAGAGCACACAGCCCGTGACAATATCTGTGCCCCTCCAGCTCCCCAGCAGCCTGGCTGTGATCCTGCCCTTTGAAGGGAGCAAGACCCAGGGACACATGGGATGAGTGGTGGGGATGCTTCCAAACACCAGGACCATCTCTGTTTGGAGGACAAGGTGCCCAGTGCCAGAAGACACCTGAGATATGCTCAGCTGTGCTGGTCAGAGCAGGAACAGGGCTGGGATGAGTTCTGTGTGGGATGCAGGTTTCAAGCCCCCAACTGAGCATCCCCAAACCAAGCGGTGCCCTGAGATGGCTGTCAGCCCCCACATCCCAGCATCCTGCTTGGGGATGGGAACCTGAAAATGTTTGTGTGCAGGAGCTACTCTCATCTTCCCATGCGAGCTGGGAGAGCAGCTGCTGACTGTTTTGACTCTCCCTCCAGCATGGTGATTGCAGTTTAGTCTTCCTGGAGTCACTGTGTAGGATCTGCAGGAAGTTGTCTTACCTCCCATCCTGAGAAGTCCCCAGTTCTGGCTTTCCCATCTCCACCATCCCACATCCCACCTTCCCCTGCCCCTCCTCCCACATCACAGTCCTCCTGCTTTTGCCCACCACTGCACCCATACCAGCTGCCTGCCCACTATTTGCACCAACTGGCAGGTTTATGCCCCTTTTTCTCCACTCCAAATAAAGCAGGGACCCAAGCAAGCTCATTTCCACCTATGATGTTAAGGCTTGTGTCAGGTTTTCCAGCAAGGACTGAGCTTACGCCCTACAAGTCCTTTGTCTTTCCCTGTCTGTACCAAGAAGGGGCTGGGTCATAATTAGCCTCGTATGGTTTTGGGGTACATCCTTTCTGCCACAGCTGCTTTGTTGGCTCTGGAGGGGCGTGGGTGGCAGTTTCAGTGGTCTTTGGTTTAGAGGCTGTGGAGAGGAGGTTTGCTGCAGGGTGGTTAGGCAGACCCCACCACCTGGCTCTGTTTTTTTGACCTCACTCCCTGCAGCATCACAGCTGCCGGAGCTAACCCCTGCAGCCCATAGCCACTGGCCACCAACAGACTAAGAGTAGGGCCCCAGCCTGGTCCTCAGCATCCTGCTCTGGGAAAACTTGGGATTCCAGCAGTGCAAACAGTAGAAGAACGGGAGAAAATTAAATGGCACCTGGACCTGACTCTTCTATGCTCTCAGCATGTGCTGTCACTGGGAATGGCTCCTGCAAGGCCAGAGGGGACAGGGCATAGGTTTGGTTCTGCCCACCTCATTCCTACCATATGAGTGATGGAAGATGCTCCTGACAGCCCCTTACCCTGTGCTTTGTGCTCAGAGCATCCAAACTGGGGAGGTTATGATATTTGTTTCCCTCTATCACCCCAGAGTGAGCACCCCCAGCCTGGCAAGCACACACAAACGCTCACAAACCCTGCACACAGCTCCCCGTGCCAATTTGTGTGTGCACCCCCACATTTGCACAGCTACCGTGTGCCAAACGGCCCTGCAGACACACAACCCCCCCATCCACATGCTGCAGCTCTTCCCATGCCAGGACCCGGCTGCAGGGGAGGGGGCAGCTGCGGGTGCTGAAGCTGCTGTGTTTCCTGCACACTCTGGTCTGGCTGTTAAAGCAACCACTTCCGACCACGGCCACCCAGCGCTCCCCCGATGAGTGGCTGCCGCCATCGTGCCTGCCAAAAATGCTTTGTCAGCTCCCCGGGACCGCACCGGAACATCCAGAGAGCAGAGCTTACCCCTGGTCCCACGCTGGGGTCTTGCTGATGGGGAATGGCCCAAACCCACCAGCAGACTTCAGAGAGCTGGGACTGACCCTGGTCAGTATCTGCAGGATGCTGGGTGTGTGCCTTCAGCCTATACCTAAGCAAGCAAAATCCCCTATACAGGTGCTTGAAAGCCAGTCTGGTCCCTTATATACCCCAAGCTTGATTAAAGGTGATTGGGAACAACATGTGAGCAAGCATCCCTTAAAGAAACCTGAGCCCAATACCCAGGTTTTGAGAAAACTGGGCAGGCAGATGAAGGTGGAGAGGAAGTCTTCTCCAGCTGCTTGCAGTAGCATCTTCCACGAGAGCCATGCCACGGAGCAGCAACACACTATTCCTGCAAAACAGGACATTGCAGAAGCCAGGGGGAGAAGGAGTGGTCAGGTCCTGTGGCAGTAAGGTCACTTACAAGTGAGCATTACCCTGGTCACTGGGAGATGTCAGAGCTGTGTTTTGGTTTGGGGGAGGTTGGGCTGGAGGTGATGCAGTGGGGTGCATGGGTTATTTGGCCCCTGGGTTAATGGGGTGATCTGTGGGTAGGACTGGTCTGTCGGGCAATATGGTGTGGGAGCATTGCCATGGCCTTGACTCACTGAGAAAACATCTGTTGGCTCTGGAAGAGACAGGCTGTGGTGAGCTGGTGGATGCCATGATTGATGATGGGACCAATGGACTGCTGGGCAGGTTGACTGGATCTCTAACCATGGCCAGTTTGCACAGTCTTGGTATGTCCTGAGGGGTCCAGGCCCATAGCACCTTCTCCGCCCTGTCCCACCGAGAACCTCACCCTGCCTGTCGCTGAGCCTGCTGTAGGCTTGCAGAACATCTGTGTTTCCTCCCACCACCCTCATTTTGCTTTCTCTAGTTTTGTTTTGACTTGGCTCCGGGGTTTCTCCTTCTCTCTCTTCTTCCCTTTGGCAGGATGTGCTGCCTGAGGAGGATGCTGGCAGGCTGGATCCTGGCACACAGAGGCTCAGGGAGCCAGGAACGAGCCCTGGACCCACCCACTCCACCATCCCCAAGACCAAACCCACTACTCATGGCACCAGGGCAGAGCCTTTTCGGAGGGGGTTGAGCTCTCTCTTAACACCTGGAGGGACCTTTACGAGGCTGAGGCCCACTAGATGAACAGGGACCCCAAACCCTTTTGGGGTGGTACCTGCTTGCATCTTCACAGCCACATCCCCCCTTAATCTCTCCGCATTGCTCAGCATCCCTTTCCATCCCAGAACTGCAGGGTGATGGGGCAATGTCCCCTCTACAGTCCAAATCCACCCTGGGACAGGTGGAGTCCTGTACTGTAAGGGCTTGACTACGAAGACAGTGCAGCCTGGAAGGAATCCTACAGCCATTGGTTGTCCCTAGAGGTGGTGGGTTTCACTGTGATGGGGTGACAACCATTCACGGTCAACAGTGGCAAGGTCAGAGGAGGACAGAGGTATAGAGAACTGGTATGGATCCATGTCCCAGGAGGATACAAATGCCGAATTCACCATTTGCTTCAAGGAAGGGGGAAAAGAGAGGATCCAGGAAATACTAGATGAGTCAGTCTGCCTCCGTACCCAGAAAGACACTGGAACAAATTAGTAAGGCCACCAAGCGGTAAACACCGAGAGGACAGCGCTGGGGCTGAGAATAGATTTAGCAGGAACACATTGTGTCAAACCAACCTCATTTTCTCTTCATTAGGGTGATGGGCTGGGTACTGCAGGGAAAGTGGGAGTGATGCTATCTTTGTGCTTATGTGATGTTCTCACGAGCAAATTAGGGGACTGGGAAATTCTGCCCCTGTGGGTAGATGGTTACCCAAGAAGTTGTATCCCATGAGCAGTTATCAGTAGCTTGCGGCAGCATACACATCAAACAGAAGTTTTCTGGGAGAGTGCGGCTCAAATGAAGGCAATATGCTGTTGAGGAAAGGTGTAGGGGCCATCTGGCAAGAGGGTTAGAAATCAGTCCCCCTGATGACCTAGAGAAAAGAGCAGAAATGCCCTGAAAGAATGACTGATGGAAAAACATTGTGTTTATTTAGTGCAGGAAAAGATGAGGGAAGTCTTCAGGGTGGGAAAAAGCTCCGGTGTGAAGCAAACAGGGGAAGACAGAGAAGTATTTAGGGTTATACTCTGTTGCTCAGATGGCAGTCAATCTGTTTTGCAAGCCTTGCTGTGCCCAAAGACAGCATTCCTGCTGCTGAGGGGATGTCCTGCTCTGCAGTCCTGCCTGGGGACCAGGGCTGAATGTCTCTTTCTGCTCCTCCAGGGGACTGCAGGCAGGATGGAGCCGCTTGGTATGGGGTGACTCCAAAAGGAAGGGATGGATGTCTCAGCAGGGATGGGATGCATGTGGGCCAAGCACGACAATGTGGGCGCTTGGTCCCTGAGCTGGAGGGGTTGGGCTGGGGAGGCTGACACACAGTGAGAGATGGAGGAGGAGAAAGAACTTTGGGAAACCTTCCTCCTCTTGCCTGGGCGGCTCAGCCGGGGGTGGGAAGTGAAGTCAAAAATAATTTCAAGCTGTGTGAAAGCGGCAGGGGAATTACCACCTGGGATGCACCTTGTGTTTACCTCCCTCATGCATCCCGTGGAGGAGCCACAACCAGCATGGCCATGCCAGGGCTGGGACAGAGATTGTCCTTGGTCCCTGCTGAGGCCAAGGCTGCAGGAGGACCTGTAGGAGCAACTTCTGTTGCCAGGTGGGTGCTGGTAAGTGGCAAGGTGCTTGGGCAGCGCCGGGAGGTATATGTGAAGTGGAACAGGACGTCAAAGCAGTTTCGGCTCTGTAGGTGGTTCTGGGAAAGTCCCTTTAGTAAAAGCAAGTCAAACGCTTTAATAGAGGGACCAGCGCCGGGCTCCTTCTCAGAGATGACTGAGAGGGCTCGGTGCATTGTGAGTCGAGATTTGAGTTGTGTTGCCATGACGTAACAGGGGGTTGGTTTCCATCACAGCCAGGTTTTGGGGGCAGGGGCCCGTCCCCGTGCCAGGGGTGCCATTGGACCCCTGTTGAGCTGCGTGCTCAGGGGGCAGTGTTTTGCCCCCCAGGTTGGGCAGCGTGGGCAGCAGTGTCTGCCTTGGTGGGGAGCATCCCTCTACACTGTTACAGCAGTCTTGGGGAGGAAGGGCTGGGCTGAAACCACAGATCCCCCAGATGAAGCAATTGGTTTGTTTGGGTGAATATGAGAATACCAGGAGAGAGGGCTGCCTTCCTGGGGGGCTCCTCCTCCTCAAAATAGCTTGAGGTGTTTAGCACGGGCACAGCTGCCCTCAAAGTAAAGGGGAGATGTCAAAACCTTTAGGTTTCTCCTGCATTCAGCCACCCTTGGGTGAATCTCAGCCCCTAATAAAGGGGTCCAAGGGGATTGCAGATGCTGCAGGCAGGTGATCTCATCCCTGTCATTTGTTGCCTCCTCATACCATGCTGTGGCACAATGATGCCAGGCACTGCATGGTGCCAGCTTTCTGCACGAGGAGATTTGCTGTCCTGGAGCCTGTGGCAGGGTGCACAAAGGGGTCTTCTATAGTGAACCTATAGAAGCGGGGGCCCTGTGCTCTGGAAAAGGAATAGGAGAGGGGCCATGGAGATCTGCTGCTCTCTCTCCCCACACATCAGACCTGAGCCAGAGATGTCCACGGGTCCCCACCTGAGAGCATTGGAAATGCTGGTGGGACAACCCTTCCTTCATTGTCCTGCTTATAGGGTGCCGCCCCATCCCAAGTGGGACCCTATGTCCCGGCTCTTGGACAGGGGTGACTCAGGACCTGTCCACAGGTTAGGGCTTTGTTAGCTCTCCATAAAGATTCTGAAGACCTTGGCTTGGCTCCTCTGCTTCCAGGAAACCTCCTTTCCTTTCTAGTCCTGCTCCAAATCATAGCATCAAGGCATAATTAACAGTGGAAGGACCTCAAAGCAGGGAAGAACCTCAAAGCTGAAGATGGTCTCTGCCCCAGGACCTAATCACCTCCCTCTGCTCTCGCAGGAGGAGCAGTGCACACTGCGAAGGTGCTGGAGGGCTCTCGGTACAGGTGACTTACCAGCAGCAAAGATCAGAGGCTCCCTGCCACCCTGTGGTTACCAGGACTTATCTACATTTTCTGCTTCCCTTTTGGGATCTGGAGAATGAGCCTGAAGTACTGGTGCCTCTTAAGACCTCACAGCCACTGTCACCTACTGCTGGCAGCCGCTGGTGCCCCTCTTGTGAGGCCACAGTTGCTGTCACTTGCATCCTCAGGAGTCCCACTGTCCCAGCCAGCTCCAGAGCAGGGCCAGCCACTGGCACCGCTGCCTGGGGCATCCGGGCTTTTGGGATGCCAGGGGAACATACTTCATTTGACACTAATATGAAGTATTTTAAACCTGATTCCTAGATCCTTCTGCCTTTTTTTTTTCCCAAGCAGAGCTCTGTCCTGCTGTGGGCTTTAATATCCCACAGTCTTTGCATTAAACCCTCCCTGCTTCTGGAAGCCTGATTGCTGCTCCAGACACTCAACATGAGGAGCTTCCATAACTTTCCATCATCCTTCATCCTCAGCAGCCACCTGGCACATTTTCTCCAAGGCCAGGCATTCTGGGGAGTTTTGTGCCCTCTCTGTGCACAAGATGGTCCTCTGAGAGCTTCACCCTGGATGAGATTGTTCTATTTCCATGGCAAACTGAACTTGCTTTATCAAGCTGCAAATCTTCCCCTGACTCATTACCAGTTATCATTTGGCACCTGATCTAACCTGCTCCCCATCCTGCCTTGCTCTCCATGGGATGTCCTAGAGGACCTGTGCACCCAGAAAGGGGTCAGCCGGGGGGCAGAGGGGTGCAGGCGGTCCCAGCCTCAGTGTTTATACCTTCCCTGGGTGCTCTCGTCTCAGAGCACACCTCACCTCTTTTGGTTTTACGTGTGGTGCCATTCTCCCCGACTTTCCACCCTGCGGTTTCACATCAGGCCTTTTTCTGCTCGAGTTGGCTGAAAGTAGTTAAAAACAGCCCGTGCTTCGTGGCAGCTATCGAGAGAGATAAGGCTCCCTGGGGCTTTATCAGCTGCTGAGTTCTGCGTTTTTGGTGGGTTTCGCTTCTGTTATTCCTACGCTGGGCATAATCTCTGCTGCTACCATGATAGTGATGGGGATGGGCAGCCTGGCAGGGGGCTTTGTTTCCAAGCTCTCTGCCTATGGACAGAGCGGCATCATGAGAGCATGGCTTCAGCAGGGTGAGGGGTTCATGTGTGGGGCTTGGGGAAACCCCACCTTGCCCTTGCTTTGGGGGACATTTCACCTGGCCAGGACCTGATGCAGCGTCAGCAGAGCCGGTTGGCATAGGGATCAGGATGGGGCGGTGCTGCTCATGTGGGGGCAAAGGTTCCCCACTCCAAGCACAAAGACATTGTGCAAAGAGGAAAAGTTTGGGGAAAAGGCAGTGGCACACATCTATCAGCACACAGAAGCCGCAAGCTTGACCCAGCAAGTTTGGTCACTGCCTCTTCCCCAGCTCCAGGTGGCACCATGAGGACCTGGCAGAACATTTTTGTAGAGAAGATTGCAGATGCGCACTTAACAGAGCCATGGATGCTTCAAGAGGATGATACCCTGCAGGTGCATGTCCTCGAGCCTGGCTGGAAGGAGTTTGTGCAGCGCCGTGCTCTTGGGAGGTAGGGGGCTGCCAGCTCGGTCCCAGATGGAGCAGGACCAGGGATGATAGGCAGCTATGTGGACCCTCCCTTTCTCAAAGTTTTCTTGTAGGAAACAGCTTTTGTCACAAAAGGGGCGGTTTGGAGGTGGGTGAGGCTGGGAGGGGTTTTCCCATTTTGTTCCAAGCTTGGTGTGTTATTGCTAAATGAAAAAAATCACGATAATTGGAGGGGAGCGAAGCGTGGCAGCTCCACAGGGCCAAAGGGCAGCTGGTATTTGGCCAGTTTTTCTCCATCTTGGCGTCAAGATACAAAGAGCTCCTCCATAACGAGCAGGGGTAGTTATACCACACTAGAACCAAATCTTCTGGTTTTGCAGCCTGAGGGTGAGGAGAGGGAGAGGCTCTGCCTGCTGGGACCTGGGGCGATGCCTGAGCAGTCCCTGCCTCTGCACCAGGCTGCAGGGACGCGCAGCAGAGAGAGGCTGTGGCTCTGCACAGCTGATGAGAGGCCCCATCACAACCATTTCCACCCCAGGGAGGACACTAGGGCATTGACCAGTAACCCTGCCTGGGTGGTAGCAAATGGAGACCTTGGCTGCCAGCACACATCCTCCCCTCACGATTTTGCAAGGCAAAGAGCTGCAAGTTACGCACCTTTTGACTCCTTAAGACATCTTCTCACCTGCTCTGCAGCTTCCACCCACGCTTTTCTTCTATTTTTCTTCTTATTTTTTTTTACTTCCCCAGCCCTGGGCTTGACGTCGGCTTTCCGCTGAGCTGTGATGAGCCAGCACGGGTGAGGGGCTGGAGCCCCGAATAGACCTGGGGCTTGACGTTTCCCACCCCAAGAAGCCCTACTCCTGGCAGCAGGGCCAGGATGGGCTAGGAAAGGGGACCAGGATGGTTCCAGCAGGCAGCCTGGCTCCTAAAATTTTTAATACTGGGACTGGCCCTGAGCTCACATCTGTATTGAACTGCCCAGGCTGGCATCATGCTGTTTTGGGGAGAACAGTTCAGTGTGAAGCTTGCACGGGTGAAGTTAAACCGTCAGCCCTGGCTACCCTGGCCCCTACTGACATCAGGGGAAGCTGCCAGCTCAGCACAGGGATCCCAAGATGAGCTGGTCTCCTCTGTGCCCTGGCAGGTTTCGGTGCTCCCAGTGCTTGCAGGAGTGGTCTTCAGCCAAAGTGCACATCCTGTTCCACATGTGCCGGCGCCAGGGCCAGGGCATGGTACGGATGCGAGCCTTTCGCCAGGCGTGT
Source organism: Tringa solitaria (assembly GCA_026413425.1). NCBI lineage: Eukaryota > Metazoa > Chordata > Aves > Charadriiformes > Scolopacidae > Tringa > Tringa solitaria. The sequence continues at coordinate 11,953,527 of JAOXJM010000052.1, forward strand.
AGGCGGTGCTCTGACCCCCAGCTGGAGGAGGCTGAATTCGACCACGAGACTGTGGAGAGGCTCTTGCACAACCTGGTGCTGAAGATCCTCCAGTACTTCTACCACGTGTCAGTCCAGCCCTCTGACCTCCTGGAAGTCGTGGTGGATGCGCTGGTGGCAGGGCCACACAACAGCGATCGCTGCGAGGGCTGTCAGCTCGGCGTTTGCAGCAAGTCGAGGCCGGCTCAAGAGTTGGATGACTGGAAGCCCTTGATGACCAGGGCCCATCACACCCCGAAACGCAGGAGGCCCCATACAACCCCAACCCATCACCCCTCGCCTTCCAATTGCAAGTTCCCCTGGAAATGCTGGTGTGGCTTCAGCATCACTTTGCTCTGTGGTTTGGCAGTGCTCCTCTTCGTCTTGCTTTATTTCACCAGGAAGTAGTGGGAGCCTGGAGCTCCCAAAGAGGAACAGAGGGGATGGCTGGGGGGGCTGATGGAGCGCCTGGAAAATTGGGTGCCCAAGGTCAGCCCTCTCTCGTGGCGTGGTGAGGCTTCCTCGGCTCGTGGCGGGGACAGGCACACACTGAGGTGCCTCAGCTCGGTAACTCGTCCCACAGCCTCGGGGAGCCTGGTGGGTCTGATGGTTTCCTATGGGACATATTCAGTGTGAGGAAGACCCTCAGCTGCCCTGTGCGATGGCTGGAGTGTACTTGCAAGAATAAATCAAGCCCTTTCTCCTCATCCCAAGGATGCATTTGTGCTTTTTAATTTTTCCAAAGCCTTTTCTAGGTACATGTGAGCAGCTCAGTGGGAAGTTGTGGGCTGCCTTACTCCACCAGCCAGACTTAGCTTTCAGGGAGGCACATCCAGATGCTCTCCTGCCTTTGGCCTTGGTGGAACTGGGCAACTGGGCAGCTGGCACTGCCTCCTTTGAGCTGTGTACAGCAGCATCTGCCCTGGCCCCATGTACCTGTGGATGTCCCTTGTGTCACCAGGGGTGTAGAGATTGCTTTGTCCTCCAAAACCATCCGGGTTGCTGAGCTTTCACAAGGGGACTCTTTATCAGGGAGCAGAGCGATAGGACAAGGGTAATGGTTTTAAACGGAAAGAAGGTAGATTAAGATTAGATATTAGGAAAAAATTCTTTACTCTGAGGGTGGTGAGATAGTGGAACAGGTTGCCTGGAGAAGCTGTGGATGCCTCTTCCCTGGAATTGTTCAAGGCCAGGCTGGATGAGGCTTTGAGCAACCTGGTCTAGTGGGAGTTGTCTGTTCCCCTGGCAGGGGAGTTGGAACTAGATGGTCTTTAAGGTTCCTTCCGACCCAAACTGTTCTATGATTATGTCTCTGAAAAACACCCTGGCAAACACAAACCCCTCCCAGCGGGCTGGGCACCCTGCCATGGGGGCAAAGGGTGCTCAAGGTTGGCAAGCACAATGAGGCTGCGGCAGCAAGTCCCAAGTCTCTGCCCTGATAGATCAATTTTGGGAAATTTGCACTTATAGGGCTACAGAGCCTGGGCAACGGGGTGGATGGCTGATTTCTGCCTGCTGCTGCTTTGCCCTGGAGAGCTCAGGAGACCCGGTGGGCATCATAAAGTTAGAAAGAAAACTGTTGTTCCCCTGCAGCCTGTCACCCCTCAGTCTCTTACCTTCCCTGCAGGGGAGCTGTTAGGCTCCTGCAGGACTTACCCGTGAGGACAACATGTGCTGTGGGCCTGACTTTGGCACAGAAAACCGAGGTGAAATTGGTCTGAAAATGCCTGAAAAAGCTTTTGAAATAGCTTGCACATCGTAAGCCTCAAATATAACCGTGGCTACCAAGGTCCATCTTCTCTGGGGTCCTGGGGTGGACAAGTGGTGGGGAAAATCAGAAGTGAGGCAGGAGAGATTGGGACTCTTCTGGTAGGATTTCCCTGTGACCTGAAGTTTAGAGCCTCTCCTACATTTCTTTTTCATGTAAAGATCCTGATTGCTCTCCTGACCCCACTGTACCTCACAGCCTGTGGCTGTCTGGCAAATGAGAGCCACCAAGCAGCTGCATCCGACCCCTCCTGACTCTGCAAATGGTTTGGTGCTGAAGATTGCCATGGTAGAAAAGATTTCATGACTGAATTAATGGAAGAAAGATGGGCTGAAGGAAAGACAATAACCAACCCCAGCGTCACCGGCGGAGCTTGCACAGTATCAGCCCCTGGCTGCGCAGCCTCTCAAGTGCTCTTGTACTCTCTCTTGTGCTTCTCAAGTGCTTCTCTCTGCTGTGTCCTGCTTGCACTGCTCACTCTGGTTTTGATATTTTTGCTGGGGTAAGGTTGTCCCGTATTTTCATATATGCAACCTGCAGGCTATTGGTTAAAAAAATCAAAATAAAAAGAAAACCCTGTGTCATCCAGGGGTCATGTGGATTTTGTTTCTTAAGCGCTCTGTCCTCCTCATCCCACCAACTTTCCCCCTTCCCCAGTGCCTTCCCTATTCCGCAGTGTTTGCAGACATGGCCATGGAGCCAGCAGATGGAGCTGTGAGATCTCTGGCACTGCACTGGGAAGCACTGGGACTAGTAACCTGCCAGCACTGGGACGGGCCAGTGTTCCCCAGATGGGGGATGGCCATCTTCGCATCCAGCTGTTTCCCTGTAGCATGGTCCCCCCAGTTCATATCCTGTATGGGGATGGTCCTGATCTGTGGATGAACTGGTCTCTCAGTGTGATACTCCAGTCTCGGAACACTGGAGAGTCACACATGATGCAAAGTGTTGGGCCTCAAACCCCTCCTGGTCACCAACTCTGCCTGAGGGACAGTGGTGCCATGGCAGCAGGGCCGGGGACCATGTGGTGCCACCAAGCAGGCACTTCCCTGGTAGCATGACCCAGCATGACCTGTCCCCCTTGGAATGAACATGAGTGGTGCATCACTGCCCTGGAACTATGGCTGAAGGAGTGCTTTGGACCCAAAGGGTCTCCTATATGAATGGACCTGTCTTTCTGGGTGAGGTATCTCCTTGCTTGGGGTGGGGGAGGCTGAGTGGCTCTGCTGGGGAGGAGGAGGCTGATCCTGCAGCCTGGACCAACTCCCTTCCCTCCTGCGCAGTCCTTCCCGCGCTGGGAGCAGCCCACCCTCTCCCCGCTGGCATTATGTCATGAAGCAGAGACATGGCCAAGTTTCTTGCTGCCATTGCCCGTAGCCCTCTTCTTTCCATGCTGAGGTTTTCCCAGCCCCAGTCATCATGTCTGGCTGTCTGCAGCCTCCTCAACCACCCAGCTGCTGAGGGGGAACTCCCTTGCCTCCTACTGGGAAGACAGCTCTGGTGGAGACCACATCCCTGCAGGGATCCTTATTTTCTTGCTTCTTTTACAAGGGCAGAGCCACCCCTCACCCCTCCTGCAATGCCCTCTGCACACACACTGCGCTCCCCCACCTTGAGTGCTTTTTCCTTGGTCCCCTCCTTGCCGCTGCCTGTCTGTCCCCTTGTGCTGTGTGTTCATGTCCCCTCCATCATGTAGCCCCTTCATCCCCTCCCCATTACTCAGAGACCCTCATGCATACTCAGCCACTGCCTCATTTTTGGGATCCTTCCAGGATACCCATTTCCAGTGTGCAGTTATGCCCATCTCCCGCTTGTTTCTTAGCAAACTGCTCTCAAAGTGCTGGTTTTTGTGGCTTTTGGCACTTTTGGAGCTCAGAGTAAGCCCTCACGGCTCAGCTCAACCCCTAGGGATGGTGAGTAGTGACCAGCCCCACAGCTGGCATAGGGACAGCAAGCCCATCCCAGGGAAGGTGGTTGAGGGATGAAGGATGCTCTCTCTTCCTGTGGGTCCTGGGCAGGTCCTGGCTGTCCCCCCCTGGTCTATCTGCGGTTGGGCTGTGCTGCAGCCAACTCTCAGCTCATGGCTGGCACTCACACGCACCCAGAGACAGCCAAACCTTATCCAGGGTCCTTTTTTCTGGCTTTTCACCGAAGCCAGACTGATAAATTGCTGTCTCCCTGGAGAGAAGCTCTCAACCAGTTGGCAGGTCGCGAGGTGCCAGCAAATGGCAAAGCCTGTTGCAGTTTCTCTTGCTTTTCTTCTCTGCTGCTGGTTCCCAGCCCTCCCTGCAGCCCGTGCAGTGGCCGTGGGGCACGAAGGGCTGGCACTGGGCAGCACAGCGGCTCGGCGAGCAGGGGGGCGAGGGCTGGGTTGTGTCAGGGATTTCCCGGCAGAGCTATCGATGGGAGGCGGAGGAGAGTCTGTATTTATGATTGATCTATAATAGGGCAGCAGTATTTTTAAACTGGCCCCAGAGCTGTCTAGGCTCAGATCCTGCAGCTGATGGTTTAATGATCAGGGGGCCAGGCCTTGATTTTGCTTTTTTTTTTCTCTCCCTCAGCTCCCCTTCATCTCTCTGATGTCTCTGGACATGTTAGACCCCTGAGCGAAAGAGCCAGACTCGCTGCCCTCCTCCCCGCTGCTGGCCCAGAGGAGCCCGCTGCTGTTATTTCAGTTCTGTGCCATAGGAAAATTGGGATCGATAACCCAGCTCTCAGCCCTGGATCCAGGCACATGGTAGGAAACAAACACTGCCCACGATTTTAAGCTCTCTCCAAAGGCTGGATTTTCACAGCCTGTGATGTGGAGAAGAGGTGCCCAGCAGAGCTGGGTCCCTGCCTCCGCTCCCACCTGTGCTTGCTGCGGAGCCTCTGCTGTGAGGATGCACTCTCTCAGTCCAACAGCTAGCGTGGACGGGCTGATTTTTACCTCTTTTGAAACAAAAGTCACATACCTGTTATTTTTTCCGCATGTCAATTGAGCCCAGGTTTAATTGCTATTCTCAGCATACAGGTTGCGGCGCTCTCCTCCTGCCACTGCCCCTGTCTTCACTGATGTGCTAAGGCTATAAATAATTGAAGGGCAGGATCTCATTTTTTGCCTTTTTTTGCAATTGGTATTCACGGCTGGTCGGGGTCTGTCTCAGCCCATGAAGCTGTGCGGGCCACGGCTGAGCAGCCGTTGGGGTGAGGGACAGAGTGAGAATCCCCCTGGGAGCGCAGGTGTCCATGGCAGAGACTTGCAACCAGCCTTGACCGTGTCTGGCTTGGAATAAAAGCCTCAGGATACAAACTCAGTACATATCAAAGTTTTATTTTGTTCTCAGGAGGAAGATTCCACTGAACCATCCTTACATGACATTGGATATTTTACAGAATGTAGTATCAAAAATGAAATATATATATATATTATACCTTGCAGTTACATGACATAGCCAAGAGTACAGTTATTAGCTGTCTGCAAGTTCGACCTTCCTTAGGCCTTCTGCTCCTCTACATTGTCAGCAAATGGCTTTTTGGACGATAGCAAAATGGCAGAGTGACTCATTCACTGTTGACTCCTATCTTGCATGGCAAACCAAAGGAGGAGGAGGAGGATAGGCCCAAAGGAGGCTACAGGCATGCAGAGAGGACAGCAGGCAATTTTTGCTTGTTGCTTACAACTATAGGAGGGCTTTGCTGGCAAGTGAAGGAGATGATGTCCCCACCGAAGCAAGTAAGTTCACCTTCTTCCTTGGTGGGGCTTATTTGTCTCATGGGCCATGGAGGGAGGCTGGGGAGACATGAATCCTTCTGATGTGTTGGGTGAGTTGGGGTCAGTCTAGAATGACTTGGACACCTGCAATAGGCCAGAGGAGTTATGAGCAAACACTAGACACCATCAATAACCTGTAAATTGGCCAAATCAATGGCCTTAAAAGCAGTTAAAAGGGACTAGGTTCCTGCAAGAATGAATGCACTGCCAGGCAGGACTACTGAGGCCCCTAAAGAAGGGGCAAGACCCCAAGAAAGGGCATTTTATCTGAAATAATTCTGCTGAAAATAGGTACAGCAGATGTGATGCTGTCTCCTGTGTTGGAAAACTTTCCTTGGGAGGTCTGCTGTGGCTGGAAACCATTCCAAGAGCTAGTCTGAGGAGAGGACTGGAGAGGGCTTGAGGTGATGGAGGGTCAGAGAAGTTTTGGTGGCTGGAAGTGAGGGCAACACTGAGTTCAAGCCCCATTCCCTGTCCTTGTGTCCTCTGTGGGGCACCCATCCCACATGGTGGGGTAAAGGTAGCCCATTTAGATTGGTGCTGTCTTGGCAGCCACTAGCTTGCCAGCCATCGCTGAAGTTTAGGGCTAATGTGGATGCATCTTCACATCCCTGGGGCCAGGTGGACATTACCTGAGATGCCATCAGGCAGGGACATTTGTTTACAAATAAAAATAGTAGCAAACCCCCAGGGGTCTCTCACTACTCTTTGCACAGAGAAGGTGGGGGATCTGTGAGGTCCAGGCCTGCCCAACTGGGTTTCCCGTGCTGTCCGTAGCCTCTGTAGCTCCTGCAGTTGTGTCATCTGAAGGGAAGATCTGTCTGGAGAGCCACAGGGTTAGATGCAATTCTCTGTGCATGGCCCAAAGCTTTGGTGGCAGGGAAATGCTGCCTCCATCGCTGTGCCTTTGTCCTGGCTTGGAGCGGGGCTCCCCGGGAGCGTAGGTGGGGTTTGGAGATGGGCAGCACAAGCTGAGGACGCCAGCTGAGATCTTGCCCTTCACTCCCTTCCCCCAGTTCCCTAGCAAGCATTTCCTAAGAGCGCAAGCGAAGGGACGTGGGACCAAGCGAAACAACTGACGTGGAGGGCGGGCAAAGGCCTGGCGTGCGCTGAGCATTGTGGCTACTGCTTGCGAAAGACCAGAGTCTGGAGCATATTAAAAAACAACAAGAAGAAAGGGAGCTGTGACAGCAGGCTGCTTAGTCACTCATCTCTCCAGCTCCGGGTCCAGAAATGTCCATCTCTCTGAGGAGCCTGTTTTCTTCTCCACCCAGTCCACATAGTTGGAGACTTTGGTGTACACACCGTACACCTGCTTGCTGCCGCACTCCTCCGGGCCACCCCATGAGACCAGCCCTTGGGCCACCCATCTCCGGGTTCCTGGGTCCTGGATGACGAAAGCTCCTCCACTGTCTCCCAAGCAAGTGTCCTTCCCACCTTCGTAGTAGCCGGCGCAGAACATATTTTCGGTCACACTGTAGTTCCCCGACCGTGACTCATAGCTGGTCTTGCACTCTGCGTGCAGCACCACCGGTAGTTTGACATACTGCAGGATGTCAGACAGTGTCCTCATGCCCGAGCTGATGATCTCATCCACCGTGATGTTGGGGTTAGAGATACCCCAGCCAGCCACCAACCCCAGCGTATTAGGGTGAGGCCCCTCCAGCTCATGCTCAAACTGGGGCAGGCAGACAGGCATGACGTAGTTCCCCATGGTCACCTTTTCCTTCAGCTTGACCAGAGCGATATCATGGTTGTAGTTCTGGATGTCAAAATCCTCATGGAGGATGATCCTCTCCACTGTCCGGTTGACAGCCTCCATCTTGTTCCTCACATCGTGAAGGGCCAGGTAGACAGTGACGTGCTCCTTGGAGACAGGTATGACAGTCTTGTCTCGCCGCTGGGAGCGGAGCACATGGGCAGCCGTCAGCACCCAGGAGTCTGAGAGCAGGGCCCCGCTGCCAAACCATTTGTCGTTGGGCACACGGGACATGTCCTCCACCACAATCAGGGCCTGCCAGGGGAAGAAGCCGGGCTCTGCATTTCGACCACCAATGATGCGCTTGATGATCCCAGGCAGAGGACGAGCTGGCCGGCCGCACACTGGGGACAAAAAGGACAGGTCAGTTACTCCCAGCACTTACCTCGGGAAGAAATGAAAAGGGACAACCCTGTAGATTATGCTACATGGCTGGCTATCTTCAAACCAAACGCTGACTTGTGTCTTTTTTTTCCATAGAGGGCAACTCTTTCTTGTTTTCGCCATGGATAAAGCCCATCCTCCCTGCTATCTTCTCCTGGCAGAGTGTGCTTCAGAGCTTAGAGCAGGTTGAGCATTACACTCCATCTCCTACGCTAACAGGTCTTTGGAGTTATGTCTGGGAAGGGAACGCATCTGTCCTTCTGAAGGATTTTACTTCTTAAAGGCAGCCCCAGATCCTTTCATGTCTTCCTTGCTGGTGGAACCATTTCTCATGGTTTGCCCTCCTGGGAAAGGGGCAGTCTATTGCTTTTCCATAAGAATGGTGAGGTGACCTTATTCAGCCCTCGTACATGGGTTGTCCAGTTTCTTCTGTAGGAGCCATGCTATGTTCCTCTAAGCCTGATGGCTCAGACATGAGACCATGAGTCCTTAGTGCTAGTGCTGCCCCTGTCACCAACCTGCTACATGACTTTGGGCTCTTCCCCTCTCTCTGCTAGCTGAGCTATTCTGGCAATACTTTTGGAGCACAGAGCATCTTTCTTTTCTCACAGCCCCAGGACAATTGAGTCCAGCTCTCCATACCAAGCCCTCTGGCTGTCCCATGCTTTCTGGGGCTGTGAACAATGAGGCATAGATTAGAGAAGTGTCTTGTCTATAGATCAGTAGAACTTGTTGGTTTCCAGGATTTGGGTTCCTTTTTCCCAGGTGCCCGTGGAAACCTCAATCCTGGCATCTGCTCCCACATGGCACCCTGGAAGACCCAATGGAGGATCTCAGGCAGCTGTCCCAGGAGGTACCACTAGGCCTGTGGCCTTGTCTACTTGCAATGATGAATGCATGTTGCTCAGCACTATCCATCATTGCACCTTTGGGGCCTGCAATACCTTCATGGTGAGTAAGAGGGTCTGATCTCCCTTTGCATCTCTCCAGCAGGCACGCACCATGGAGTGTGGCTTTGTGGCTCCCATGGTTATGGCACCCTGCTCAGCTGACAATGAAATAGGACTGAAACCAAGTTAAGGCACTAGAACCCATGCTAGACCAGGGAAGGAAGCATCTTCAGAGCTGGGAGCTCCCTGCTCCTGATGTTCTGGCTCTGTGGGAGTCCATCCTGGGTTTGGCTGTGGGAAGTCAAGGCCCAGTTAATCCCATGAGTTTACTCAAAAAAAAGTAGCCTCCCAGCTGCCCTCTCCTTCACTGCCTTCTCTGTAGGGTACAAAAAGATGGTATGAATGCTCTTGGCCACGAGACCATGAACATTCAAGGCACACTTCTGTTTACCAGCCCAGGTGGATCTCAGGCCCAAAGAGTCTCCACTGAGCGTGGGAAGAGTCAAGCTCTTGGTAGGTGTCAAGGTATGGCTGCAGCACATGCAGCCCTGTCATGAAGAGAGTTAGAGACCCCTTGATGAAAAGAGTGGGCCTGTGCCAAGGGGTGGTATATGCTGAGCCTCCACTGCAGGGGGGCTGCAGAATTTATTCTGCAATTAGCAGGCTCATCTGGGGTAAAGAGTGGGCTCTTGCCCACTGGGCATGAATATGGACAGTCAGAATTGTGTATAACACACTATGTGGCCATGGAGGCTTTCATTTGGGGTTAGCTGCCCCAAAGCTCTACCAGATCTCCTGACGCAGAAGTCAGGCATGGATCCAGCAAAACATGTGAGCCAAGGTGCGACTTTAAGCACTCTAAGTAGGATTAGATCTTCATCTTGGTTTACACCTATGTGATTTATACTCCAGATGAGGAACATGGCGCTACCAGATTCCTTAGGGAAGGGGAAGTGGAGGGATCCTTCTGCTATGTTGAAGACGTGGTGGATGCTATAATTTCTGCCAAGCCTGGATTGCAGAAAAACAGGTCCGTGACTTAAAGGCTTGTTGTACAGTTGAGCTGGTAGGTGGGACAAGGACATGGCCTGAGGGCCAGCCTGCACTTTGCAATTCCTCACTTTTCATCTCAGTTTCTGGAGTGATTTGGCTGGATCCACAACACTTCAGAAGCAGAAAGGCCAGATGGGTAATCCTTCTGCCTCACCGTTCTCCGTGAGCTTGCTCAACTCTTCCCAGATCGTTCAGCCACTTGCCCGGCTCCTGCTCAATGTGCCAAGAAACCCAGGGGAACGCTAGTGGGAGGACTGGAGCCTGACATCAGCCCAGCCTCACCCCTTGCTCTGAGACCCATCACGAGGTCTGTGGTCTCATGGCCATGGCATTCAACCTCCCGGAGGAGCTGTGACTGGAGAAGCCTTGGCTGTGGGATGTTGCCTAGCACCATGGGCTTTAATCCCGCGTCTCAAGTCCTCCCCACAATTCTGGCAGCTAAACCAGCATCCCTCTGCTCAGCTCCTCAACAAACCCAGAATTAATGTCTGAAGAGCCCTGATATGCTGCCTGGTTTGCCTCCAGGAGCTTTATCCAGGCACTGTGATCTGGCATGAGGATCTCAGCATGCTGAAGGTGGCTCTGAGAGGGCTGGACAGGGTGGACAGGGACATTGAGGAACTTAAGCCTGGGGACAAGGGTGATGGTGGTGGTGCTGGCTCAGTGGAGGGGTACTCCCAGGGTGGTCAATGCTCGAGGATGCTAATGTGACTAGGAGGTTGTGAGAGCCAATTTGGGCTTTCCCTTCCACAGCTGGCCTGAATCACAGCAGCGCAGGTGATGGTCTCATCCCTCTGAGTCTGCAAGGACTGCAAGGACATGTCCTCTGTGGAAAGTTCCCTCTGTGTCCCCTGTGCTGGGAGGGGAGAATTCAGAGCCTCAGAGAAAGAGGGTCTGACCCCTGAGGGTGATGGGATCACCCTGAGAGTCAGCCTCACAACCAGGGCAGGAGGGCCAGGAGATGCTAATGTGGATTTGTTGCGGCTGGGGTCTGCCACTAAGAAATTTGTGACTCTGGCAGAGAGGGAACGTGGTGAGTGTCTCCATGCCTGCTTCTCTCCCCTGCCTTTCCCAGTGCTGCAAGGAATGGAAAACGTGCTCGGGCAAATAATTCCTGCGTCCCAGCCCAGCCCAGCTGCTCTGCTGCACTGAAGCTGATGGCGGTCCCAGGGAGATGGTTTTGGAGGAAGCGCATCCAGCCAAATATTTATTCTGTTAAATTACATATCAAAAATGCTGACCCGGCTGCAAACGCTCCCACTAATGGCAGAGGAAGGCATGGAGTGGCCTGGAAGAGGAGTTTCTATTGATGGGGAGGTGGCGTGAGACATGGGGGAAGATCTGAAGAGCAGCTGGCCAGCTGCTGCCTGCAGATCCCGATCTCAGGAGAGCGTCACCCTCTCTCTGGGATTTTCCATTTTCCTGAAGTCTCTCTGACTTCTGTCACTAATCAGGAGGTCTGGAAATGGCCCATGAAACCAGCTATGGCCCCAAAAGATGTCCCCATATGCTCCCGGCTCAAATTAGTTCAGGCTGAGACATCAAGGAGAGATGCAGGGAGCAGCCGCCGCAACAACAGCAGCCACAGCCCTGGCCTTGTAGCTCTGTGGGCTTCAGGGAATCTCAGGGGGTCCCTCCTCTGGTCTTGCAGTCGCTCAGCCTGGCCAGAGAGCAGATGCCCTATAAGACCTGCCATGGGGCTGAGCCAGCTCCTGAACCCTGGGGTGGCTGGAGCTGCGGCTGCTCCACAGCAGCTGGATCCCTGCACCATGCTGGAGATCCCTCCCTGCACATCCGACCACAACCTGCACCCGGGGCTGTCTCCAGCCCCCCCCTCCCTGGCAGCCAGACCTGGCTCCATGCTCGGCTATGGCCAGCCAACGTCTCGGGGACTTTTATTTAATCCTGAATGGACGTCTGGCTTGAAAACTTGCTGGCTGCAAACATTTCTGCCACTGCTAAAAGTCTTGGGATTTTTTCTTTCCTTGAGAAGTGGCTGGATTTTTCTGCAAGGCTCAGAGAGCTGCTAATTGCTCCTGCATGTGGACTCACTGCTAATGGGATCTGACAGCCAGTGCTGCTGAGCAGGTAATGCTCTGCCCTTGGCTGGAGCCATCTCGGGTGGTGCTGGGGGCTGAACGTGGCCAGTAGGGTCTCTGAGGTTGCTGAGGCTTCTGGTTTCCTTATCTGCTGGAGTGGGGAGCTCGGGGAGCCCCATGGCTGTGGCTCCACTGCTGCCCAGTGCCACCAGTGCACCCTTGCCAACTGGGCCAGCCAGGAGAGCAGGAGGCTTCTGTCCCCATTGCCCTCCTGGCCGCATGTTACAGCATCTGGATACGCAAAGCCAAGACATATGGCATTGCCACCAGGGAGCAAGGTCCCTGCCGAGGGGCATGGAGGCACCCCCATCCCCCACGTCCCTGCTCTGCACCCCACGCTGCAGGACCGGCCGCCCCAGCGCTAGTACCTGGTCGGCAGGACGGCAGCTTGGTCCCCAGCTCCTCGCTCCTCCATACCCCCGATGCATCACACGTGTAGGTAGCTGGAAGAAAGCAAAGCATTAGCTGGTCTGTGGCCCTGGCATAAGGGGGTGTCTCTTGCAGCAAGAGGTTGCCCAGCCGTCAGGACCCTTTTCCAGAGCAGGAGGTCATCTCCCTTTTTCGCTCTCTGTGCTCCATTCTTTGGGGGGCCCTGGCAGTCCTGTCCCCAGGGGGAAACATGCCACCACCCTCAGTGTCATTGCCTTCTGGGGGGCTGTGCTGCACCCTCAGCCTCAGCTGGGAGCTGCTGTGCCATTACTGTGGGCAGTGGCCGGTCCATTAATGCATGCCAGCTGCTGGGACCAGATGCACGGGGCCAGCACGTGTGCCAGGGGATATGAGCAGGAAGGCAGGAATGTGAAGAAATCCTTTGGCTTCACTTGCCGAGGGAGGAGGAGGAAGGAGGGCTGGGGTGTGTGTGCACAACCCTTCTGCTGCCCAGAGCTGAGTCTGAAGGGTGCAGAGACCCGTGGTGCTTGGCAAAGCACCTTGTGTCTCCTGTGGTCATGGTTGTGGATGGGGGGGTTAGGTGGAAATGCCATCTGCCATGATCCCACTGCTCTCTGTTCAGCTTTGGTGACTCTGGACATTTGGGTACTGGGATGGGAAGCCTCGTAGAGCCCTTTCTGGGGCTGCTGGACCTGGTGCTCTTTCAGAGAGACGCAGAAAACCTCACCTGCTGCAGGCAGCAGACGGCAGGGTGAGCAGGCAGAGCGCCTGAGAGCAGCCACACTGCTCTGCTGGGGCTGTGGAACACGTGGGCAAAGCACCAGGCAGCACTAACTCCATCCCACCTCGTTGTGGAGCAGGATGCGGCCAGTCTGATGATCCAGGTAGTGCAGACGATGTGTGTAGGCTACATCCACCACCTGTGTAGGCTACATCCACCGCCTGCTGCCCGTAGAGCATCCCAAGCTTCTCCCCCCTCCCCGCAGCCTGCAAATGCACGGCCACACACCCACCCGCACCGTGCCATGGGGGATGCTGCCCGGCCCCACCGCTCACCGGTGCTGTTGGGGACCATGTGGTAGTAGGGGTGCTGGCAGTGGTACTGGATGGCTGCTCGGTAGGTGGTGAGGTTGTTCCTGGAGGAGAAGGTGACAAAGCCATGCTCCAGCTCTGGCGGCGCTTTGCAGTCAGCAACTGAAAGCCAACACAGAAGTGGGGGTTGAGCTCTGTTTGTTGGGGTGCCCAGCCCACCAGCAGGCAGGTGATGCTGGGCTTTGGTCTGTGATGATGGTCCTATGGGGCAGAGCAAGGGCCCCCATGGTCCTGCATCCCCTTTCTCTAGGGCACTGCAGGGGGCAGAGCCTGACACAGTCTCAGATGGCAGCAGGAGGCTGTTCCCATGAAACTCCACCATGACCACCCTGCAAAGACAGGGCATGTGTCTGGCACTGCTGAACACCAGTGGCATGGCTCACCCGCAGGCTGTATGGCCAACACTACTCATGCTGGTGGAGACCTCGTGCTGGGAGCCCCTCCTGAGGACTTCATTAGTGCAAGATGTCTCTGCTATACCTTTGAGAGGGGAAGAAACCTGCACTGGCAGGTGAGAGCCGTTGGGAGATTCTCCCGGAGTGTGGCTTTGCATCCCTTACCAATGGGCAGGAAAAACAGGCAGTGATTCACTAACCCACTCCATGCATCAGGAGAGCTCTTCTATGCACAAGGCTTTGCTGGGGGCATGGCCCCATCTCTCCTTTTCTGGCTCTTGGTCACCAAACAGTGCTGATAAGCATTTATAGCTCAGGCTGAGCAACCCTAGGTCCTGGTTGTTCCTGCAATGGCAGGAAATGAGGGACATTGAGAGCATGGCTTTGCTGGTGTGCAGGCAGAGGGAAGACATGGGCGAGATCCCACCTGCTCCATCGCCCAGGACATAGGCAGATTTGACTCTGCTTCAACCATCCCTGGTGTGGGCTCAGGGTCTGGTAGAGGGAGAAGATGCCGTTGTTCTTTCCCATGGCCTGTCCATGGTCCCCTTTCTCCCCCACATCCCTCACAGTGCCCTGCCCAGACTTTCCCTCCCAGCTTGTCCCCTTGATTGGGCTTATGCCACCCTCCCCAGGAAGGAACCCAGGCTGCAAGGTGGTTCATCCACCAAAGCCAGGAGCCACCCTATGGGAGCTGCGGCTCCTCACCACTGGGCAGTTCACTGCACACTCGGTTGATGCTGTGCAGCCTCCCCCTGTACCCTTCTGGGGGATCTGCCCCAGAGGAGGGCAGAAACCGGGGTCTGATCCTGCCAGGAAATGCAGTGCTGCAGAGCTGGGTTCTGCCACATTTAAGATGAGGAGTTGAGACAGGGACTTCTTGCACAAAGAAGTCCCGTGGATGAGGGATGATGTGAGCTCTGTAGGTCTCCATGTGCTCCAGGATGTGAAGGGGACAAGGACAGGAGTCCTAACTCCTCACACAGTGATAACAAAGAGACTAACACAGGCTAATAAAGAGGCAATTCACGAGAAGCACCAGGGACATGTACTGATGCTCAGGGTTAACCATCTGCTTGGGTGAAAGAAGCCTGGTTTATGGCAAAACACTGCAGGTCACTGTTCACAGGGGTCCCTTCCAACCCCCCTGTAGGGACAGCAGGTGATGGGATGGGTGTGTGGATGCAGATGTGTTGGGTGGAGGCCCTGGGCACCTGTGACTTGCAGAGGGGCAGAGGAGGGGACACAGACCCCTTTCACCAGCCCACCAGCCCTGGGGTTCCCCAGCTGGCCTGAGCCTTCCTGCTCTCTTTCCACAGGTGCATGGTGCTCCTGTGCCATGGTGCCAGCAACCGTGGGACCTTTGTAAAGCCCTGGGGGATTGATGGGGCTTGCAGGAAGGAGGAAGTGTATGTTGGGGGTCCAACCTGGCTTGCACATCTGATCTGGGGTTGTTTTTGGCCGCAAGGCAGCATCCACTGGCCTGCACAGCCCGTTCTCCCCCTTTGTGCCCCCCCATCCTGGGTCAGGCCTGAATGGGCTCTTGCACAGAGGTGCTGCCCCACCAGTGTCCTGGGTCCTGCTGAAAAGGGTGAGGGGAGGGAGTCCGTGCTATGAACCTTTCCAGACTTTTGCCTTGAGAAAGGGGCCATTCAGCATCTCTGTCTTTGTAGGACCAGAGGTGGACTGAGCTCCCCAACACGCACCTCCTCCTCCTCTCTCTGGTCCACATCTCAGCATCTTCCCAATGAAAGCTCCGATGCCTCAGGGGGTCCAGGGTGCATGCTCTGGGCTCTTGGGGACATGAATGGGGCCAGACACCAGGCTCTGACCTCCTTCAGCTGCAACCAGCCTGACCCCAGACCGTCCTCAACTCCACTGGGGAGCAAAAGGGAGGAGGAGGAGCATCCAACCCCCTGTGCCGGTGCCAGGGCTCAGTGGCTGCAGGAAAAGGCTGGTGATGCCAACCCATCCTCCAGGCCTCCTTGCCCGGAGGGTCTGAAAGGCACCAGGACTCTCGGAGAGAGGAGAGGAAGGAGTGTTTCTTATTTGCGACGCTGGGCCAGGGAGGAAGGGCAGCGCGAGGCTGAATCCAAACAAACAAACGACCAGGCGGCCATGCCGTGCTCCTTGCGCAACCGCCGCCTCGGAGGGGGAGCCGAGCTGGAACCAGGCATCCGAGCAGAGAGGGAGGGATGCGGAGGATGCGCCGGGAGCTGGCGGCAGCACACGGTCCCTGGGCTGGGCAGACCCCCTTTCCGTGGGGCGGCACAGCAGCAGGAAAGGGGGATGCAAGTCCGAATTTCCTTTCCCCCCCTTCTCGAGATGGAGTTAAGAAAGCACCAGGTGTGGGGGGGTTAAGAGTGCCATGCCGGTTAGACAAGCCACGAGATGGATTTGGCCAGGGGCAAAGGGGACCTGCCCTGGGTACCGGACAGATCAGAGAGGGGCATCGAGACAGGCTGCCCATCACACTTGCTCCGAGCCGGCTCTTCCCTCTGTCTGGTTGTCGGCTCTATCTGCAGCTGCACCGAAAGCAGAGGGGAAGGAGGAGAGCAGAGAGAGAGAAAGCCCAATTAGTAGATGAGCAGAGAGAGGCATGCAGGAAAACCCAGCCCCCAAAACACCAGAAATCATTAATGAGCGCCCAGCCAGCCCTGCCAGGGTGCCGCCGATGCCACGGCCGTGCCCGGGACACATCTCGCTCTGCTCGGCCAGGGCGACCTGGGGACAGCGGCTGGGAGAAGCCGTCATGGGGCTGTGTTCAGCCTCACCAGGCCATGGAGCTGGATTTTATCCACCTTGGCTGAGAAGTTTTCTATTTTCTGCACTGCTTTCTAAAACCGTTTTTGCTTATGCTCTGCCTCTCCCAGGCATCCCGGGGAGGTGGGAGGCATTGCAGTTTGGAGGCCTGAATTGCCCATTTAGGGGCTTCTTGGCTTTCCAAAGAAAGTCTTAGAAATTTAGTGTGGTGAGTCATATCACAGAAGAAGGGACCAGTTCCAGCCCAGCTGGAATAATGCAGGTAATCATTTAAATTTTCTCAAAAAAATAATACTTGTTGGGGTTAAAAATATTTACCTAGAGGGTTTGTTTTTTTTTTTAGGCAAGGACAGTTTTTATCTGATCTCTGCTTAAGCTGGATAAAATCAATGGGAGTCTGTGGGAGTGAGAGTGGTAGGAGTGGAGGGGAGATCTTTGGTAGGGCAGAGGCATCACTAACCCCACACTTTCTAAGGAGCTCCTGTTTTCCAATTTGAGTGAGAAAACATGAATTAAAACTTCAGAAATACTCCTCTGAGTAAGATCCACAGCATCATTAAAAGAAAAAGGATCTGCCCAGATGGGGAGAGCCTGCATGCCAACATCCCTTGAGAGCATCTCGTCCTGTCTCTCCTGGAAGGTTTTGAGACCTTCTCTGAGCATGTTTGCTGCTTTTCTCTTCTCTGGGCCAGCCTTACAGCAGACTGAGCAGTGGTGAGAGCCTCACTGAGGGCTCAGGGTGGTTTGGGGAAAGGGAAAAGGTGTTATCAGGTACATCTCCCAAGCGTGAGCCGAGAGAAGAGATGGGTTAGGCGAAGAAGAGATGATGCCAATTATCACCTATCCTTTCAAATGGCATCCCCTTCTTTCTCCCCTTTTCTCCCATTTTGAGGTCTATAAATATTTGGGCAACTTTTCTCTCCTGTTTCACTTAGCTGAGCAGTACCCAATCTAGGTTAGTACCTGAGACCTCTGTAATGCTCTGGGTCTCAGTAGCCTTTCCATTGGGAAGGAAATTTGGACCAGGAACCAGATTATCCCAAATTGTCCCAGATTTATCCAATGTAGCCAGCTCACAAGAGCCAGGATTGCTCTTTCTTTGACAGGAAGACAGCAAAGCTGCTCACAAATCAAGTTATATGAGTAATCTAAATAAAAACACCAACCTCCTGCTTGTGGCATTTGGAGCGAGCCCCATTATGTTATCCAAGAACGAGCCAAAAGAGCTTTGCAGAGTTACGTAGCCTCTCTGGCTGGGTTTGTGTCTCTGAGTAAGGAACTCCGCTCTGGCAGGGCAGCTCCCTTTAGCATGAAATGATTTCAGCAGGAAAAGGACATTGGCAGGGTGGGGAAGGGTGTCCTTACTTTTGCAGATGGGGATCTTGTTACTCCAGGTCCCGTCCTTTAGACACTCGATCTGGAAGGAGTCACTTTCCAGGTTATCCTGTGCAGAAGATGCCAGCAAAAAGAGGACCGTCAATGTACAAAGCAAGGAAACTTTTGTTTCCATAAGAAAAAATCAATTCCTTGGTGATTCAGTCAAGATATAGCCATATCCTCCTGGAAGAGGACTTCTCTAACTCTAAAATGCAATAAAATCATAATGAAACACTTGAAGAGTTTTCTTGTTGCCAGCAACTCAGTGGCATTCTGAATGCAAAAGAGCTGGAGACATTTACTCCTGTTCTAGGTACTGGGCTGGGTAAGGAGTCAGCTCTGCGTGAAGGATGAGTCTGGGAGGAGATCAGAGAAATATCTGGCTGCATGTTGGAAGTCAAACAGGCTACTGGTTTGGAGGGAAGACAGCCACCCCATGAGTCACCCGTGCTCCCCGTGGTTCTCAGCTGTTTCCCGAAGAGGGCCTGCCAAAATCCTTGCCCTCTTGACTTCCTAAAGCTGTCCTAAAGTCCCAGAGGACCTCCTGGTCTGTGCAAGCTGGCCTCTGCAGGGCTTTCCGGGAAGCTGAGCCCGTGCCTGCTGAGGTGGGGAGCAGGCTGAGCCCTGGCAGATCCCCGGGGCTTTTACTAACTTCTTCTTGGGCACAGGTGCCAAATCTGGCATCCTGTGAGCTGACTGGTTCCAAAGAGATGATGAAAGGATGGCTCGGGAAAATGCCCTCTCCTCTCTTCTTCTGTGTCTTTGGGAAGGGAAGGTAAGGAAAGTTGGTCGCCCTCAGAGGAGGCTTTGTCTCTGTCCCTGGGAAGGGGGTAAGGATAGTGTGTGGGTTGCGTTCGCTCTCAAGCAGAGATACAATGGCTTTGGAGGAAGGATCTCCCCTTTCCTACCCAGGTGCCCAGCTCCACACCGTCACCCCATACCTTCAGCACTTTGTATCCGGTGTTGCAGCTGATGACAACCTGGTCTTTGAAGGTGTACTTGGCTTGGGAAGGCTCGATTTTCCCATTGATTGGTGGTTGCACCAGTGGGCATGGGTTTCCTTTGAATAAAGAGAAAATGAAGAAAAACAAAATTCAGCTGAATAAATGGAGGAAATGAAGAGTCCCAGCTCTGCCAGCCAGTCCCCACACAAGGGTCTGAGCATCCCTGCCCTGCTCTTGCTATTAACCTCCACTAACGTGGCTCATCCAGACTCTTCTAGAAAAGGTGAAGGTCCTAGGTCCTTCCTCCAGTCCTGGGCTGCTCCTGGCTTTGGGCATTGCAAGGCTGGGAGTTAGTAACAGTAGCTTTTGCAATTATCCTGCCCAAAACTGCACTGCTTTGCAATGCCTTCTTTCAGGGCCCAGGTGGCATAGAAAAAAATACCAACACCCTTTGATGGAAGGGCTCAACGTTATTTTATTCCTCTCTTGTGATTTCTGGGACAGACACTTTCTGGAGACAGGATCAGGGGCCACCAAACTCATGGTCTCCACCTGCAGGGTTTATAAAGCCCTTCCCATTGCCCAAGCCCAGCAAACAGAGGAAAGCAGTGGGAGTTACCAATTGCTGTGTACGACAGCTTCCAGCCCCTGTTCTCTCCTGAGTTGTCACTGTGGAAGAGGATCTGCACGCTGTTTGTTTGGGTTTCAATGCGTCCCGGGGACTTCTCTCCACAGAAAGGGCCAAACTCCCTATGGCCAGCTTTGATCTGCCAAGAGAAAGAGGAGTGTGTGTCTCAAGGGGGATCTTTGATCCCTGAGGATCACTTCACCCTGAAGCTGATGAAGTGGGATCAGTGGGGCTTAAGCACCATGTGTTTGGGGGGGATGTGAACTGAAAGAGTGTCACCATTGACTGAGAAGGTCAAAATCAGACATGGTAAGAGACATGGGTTCAATTGAGCACAGGACTTCTGCTGGCTTCATTACCCCACTTAGAATGGGGCAATTTTGCTCTCATTACCAGGGCACCGGGGAAACAACAAGAGATGTGCAGAGCCCAGCTCACCTTGATGTAGTCATAAGGACAGGTCACCTCAGGATGGTCTTCCACGTCGAAGCTGTCCTCGAAGCTCAGGGTGATGAAGAAACCCTCCTCCAGCTCAATGCGGTACAGGCAATCCGAGCTCTTGGGGTAGGGGCTGGGGAAGTCAGCGCTGGTGATCACCCCATTCCTCTGGGTGTAGAGGTTGTCACTGCACTCCACTGAAACACAGACATGGCTCTCTCAGGGCCTTGCCAGCCACATCCCAGCCCTGACCACACTCAGGAGCCCTCCCAGTGGAGTGGGGTCTTCTGGGTGGTCCATGGACCCTGAATGGGTCCATGCAAGGAGAACCTCCAAATATGCCTGTGGCATAGAGGGGCCTGAGCTGAGAGCTAATCCAGCTAATCTATGTGATGCAAATACAGAGCAGAGACGAAACGTTTTAATTTCTCTAACTTGAGGAGGTCTATAGCACTTAGCTGAGGAGCATAGCCCATGGGAGAAACCGCATCTCCTTCCCACAGAAGAGGACTGCAGGCCTTGGGTGCTCTCCAGACCCAAGCTATTGGTTTGTAGGGGAAGAGGCACCTCGTCCCTTCTGGCAGCAAGAGAGGGCAGTTTTCCCTGTGTTTGGTAAGTCTGTTGCCTGCACAGGGACCCCTCTGTGTGACCATCCCCATGTCCGAGCTGCACCTGAGCGATACCTTTGCAGGTCCTGTTGTCGGAGTGGAGGATGTAGCCAAACCTGCAGGAGCAGTAGTACCCGCCGATGTAGTTGTGGCAGTAGTGGTCACATGCCAGCTCCTCATCACTTTTCTCCAGGCACTCATCCACATCTAGGATGGAGATAGCAAGGCGTGGAGGTCACCCTGCAGCGCCCCTCACATCACTCCTCGTGGGGACATTTGCCACAGCACCGAGAAACAAGTTGTCCCATATGGTGGGTCACACAAGCACCCAGCAAGTACCATATGGCCCATAAGGACTTCTCTTACTAGAGTCCCCAAGGCTGGCCTGGGAGGTGATCCTAGCAAATTTTTTCTGCTATCCTAGCAAGCCAGTCCCGCAGGTTCAACCACTGCTTACCCACAGCCGTGTAATGGGCGTCGAAGCCGGTGAAGCGTTCCTCGTTGGAGAAGTCAGACCTGAACGTGAGCCCCATGTAGGGCCCTGGGGACAGGATCACTTGCTGGCCAGGGGCCTGTTCTGTGTCCGTTGTCTCCCTGCCGCAGAAGGTTGCCAGCTCCTGGTCCTCAGCTTCAATCTGTGAGCAGAAAGCATGAGTGAGCACTCGGCAGGGCTTGGGACTTGTCCCCTGGGCTCTGCTGAGCACTTGGATAGCATAGGAGTTTAGCATGTCCCTGGAGTGCCCCCCAGTGCTGCTCACCTCTGAATTTTCTCTGTGTGGGGCTGTGGGTGTCTGCAAGCCTGGAGAGCCTGCGCTGTATTCCTGGGGGAGGTCAGGCTGGGCTTGGAGACAAGCTCTGCACCTGAGAGCTCAGGTCTCTGCCTGCACTTGCCCAGCCTGTCCCCTGCCAGGGCTCCGCGGTGTCTCCATGGAGCAGGCTGCCCATCTGGCAGCCTTTGATGGTCACAGCCTAAGGGTGCAGCTCTGCATCCCTGGGTACCTGATCCTCCTCAGCCTGTGCTGCCTGTGCTGCCTAAAAATCAATTTCCAGCCATCCCTGCTGCTTTCACTTCACCTTCTGCAGCCAAGCGTGGCTCTGGAGATGCTCAGAGCGTGGCAGGTCTGACTCCCGCCGCTCTCTCTGAGAAGCCATTAATGCAGTAAAAGGATTTAAATGTTTTCTGCAAAATGAACACAGGGTCTCAGGTCTGCCTGCTGCTGCCTGTGGTCACCCTCTGAAGCAGATGCTGAGAGCATCCTGAACACAGGGAGGAGCTGGGGGTGTGTAAAGGGAGGATGCAGGGAGGGAGCCTGTTCAGGAGGTGGGGTGAGGAGGTGGGCAGGTGACAAGCAGATGAGAGGATGTGAAAATCAGCCCCAGGCTATGTTGTGCCTACTCTGAGCTGTTGGTACCTGAGGTGCTCCCCCTTGCCTCCTCCCTCAGCCTAAATTCTGATGCAGGGAGCAGAGTCTGTGTGAGGGCCGTGCTGCTGGGAAGGAGCTGGGACCCCAGAGGAGCCCCTGCCCATCAGTTTTCCATCAGCTCACAGCAGCAGCTGTAATTTGGATGGTGTTTCTGTCCTCTGGGCTGGCTTGGACAGTCTTGGTCCTGTCCCTGTCTGGTTCCAAACCTGCAGCACCAGGCACTGTTTGGACTTGGATCCACAAGCCCAGAGGGCTACAGGAGAGGACCCAGGGGCCAATGTGCCCTGTTGTTATGTCAGCATGCTCACTAGCCTCTACGTGCATCTCTTTAAAGCACAGCCGTGGCCATGCCTTCAAGCACTGTAATGCCTGTGGAAAACCCTCTGCTTTTCCCTGGAAACCCCCTCCCTTCCTTTTTCCTTGCTGTTTTCCCCAGGACTACTTCAGCATTGACTCATTCTCCTCCTGCAAATCCCATCCCCAGCCTCAGTCTCCACCCCAACCTCTCCCAGCCCCTTCCCAGCACCCTGCCTGCTTTCCCCTAGGAGATTTGAATATGAATAACCCTTCAGCTGAGGAATGCCATGAACATCACCACGTCAGCTCCCGCTGCTCATGCTCATGCCAAGCCAACGCTATTGAGGCCGTGATGAAGCATGCAGCCCCCCAGCCCATGCCTGAGGAAAACAGCCTCCTGCTTGGGGACCCACAGGGTGCCAGAGGTGACACAATGCCATCCCTGGCTTACGTGGCCTCAACAAGGCGAGACCCTCCTCCGGTTGCATCCCTGTCTCCTGGAGACCCTCGGTGTGTGCTGGCTGGGAAGAGTCTGGGGCTGAAAGGGAAATTTCCCGGGGCTGAACAAGCAGGCGGAAACTCGCTCACACCAGGGAAAGCCAACGTGGAAATGGCAACTCAGCATGCCTTGACATTGCCTCCAGATATTTTCCATCCTCTCATACAAGCTGGCCAGAAAAGAGAGAGACTTTCCGATGATAAATTTTGAGAATTCGGAGAAAAAAACATGCGCCCCACATTGGGACAAAAACCCAATTGAATTTTTTTTCTTTTTGTGAAACAGTGTTCTAAAAAAAAAAAAAAAAAAAGGAAAACAAGTAATTTGGGATCCATCTGGTTTCAATCCCTTTGAAATATACTGTGGTGCTTTAGAATCTCTTTTAAATTTGAAAGAAAGATTGTTTTGAAATGAAATAGTGTTTCAGAGCATCATCACCAACAGCGAAGGAAAACGGCATTTCGGCCCCAACACTCAGTCTTGGCTGCACAAGCACGCGACACGCAGCCTTTTCTGCAGAAACTGCTTTTTCTTAGGGAAAGCTGTGGGAAGGAGCAATTTCCAGCCAGCTCCTTCGTGCGGGGCTGGTGGCTGTCACCTCTGCAGGGACACACCAGCCACGGTGAGAGCTCCCATCCCTCCCTTCTATCTCCAGCCGGTGTGGGACCTGCAGCACAGCATCACTGATGCATGAGAAAAGCTCCCTGGTGCCCCATGTCTTGTCCCGAGGATGCTCCCACCACGGGGCCAGCCCCAACACCACCCCCAGCATCCCTGGATACAGCCCCGGAGTGGCAGGATGAGGCTCGAGAGACCCTCGCTCTCCTCACTGAAGGTATCCATGGCCCCTTATCTGTGACGGGTCCCATGCCCCGAGCCACAGGGAGCAGAGACAGCCCTCCGGCAGTAAACTAAACAGAGAGGTCATCATCCCTGGTTAATATTTGCTGCTTCTGCTGAGGACTGTATACTTTTTCATAGATCATTTACATCCAGCGAGCAGGCTGGTAATTAAATCCTGGTTGTTTGTTTGGAGTTTCTCCCTCTTGGGTCACGATGTCGACGTTTTCACTAGAGAAGATGTGTCCCTGAGGGAAATATCAATTGCCGCAGAGAAATTCCCTATAAAAATACGCTGAAAGAATCCTCCTTTGAAAAATAAAATATAGTGACACTCTCGTGCCTTAAATTTACCCTTCCCACTGCCTCCTGCCGTCTTCCCTGTTTCTGCTTGCCTCTTCATTCCCTCCTTAAGATTTCTGCCCCTCTGGATGGAGGCAGATGGGGGTCTCTCCCTGGCTGTGGCTCTGCTCCCCTGCATTTTGGCTTGGGCTGTGGTTAAGAGAAGTGGTTACCCAATCTGTGTGCCCCCCGCCTCTGTCCCATATTGATTTCCCCCTTCGGGGCAAGAGGCAGGAACTGGGGTGCCCCGGCTTGGCAGTAAATGATGCTCCAGGGCATGGAAGCTGTGGATACTGGAGCAGCAATGCTCCAGAGATGCCTCCTGCAGTGGGTGGGTTAACGAAACACCACGAAGACCAAGGGGAATTTGGCCCGGCGGTTCAGTGTCTGCCGCCGGAGAGGAGCAGGCAGCCGGCAATACGGAAACGCAGCCGCCACCCCCCCTCCCCTCCAGCCCTCCAGGAATGCACTAATTGGACTGATGAAGGCCAAACATACCACTTGTAATATATATAAATGGCTCATTAGGCAGAGGAATCACAGCGCTGGGCTGAAGACACTGGGAACATGACATGGGGAGGAGACACTCGGAGACAGGGAAGGGCATGAAACAGCCCCTGCCGAGCTGCCTTGCAGTTAGAGTGCATGCAACAAGGCAACACCCAGATGAAGGTTTTTGGGGTTTTTTTTGCCTAATGACTGCTGCAAGGATGGGACAGACTCATCAGGAGCCTCCATCTAAATCTCTGGGAGATCCTCTCCCAATATGCATGCGTTCTCTCCCCCCCCCATATATATTAAGGGTCCTTTCCTGTGCAAACGTGCACCTGAATTTCCACAGGAACATCCGTAGGAGTTGTGCTGTGGGGCAAAGGGGAGGGTCACTGGTTTCCCCTCTTGTGGACCTGGCTCAGCATTTGCAGACTGAGCCCTCCTGTCGGTTGCTGCACCCTCATGTCTTATTTCTGGGCCAGGCCTGTTTCCTGGGGGTCTGGGGGTGCAAGGAGAGCCTGGGCAGGATGCTGGGGTGCTGATGGAGCTGCTGGCTCCCTCCTGTGCCTGATCCTTCTCCTGCCTCTGCACAGGGCTTGACTCTGGTCCCCAGCAGTGCAGAGGGTGGCTGGCACCACCAGACTCCTCTGTGCAGAGAAATTGGGATGGGAAAGGTGAGCAGCAAAGCTCTGGGCTCTCCTTTCCTCCCAGCTGTCTCCTGGGATTTGAAGTGCTCCTTTTGGGACCCCACGCCCCCCAGGCATGGATTACCCCCTGGCTGAGGCTGGCTGATAGCACTGAAAGAGGATGCTCTTCTCCTGACCCCTCAGCTCATTCCGAGCCCTGATTTGTGCTGTTTCCCCCCTCCTTTGAGCAGAGGAAGGTGTAAATGGATCTTGTGCACCCTTCTTGCAGCCCCAGGCTGGGGGTGCATGGCCCTGATCTCCTTCCCCGGCCCTGCATGGCCCCTGCCAGCACCACGACGAGCACTGAAGGTGACCCTGGTGGCAGTGCCACGGAGGGCTCTGCACAGCACAGCAGGCAGCCCTGCCCCTGTGAACTGCCTGCAGCAGGGCAGGGCACACTGAGAGCCCAGGACACCAATCTGCAACAAGCCCTCAATGCCACACCAAACCTCAGGGGGACCTCGCTCCATCATATCGCAGACCTTTCGTAATCCCCCTCCCCAAGCGCCACTTGCCAGGGCTGATGCTCTGCCTGCAGCCCTACCTCCATAGCTTGGCCCATGCTCCTGTTTTTCCCTCACTGGGGCTGGTAAAAGCTGCCTCCTGTGCTCGGTTGGGCCCCTGGCCACCCTTGAGCAAATTTATTTGCAGCCATTGGTTTTGCTGGGGACGCTTGCCCAGGTGCTGGGCACCCACACAAGAGGTTAGTAGGAGTCCTGTCTGGGTGAGCGCCCGGTGGCACAGGTCCTCCCTGGGAACACGGGTGTGAACAGCAGCTGCAGAAAAATGTCCCAAGTGCCACCCATGGGCAGGAGTCTGAACACAACATGAAGAGATGCATCCAAGGGAGACTTGGGTTGTGTCAGGGGAGACAGGACCCATTGGAGGTGACTTGTCACACACAGTCCCTGGGCTTGAAGGAGTGGAGGGGAAGACCTGTGGCATGTGCTGAAACCTGCCAGGTCTTAAGCACATGCCATCCTGAATCGGGACCCAGTGGTAGGGATTGGGGTGAAGAGATGTAGCCCCACAAGGATCAGGAGCCAGCAAGGACTTGCCATGGGCTGACTGGGGGGAAATCCTCTCACAACAGGCCACATCTTCACTTCAATCAAGGAGCTGGTCCCAAGCTGGCTGCCAAGACTTCAGGGACCGATTTCGTTCCAGGGCTTGACCGAGTGATGTGCAAAACCTCCTGGACAGGATTCCAGGCTCAGATCTCCCTAATAAGCTCAGGGATTTACTCGTGAAGGCTCCTCAGAAGTCAGGACTTCATCTCCCATCTCTGGCTCTCCACGGGGATTTTATCTCACATCTCCCTGCCTCTGCCACAGCACTTCTCAGTGGCACTAGTCAAGTCACTTAACCTGTTTTCCCAGCCACAGTGGTGGCTTTCAAGGTGCCTCAAGCCAGTGCTGGAGACTTGTGTGCACAAGTGCTCAGTGCTGGGTGACCCCAGAAAGGAGCTGGGTAAACCACAGTGAAACTCTCTGCAAGTGAGGAACCCCCAAATCATCTCCCTGGGGACAGTGATGAGCTGGACAGAGTCTGCTGAGGAGCACGGTGGAGGGCAGGAGCCAAAAGCCCAGCATGAACGGCTGCTCTTTCTCCATTCCCCTGGACCTGGTAGATGGTGGCCATCCAAAACCTGGGGAGAGGCTATCTCTGACACACTGGAGCCCAGAGCTCGGCTTCCCAAGGCATCATGTGTTTCCTACCTGCATGAGGTTTCTTCGGGTGGGTATTTTGGGAGTGGCTGTTCCTCCTGTTCCTCCTGGCTTACATCCTTACTGAAGTACCACTGCCCTTCTCTCTGTGCCATCCCCATTTGCACAAACAAGCCTCCTGGCCTGTGAGCATTTCTTTAGGAGATGTGTTCTTTTTATATATATATACACACATGCACGCATATGTGTGTGTATATATATAAATAAACAGCTATTGTTTTAATTAGCCATTGTTTCAGAGCTCTGGGAACTGTTCCCTTCTGAAGACCACCCCGAAGGCAGAGATCTGCATGGGTTTACAGCTCGGCTCACCCTGAGCTTGCCACTCAGGATGACTTTCTACACTGCTCAAGGTCTTGGGTGTGTGGGCAACCAAGGAGGTGAGGAAAGCAAAGGCCAGGGCATGGTGGCTTTCTGCCACTCCTGAGCTGGGTCCCCACCTTGCCTTGAGGATCTTCAGCCCCCATTTTGACCTCCTTCTTATGGCAGTCAAGATAATGAAGATCCTGATGGAGAGCCCCGTCAGATCCATACTCAGATCAAACAAGAAGGTGTTTCTTCACACGAACAGGTGTATAATGATATATTTAACCTGTGCAACTCTCTGCCACGGGATGCTGAAGAGATGAAAGTCACCCATGAATTCAGAAAGCAAAGTTTGTGGAGGGGGAATGCACTGAGTACTACTGAATGCAGAGGTACCACCTGTGGCTTTCTGAGCGTCTTCACCGGGACTGGTAGAGGAAGAACCTATATGTGGTGGGTCTATAATGATATTCCATAGCCATGCACTGTTGGCCACTGCCAAAGAGTGGTCTGATGCTGTTTTTACATCTTGCACTGATGCAGACAGAGGCCAGACACACAGATCCAAGGAGGAAAATAGCCATGGCATCATTTGCTGATCTTAACATTTTCTAAGCTGATGGCTTAGCAGCATCAAGGTTGCACCCTTACCCAGCAGAGTAGCCTACGGATCTCCTGTAATCCGTCCATTTTCAGCACTTTTCAAATGTAATTCTGTGGCGGAGGCTCCGCAAGCTGAGTTACAGCCCCGAGCAAATTTATACAGCTGAGATCTAAATCCCTGTGAAAAATACCGCCTTCTTATGGAAATCCAGCAGCAGGGAGAGCTATGGTGCCAAGTTGGCACCATGGCCAAATAACAGGGAGCCTTATGAAAGAGGAAAAATGAGCAGGGGGTGAAGGGTGGGAGGAGGGGTAAGGCTTGGAATGGGGAAAGTTTCCAAGAAATCCGCTCCTTGAGCTTATTGGGTTTTTAAAGCAATATATCTCTATATATGTCCCTGGCCCTTGTGCTTGGAGAAGATCCAGGAGAAGCAGAAAGAACTAATCAAACCTCAATGAGAGCTGTTAGTAGCAGAATGAGTGCCAGCATGAAAGGGAAATTAAAGCAGCGAACAACAGATCCTAGAGGAAAAAAAAAAACACAAACGTTTGCCTTGCTTTCTTAGGGCAAGAATAAAATAATAATTTCAATTAGCTGCCAACTAGCAGAACACAACCAGAGCTGAGTTCTGTGGTTCCAGACCTGGGTGCAACTTCCACCTGCCTCTGTGCAAAGAAGCAGGGTGAGGCTCGTGCCAGGTGATGGGATAAGGCATGTTCAGCCAGGCAAACCTAGAAAGCACCTGCTTGCTACTGCTGGTCTGCTAGAAAGCACCAAACTTGACCAAGTTCAAAGATGCAGAGAAGGCAGCTTGTCCTGGATGCAAAGGAGAGCCCTGCTTGGAGAGACCTGTGGTGCAAGAGGCAAGGATGCTCTGTGGCACTACAGTGTGTGGCCCACCACGTTTTCTGTTGAGTTACTGCCCAGCAATGAAGCAGACTGAAATATTCTGTGGTTTTGGCCATTACAGCTCCTTGGAAACCTACATAGCTTGGTTGGGGTGCAGATATTTGCCAGCAGCATCCTCAAAATTTGTATCTCAGCTGTGAAACGGGTTTGCATTGAACCCAAGGGAGCCTTTGGGTCTGTGCCCTACGGCTTGTGGGAGGCTCTGCTTGCAGACCCCAACTTGCAGCTCAGGTCTAACCTTTCCCTTTTGCTTCACAGTGTGTCCCAGGAGCCTGCAAGCTGCAGCCAACAAGGTGCACCCACAGCCATGGCCTGACAAAGGGTGCCCAGTTCAGAGGTCGTCCTTGCACATCAGAGTGGCACAGGCAGGGGTCTTAGCCACAGGGGCTTCATCAACCCATAGGTGTGTAAATCCCATTGGGTCCAATGAGAATCAGGTACCCAAATACTTTCAGAAATCTGGTCCTCCATGGATAAGCTCTGAATCTGGTGTCCCACTGACTGTCAGTCCAATGGATGTTGTCAGCTTACCTCTGCTCTCCCCATTGACCACTGGACTTACAACTCCTGTGCCCAATAAGTGGGGAAAACCACTTTGTTTCCAGCTTTTCCGGCACTACCCTTTCTCAGCTGGCCAGACAGCTCTGCTGTCTACCCCACCATCTGCTCCATGATATGACAGCTCACCTTCACATAGTCGTATTCACAGAGGTAGGATGACTCCAAGTCAAAATGCATGAAGTACAGCTTGATTTTAAATCCATCAGGCACAGAGATGTTCCACGTCACTTCCGAGTCACTGGGATAGGAATCGGGGAAGTTGGGAGACTGGATCTCCCCAAACATGTCCGTCAGCTCGATGGCATCCACCGCGCAGAGCAGCAAGGCACAAAAGCACCAGGTCAGGGGGTACCTAGAAAACATGTGAGGAGATTAAATTAAACTCTAGCAATGCTAAAACCTGTTGAGGGCTCAGTCTCTTTCCCCAAGTGGGTCACGTAAGGTCACACATGTAAGGACACAGGCACCATCCATGATGCAAAGGTGCCTCCACAGCTCCAAGCAGCATCAGGAGCTCAGTGTTTCTCGTGCTTCTGGGAGCAGCAGCTGCTGGCAACACGTCCTTTAACTAATGGGGCTCTGATGGGCAAATCTTCCTTTAATGGAAGAATAAACATAAGGATGCTTAATAAAATAATGACGCTTTCTAAATCAGTTTAATGAAAGCATCATGGCAACAACTGCTGAGTATCATTATTATTATTACTGCTTAGCCTCATCCTGCCAAACTGGGATCATTGACTCTCAATAAGCAGCACATGTCTTTGCAACTGGGTGAAGATGTTCCAGGGCCCCAGCAGCGTAACCCAGCATGTTACTCCTCTTCTTCTCTTCTCTTCTCTTCTCTTCTCTTCTCTTCTCTTCTCTTCTCTTCTC
>JAOXJM010000052.1:11989963-12006226 GCA_026413425.1 Tringa solitaria
CCTCATAAGACTTGTGCTCCAGACCCCTCACCAGCCTTGTTGCTCTTCTCTGGACAATGTACGACAACTGGGAAAAGAAGGAACATGGAGATGGGGAAAGGAGGCTACACAGAGGTGGGGAGAAGAGGTTGTGGGGTGATGGCCAAGGGGGGCTCCGTGGAGAAGAGGGGAGAGCAGCCTGGGGGCAGCCAGCACGGAGGCGGTGAGCAGGGAAGGCTTGTGGCCCGGGAGGTGGGGACGTGCCGGTGTCCCCGGGGGTCCGAGGTGCCACTAGATGGCACTTGAGTCTCTGCTTGGGGAGGCTGGCGGGGACAGCGGTGCGACACAGGGGGTCCCCGGGCAGCTTCAAACCTGCTCCTTCCAGGCAAATCCCACCGGTAATTCTTCTGCCCTGTGGGCTGGGTAAGGAGAAAATTTAGAGGTGGGATGGCTTTTTTTGGGACAGATGACTTGCATCCAGCTTTTCTTCCCTGCCCCTGGGCCACGTTGGTCCTCGCCTGGCATCTGCCCTGCGGTAAGGCTCACACCACAGCCCTCTGCAGAGGTAACTTGCTGAGGTAGCACACAGCATCGACTAAAAGGTACCTAAAAAAACTATCTAGTGCACTATTAGCACAGCCCAGTGGCTATTTGCAATAAATCAATGCTTCGTTTGACTGCAAGAGAAAATCAGATCCATAACGCCGTGGATGGAAATATCGAGCTGCTTTTTTTTTCCCTTTTTCAGCCCTATCCTCTGCCCCTGCACTCACACCGTGAGATACCGGTCACGGGATGCACCCTGACTATCAGAGCATGTTCAGGACTGATATGAGGTGGGCAGGATTGTCTCAGCAGCCTGGCATTCCCTCCTCTGCTGAGACTGGGGGATGCTCAGGGAAGACTGAAAGGGTGGAGAGGGAAAAAAAAAAAAAAAGCATATAACTGAAACAAACCCACATAAATCAGGATGTTGTGTCACAGATTGGCCCACTCAAATATATCTCCTCTTACTGCTGAACCCAAGCCACTGTGTCACTGGTTCGTGACAGCTCCCAGAGCTGTGACTTTGTGCTGGTATTTAACTATGTGTGCTGGCCCTGACTTTGATAGGTATTTTGACATTTCTCCCCTTTCTATTTCACTGGGAGGGAAGCCCCTATATGCTTTTGAGAGCGTGAGATTTGAGGTGCCGAAGGGCCACCCATCATGACGGGACACAGGTTTGGCTGTGCCTATGCCACTGTTGAAGGACAGGCATGAGACTTGTGAAGGGTTTAGGCATTTAGTTCCCACAGAGGCAGGCAGCAGGGCATCCCTTGCACACCTTGGAGAGAAAAACACCTCTGAAAAGAGGAAAGCTGGAGTAGGGACAGACCTTGTAGCCTATGGTCCTACTTTGGAGCCTGATGCCCCACACCCTTCTCAGTCCAGGGCAGCTTTTGCCCCAAGAAGGGGTCTGTTTTCCATCCCTAAGTGCCCAGACCCAGCATCCTTTGCTTGTCCAAGCCTTTCCATCGGTGGAAAGCAGGTTGCTGGGGAGCTCTGGTCCCTATGAGCGGTCCCACCGTGGCCAATCCCTCTCCGTGCAAACCACTGTCCTTTTAAAAGGCAGCGTGCAGCCGTAATGCTTTCAGAGAAGCCCAAATCACTGTGATTTCCCCCTGACCGAGCGGCCATGAAATTGCAGCGGGGGGCAGAGCGTGGCGTGACTGAAGTGATTACGCGGGTGGCAGGGGATGATAGCAAATCCGCGGCGTTGGAGGGGACTGCTCGCTGTGCCGTGCTCCCGAGCACAGATAACACGAGCCGACTGAGCTCAATCAACAGTTTGTTTGCAGGACCTTGCTTCCCTGGGCAAAAAAAGAAAAAAAAAAAAAAGAGAAAGACCCAGAAAAATCTCAGACCATTGTTTCCTGCCCTTTTTTTCATTTCCAAAAGCTTGGCCTGCCTGAAGCTGGTGGGTGTTGAACCATGGTGTGAGTCATTGCTGGCCCTGATGGCACCAGCCCCTGCTCACATGCCCAGGGTTCACTGTGATTCCTGTAGCTCATAACTCCCAGCTTTTGGGTCTGCAGCCCTTGTTGTACATGTGTTACTCTCTGCCCTAAATGCAACCTATTTCTCCTCCTGGGAAGCTGGAAAAGCAACAGCCTGAGGAACCCAAAGCTTCCTGCCACCAGAGGAGATGAGTGTCCATTTTCCCTCAGGACCAGTAGACCCTTGAAAGCTCTCCCAAGGGGAAGACCTCTCTACTGACTTGTAGCAATTGTTTATAGATGTGGTGGTGTTGAGACCGTGATGGACATGGAAAGAAGTCGACAGGTCTTTGCTAGCTGCAGTGATGAACAATCCTGTCCCTGCAAGTGATGTGTTGGGTCCGCCTGCCTGCTGTGGTCTGGCATATGGTGGCACCAGGTAGGAATGGTGACCAGGGAGAATTCACCATGAGTGCTAGCTCCCGGTGGTGCCGCTGAGTCCTTGGTGGAGCTGGGTTGGGAAAGCAATTTGCTGTCTGTTGCTGGGCCTGGGGTAAGTGCATATTTATGCTTCAGGTCCCTGTCTGTCCCCTTGGTAGGAAACATTTTCAAGGCTGATGGTATTGCTGTCATGATGTTTGTTACCTCAAGCCACATGGCCTGGAAAGAAAAGGACCCAAGTAAGGTCTGGTGTATGGAGGTAAGTCACTGTGACATCCAGTGCTTCTGGACTTGATGAGACCAAAAGTGATGGCAAGCCCCCATGCTGAACCAGGTCAGCAGCGTGGCAGCAATTCCTATACAGGTGCCAGTGCCAAGTGACTCATTTGCTCCTAGTGAGGAGGGGAAACATCTCCTGCTGCTGCCAGCATGGAAACCCGCATGTTTGGAGGGTCTTTCAGTAGCTCTGGAAATTGTCCCTCTTGCTTCTGACATATGGCCATCTCTGGGGTGGGACATGGCAGCTTAGAGCTGCTAAGGCTGGAAGGTAATATAGACATTTGGGGGGCATGGCGAGAAGAAGGTGTCTCAGACAAGTCCTTCGGTCACTGATGCTAGTGCACAGCCTGTTACTGTTGGAGAGATCCCCCAGGTCCCTGCAGGCACAGCTGGGTGTGTGCCTTGCCTGAGAAGCCGCACCTCACACACGGTGTGGCATCCATGTCCCATGTCCCCTACCTCAGTTTCCCTCCATGTCACTTTCTCGCTGTGAGGATGACTGTGGAGCATGCGAGATGCTCTGGACTCAGAAAGGCCAAGCCGTTAGTCATAATGGCAACACAAATGTTGAAATCATTGCTCTGCTAACTGATAAAGTGGCTTCCCAGAGCTGCTGCCTTTAATGTGGCCAGCTGAAGGGCCAGCTGTCCCAGCACCCCCATTCAGGGAAAGTCTGGACATTTAACCCTTCCACTGACCACCCCTTGGAGCAGCAATATGAAGAGTGAAAACCCGTGGCAATGCACAGGGTAGGAGAGGACTCGGCGAAGGAGGGATGCTGGGAGAAGACTGCAGGCTGTTTGCCTGCCTCTGTGCGTTACTCCAAACCAGCCAGGGAGCAGTCATTCTTCATGTGGGCTGCATGGGTCTCACTGTGGAGGATTATCGACAAACACCAGCTTTGCTCTCATTAACAAACTGTTAATCATCCGCCGCCTGTTGTTAGGAGGTGTGCGGAGACCCTGTGAATGGCAGGCAATGCATAACATGTTCTTTAGGCTGGAGGAGGAACACATCTTATAGATCACATAGCTGGAGACAGGAGTGCTGGGTGGATTTTAACAGCCCACCAGCAACGGGCCATTAGTTATCTTCAAAATCTGCTGTGGCTTGTGCTTTTATGCACAACCACATTTACAATGTTATTCAAGTCATGTTTTGGTTCTTACTCATGCCCCAACCAACCCTTCCAAGACACAAAAACTCCGCTGGCGATGAGCTGTAGGTTTGGGGAAGGCAGAAGATCATTAGTCCTGAGGGCAGCAGTGGGCAGAGAGGGATGGTACCTTGGGCTGTATTTATGAAGAGCAATTTCTGCACTATTCATTCATGAGCGAGCTCTTTGGGGTGTATTTGAGCACAAAAATTGATATCGAGTACTTCTAGCATCGTGAAACCATTTGCACCCATGTGATTTCACTCTCTGTCAGGATGTGGCCACTTGTGGGGCAGAGTAAAGGTACCAAGAGCACATTACGGGTGCAGAAACAACACGGAGCATGATGGTGAAGGGAGAAATCTGAAGCCAGCACCTCTCTGAGACATCATCAGGCAGTCACCCAGACACATGTGTGCCCTTGCTTACAGATATAATAAATTTAAGTTTTACACCTCAGAAAAAGCTCTGCAGCCTCAGGCCACGGCTCAGGACTGTGCTCCCATGGCAGAGCAGGGTGCTGAGGGTGGCTGGAAACCAGGGGTTAATTCTGCTCGCTGGTCTGACTCAGGTGCACTGGATTTGCCTGGGGACCAGTTAGAGGGAGCCTGGAAATTGCATAAATAGCTACAGAGCAGCTGGGGGTTGTGTTGTTTTACTGAGCCTTGGGAAGGCTTTCTTTTTCCATGATCCCTGTGCTCTTTCCCCTTCCTCTGCCATTTCCACTGGGATCAGGGCACGCGGGAGCGTGAGTAGCTGCTCAGAAAGGTGAGGGATGCTGGCTGGGTGAGGTGTGATGAGTCTGGTGCTTAGGAAAGGTTAAGGTGTGGGTGGGGACACCTGGGACCTCCTGCAGGAGAAGGATGTAGGCTTGTCTTGCCATGGAGGATTTTCTCACAAGCCAGCTATGTCCATTTTCTCCTTAATGGTATCTCTATAGTGCTTGTGGGGGCTGAGCTGGGACATGTAGACCTTTGCTCAGCTCCTGGTCTGGGGAAAGTCAGTCTGTGATGACTGAAGGGTGGAGGGTGTAATGTGCAGGGGCTGAGCTGTATCTATAGCCAGTGTAGGTGGGTGAAGATGCTGTGTGCTACCATGTTATAAACAGCAATAAAGATACCAAACCCGCACAAACAGGTAACTGATGAGGCTCTAGCAGCCTTAACAAGAGACTGAAGGACCATCCAGCCGCACTGGTTGCAGCAGCTGCTAGCGGGGAGCTATGTTTCATGTCTCACCGGTGCTGGGAGAGCTCTGGAAAAGAGAAGCAAAAGGTGAAACCGGAGATAGTGGACAGGAAATGTGACTTAAATCTGTTTTCAAGTGAGAAAATCTTGAATGTATTATAGGACTGTGAGGGGATGGGATTGGCTCACTCGGCACATTTTGGGTTGGCCCACAGCAGCACTGGAGCATGATGAACTATTGGTCTAGTCAATAAGAGCATCCAGTTTGAACTGTACATCTATGGAGTGACTTTACCAAACACTCATGCATCAGTGCTGCAAACAAAGGTGAGATGACTCCCAGCTTCTGGGCCACTTAGTGCTGGAACTGTCAATATGGGAATGTCCTGTACTTTCCTCTGAAGTAACTAATAGGGTGATGAAGAAGGACATGACATGGGGTGGCTGCTGATTACAGCCTGTCCCAGCTGCTTTGTGCTAAGGTCATTTTTGTGTTGTGGTTGTTTTGTTTGGACTCTTTTTTTTTTTTTTTTTTTTTTTTTTCTTCTAGCTGTGTAATTTCATTTATAAAATGCTGAAGTGCCAGCCGGGATCAAGTCCTGCCTTTCATTTTCTGTTTCTGCTTAAATGAATATTGATGTAGTGTTTATCTTTCTTTAATATTCATGATGATAAAGGACTTGGAGCCATTCACTTTTAATTACACCCTTCTACGGGAAACAGTCTAGTGCAATTAGAGCTTCTGGTGCATGGAAGAAAACAAACAAACTTTTTTGTCTCCCCTTCCAGAAGTGCCCAGCAGGGTTCCCAAGGGCATCCTCTTTCCCTCTGCCGTGGTGGCCTGGAAGCAGGGACTTCTGTACAGGACTGCCCTGAGCTGCTACCCGTTTGCTGTGCTGTTAGGGAACACAAAAATGTCCATGAAAATTGATAGCTGTTTGCAGCTTTTCAACATGGGGCAGTGGCCTGGAGGGGTGTGAAGGAGGCAAATGCACAGCTCCATCGGATGGAGGTAGGTGGCTTGGCAAAGAAGGCAAAGCAGTTGGGTTTTCCAGGTCGGGGGTTGTAGGATGGGATTTTTATTTCTACCCTTGCAGCAGCCTCCCCGTGTGAGTGTAAATTAGTCACGATCTCTCTGTGCCTCAGTTTCCCCAGAAATGAGGAGGAATTGGACTGCTTGTGCTGCCTGCCCTCCCTTTTGACTGGACACAGTCTTCCTGCCCTTGTGCAGCTCAGAGTCTCTCTGTTCTCCTGCAGCAGTAATCAGCCATTTAAATAAAATCTGGCAAGATGATCACAGAGTGATGCTTTGATGGCAAGGCAATGACCATCTCTCTCTTTGAACACTCAGACAGCATTGCTTCTCCCTCCCCTAGCATTATCCATGAGCAAATTGTTATATTGAGCTGTGCAAATTGCCCAGGAGCTTCTGCTGGGAGCCTGAACTTTCTCTGACACACAAAGCCAACCTCTGAGCATGCCTGATGATCAAATCCAGTCCAGTGAGGAGATGAGCTCTTTCCTATCAACATTTTGGCAGCTGGAGCAGTGGTGATTTCTGCTCTTGTTGTGGTTGGTGACAAAAGGCAGCAAGTCTGGGGATTTCCCATGGACTGTAATGACTCTCCTACTGTCTCAGAGCTGGGTTTTCGCAAGTGTTTGAAAATTGGAGCCTTTAAGAGTCAGATGTCAGCACCCTACACGGAAACATCCCATTGTACAACTCTATTTGCTTGGACACTCCTGTGCCAAACAACTTTCTGTTCCTGAGCTGCCTTTTGATGAGCAGTCAGACGTTACTGGTCACATCGTGCTCACAACCAGTTGAGTGCTACATGGGGCTTTCTCATATTTAGTGGTTGTTTTCAGCAGCAATATCCTTTGGCTGAGACAACACCTTAATAATGCTCTTTTCATGTCTCTGTTCTGTTGCGTGTGGGTAGGGCCGAATGGTGCAACAGGCTGATCATTTTCATCTTGTAAAATATACATAATTCTATTTTACATAGGGGGTAATCATTGCAGAACTGGCTCTTTTTTCATCCTTTTCCTGCTGTAATTACTATCCTCCTGCTGATGCCTGTGCCAATGTCTGTGCATGATGAAACGAGTGAAAATTTAAACTGCCCTGGGTGATGGGATGTAGACCTTACTGAAAAATTTAAATATCTCCTATCCAGAGGAGGCTGGCCCATAAATAAAGGATGAAGTCCCCACTGCAGGAGGGGGAGAGCTAGTGAAGCTCCAGATTTAACACCTTCCTGCCCACCTCTAGCCATGCCAAGAGTGGTAATTCTTTTCCTTGCTGAAGTCTGGGAGCATGTGGGGAGCCTCAGGGTATCAGGGGTTGGAGACCCAGGGCTAGGAGATTTGAAGCCTTGAAGTTAGGAAAAAATTGAAAGCAACCTCCCTGAGTTTCAGTGGGCGTGTTGATCCCTTTAGCCTAAGAGCTAAAGCCACTGGTACCTGTGGAGCAGAGAGGTGTAGCTAGACCAGAAGTGATAGGCCTGTTGACTCAACTGGAAAATGAAGGATACAAGCAATTAACCCCCTTGCAACATGGAGGGGATGCTGCAGGGAAAGAGATTATAACATGCGGTGACCACTAATATGAATAAACCACTGTCCCTAAAAGATCAGGGATTTTTAGTTTCTTGGAGGACTGTGTTTCTATTCCTACATCTCTTTGGAGGTATTTTACAGTCACCCTTTGCAGATCAGCCCAGTCACAGATGAAATGACAGTTTGGTGAAAAATCTCTCCCAGTAGTAAGTTGCTATTTCTGTCTGCTACTGACAGGGCAGCTGAGTTCACCATGGAGCACAGGGGTTAGAGACCTTCGGCATCATCAGCTCTGACTCCATTCTGTCACATGCACAACATCACAGAAGGTTCAGGGATCCCTCCTCCCCCTTCTGCTGCTGGCAAGAGCTCATCTAGCATGCAAACATGAGATTCAGTCTCCCCCTGGGCTCTTGCCCTCGGTCCACAGTGGTTTAGGCAGTTGAATGGAGGGGGAAATTGTGTGGGATGGACCAGTGATTTGGGAGGAGGCAGTGCCACTTCTTATTTCCCAGGTGGTAATTTGCTCTGGGTGTGGAATCTCATTTTCTAGCTTCATGTCCCAGGAATGAGATGAGGAGCTTGGCTCCCTATCTCTTACCCCAGCCACTTTGAACCGATTGCCCCATTTCAGCCAAAGCTGTTTGTCACGTGGGGCAGAGTCTCAAAGGTGTTAAGTTCCTCTTCAGTTCAGTGAAAAGGGGAGGAGAAAGACCCAAATTGGTGTCTCCAAGAAGAGAACTCACCAGCATCAGACATGTGAGAATCCACTTGAGAAAGTCCCTGAAAAGCCACTCTGCCTGTGGAAGAAGGAATGGAGTCGGCAGCAAGGCAGGCAGGACGGAGTATCTGCTTCCATTAACGTGGGTAATTGCTTTGTAATTCCCTTTTCAGAGCTGGGTGCAGCGAGCTGTGCAGAGTGGATGGAAATTGCATCAGCCCAGTTTGGGGGTGATGCAGAAATTAGCTAAGCTGCCAGGGGATCGCTTGCTGGGGTCCCACGAAGGCGGGTGCCCTCCACTGTAGTGGGTGTGCAGCGAGAGCCAACAACCCCTCCATGGGTTGCAGTGCGTGGAGTAGGATGGGGCAGCAGGGGTGGGGAGAGCACATTCCTGGGGCTTGCTCCTTAAGGAGGTCTGTGTGGGTTTTTCCAATTAACCCACTGTGCTTAATGAGCAGAAACTCCTTGTGGAGGCAGATAACCAGTTAACGACCTCAAGGTTTGGCCCTCATTAACTCTTAGTTAGGATATTGGATGGGAAAGTGTGCAGGGTGCTCTGAGATTTGCTATCTGAGTCCTGGAGAAACTCAGCTCCCATCTCCTGAATGTCCCTGTCCCCAAGGCAGACAGTGTCATGCAGTCCCTGTGAGCACTGTGCTCCACAAGGTGGCCCATCCACCTCCCAGGACCCATGGGGCTGTGGGTTTGCAGGATCACCTCATGGACCATGGACACCAGTTTGCAGGGCTTCTTTAGAGGGAAGCTCCCAGAGTTGGAGCATTGTCCCCTTGGGGTGCAACCAGCAAAGCACTTGTTGGTGTCTTGGGGCCTCTCATGAGACCTGCAGTTACAGCCTGATGCAGATGACCAGAGACCCCTGTCTGTCTCTCTGGCTGTTGCCTGTGCTGGAGTTTTTGGAGGGAGGTTTGCAAAAGGCCAGAGCAGTCTCTGCAGCTCTATTCCAGCTGTATTTTGCCTGTAGCAAGTAGTTTGCGATGGCTGTTGCCTCTGACAGTATCTTGCCTTTTAATGTCTGCTCCCACCTCCCTTTTGGTGGCCCATCCTCCCCCATGTGCAGTGAGGCAGCCCTTTCATTTTGCGGCTGCACCGTGGAGAAACAAGGAGCTCTGGGTTTTTATTAATTTTGAGGAAACAGATATTTTGATTGTCAAGTCGATCCCAGATTATTTTGGGCGAATGCAGTTTGACAGACCATTATTTTGAAGGGACATGGATCATTTAACCAAGCTAATTGCCTCTGTGTCACAATTAGTCACTCAGGCTGAGGAGGAGTTGGTGTCACCATCATTCTGTATTGGGAGCCAGTGACTAAATCTAATGAAAGTGTTTGAATCAGAACTTTTATGTACGTACATTCATTATACTGCTAAATTGGCCGTATTTACTCGCGAGACTGGAGAGGAGTGTATATGAGAGTGTGGTAGCTGCTGCATGGGCAAGATGAAGTGCTGCTGGTTTGGGAGAGGCTGGAGGGGAGACTGAGATTTTCAAGTGCCTCCTTGGCTGAAGGGATACAGGGCTGCTCCCACAGGTATGGAGAGTGATGCTGAATACAAGTATTTTGGGTATGTCCTCTGAGATACAATTAACCTCCTTGCAAGGGTGATGGGCTTGTGTGCAGGACCAACTTAGGGGATGGAGGAAAATACCCAAAGATCTGGGGAATGGAAAAGTTCAAAAATCCCTGAGCTCCTCCATCACCCGGTGGAGTTGCCTTGAAAAGCAAGTCAAGGGGTGGACTTCAAGGATGCAAGGTTCCTCAGTATGGGTTCAAAGGTTCCATCCCCCTTCATTTCCAGGGGGTAAATGATGCTCTGTGGTTGTGTCCTGGAACTGGGATGCCACTGTGAAATTGGAGGGTGGCTGGAGAGTGCTGGGAAGTCGTCCTCCTGGCTCACAAAGCCCAAAGTTTCAAAAGTCTTTCCATTCCTCTGAAAACACGCAGACTGTCAGCCAAACGTCGGGACTGAGCAATGGAGCCAGGAAATGAACTTCTCCATGAAACAAAAATCAAACTGACTCATTTGTTTTCAAGGTTCTCTGCCCCAGCAAAATAAAAGACATAATCATACAGGGGAAATAGGAAGATAAATTGGGTGTTATTTCAAGTATCGCTGGCTCACATAATTTTATTGTGATGTTTGCAAGAATGGGCGTTTGTTCTAAAGCTTTGGATTCTGGATTTAGATGGATTCTTGTGACTCTCAGCTTTTAGTAAAGAAAAGGACATTATATGCTTCATAATCATGAAAAACAGCTTGAAAATTGTGGCCTGAGATTGACTCTAGAAGTTCAGTAGCCAGAAAGTAAGGAAAACTCAGAGGGCACACTTCATGTGATTTGGGCCAGAAGGGTCTTTGAACACCTCTGCCCACAGTGCAGCACAGACAGTGATCACAGAGACAAATATTCTCTGTCTTGATGTCTACAGACAACTAAGCCTTGGATATGTGGGATGATAATAACAGAACCAGTCTCCTGGGAAGCTCATTTTTCTGCAGCATCTCTGCAGGTTAAGCTTACCGGGAAGTGGGGAATGGGGTGCATGGGCAATTTGTCTCATTGAATGAGAGAAAAAGTCGGCACTGATGGCAGGAGAAGATGTTGTGGGAGCTGAGAGACCCTACAATCATCAGTTCTCTGATTTTATTCTGCCCTGATGCTGTTGTCAGATGAACGGGGTGAGTGGGATACAGCTCCCCCTCCTCTTCTGACCAGCTTTGACAGCCTCTCCCATTGAAACAAAACTGCATTGGCCCCTTTCCTGTTTTGATCAAGACAAACTTTTCCGTTCTTTCAAACAGTCGAACATACAGTCTTGGAAGGAGAGCAAATTTTTGGGACAGATCGGTTAATCTGTGGGTGACTTGGAAAGCTGTGCAATGTCAGGGAAGATGGGGATCCAACACAAAGTCTTTCCATGCTTTTGAGAAACTAAATACCTGGACCCAGTATGGCTTTGGGGAAATAGTGGAGGGGGGACAGGATCAGTTTGGTACAGTTAAGGTTAGACTAGCCCGGGTTCTCCCACATCTCCACCCTACTCCCAATAGATGGGTCCCCATCACAAGTGGACCTTTGCGTTACACATGCCATTTCATAATCATCTGAGGCGAATGAAACCCCGAATGACTGCTAATGTGCCTTGCGGAGCCATGTCCCCTCTTCATTATTAACATTTAAATCCCTTTCAGAAGCACAGCCATTAATTTTGCTGTTGCCTCGGTGTCGAAGAGCCAGCCCAGGCAACGTCGAGTGTTCCCGGCAGCAGAAAGCAGAGGTCTGGCTGAAAACGGCCTCCTCCCCTGCCCCCATCTGCCTTTCTGAGCAACACCATCTGGGGGGAGGTGGGCTCAGATCATTTGGTGCAGATGCTGCTACTCGGAGGAGGTCTGGTTCGATGAAGAAGGGACAAATGTCTCAGTGAATGCAGAGGATGAAAGGTTGTGTCTTGCCCCCTGTCCTCCTCTTATCTCCTCCCCTATAACCCTGGCAGCTTGTTCGGCCGCTCTCCTGCCTTATCTTGCCTATGATACATTTTCGGAGGAGAAGATGCCTGTAATCTCTCACTCTGAAGCATCGTGCCTTTGAAACCATTTATGATTTCAGAAAATAATAGTTATAGAGCAATGAAGAGAAGGGGTTTTAAGAAATAATCCACCAAGGCTTTTGGGACATTTCCAGCTTCTATTTTGTCTAGACAAAAGGGGCGAAACAGTCAAAAGGAACAAGGTGATACTCAGCAGGGAGAAGGAAAAATTTCTCTGATATGTCTGTGCTCCCTGGCTCATTTTGGCCAAGTGATTCATGTTACATAGATGCAGCCCAGCCTGTCTGGACTCTAAGCCTCTAACAGAGGATGCTCCCAGCCCCATAACAATCCAGTCCCAATTGATAATCACCTCACCCTCTTCTCAGTATTTCAAACCTGAACTTGACTGATTTGTTCCTCACCAGGAGACCCTGTGCTTTCTCCCCCTGCAAGACGAAAGTCTCCTCTGTAGTTAGGGAATGACAATGTGAATAAAAAATTTGTATATTGGGAGCTGTTCATCCCATAACCTAAATATTGAGTGTCTGGAGCTACACAGCCTCTCTGTGCTGTAGCTAAGGACTTTCCACATGATTGTCCAGAGCAGCAGAAAAGTCTCTGATGTTCTGTGTGGCCTCATGTGGGCCAGTGCTGCTTACCCAAGAGCCTGCATCTCCTAGTGAAATGGCCAAAGCCAAAGGTGGGGAGGAAACCTTCTTGTGATCATGAATGGGATTTGTCTGCCATATTTCCAGTCCTCAAGGCCTTTCCTTGTTTCTACCTTCGGATGTACCCTTGCCCTGTCCCTGAATCTTATACCACAGCCTGAGCTCTCTAACAAAAATGTAGTGAAATGATGGCAGATTCCTGGTTCCTGGCTTGTTTCTTTATCTCTAGCTTCATTTTTTAAAGATTTTTGAAAAGACCTGCATATCTATAACAGGAAAACCCGTTTATTTTCCTGAATTAACAACATCAGCCTGTCAGCAGATGAGTTGTGTGACGCTGACCATGACCAGAGGGGGCTTCCAGATGATGTCTCTCGTTTTGGGTTTTATCTGAGATTTTTAGATGTGGAACAGAAGAGTGGGGAAAACCCAGCAGCCACCAGTGCCAACACTGCAGGACGATGGGTGCTGGCGTCCTGGGTGCCTACAACTTAGGATGAAGTATACTCCTTGCTGCAGAGAGACCTCTCTGTTTGATGTCTCTCCCCACCCCATTTTCATTTTAGGATGGTCTGAAAGAGAAACTGCTGCCTGAGTTACTGGCATAAACTATGTTTAAATTGCCTGCATAATTGATGAATCAGCAGCCAGGGGTTAGCCAGCCTGTTGTTCCCATGCTGTGCTGTGTTACCGGTCATTGCCCTGAAACACAGGACAGGAAAACATCCTGTCCAACTCGTGGCAAGTGACCATCCCACACTGGTGTGTAAAGAGCTCCTCTTCTGCTTCATCCGCTACCCAATTGATTTACATGTCTGTCTCTCTGTCTAGCTGTCTGTCCTCTGATATGTCCCACAAACAGCCTTCCCTGGTTGCCTTTCTTATCTCACCCCCACCCCAATGCTCAACCATTAGCTGGAGAGCTCTGACTCACCAGTAAAAGTGGGACGAGGCAGGGAGTGGGCATGTGCTAAGGTGAATCCAAATGGCTCTTGGAGGCAGCTGGGAGGATTTTTTGTCTCATTTGGCTTGTTCTACTCATTTTTATGTCCTGCGGGAGGGGAAGCTGAAGGCCTGTGAAGGAACTGTGAGATGGGTGCAGGGCATGAGCCTTTGACCTGGAAGACAAAGTTCTGTTGGCAGAGGGGGGCCAAGACAGCAAAGGAGGCACTGATGGTTCTGGCTGTAGATGCGATGATGGGAGTAGGGTTGGTCGTTCAGGTCCTGAACATCCCTTCCCAGGGCAGGCCTGAGGAGCTGCCTTCCCCATGCAATGGAGGCCACTGTGCACCCCATAAAGCCAGAGCACCTTGCAGAAAAAAAAGTGATGCGCTTGACTGGATGAGGCATTAATGAGTTTGGATGGATCTGCTGTCAATAGCCAGCTCCAGCAATTGGAGACTGTACCACAGATCTGATGGCTAACTGCATATACAAATCTGTGCTGGGACCAGAGCTATTTCCAGTGATGTTAACGAGCCCTTTTTCACTGAAAGGGTTATCAGGCATTGGAAAGGGGCTGCCCAGGGAAGTAGTTGAGGCACCATCCCATGAGATATTCAAAAGACGAATTGACATGGTGCTCAGGAATATGGTTTAGTGTTGGTGTGTGTGTTTTGTTTGTTTGTTTTTTATGGATGGAGTAGATGATCTTAAAGGTCCCTTCCAACCTAGGTGATTCTGTGGGCATGTCATGTGGCACATTCATGAGGCCTGGGACGTGTGTCTCTTAGTACCTGTGGCTGCGTGGGCAGAGCAGACCATGGGGTCAGAGGCTTCTGGAGGAGCACACGGCAGCAGTGTGTGAGAGACGGCTGGGGCAGCAGGGAGGCAAAGGTGGAA
This sequence comes from Tringa solitaria, assembly GCA_026413425.1. NCBI lineage: Eukaryota > Metazoa > Chordata > Aves > Charadriiformes > Scolopacidae > Tringa > Tringa solitaria. The sequence continues at coordinate 12,004,331 of JAOXJM010000052.1, forward strand.
ACCGGGGAGGGGGAGCACAAGGACTAATAGTTACGGGCTAGGGGGCAAAGCAGCAGAGGCAGAGGGCATGGCTCAGTCAGGCTGGCTGCTTTGGAGAGCACACAACTCCTCAACGTGGGTTTGGGGACCCGCATTTCCTGGCTTGCAGCCACTAGAGGCTGCCCTGCTCCAGCTCCTGAGCCTTCGCTCCTTCGGGCTGGCATCAGCTTCGCTGCCTCTGTTTGAGGCACCAAGAGGAGGTGGCAGGAAAAGCCCCGAAAGCCTTTTTTTTTTTTTCCTTTCTCCTGTGAGTGGATTGAGCAGGTGCTGCAGCAAACCTGGGCCCTCAGGGATGTGGCTTGAGTCCCTGCTCATCGACGGAGAAACTGAGGTGCAAGGAGCCGCATGGAAATGCAGCTTGCCATGCTCCAGGCCGGCCAGCCCTGCAGCGCAGGGCGAGGGGGACATTAACACAGGCAGAGTCCAGCTGCTGCCACACAGGGGGACATTGTAGGAGCAAACTCTACGTGTTTTGGGGATAACTGTGACGCCCGCACACCCCATGAGAGAGCTTGGAGGGACCTGATTCTGGGTACAACAGGGCAATCCTGATGGTTGGCAACCGACTCGGAGCAGCAGAGCTTCTTTGGGGGAACTCCTGGTGGTCATGCACCCTCAATCCTGCACTTGCACACCCCTACCAGCCCAACACCCATGCTGGTGTTTGCTGACCTCCCCCAGGCTGGTGGGAAATTGGCCTCTTGACTCCTTGCTGGGCATCCACTGTTAGCATGTCAGCACACCAGCTGCAATGTCCCATTCAATGGGAATCCTGCCTGTACGATGCCCAGTGCTTGTTCCCCACACGATGGCAGACGCAGAGATGTAGAAAGGTTAAGACCTGAGCTGTCCCGAGCAGGTCGAATACAGCTCTGAGACAGTCCTGCTGCCCTGAGAGAAAGTAATCTTGATGGAGCTATGAATTACGGACAGGATACACAGGCTGATCCCATGAGGATGCTGGATGCCAGAACAGATTATCCTGATGGTCCCTCACAGCGTTCAGATGACTCAAGTGATGCTGGGCTGATATGGCCAAATGCTCAGCACCAAACCTTCCTGTCTGCTCCTTTCCTATTGTGGGGTGTGTGGGGCCCAGCTCTGTTTGCTAAACCTGGTTTTCATGGTGCTACACAAGACTCTGTTTGGCTCACATTTAGCCTTATTGGATTTGACACCATTTTTCAGTGTCCCAGCCAACCCCAGGAGCTGTGTGCAGACAAGAACCCATGTGCTGCCCTACTTCTTCAGCAGATGCAGCAGCCAAGGCAGAATGATGGATGATGTGGTACCCAGGGGCTGGGGCAGGATTGGTGGTGCTCATGGGTCAGAGCCCCATTTCTCCTTTGATCCCACTCATTGCTGCTCTTCCCTTTTCTCCCTGCCCTACAGAGGTTGTCATAAATCTCTGCTTCTGCCCTTCTGCTAATGGGCTGCTTTGTCCAGAGCAAGCAGGATCCTCGGGAAATGCAAATCGGTGCAGCTGCCCTGTGATCAGGGTCCTGGCACTGAATTAGCCCAGGTGAGGATCTGCTCCATAATCTCTATTTCATTGTTATCAAAGCCCAAGCATTGCTTCCAGTGCCTGAAAATCACAGTCTTCTATCATATTTGGTCTTTAGCAGACCGATGTGTTGACAAAGACGTCTTCGTTTATCTTCTCAATGCATCCGTTGCAGCCGGATGCTTCTCTGACCCTCACGTTTTCAATAATCTTTTCCCTTCTTCCCTCCGGCGTTACAGAGCCTCTTATTCATTTGAGAGATAAGTATTTACGTATGTGTTGGTGAGGAAAACTTAATCAATAATGCCCATGAATAACATTTCTTTGTGTTTTAGATCCACCAAATCTCCCCC
>JAOXJM010000052.1:12012841-12028280 GCA_026413425.1 Tringa solitaria
CAGAACTGGACACAGTGCTCCAGATGGGGTCTCACCAGGGCAGAGTAGAGGGGCAAGATAACCTCCCTTGACCTGCTGGCCCACCCTTGCTTTAAAGATCACACCTTGATGGGCAGAGCCAGCCCCTGCTCCCCATCTGGCACTCAGGCTCTCAGTAACATCTAATCTTCTACTGTTGTTAGTGATGATTGCCATAAATACCCACAACAAGAATGTGACTTCAGCCAGGCAGTTAAATTCTGTTTGTTTTCCCATGATTTAAATCCCACCAACCTTGACTGTGTTAAAAAGTGTAATTGTTCTGCCTTTCCCCACCGCCCTCTGCTCTCCTCCGTAAGGAGATTATGAGCTGGGAGAAAGTAAATGCCTGATTTGAAGTAAAAAAGGAAAGATAATGTTAAAATAACTGCTGTCAAAGAAAATACATTTTTCAAACACATCCTCTCTTCTCAGCGTGAGGCAGCGGCTGCCTGTGTGTCAGAGCATTATGGTACATTAGCCTCTGCACGCAGTGTTGCTTGCTTTGTTTATTATTTTAATTTCCAAGTCTCTAGCAGGGGTAGATGGTGCTGAGGTGACGGCATGGGAGGAATGAAATCCTCTCCCTTGCCATGCTGTGGGGATGGGGACAACAGAGGCATTGCTCCTCAGGCAGCCAGCTCAGTGGGGGTGGTGGGGAGTAGATCACCACCACCCCAGCAATGAATTTGGCAAATTCTCCTGTTTTCTTGGAAAAAAACGATGAACTTTGCTTCTATAGACACCCCAGAGGCCTAGCAATAGAGGTCTTTGATAGGACATTGTCTCAGCTACTCCATCCTTATCCACTCCAGGGCAGGAGCTGGCTCACTAACAGAGTGGTAAGGTCAGTGTCTGGCTGTGGAGAATGATTTGGATGAGCTAAAAATGTGGGGGTTTTTTTCCACTTTCCAAGAGCAGCCCCCTCTCCCTGAGTCCCCTGTGCTCCCCAAGTCAAAACAAATATAGGAAAAGATGGCTTCCAGTCAGCCCCCATTTTCCACTCAATCTGTGCAGATGGGTTTGTTTGTGTTTTGGTTTAGTGTATCCCGAAAATTAGGGCAATTTTTGAAGAAAAAAAAAGAACTACTTTGTAACGGGGAAAAAAAGAAAGAGAGAAAATGTTTTGACATTCTCTCTCAAAACGCCCTCCTTTCGTCTCCACCTAGACTCCTTGCTACATTTGACCTGAATTCTCAAATAGCTCCAGCCCTGCTGAAAGTCTGGTTTTCAGCAAAAAAACCCCCCTCTTAATTCACTGAAAAAACATTGCCCAGCTCCACTCAGGAGACCTCCCATGGGGTGCCCTCTGGGTGCTTCAGGGTGCCAGGACCTCACAGGGCTGCTGGCTTTCCCATCGGCTGGGTGAATTGAGCTGAATATTTGTGATTCTGCCTCAGTCCCCGTCCCTGGGTTGTGCTGACAGCTGCCTCTGTCCCCCTCCATTGCCTGGAGAACCCCAGAAGATGAGAAGCTTGGGAGATATCTTTCTCCTCTGAGAAGCTATTTGCAAATATTAACATAAAGCCTATTTGTATGCGTTCAAGGCCAAGAACGGTTAAGCTGAGTTTCTCTTATCTGATGCATGATTAGGAGCGTCTCCCAAGCCCTGGTGAGCTCAGGGGGGAGCACACAGCGTCAGACCGTGGGTGGATAGAGATGAAATGCGGGATTCATTAATGGCACTTTTCACTTTCCACCCTGGCTCTGGTACGAGCACAAATTTATATGGGAATGCAATCAGTGGGCAGCCGATGTCTATTCCTTTGCAAACCTGGAAAGGAAGTACAAATCAAAGTAAACCAATGCTAACAGCTGTAGAAATGGACTTGACGTCTGATAACAAAGAGAAACTGGAAGGAAAATTTTTCTTCAAACCCAAACGGTTTGACAGAAAAGGACTGAGCAGCTCCAGCAGCAGGGGAAGCAGCCAGTGGTGTGTTGACCTTGTGCCGGACAACTGATGGCCCTGGAGAGCTGCTTTGGCCACCCCTGTGAGCACCAGCTGCCCAGGACATGGCTGTGGCCATGCAGCCTGACCCCCTGGTGTCACAACCAGCGGGGATTTCCAGTATTCAGCGTGGCTGTGCTGCGCTGTGCCTTATCTAAACCCTGCCCATCCTGGTCAGGATCCAGCTCTCTTGACTTCAGCCTCTGAGAGCAAGTGGTCTGGTCTGAGTTGATCTTAAAGGAGATGAAGGGAGAAAGTGGCCTCCTGGCCCACTCATTTTGTCCCACCTGCCTTAAAACTCCATCCTGGAGTGGAGCAGAGCATTGTCTGGAAATGCCCCTCTCCTCTCTGACCACAGGGAGGACAGGACAGATTATACAGACGATGCACTCAGTTCCGAGGCAGCCAAATTTCAGGGAGCGGAGTCTCTCCCTGTATTTAGTAGCTTTTGTGTAGAATCCAGCCCTGTAGAATGGCTGGAAAAGGGATCTAGGGATGTGAAAGGTGTGAAATCCATCCTGCAGCACAGGGCTGAGAGATGCCTGCGCCGGCCCATGGCAACCACTGCAGGTGAGGAGATAAAGAAAAGGAGCAAGAGGATCGTTGCGAATACGCAGGACATGGAGCAAGGCTTGCTAACAAAGAGTGCTATTGATCTCATTTAGTGCCTGCTCCCATCAGCTGGAACGGGGAAAGCAACTGCTCAATCCCACTTTGTAAGAAAAGCTTGCTCTGAATATTAGTTTCAGTGCATCCAAAAGAGCCTGACACTAAATATAAATCACAGTCAGAGAGGGATGAAGCAATACGTGTGTATGTGTTCTTACTGTGGTATCATTACTCAGCCCAAAGCTGGGACTTCAGACCCAAATGCTTCAAGTTCAGACACAAAACTTCTAGTCTAACCTCTCCCTATTGCTTCTGATTTGAGCTGGCCTTTCAAACCCAGAAGGGACGGCGCTGCCCAGTCCATCTTTCCAAATTTCATCCCTACTGAAATATAAACTGAAATCACATGGCCTTGCCAGACAGCTGACACTCAAAAATAAAATCTGTGTTTCCATGGGGAAAGGGGACAATTTTTAGCAAATGTATTAAGGTTTGCAAATCTCAAGCCTCTGTTGTGCTTTCTTTATAAAGCCATATAATTGCAGAGAGGATCTGGAGGAGTTGCAGCCACTTTAGATGAGTGATTTGTAAGTAGAAACTAGTTTGACTTTCACTTTTTGGAACTGATGGTGAAGGGGCAGGTTTTGTTGGTTTCTAATGCAGTGTTTTCCAGGTATGTTGTATAACTTTCTTTCTTCCAAATCTCTTGAGTGGTCCATAATGAGCAATTATAAAAGGCTAATCTCATTAAAGAGAAAATCTCCTCATTCATTTAATTCTTAAATCTCTTTCTGTTGGGAGGAGAATATTTAAATGAGCTTCCTCCCATTATAAAGTTACTTCGTGGTCTGTTTTTCATCACAGTTAAATCAGAACAGGGGCATGAGGTGCTTTTACTTTAATCTGTTTTTAATCTGATTTTCCTTAAATGAAACTAGATCATTTCTGGTGCAGAGTCTTAGAAACCAGGGAGACAATGACTAGCAAGAGGTCATTTATTCTGCTCCACAGTCCCAACAGGGACCCTAAAGTTTCATTAATGATCATTGCAGTCATAAAGAAACCCATTCATTTTACCCATTGGCCATCAAATGCTTTATAGTATTTAATGGGACTCTTCTTTTTTATAAGGATGAGAGGGACGAGAGCCCTTTGTGGAAGCAGGCATGGGGAGGGCTGACAGCAGGGAGAAATGCTGTCTGCACATCACGGGGGTGGGTTGGGGAGAGGGAGCCAGAGCAGTTTTTTGGCATCCCCCAGAAGCTGTGGCCAGGAATGGAGGTGCTGGGAAGCGATGGAGGGGACAGCAGCATCCCGACACCTGCAGGAGGTGGTCTCAGGCACGCGGTGCTTCGTTATCTGGGCTGTGCACTCCAGCGGTGGTCAGCCTGCATGCCTGGATAGTGCTTCATTGTCTGGGCCAGGTTTGTCATCGGCCCTTTCTTCATCTCCCCTCCTGTCCCTTATCAGCCGGCCCCGTGCCTCCTTCCCCACCGGTGCTCTGGGGAGACAAGGCTGTGCCTTCACGGCCGCCCCCTCCTCTCCCCGGGGCAGGACTTGGCCTCTCCGGCCCCTCAGTGGGGGAAGGCAGAGCTCAATGAAACAAAAATCCATCCTAATAAGTAACAAACTGGTCCAGGAGAAGGAGAGTACCTGGAATTACTTTTAACTCAGAAGTCAGCCCGAGATAAGGCGCCAGCCCAAATGCCAATATGCTAATGTGGCTCCTTCAGCAATGAGCACTGCCGGTATCTCTACCCACGCTGTTCCACATCTGTGACAACCTGTCTCTCCTCAGCACCAGAGATACATATTTTGCTTAGAAATTAGGGCAAATCATGCCAATGTTCCAATGTGCATGATTAAAAAAGGCCAACCCCCTTACGACATCCTCTTGCGTGTCCTCCGTCCCTCTTCCCACCACCACCCTCCCGCTGAGCTCACCATCACATTGTCTTTGGAGGTCACTCCTCGTTTCTTGGATTTGATCCCTGCCTTCCACCCTATCCACTCTCCAACTTCCCAAAGGAAAATTTCCAGAGTTTCACCTGGAGAGATGTAAAACATTTTACTAAGGAGAGGAAAATTAAAAAAAAAAGGAGGATTTGCTCAAAAAGAGAAGCTTCAGCATGACAGGGGTGGGGTTTAAAATGGTCCAAAACAAAATTTGGTGTCGGGACATTGTCAGAAAATTGCCAGCATAAAAACTGTGACCTGGACCAAAGTGTCATGAACGGTTTCTGTGGCAGTGAGCCAGGTTGGGTCAGGAGTAGGGTGCTGGGTAGAGCCATCCTCCCTTCATGAAGGATCCAGGCACCCGGTGATAGTCAGGTCTGTTCCCCCACAGTACACCAAGCCTTGGCCCCATCAATTTTGTGAGTTTTATTCAAAGCTTAAGCCCTGGTTCTTTCTGAGAAGAGGGTTTTAGCCTGCATGTCAGACACATCTTTTCCTTTCTCTGTATTATTTCATGTCTTAGGCTACTCTTCCTTTCTTCAGAGACACAATCTGTGGATGCTCTGCCTTTGTCCCTGTAGGAAGAGAGGAGAGATGTGCAGAGGCCAGGCTCAATCGTTATCTTGTCTTAAAGCATTCGCAGACGGTCAATCCTGCCTCTCAATAAATGAAATATTTCCTCTCCAGTTTATCTCCCTGGGCTCCAGCAGCCCAGATTGCTAATTGGCAGCAACCTTTTCCCTCAACAGAACAATCCTTTCTCATTCATGGATTGTTCTCTTAAATTCGGTCATGGCAGAAGTGGAAATCCATTTTTACACCTCTTGCTTTTTCTAGAAGAGAACCCTTTCCCGTTGTTGAAATTATTCCTGTTTTTAAACCTGCAGACAGGTCTACTTCTCTCTCTGGGCTTGATTAATTTAAACTTAAATTTTAGGTGAGTAGTTCTTGATTGCAAGACAAAGCTGGCTGTGGAGTTTTGTATTCTAGGAACCATCATACCAAGCATAATAATGAAGCACAAAATGAAATAAACCTGAGGAAATATTATGAAACACTGTATTCTTACTAGGAGATCCTCCAGTGATATTTTCATTTTGTTATCAACGGGGAGCCATTATTATTGAAAGAGTAACCTTAATCAAAAAATTACTGTGGTAAAATAGACCTTTTCCTTCCACAGATCAACTCCCGGTATATAATTTGAGTCCAAAACGCTGACTTTAGTTAAAGGAAAAAAACCTTGGAAAATGGTTTTGTTTCTTTTCCTAGGAAAATGCTGACTTTGATGAAAAAAAAAAGAACACACACACTCAAAGAAAAATCCATTGAAAAGTGCAGAAAACATTTCAAGTGAAAATTACCCAATACTATAAAAGGTCCAACCAAATCTGCAAATGTCACTTCCACTTTTGAATGGAAAAGTGTGATTTATTTGTAAGGAATAGTGCAACTTTCTAAAAGAGTCTACCGGTACTTAACCAAGCTGCCTGACTCCCAGCAAAGCATTCCTGCTGGGAAACTTCTGCTTTGCTTGGAAAAACCAAAGCCCTCCGATTTTGCCCAGCCTAAGTCCCACCAGCCCAGACAGCAGTGAAAGGACTCCCGACAAACCCTTCTCCAGCTCTCCAAACCAAGTCAGGGGAATGGCATAGTCCAACTTATTCTTAAAACCCTCAGGGATGGAGGGAGTGGTGGGTGGATGGATGGATGGATGGATGGATGGATGCTCAGTCTCTGTGACCAGTAACTCTTCCCTGCCTGGCTGGTGATGTTCCAGCTGTGTGTTGGCACAGCAGCTATAGGGCAGCTCCTCAATTTCGGTCACCAGGAATGCCCAGCAGACAGAGAGAAAAATAAGTGTAGAATTGCCCTGAAATCAGAGCTTGGGTTAAACACCAGCCCAAGCATCTCCAGCAGAACAAGGGCTACCTTTAAGGAGAAACATTTGCTCCTCTCCTGCTCAGGGCCCCAGGGACCAGAGGTAAGCCTGGGAGAATGTAGGAGGTATGTTGGTGAGACAACATAGGAGCAGCAGGACCAGGGTGGCAGAGCTAGTCCTCCCTGTCAGTTCGCCCTAATCCTGAGGCTGCAGGAACAGCTGGGGCTGCTGCTTACACTCCTTTCTTCTGAGAGCAAGAGTGCTCACAAAGACGTGTATTTTTTCCAAGTGCACAGCTTTCTGGCTGCTATTTTTACTACTCTGTCTGATCTGCTCCCGTGGCATGATGATATTCCCCTTCTTTCCTTTACAGCATCCTCCCTGAGAGGGTGCACAGCGCCTTGTGAACACCCATAGCTATGAGCTCGCCTTCTCCCTTTGGTAGGGAGGGAAACTGAGGCAGGGGAAAGAGCTGTTGCTCAGCCACGGTTATTCAGACAAAGTAGGAGGCCTCAGGAGCTTAGCTCTGGGTTCAGTGCTTTAGCAGCAAGGCTGTCCTTCCCCTCTGAACTGGGTCACTTTAAGTTGCCTCCGCGGTTTATTATGTACAGGATTTTCGTCAGACGTGCAAAGTAAATTAGCACCGTATTCACAGCCATAATCACCTACCAATGATCTCATACATGTGGCACAAAGGGAAAGAATCTGCATGGGATTCTGTTCTGCAAGTATAATCCGCCCATAGCCTCCTTGTTAATTAGCTCCTCTCAAGCATCCAATCTGTGGCAATTATAGCAATCAAAAATGCATTCAGCCCCCCCCACCCCTCCTGCTCCCCATCAGCACCTGACAAGCCGGCAGGCGCATTATCCCAAACCATGGCAAGCACACGCTGATAGGACACAAACCTCCCCGCCGCCTGACTCAGGATTCATCACCCACAATACCAGCCCCAGCACAAGGCCTTGCATACCAGGAATTATTAAAATAAAAAAGGAAGAAAAGGAGACAGAAAGAGACATTTCAATTTTATCCCATAGTTTTGGGAGCCCATAGAAAACCGAGTGAAAGATGCTATTTAGCCCCTTGGGCTCAATTGGCGTCGACTTCTTCTTTCTTTTTTGCTGATGCCAATGGAAAAGTGAATCTTTCTTTATTTTTAATGTTGCCTGATTGAAAGCGCTGCTCCCCAGATCGCTCTGAGAGGCCCAGGTGGGATGAATGCCCGGGGTGATTGATGCATTGTGTCGTGCTCCTCGCTCTCAGAGGAGCACTTTGTGAGAGCAGCAGTGAGACTGCGCTGGGGGAGCCCTGAGTGGAGCCCCGCTACAAAGATCTGCCAGATAAATGCAGCTCCTTCCTCTTCCCACTGCTTCCCAGTGCTTCTTACTCCAAGATCTCTGCAGTCTGTGTGTAAGAGCAGCTGCTGGCAGGGACCCCAGTTTGAAGATGGCTCTATGGGCACCCCTTGCTCCCCCTACAATCAATAGGAACGTAGTTCCTGGGGAAAACTCTCTGATTTGAACCAGGGATCAGTAATCCTAGAGGTAAATTTGTTCCTTAGCTTTCTGAATGAATTTTTTTCTTTGCTGCCCAAGCATGTTGATAAAATGATGTCCTAGGGCTGTGTGAAGGATGCTCTAGACTTGGCATCCATCCTTAGGGCCTGAGCTGAATCATGCTGGGAAAGCAGTGGTACGGGGTGCTGTTCCACCTTGTCATGCATCTGGCTGCAAACCCACTCCAGGGGTACGTGGCATCTCCTGCCTGCTATTGCTGCCCCTCTGTCATAACTGCTATAGGAGTTTGGGGGCATTTTCACTAAAAGAGCCCTGGAAAATGTCTGGACCAAACTGCAAGCCCCCTGAAAAATTCCTGATCTTGTCACTGACGAGCACTCAAACAGTCCCAGTAGCTGCGCATGGCTACCCATTGCCGTGTCCCAGCACTGCCCGTGTGGGATGGTTCATGTGAATCCTCCTAGGCCACTCCTGTGCAAAGTCAGCGGGCTGAGCTTAAGCCAGGAGAGCACACAAGTTCTCTAGCCCAGCTGGGCTTCGGGCACATCATCCTTCAGATGACCGACCTCTTTGGAAAGTCGAGCTCTCAGCCTGAAGCTCCCACCTGCTGATGTGCAAGGCCACAAGCCCAACCGGTTATACCATCCTGGGTCCAGTAGGCTGCACAATGCTGCCAGGCATTTAGCTCCGTAGTGTTGAGATCAGTCAGCCAAGGTGAGTGAGAAATAGCCCAATAAAGCATGGACTGAGCTCAAGAGAGACCCCAGATATCTGCCATGTACAGAATTATTTGCCCTTTGGTCTCCTTCATGGTCCCTGCAGTGAGGGAGTTATTACTTGTTTTTCACAGACACAACCTGCCCCTAAGATGCCCTTGAACTCCTCTGCTGTGCTCTGCCTTGACAATGAATGTCTGATAACCTGCACCCTCACATTGCCTACATGGAGCAGAGGTGAGCTTATGAGGAACAGACTGCAGAGAGCCAGAGAAGAGGAGAGCACCTCCACAATGAACTTCTTCCCAGGTATTTGCATGACAATATCCTACCATGTTCATCCATTACAGCTCTTTCTGCATGGCTCAAGCCTATGTAAAATGCATAGGGAGCCAGCTATTTTCTTTAAGCTTCACTGCAGTGTGACCTGTGGGCAGAGGCTTGTGCTGCCCAGGTCCTCAGTGTAACCTGAGAAACCTGCCATCCCAGAGGGGTGGTTCAGCAGGGAAGGTGAGGATGAGGACGTTGCTGGGCGTCCCTTTCTCTCTAGTCTCTCCACTTTCCAGCTCATTTGTCTCTAACCACTGGACTTGTAACAAAGCCATCTTCACTGCAGGTCCTGCTGGCCCCGAGCCATGCCTGCCCTCCAGCACGTGGGCCAGTGCCAGGCAGACAACGAAGCCCCAGGTACCGGCTTTGGCCACCTGCCAGCAGCAATGTCGTTCCCCTTCGGTTGCCCATCAAATAAAGACCCTGCACCAGTAGCTCCATCACTCATGGGGACCCACGTTGCAGCTGAATGTCACAGGGAGGGTTTCTCAGCCATGAAATGACTTCCCAGGACAGCATGGTTACCTCAGGTCTTCCATTTCTCTCTGTTTGCTTAGGGGTTCGTGGAGGTTTTTCTTTCCTTTGAGCGCAAAACCTGTTTGCTCTTTCCCCTCCTCCCACACACTCGCAATGGGGGAGAAAACAGACTTGCATCCAGGGGTGAGAACCCCTGGGGGGTAGGGGATGGCAGCCAGAAACCCCGCTGCCTGCACCCTCCTGAGATGGATGCTGAGCTGGGGTCAGGAGGTGCCTCTGCACGGAGGTGTAGGCACCTCTGCAGAGGAGCCAAGCCTATGCATCGGTATGGAACTGGCTGGAGAACGGGAACAAATTAGTATACATGGAAATAATGGGAATATTAGCTGAATTAGCTAAGCTGTTATTCAGCTTCCCTTTTTCCTTCCTGCTTTCTCTCCTTCCCAAGCCAAAAAAGCTGGTTTACATTCTAATGGCTTTAATTACTTCATGAAAATGTGAGCGGATGGGGAAGCACTGCCACCAACAACGCTTTAATGGTCGACTGAACGCAATTTGAATTAATTTGGTTGAGATGGCTATTAGTGCTAATACTCCAGGGCCTGTCTCACTGGTGTTCCTGTAACTTCCCGTGCTCCTGACGGAGCGGAGGCTTCCAGACGCTTGCTCCGTCGCCCACCCGCTGAGGCACCTCAAGGAGAGTTAGGAATTGCCCTGTCTCCTTATTGCCTCCCTCAGTCCTGACTTTGTTTCACTTGGTTACTTGAATCTTGATTTTGAAAATTACTTAGGACCCGTATCAAGCCACAGAGCCATCTTTCCTGTGCCTCCCTCTCTCATGATTGCACTCTCTGGCATCCAGAAAGGTATGAAATCTGCCCAAAGTACTTCCCAGCTTGGCTCTATGTCTATGTGCACATATCTCTGTGTGTGTATATGTGAGTATTCTCTGTTGTCTACCAAGGGGTTGAGCTTCAGCTGCCTTTCCTCTGTGAAGAAAATAACAGGGTCTCCCTCCTCTGTCTAGTCATCCAGCTCATGACATCTGTGGGGACTTTATCTCTCTAGGATCTCTGCCCCTCTGAAAATCATGGGCTGAAAACGTCCTGAAGGTTTAGAAGCTTCAGGGGTGGGGGCTGGCAGGCCTTTGGACAGCACAGTTCTCCCATGTTCAGTGGGTCCATGCAAGCCTCATCTCTTTTGGAAGCCAAGGGAGAAGCAGCAGCTCCACACTTGAGGACTGAAATTGATTGCTCTTTTCCATACCACGAGATGCCCTTTTCTCCAGCTCCAGGATGGACTTAAAGCCCAGTACCAGCCCCAGCTTTCTCCTCACTCCCTGCCTGCATGTCCTGCTGAGGACCAGGCCATGAGGGTCACCTTGCAGGCAACCCTTGAAGGCAAGTGGCTGCTTGGCTGCCATGGCTGTGTTGGCAGTAGGTGATGTACAGACCTGAGCAAGTTTGGATTGACCAGGATATTGCAGCTTCTCTTGTTAGCACCTCTCAGGCTGGTATTTGCAGCAGGTGACCTGGATCAGTCACAAGAATTGGGAGCTGTCATCAGTCCTTCATTCCTTCCCTATCCCTGGAATATCTCTGTGAACCCCCCTCTGCTCTCAGGGCTGCTGTGAGAGATGTGAGATGTGTAGATTCCTTCATCTGTCTTGCCCCTGATTTGCACCCACCTGCCATCACATTTAGCCTGGCCCCTAACACTGCTGCAGCAGCCAGGGAGAGGAATCTGGCAGGGTGTTAATAAAGAGCCTGAAGGAGAAGGAAATTAAAATCATTTTCTGCTTTATGTCCTTTCCTCTACCCCCACTGTGCTCCCTCCTCCCTGTCTCACACACAGACTCCACTTCTTATTGCAAATGCTCTCTCCTGGGATGGATTTTCTTTGATCCATCTGCAACCAAATCCTCACAAATGCCATCAGCTTTACTGACTTACAAACCTGTCATGCTGGAAAGGGCTGAGAAGCCTGTCACTGCTTTGGATTTCATGTCCCTTTCATGAACTTCAGGTGGAAAGGGCCAGCACTGTGATAATGTGAGCCGTTGCTGGAAACTGGTGTTGTGTATTTTCCTCTGCATTATCCGAGTGGCTGCGGTCTGTTTTGCATGGGGGTGGAGGTGGGACTGGCAGTGCTGAGGCTGGAGATGCAACTTGCCCTGATGGGTGCCAAGGGGGGCTGAAGTTACTCCTTTGGGCATCTCTGCTGGATAGTTTTGGGGCATTACCTTGGATGGTTGATTGTATTTATCTTCAGGCAGTGCTTCCCCAGACCCTTTGGCCACCTGGCCCAGCTGGTCATCTCCATCTGGTCCCCCTCTTCCCCTGCATCTGAGTAGCCAGGCCATTAGCAGTGACTCCAGCTGCTCCATAAGCACAGACCTGTCTCACCCAGTGTCTGCTGCTGCGCCCCTCACCTTTTGCCCTGCTCATGAAAATTTGATCTCAGCCAGAGGGTGTTCAACTGAGGCACCTTTCTGCCTCGACACTGCTGTGATGGGAGAGGGCAGCGGTGGTTCTCCTAACCAGCATGGGCTCTCTTGCCTGAAGAAGTCCCCTAAACTTTCTGTTTGTCTCAGCTGCATCCCCCCTCAGGTTAAAGCTGTTGCCTCTGCCTGGCCCCCAGGCTGTCCTGGAGCAGCTGAAGAAGGACGGGTGTCCTCAAAGGGGTTCACAGCCCTCATCAGCTCTAGCATCCCTAGCAAGGGGTGAGCTCTCTGGGGCAAGTTGAAATGATACAGGATCTTTGCAGCATCATGGATCGGTGGATTAAAAATCTGATACACCCTAGTGCTGGGGAGGGCAGTGGTCCATATCAAGATCTTTGGATGCCCCCTGTGAGGCACCTTCTTGGGCTCCAGCCTAAACTTGAGGCCGGGCAGGCTGCAGGCTGTGGGGGAAGTCAGTCTGGTTCCAGCCCCACAACTGGACGTGCTGGAATACAAAGAGAACAATCAAACATTAATATTCATCCTTGAGTGCTGGTGATGGACTGATTACAGTCTGCAAGGAAGATATCAGACTGCTCACGCCAGGGACGGCTTTCTGAGGTATAAAAGAGATTATTGTATATCTAAAATACAGACTTTGGGAAATGTTTTCTTGGCTCCAAGAAGAAAAGCTTCTTTATTTGTGAAGTTAATTTGCATTTACTGTAGCTTGCATTAAAGTTACCCGTTTCCTTTCATTCAAGGGACTTCTCTTTTGTTCACATGAAAGCAGGCAGATTAACCATCTGCAATGCACGTGTTCCTCCTGCTAATTGCTTACGGGATGTTCCACTTTCCACTCCCTAGAACAACTTCCCAAAGACTAAGCCAAAGTCACCGCAACTTGCCAACAAGATTACCTGGGAGAGGAGGTCCTGCCACAGCAACATGAAAATACCGAGTAACGCAGGCACAGGCGGGCGCTGAGGGATGGATCCAATGCCCAATTCTGCTAATATTCTCTGTGTTACAATAGCAATCAAAGGCTGTGCCTGCCAGACATCCCTTCTCTGCTGGCCTTGTTAGCATCCTGCAAGGAGATCACAAGGGAATGTCAGGTGGCTTCCAAGGGAGCTCGTGACTTCTTGGGTGCATATGTGGCACGTCTCAAAGCGTGGCAGTTCCTCCAGCATCCCTGCCTGGCCTGCTAATGAGAACTCATTTGATTCAGCGTCCACCTTTGCCCTTGGTGGTATGTAACAGGGCTTTTAATAACATTATCAAGTGGGCTCTGTGGTGCTAGGTGCTGTACATAATAAAAGAGACTTGCTCTAAAACATTTACAGTCTGAAAAGATTATACAAAACAGAGAGGCTGGAAACCCAGGGAAATGAAGACCCAACTTCAGAAAGGTATTTAAATACCTCAGACTCTCACCAATGCTAAGAAACTCCCCCAAGGCTACAGCAAAACTGGCACAGCTCCCAGGCGGGTATCCCATCAACAAAAGGGGCATTTTTTCCTCTTCTGAGCAGTGCTTGGGAAAAACTGAGCAAGGAAGTGACTCACCACAGTACCTGCTCTGCGGGAAGAGGACTTTATGCCTTGCTCCTGGGTCTGAGTGTTCCTCTGGAGATGTCCTGCCCACCTAATCCACACCTGCAATTGCCAGTAGTTGACACTTTTGTAGGTACAAATTCTTCTCTATCCCTCCATCCATATCATCACTGTGCCCTGCTTCTTGGGCAGAACATGAGTGGAGCCAAGTGCTTGCTAAAGCCCTTGGTCTGGGAGAGACCCTCTAGCTTGCTGAGGGTAAAATCATCCACCCGATGCTCCTGATGCCTGTTTTCAGCAGGCTTGTACATTTGTGCACCAGTTAGCAAATGTCCTTTAGATCCCCCTCAGATGTTGATCTTAGGGGGCACCTGGTCACGGCATCCCCAGGGGCATGTAGCTTGCAGGGATTGAACACTAAGATGTTTTAAAAAACTACATGTTTTAGCTAAGTGGTGTCAATCATTAAAACAAGTTAAAATAAGAGCAAGTGATGCAGGTAAACAAAGGCTTTCAGAGGAGCCAAGGTCTGCATGCAGTTAGAGAGAACTCCTCCTGTTCTCCATTTCAAGTGAAAGTTTGCATATTTTCATGCTTCTAGCACCACAAACAAGGATTCCTGCCTCCTCCTGCAGGGCTGAAGAGCCACAGCTTCTTAGGCTCCAAGGAAGAAAAGCAGTTATCATGGGGACTAGAGCAGCACAGATCCCCCATCTGGTACCAGTTTTCAGCATGCAATGTCATTAAGTCCTTTGTGAGAAAGGACTGCATCTCTCATCTGAGAAGCCCAGGATGAAGATTTCATCTAAAGCACTACCTTGCTTTTGCAAGAGGGGATTTGTAAAGAACAAAAGCTTCAAGTAATCTTCCTCATCTTAATAAAAGGATAAGACAAAGTTACAAGCAGCCTGGGGAAAATCTAGTTAGGCTTCAAATTTGGACAGGCAGCTTAAGGTGGGCAGATTAAACAGTTTGACAGACATAAGAATTTGTGCCTTTCCAAATTGTTTTGCAGGCAGAGGACATCCACGTAGGTCCTTAGATGCTCCTGGTGCTCCCTTGGGAAGAGCCGTCCAAATTCCTTGATTTCCTTCCAAATTCCTTGATTTCCTTCCTGTGGGCAAGCATTGGTTCAGACCCTTGGCTGGCACAGACTGGCTTTTCCCCTCCGACGGCGGGGGATCCCAGCCAATTCAAGCCTGCCGAGCGCCAGGCTCGCTCTTTGAGCTCCAGTGTGGAGGGTAAGTGTGCCAGGAGAGTCTTCAGTGAATGAGCCTGCATGCTCAAGAGACACCATCTGGTTTTACTGGAAACGCTGCAGATTATAGGTCTCCTAATGGTATTTAATTTAGATTCCACGAGACCTCCAGTGGATAGCTAACAAAGGATCAAAAATGTATTTTTTAAAACATCTCCACTGAGAGGTAACAAAGCTGCTGAAGCTTAGTGGATTTAAGTGTGTAAACACTGCTCAGCAAGCTCCTAAGCACAGGCTTGGTTCATGCGGGTGTAGCAGAAGCCAGCAAACAGCTCTGAAGCTTTTTGTCTCATCTCAAGGCTTTCCAGTGGTTTGCAATGATGAGATGGGTGCTGGAGCTCAGCACAAGGACTGCCGACAGGGTTTGTCCTTTGCCTGGAGCACAATGACACCGTAGGGATGTTCTTGACTCAGTCCTGGTGAATTTAGACCAGAGAGCGAAGAAGCCTGAAAGTTTTTCTATGGAGGAAATTGGCTATCTTTTTGTGGATACTCAGCATCTTGCAGGATCCAGCCTTTAACTGGTAATACGTAGATTTGGGATGCAACCTTTGGGATGATCTCTGCTTTTAGAAGTTGTGTCTGTGGGTCTGGGACCCATGGTGGCCTCTTCTCACAGGTAATTAATGACAGAATGAGTGGGAATGGCTTCAAGCTCCAACAGGGCAGGTTTAGACTGAACATTAGGAAAGAATTTTTCACAGAAAGAGTGGTCGGGCATT
>JAOXJM010000052.1:12028380-12080108 GCA_026413425.1 Tringa solitaria
GGACTCGATGATCCCAAGGGTCTCTTCCAACCTAGACGATTCTATGATTCTATGAGAAGATCACAACTGCTTATTTCATGCAGCATTTACCTGACTTCTCACTTTCTGAGTGAAGTCCTCACTTCTTCCATTTGCTGCAATCAAGGAGCCATCACTGGGATGCCAAGAGCAGTGCTGGGCCATCAGGCTGTGTAACACTGGATTTCACCACAGAGAAACCTTCTGGCAGGAACACCCTGAGGCTTCACTGCTGTTACTCCCCCCACTGCCAGCAGTAAGAGTTCCTGTGGTAGTGGTGCAGGACTGAACAACCTACGCTGAGTCTTCTACCACAACGGTACCATAAATCGTCATCTCAATGCTCCAATTATCCCTCTCGGTGCACGTCTGACTTCAGAATCCCATCAGACAACTTCACTTAAATTCTACTAGCGAGAGAGTCATTAAGCACAGTCTGGTCACCCTAATTCGCTTAATAATTTGACATGGGCATTTTTTCACCTTTTTTATGCCCATACAGGGAGGTGATTATAATCAGGGAAGTGACTTGGTTCAAATGACATAATTGGTTTTTATATTTATTCCCCCTCACTGATCTCAGTTCAAATGTGCTCAGCTCACAAGTCAAAAAGATGATTTCTTCTAATTATCAGTTCTGCAGAGCTCATCTTGGGCTCTGCAAATCCAGCTGTATCCTTTGTGCCTCTACCATGCTGTCACCAAGAATAAAGTGTTTGCAATCAGGACGCAGTCAGTCATGTTTTGTTGCTAATGTGCAAGGCAGAACGGAAACTCATTTGCCCCTCCACCCTGCTACTGGCTCCGTTAAGTCAAGAGTAGAAATTCCAGCTGGGGCATGACTGGAGGAGGGAGATGCAGGGGGCTGTGCAGGGGGAAAAACGCAAGAGGGATGTTCCAGGCTGCAGGAACAGCAGATGAGGTGAGCTTGATGAAAGGCACGGTGGATGAAATCACTCATGAGTCAGTGTCCCTGCACAAAGGGCGAGTGGAAGGGCCATGTCCCCTTGCTTGCAAGCTCCCAGGTCTGTGGGCTGGGGTTTTACAGCAGGCTCCTGCAGCCTTTGGTGACTCTTCCTGCAGTCAGCAGTTTGGGTCACACAGTCATATTTATAGACTTGTGACACAGTCCCAGAGCTGAGGATATGGATCTTCGTCACTAAAGCTGTGGTCTCTGCTAATTGAGTTTCTTCTGAACTTTCAGAACTTGCTTTTGTAGGCTAAGACCAAATCAAAACCCTTGTTGAGAACCTGGAGTTGGGCTACTCTTTCTATTGGAGTGGGGAGGGACACACAAAGGACAGAGGTAGGAGAGAGTGACAGGAGACCCCAGCTTTTTCTCCCTGCAGTTTCTGGGTGAAGCCACTTCTTCCACGTGGATGGAGCCACCATGAGATGGCCATACTCTGACCCATCTCCTGGTAGTAGTTGCAGTCAGTTTGACTTTGTAAAGTGTTGCCCTTGCCAAAGGAAGCAGTGGGTCCACAGCTCTTGTGCCATTCTCATCAGTGTGTTGGCTTAGCACCGACTTAATTTGCTTGTTCATAGAGCTGTCCCTGCTAATGGGTTTGATAGACAGCTCATCAAAATCCAGGGCTCAAATGGGCCTTTGCTCAGGACCCCTATTTAGCGTGTCCATCTGTTGCATGGATGACACAGATGGCAAAAGGCATATTTCGGCAAGACCTCTGCACATCTCATCGCCTGGCAGCCTGGGGGGTGAGCTGATGGCAGGGCAAAGGGGACCAGCACTAAGTGCTGGAAGGCTTTGTGGGCAGGTGGAGAAAAGCGACAGTGGAGCAAGCAGCTGGGGGGTGAAGGCAAATTGTTCGATGAGTCATACATTTTTAACAAAGTGGCTTCTACCTGGAACAGGCAGCTGAGAGGCTCCATCTCCCAGTGCTTTCTGACCCAGGCTGCAGGTCCTGCTACAGCACAAGCCTTGTCAAATATAAGATGGCTCAGCAGAGAGCAGCTGAGTGAAATCCTACGGGCTGTGACACCCAGGGGTACAGTCTGTACAGGGGTACAGACTCCTGTCTCCTGAGGCAGTCGTCTCTGAATTTCCCCAAGCAAAACCACTGCAGTTTCACCCATTTGGTGACACATTTGCTACCTCTTCTCCCCTCTCCCTGTGCCATGTCATAGCTGTGGTTTGGTTTTCTGACACAGCTCCGATGTCTCAGGGGACATTGGGGTGTCCTACACGTGGGGTGGGGACGAGATGCTCTGGGGACCCTTCTGCATCACGTAGCTGCCCATAGGATGTGATTGCCAGGGATGTGGCTTGAAGACCCTTTTCTTCCCTTCCAGTCTTGTGTCCCTAATTCCTCTGAAGTAATCCCAAAAGGGCAGTCAAACATTTCCATAATAAGGAGCATTCTGAATAAGTATTTTCTGTCTCTGCCTCATCTGTAGGCTTTTCTTAAGACAGCAAGTAGTTACTTTTCAAAGTAAGAACAAAAACCCAAAGAAACCAAACTGAATTTATTTCCTTTAAACTGGTGTAGAAAATTTTAATTAAGATGATGAGCTCGTCATGCTCTGTGTTTCTTTCAGTGTTTCTACTTGGATGGAATGGGTAAATTCTACCTAAAGTATGGACAATTTTATACACTTACACATTTATATGTATGCACACACATATGTGTGTATAAATACACACATACACATATATATATATTGTTAAGCTTTCCTGTTCTTGCCTACAGCCCTTTTGGAGAAAACTTGTGTTAGTCTTGCAGATGGGGAAAGGGATTATGCCACTAAGCTTAGTGGATCATGCAGTAGCTCTGCACCTGAAATAAAGATAAGGGGAACAATTCCCCCAGATCTGCTAATAATGTTCCCAACAGGAAGAATAATATTCATCCTGCCTTCCAGACAGGTCCCTTACAGCAGTGTTATAAAATATCAGTCACATGTCAAAAATCCAAAAATCCCCCCAAAATGAAGGACTGCTTTTCTCTGAGTTGAAACAAAAAGGATTAACACAGAATACAAATGCAAAGCTGATAGTTAATGACATTGCTTTCTAAAGCTCCCATTACTTTCAGATTCCCAATCACCCCATGGACAAGATCACCCCAAGTTAGAGGAGTGGGTGATCCTGTTTGTTTACCCCTTTGGCAGGATGAAGGAGATTTGTAAAAGCTTTTCTCGTTTCCCTGAGTTTGAGACTGACAAAGCAGACAGTCACAGTGAATTCAGAGCAGACATTACCAAGAGTTTTCAAATATCTTGTTTCTGAGGATTTGGCTTATTTTGCTCTTCAGTGAATCCATCTGTCCATGCATCTATCCCTCCTCATTGAAACTCGCAGTTACCTATACACTGATGTACAAACACTGTTTGCACAAACACACCAGCCCACCCATCCACCCTCATATTCATCTCCACCTCTCTAGAGTCACACTGAGTGGATTTGGTCTACACAGGCACAGGAATGCCCACTACCATAACCCCTACAAAAAAAGTATATCTTTGTCCCATCCTATGCCTGAATCATGTCATCAGGTGCTCAGTGAGTGACTGCTGTGCAGTGATTGGAGCCGGTCCTTTGGCCCAGGCAGTAGACATTTGTGCTGTCTGCCCCTGAGCTGGTACACAGCTCAGACTGCAATGAAGCGCTCATTAAATGCACATTAATCAGAAGTTTTTAAAAGTCTAGTTTTTCTCCTAGTTTTTGTTATCACTTCTCCTCCCAGTACTTCAGGCTCTGCAACTCAGACTCAGTGGTTGCCAAAGGGACCCAAGGAAACGTGTGTAGGGCTTGGCACTTCCACAAGGTCTTTTCTAGAAGAGCCTGGGAATTAAGCTGGGCTTGTCCAACCCTGCAGTGACATATGGACATAGCCCCTTCGGGGACTCTGCGTCATGCCTGCACAGTCCTTGCAGGGGAAGAAGAGCCGCTCAGGTTCCAAAACCCAGGGCTGGTAATGCAGCAGGAGATCCCAGTGGGGGATCTTGCAGTGCTTGTCAAGAAAAAACATCTTTTTTCCAGCAGATTTTACACTGTTCCTCCCAAGGTTTCCTTTCTGATAAAGCAAAGACAAAAGGGTTACCTTGGATTATATCTAACAGCTTCTGAGCAGGCTATCACCTCCCAGAACGGCTGGAGTTATCAGGCTGTGAACGCAAGATGCAACCTGGGATTTTCACCTCGAGGTACGCAGTTATGAGCCAGCCCCTGGCAGAATGTTTTGGGGGGCAGCAGGCAGATGGGGCATGGCAGAGCCAGGAGCTGCTGCCCTGCATTTATCCTCTACCTCTGCACATCTCAAATGTCCTGCTCCCACCTCATCTCACCATTTCTCTTGTCTCCCAGGCCAGCCCAGTGGGAGGCAGACAGACACCTTGCTGCTCCCATCCCTGGATGGAGAATGATGCTGTCCTCATCCCCACTGGCTCTTGTGTGGGAGGAAGAAGTAGGCTGGGAGGCAGGGGATGGGGGAAGGGGACAGCAAGTGAGAGAAAGATGCTGGGACAGCTGATTCATGGCTTACAGCCAAGGAGGAGGGATGGGAATCTGCATCCATTCAGAGGCACCAGCCTGGGATGAAAGCTGCTGAGTAAGCATCCCTGCCCTGCAGAAGGTGCCAGTGAGGCTTTTGCAGTTGCCCATAAGAGGAACCCCCCCTGTGTCACTACCATAGCATTGCCCCAGTGGAGCCCCCCCTTCTCCTTCTTGAGGGATGTCAGGGCAACCCCAGCCTTGCATGACTGAGACTTGGATCCATCATCTGCATCTGGCCCCTCAGTCCTGCCCCTGCTAATGTATAGCAACAGGCAGCTCACACCAGTGACACAAACTGGGAGAGCTCCGCCAGATAAAAAAAATGGATTTTGCCTTCTACAGATGGCAGCAGCTCAAGCTGCTCAGGCTCTCCTGGCTGCTTCCCTGGGAGCAAGCATGGCGAGAGGACTTTCTGAAGAGCAAGCTTTCATTTTCTGCGGGTGCTTGACTTTGGTGCTTCGCCGACCAGGAGAATGGATGACCCCAATCCTCAGGGCAACAGAGAACGAGTCTCATGTCCTGGCTCATTTGAGAGCTGCAAACTGCTCCATATCCTCGTCAAGGTCACCCGATGTCCATCCCAGCCATGACAACGGTCCATGTGCAAATCCTCCTGCCTGTCCTCACTACTGAGACAGGAGTGGGACCTCAGAGAGCCTCCACTGGCTGGTGTGCACCTCTGGTAGCTCTCAGCCTCCCAGGCCAATTAAAATCCTCTTCAAGTGATGCGTTTCATCTCCAGACCCCACAGGGGAACTTGCACACCTCATTAGTGTAATTGGGAGATGTTTCTACTATGGCAGAGCCCACCCAGCCACTGAACTACGGTGACTGTTCTGGGATACAGTCCTGTACCTTGAGACGTGGCAGGGTGAAGAGGTCCCATCAGGTCTGACATCTCGTGGGGACCTTCTGTAATGTCTCCTTGCAGGGTTCAGCAAACAATGCAACAGCACTTTTTAAATAGCATCTGTTGTTTCTGCAGTGCCTGTGTTGAAACACCTCTGCCCTTGGAGCTCCACCTTCTTCACAAATGCTTGCCACAGTGTCTAGGTATCCACTGGTTGTCTACAGCTTTGAAAACCTCCCAATTTATCCTGAGCGACAAGCAGGTAATTATCCAAATCCCATGTTACAGATGGGGAAACTGAGGCAGAGCACTGTGAATTAGAGCAGGAATAGTGTGGTCTCCTCTCTGCCCCAGAGGGCTGAGGGGTTAGCAAAAGCAGATGTGAAGAGTCCTCTCTCAAAAAACCAGTCCCTCCGAATCTCTTTCCTGAGAACCAGAGGCAGGGAGCAGCAGTTTCATTGTCTGGATTTCCGAAGGTGTCCTTTCTTCCTAGGATGGTCTGGATATGGCTGGCCACAGCCATGCCACCTTGTACAGGACTGTCTTCTCCGTCAGCCATCCTGTGGGGCAAGCAGGCTCCTGCTCACAGTGGTGGTAAAACTGGTTTCAATGGGGCTGGCGCTGGAGGGAAGAGCTGGGGATGACAGGGGACAAGGCGGGAGGTTAGTGAGGCAGCCTGTGCTCTACCCTTCTGTTGCGTGGGCAGGGAATTCAGCTCACCAGACACAGACATTATCCTGAATGATCGTTGGCGTGGGAGCCTAAAATGAAAGAGACACAAGCACAGGGAGGTGTGAGACCAACGCTGTGGAGTGAGGAGGGGGCAGGTGTGCTGGCTCCTGCCCACCACCCTGACACAAGGCAGTGCTGGGGAAACTGAGGCCTGATGTCCAGAGAGATGCTGTGCTCCTGGAAACCCATGTTCTGCATGCTGCTCCACCAACACAGATACAGGGACCCTTGCCAGCCCCCTCCCAGCTGATTTCTGGCAAACCAAACCAAGCACCTCACCTAAGGAGAAGCAGCAGCACTAAAAGGCCGTGTGCTCAGTGTGGCAATAACTTCTCCCTGGTTTCTGCCTTGGTGGAACAGCTGTAACCATACAGCATCACCATTTTCCTGCATTTCTTCTGCCTGCAAGGACCAAGTCTGCTGCCTAATGCTACAGACACAGAGTGGGACAAAGTAAATTTGGTGACAATATAAGGACAGAAGGTTTTGATAGAACCTGGCTCAATGAAAAACAAATTTGCATGGCATTTAAGAGGTCTTCTGCCTCCTCTAAGTATTGGCTCCAAACTGATAAAGAGCAGGACTTGTATGGCAGGATTCTCCTCTTCCTGTCTTAAAAGTATTATGAAAGATTAGTGCCTGCTGTCATCATAGTTTGCAGGCATGTTATTGTTATTAATTATGGTTATTACTGTAGTGCAGATCGACGCAGCATCTGGCCACCAGGCTGCCTGCAGAACCAGGGCTGCCAGCCATGGACAGGCAGCTCCTGCTGTCTGGCCAGGTTGGTAGCCAAAAAAGCCAGCAGCTGCCCCAGCAGCACGAGCTTACCCGTGCGGTGGCCAGCTGGCTTGGCAACGAGCATGCGGTGCCAGCGAGCCCACTGGCAAGCGGGAGCTGGGCTGCCTGCAAACGCTGCCTGCTGGCAAAGCTGGGAGAGCAGAGGGAGCGTGGGGAAGGCAGCATCCCATTTGGAGGAGAGCAGCCACGCCGGGGCGTCGGGCAAAGCTGGGCATAAAATAGGAAAGGGGTTTTTGTGAGTGTTTTCGAGCTGTGGGTTTAGCTCTGGGAGTTTTGCAGAGACCTGCCCTTTCATCAGCCTGGAATGCTTGGGAAAGCTGGAGAGCTTTTATATGGCATTTTTTGGAAATGGGGGAGGACTCTGGTATTTTTAGAGACTCTCCATCTCTCCTCTCTTGTCTCTGCTTTCTCTGTTTGGAATGAAAGTGGAGAGAGGAAGGGGAAAAAGGAAACACTCCAAACTGAAACAGGAGGGCTTGAAGCTTTGCTGGAAAGCAGAGGAGAAGAAACCTCCCCTGGTGGCCCTTCCCTGGAGGCAGAATGAAAGGAAATGCGGTGAAATCAAAGTATTTGTAGAATACTAGTAAATACCATGGGGAAAGGAGACCGTGAATATTTAAGTACTTCTACTTAGTTGTATCAATGGCAGCTCAGCCCTGCCGGGGGGGCTGCCACTTCCCAGAGCCCCCGTGACATGGGACCCCCATATGCCCCATGGCAAGTGATTCATCCTAGGGAACTAATCAGCGCTGCCGCAGAGAGATGCTCCCTGCTCCATGGGAGTTTCTATTTTTGCTGTGACTTACAGTCACCGCTGCTCTAATGGGAATGGCTGGGTGTTAATGAGCATCCCCGGATGGGATGTCTTGGCTCGCTGCGTTTGACAGCAGGATGCACAAGCCCCAGCCAGCCTTGTTACCCCCAGAGGCAGCTGATGGGCCTCAGCAGGACCTTGCGTGTGACTTGGACAGGAGAATTAACAAAGACGTTCACTTCATACAGAAGGGGAAAAGGTTATTTGCTGAGAAAACTGCTGCAACAGAAGCAAAGAGCAGCCCATGATGCCGCCTGCCTTTTGTAGGAAGAGTCCGTGCAGATCTTTGCCCGAATATCTGGGGTCCTGAGAGAGTAGGCTTAACAGATACAATGCTTCTGGCAGGACACAACTCTACTAGGTGATGGCTTCATTAGTAGCTTGTTTGTATTACACAGTAGCTGGAAGAACGTTCTTTCTGGGAGGACCTCTTGGTTGTGAGCATCACAGGTCTGTATGTTTGGGAGGCAGTCCTGTCCCAGACACCCAAAGTGGGGATGCAGGGACCCGAAGAACCCCAAAGCATGAGCAGGCTTTGCCCTGAGACTGGTGCATCAGCAGCTGTGTGCTGGCAAGGACACAGAGCATGCAAGAGTCAGGGCTCACCCTCGGTTGTCTCCCCAGGGTGATTCCCAGACATATCAGGAGTCTTTGTTGCTGCTTAAGCCCAGAGCAGGTGAAATCTTCAGTTTGATGTTACATCTGTGTGCCCAGAGATCTCCTTCTCATTGAGTCTTTGGGCAGGAAAATGGGAGAAAGCCAAGCCATGGAATAAAAGATTAGGAGAGAGCCTTTGAACCATTTATTTTAAGCATCCTGATGACTTTCTTCCCTTGGTCCTTGCCTTGCTATGACCATGGGAGTTTGGAGCTTGGGCAGATCTCTGGTCTGGCAGAAAAGAGGGGTTGCAAGCGCAGGGAAGTGCTGCCTGGACCCAGGAGGTGTCAAAGGAGCCCAGGATGCTCCATGAGACTTCTCCCAGCAACCGGCGCATGAGCTCCTTGCCGGACTGGGAATGCTGGTCCCAAGTCCACTCCAAAGATAGGGATGGGGACTTGTGACTGGGGAGGAAAAAGTAATTAGGAGCTCCCCAGATTTTCTCAATTAGTGTGGAGCTGGTAGATAGCAGAGGCAGGAGGGAGCAGACTGTGTTGCTGGGTCCTCAGCAACATAGAAATGCTGCTGCAGTTCAAGAGCCTATTAAAGAGCTGAGACATACACAGACTTTATTAGCCACATGTCAGAAAGCACTTTCTACAGTAAATCCTACTTAATAGCCATATGCTAGAAGAGAATTAAATGCTTTTTAGCTCTCAGACAGTTATGTAAACTTGAGAGAGGAGAAAAAAAAGATAACAAATATCAGCAGAGGAGCCTTCAGTACATACCAGTTATTAATGTATTTATCTGGGCCATTTATTTATTGAAGATATATTTTTTTTTTCTGGGACAGGCCTATTAAGTCTGACAGCTTAATCGACACCCAATGGGAAAAAACGCCATTTTATAAAGTAGTTAAACTCCCATTGATTTCGATATCGGCTCCATTTTTTATTTTGTATTTTTCCCCAGCCATCACAGTCTGTTTGACAGACTCGTTAACAAGATATTAAACTGCCCCACTCTTTTTTTGAGGACAATAAATTACTATGGAGAAAGATGCTGTTGTCTTAACAGATGCCTTTCACAGTGTAAACATCCCTTGACTGATAAGCAAAGAGGGAAGCAGCGTGCAAACTAGCCTTTTCATGCTAAATAAATGGCAGGACTGGAAAACTGGCACCGAAATCAATGGTGTTTTGCTCTGTGAAGAATGCCGCACTGGAGGACAGGATGGTTTGGGAGATGGATAATGGGATACAGAGGTTTTTGCTTGGATGTGGTTTGCCCTGTTAATCCATCCTGACTGTGGGGGAGAGGAGCTTTGTATCTGCCTGGGAGTCTCGCGCAGGGATGTGGCTGATGAGGGCTGTGGTTCGAGCATGGATGGCTCCATCTTGCTCTGGCTTGGATGTGGGTCAGAGCGAGTCCTTCCCCTGCCAGGTCCTTTCATCTGGCGATGGGCACAGCATGGCTTGCAGCAGGAGCCGGCTGCCCTGCAGCTCAGAGGGGTGAAGGGACTAGGACTCGTCTGAGGTGACACTGGATTTGTGGCCCACAAGTCAAAACGAGCCGATGACACCACACCATTTGGCACAGAGGAACTCCTGCCAGCCACAGCAACGTCTGGATGTGGACGTTTGCAAGGGTGTGCAGGGTTAGGTCATGGCAAAGCTCTGCTAGCAGGTGCTCTCCTTGGGAGAGGAGGTGGATGGGGGCTGCAGAGTTCATTAGCAAGGGCCAGAGCCAATGTGCTGGCACTGAACAGGACTTTCTGGATGTCCTCTTCAGGAGGGACGGGGAGGACAGACTCACAGATGTGAGGGTATGGGTACCAGCTCCACCTGGGCCCAGAGACTGGGGAATGGGCAACACAAGAGGCTGTGGGTGGGGGCTTAGCATCATCTGGCTCATTTCAACTCCTCTCTGAGGTCTCTCCATGATAGGCATTTTAGGTTCCTCCTCTAACAGTAGCAGCTCCGCCCAACATAGTGTCAGGACACATCATTCCCCAGGATGGCAGCACCTCCCAAAGAACTCCTCAGGGGTTGAGGCTTGGCCAAGCTGCCTGTGAGCCACTGTTCAAGGCTCCCAGTGGAGCCTCATCTTGGCATTGGGTGCTGCCAGGCTGTACAGGTGACACTCTTTTTGAAAGAAATGCAGTTTTTGCTTCAAAGCTGAGAATCCACCTAACAAGGCAGCAGATCTGAGAGGGGTGGTTCTAGGTTTGGCTGCAGGGCATGGGCAAGCTGCTCAGGGCACCTTCATCCCTGGCCTAAAAAGATGGTCCTGGCTGCTGTCATCATCACCATAGTGTTTGATGCCGGGGTAGCAGTGAGATGTCACAGCTCCTGCTGTCCCCCAGTGCCTGCCACGCTCTCAGGGGCAGACGCTATCCATGCTCGAAGACCTGGTGACCATCACACCGGGGCAGCGAGAAGGAAATGACAGAGTTAAGATTCTGTACATTTAACCTTAATGCTCGTATTAGACCCTGCTTATGGTACTTACAACAACCACATCCAGGTCTTCTCCTGTAGGTGTTTTCCCAACATCCCTACTAACTGCTGCATTGAATCAAAAGGTTCGTGGCTTTCCTGGCATCTCCCTTCTCCCTCCCCCGCAACCAGCCCTCCCCATCCAACGTGTTCCCAGCTCAGAGCACTGCATTAATGCTCCGTTTTATTGCATGCTCTTAATGACGCATCTGCAGATACTTCCCCTCTCTAACTGAGCAAATTCTTGCTGGGATGGAAATTTTGAAATGAGAGTCAGATTGTTTCCACATCACAGGGCACAGCCAGGCTTTAAATACAACAAAATTCCTGAAATCCGTTATCCTGTCACCTAAGCATTTAAATAATTAACTACAGAAACATCCCACAGGCCTGGCTAGGAAGGTGAGTGTTTGCATTCTAATTGATCACTAAATGCAAAGCAAACAGCTCATGGATCTGTCAATAATTACTTTAGAAGAGGCAGCCGTGGTCACTAAAATGAACTTAATCTACTCAAAGACTCAACAGCATTTACAGGTATAAGCACCGGCTCTGGCTGTTCACTCTAATGAGTTTATTATTCCAATGTCATTAGTCCCGTTCCTCTCTAAGTTTTGCTAATGGGCATGCATATAACCAGCCTTTGCTACTGAATCATTCTCCCACTCCTTTATTTATTCCTTTCACTCTGTGGGGGCTGCAATTTCTTTCTATATCTATGTGCATATGCGTACAGATCTTTTCCTTTTTTTTTTTTTTTTTTTTTTTAAATTGGAACTGAAAGGACAATTTCCTTGCTGAAGGGGGCAATCAGAGGAGATCACGGTTCATTTCTGAGGGGCTCCCACCCCCAGATCCCCAGCACATGCTGTGCATCCCGGGCTCCCTTACGTAAAGGCACATCAGAGGCGAGGAAATGAGCCTGGCTGCTGTTTAACTGTTGGGATGCTATCGCAGCTCTTCTCTAGGAACCTGGGATGCTGAAACAAAGCCGGGGCATCCTCTGAGTGTGTCGCTTCCTGAATCCACCGTGCCCTGGCTCCGGGTCCCTCCCTGCTACTCTTTCCAGGAGCTGGGCTGAAGCAGCTCCAAGCATATTTGCTCTCTTTGCCTGGCCTCTCTCCTTTCTCCCCCACCTTTGCTGATGCCCCAAAGCCCCTGCACCATGTTGGCTTCATGATGCTGCCCTGCTTGTACCAAAACCCTCGGGTTGGCTCGGGGGGAGGCAGCTGCCGACACTTGGCTCCCTACAGTCCTGCCTTCCCCCCGGAGCCGGCTGCTGTGTTGGGGGCTTGGTGGAGCCTCCGTTAATGAGGACCGGTGCAGGGGACTCTGAAGTTCCCTTAGTAAAAATCTCACTGGGGCTGACCCAAATCCATCTCAGAACTCCAGGGCCAGTTGTTTTTCAGGATTTTCTCTGAAATGACATGTAGCAGCCACATTCCCACTGGTCCCAGGCAGGAGGTGGCTGCGGGGGGGCAGTGACTGCAGGGAGACAGATAATTTTGCTTTTTCTGGATGATCCTTGAATAAAAGGAGGGTAGAGGCAAATAAAAGGAGGTGTTGGAGGACAAGGAGGTTTACAGATCTGCCTCTCTAAACAGGCCACTTGCATCCCATGCCTTCCTTTCCTGGGGTGAGCCAGGCCAGTCTGCAATCGTGGTGTCCCCATTAGCTGACACACCACCAGCGACAGCCCTTAGGAAAGCTCTTTCGGAGGAGTTTGGCTTGAGAAGCAGCAATCACTCCCCATCGCAATGTGTATTTGCACGGGAAAGCTTCCCCAGCCCCGGCTCTCTGCAAATTACCACCCTCCAGCAGGATGGGGGGGCAAACACATGCTGCTGCACATCCCACGCTGTGGGTTTCAAGAGGAGAAGCTCTGCCTCCTGCACACAAACACCCCAGAGGAGGCACAAACGGAAGGCGCAGGGGATGGTTGGTGACAGCCTGGGACAGGGCAGAGCCGTGGGACGTCCCCACACACCGGTTTGCACGCCTGCACTCTGCAGCAGCAGGCAACCCTGGCAATGCCTGAGGTTGGGTTTCGGTGCTCTTCTCTGCCTAGGACCTGGGGGAAGACACCATGGCTCAAGGAATGATAAATTCCCACAGATTTAGCGGGAAATGGCCTTAGGGTGTTTGACACTTGGTCTTCCTCAGTTTCTTAGGAGAGTAACGAGGATGGGAGAGCATCCTCTTTCTCTTGGGTGTCCTTTGGGTAGTCTTTCAAACAGACACCGCTGCATTTATGCAGCACATAAGACTCCCCAAGCCATGCAGGGCAGAGAGGGGAAGTCTGTTGCATGATCCTTTTAAAAGCTTTAGTGTTTCTTCACTCAGTAATGGGCCAAAACTGCCTGATTTCAACCCCAAACCCCTTGTTTAGTCCAAACTCTAGCAGGAGAGAGGCTCAGACTCACCCTTTTCAAAGCCAACCATCTAAAAGATGGAAAAAAAGGAGGAAAGTTTCCCTGCAGGCATCCCGGAATTGCCTGGAGGAGGTGGTGATGTTTCTTTGAAGCATTTAAAGTCACCCACCTCCGGGCATAGGACACAGGCACACAGTAGCCAGCTCTGACTCTCCCATCCCCAGCCCTCCCTGAGAGTGAAGCAGTGATGGGGGCTGCTGCTTTTAACCTGGAGCACAGAACTTCTCACTGGGAGCGTGAAAAAGTGCCTTGTAGGTGGATTATTTGCCTTGGAATTAAGCTTGAATAAACAGGCAGAGGACACTGGGTGAGGGATGGAGGGCACGGAGCACAGAAACATGCTAATGAGTATAGCATCCTTGAGTATGCGAAGGAAGGGAAGGCAGACAGAGCTGTCTGTGTGGGAGGCCTCAGCCCTGACAATACACTAATCAGTACAGCTTCTGCCTCAGCCCTGCTATTGCTCACGCATTAGTTGAGCTCTTATCACAAAGCTTTCCCTTAGCCCACCCCTTAGGTGTTTCTGGCTCAGGAGGAAAAGCAGCCTTTGGTCCTCTCTGGAGCATCCTGCTTAAGAGTCCGCCTGTGACCGGTGAGGGGCTGGGGAGCCCCATACTGCTCCCACATCCACTGGCTCCTTCGTACATCCCACTCTCCAAATCGCAGCCTGATGGAGACAGTCTCCTTTCTCCAAGTCGTGTGGTGCAAACATTTATTCAGCCACCCTGCTTAGGGCATTTTCCTTTGTGAGAGATGGAAGTAATTAAAAAAAAACCACCACAGATCCCCTTTCTTTATTTTAGGGGCTGGACGGGTGATGCGAGGATGATGCTTGTGCCACTGTCACAAGCTCCACCGTCACCTGTGGTCAGCAATGTCCCAGCTTTACTGTCCCTTGTGCCCATGAGGTCCCCTGTGCTATGTGCGCTGGGTTGCAGCCTTTTTTCCCCCTTCATTGCATTAATCAATGCGGTAGGAACAAGCCTGGGCTATTCGGCTGTGTCTTCCCTGAAGTAAGACAGAATAAATAACTCCCTTGGGCAGTCTTTGGGAGAGCTCCCTGGAAAATGGAAAAGGCTGCAAACAGCTTTTTTAACAATCCCCACCATGGCTCCGCCACCAGCCTCTTTGACTTCGTGATTTATTTCTTTTCAGGAGTGAGCTAGACCGTGAAATCACTTTGAAGTTTTGCTCCTGAGACGAAACATCAGGAAAGTATTAATACAACCATTTTTTTTTTGTGATAGAGGAAAAAAAGAAAACCAAGGCAGAAATAAGAAGAGCTCCTGCAGAGTTGTTTACTCTAGATTAAACTGTCCCAGACTCTCCGGATCTTAACAGCTTTAGCTGAGGAACAGCCTGAAAGTGATTAATTTATAAGGTGACAAATATCACTTGCAGGCAAGGGGCAATCCAACTGTTTGGGTGACAGCAAAGAGCCTGTAAACAGGTTTTACCATATGAACAATATATGAGCTTTCAAGTTGGGGGTAAAATTCAGAGCTCTGGATACCTTGGGTTTTGCTACCAAACCCAGAGCTTCTGGGTTTTGGTATCAGACCCAGAGCCTTTTGGCTGTAGCTTTGCCCTTTGCCGGTCTGGCTGATAGTCTTTTACCAGGTGATGGCCATTCCCAGCTGTGCATGGCCTGAAGGTCACATAATCCCTCTTGAGCTGCTGTGAGTGACTCAACCAAAACTCTGCTGGGTTGTTCTGGTCACGCAGGGGGGAATTTTCAGAGGGAAGGCTTAGCTGTGCTGCCCCTCCCAGGGGGATGCAGCAATGCCCGGGCAGCAATCTGCAAATGCCAGCCACTGGGTTGGGGCTGGAGCCCCTTCCTGGGCGCAGGCAGAGTTACCTGGCTCACGAGTTATCCCCAGAAAGCCAGATCATCACTCAGGACTAATGACATTAATTGTGCCTGGATGAAAGCAGACACACGCCGCTTAATTCATTCTTCCTGTATTGCGCTTGATTGCTTGTTATTTTATTACCCCCCCACTGGATAGATCTTGTACTCAATTATTACACTGCTGACCCGCCTTTGCTGCTAATGTGACACTGTTGTTTCCTCTTCACTACAACAACCTCTGAAATAACCTAATCCATGGGTTCTGTGCAGTGGCACACGGGGCTGGGCGTTGAGCGGCTCCCACCAGCGGATGCCGAGCGATTCCGGCAGCGAAAGACAAGATCCTTCTGCTGTATTGGTTTAATGAAACATTTTGTGAGTTGTAGTTCTCTCTGCTGCTGCCCCCAGGCCCCATGTTTTGATCAGCCACCGGAGGCTTGAGAATTATTGATCTGGGTAAGTTGGGGAGTTGTGAGCAAGGTTGTTCCTTCCAACAGACAGAATGATCTTGCAGGAGATATAGGAAGGCATTGGCTCAGTCCTTGTGTCTGCTGCAGCCTTCCCATATATCTTCACGGCAAAATATGTTCTGGCTCAACTAAGATAATAATTTCAGGAAGGCAGAGGGCTGTAGGAAACACAAACAATTAGCAACTCACAGCCAGGATGTGGGATGCCTTTGTAGTCTAGCAGATCAGATGATGGGGTGCTGTACAGACCAAGACGAGCTGTCTTCTTCCAAGTTATGTTGACTTGGAAAATCCCTCCTTCCCTTCTACAACTGTGACACGATACGCTTTGTGCAGTGAGATGGGACTACCAGCCTGTCACCCAGAGTCCCAGTTTTAGCCTTCTGCATGGCCTGGCCAAACTCAGCACACTGAATGAGACCCTGGAGGAGACACGTCTGTAGAGCAGAAGATGCTTATCCTGCCACACTGATCTGCTTTCAGAGGACACCTGTTCTGACCTGTTCACCAAGCGTCTTGGGCCCAGGGTGGTTTCTTCCTTTCTCATGGCCTCTGCAGAGGTTTGTCTCCAATGTCTGCTGTGTTTGGTATCCCCCTTCCACCCTCTGCTATACCCGTGCTGCAGAAGGAACTTGCTGGAAATTGCTTGGTTCCCCCAAAACTGTGCCTGGGACTGTTTGGAACAGACCCAGGTATGGAGGAGTAAGAGGCTGTTCCTCTGCAAAGGGAGGAGGGTCACTCTGGTCGTGCTCCAGGGGAGACCCACACTCCCTCTCCCCAATCCGAGTGAAGCCCTGTTGCTCCCTAACAGAGCACATAAAGGGCCTGTGTGGTTTTCCCTTCCTCGGTGCCTCCTTCAGCAGTGATGTATTTCAAAACAAGAGCTTTCCCACTTCTTTTTGTCAAGTTACACAGAAACCCCCTTCCCAAAGGTAGCAATTCTCTGACTCAATTGCTTTGTTTATATCGCTGGCTGCAAACAGGCTTTCAGGAGCCCGTCTCTAACTTGTCACCTTCTAATAAAATCTCAAAAAAGACTGGATTGAAGGAAGTTCCTGAAGGATACTACCTCTCCAGGTCTCAGCAATGTTCAACTGCTCTCTGCTAAAGGCAATGTTTGGGGTGGTTTTAGGGAGCTGTGACCATCACAGGGCTATTGGACAGACCCCATGCAGGGATGGGAAACATCTGCTTTTCTGCACTGGAAAACATAAAAGTAGATTATCCTCAAAATTCAGCCTCTGAATGGCAATTAGAAGCTGTGCTGGGGCAGGTCCTTCCAAACCATAGCCAAAACCCATTAGCTGCCACCAGTGGCGTTTTCCGTGCTCTGTGAGTTCATGATCAAGGGCTTGATCTTGGCCTTCAGCGATGACCGTCTGTCTGGCTGCTCAGCCCCTGGGGGCATCCCTGCTGCTCTTCCGAACTTTCTCCCGTGGACCAGCCGATAAAACATCCCTGGCGCTAACAAGTGATCTCGGAGATGTTTTATTCCCCCTTTACACAACGTCCTACTTTCTCATAAATGCCGGAAGATGCAGCCTCCAATTCTGCGTGGTACAGAAGTGCCATTAGGGCAGTCGGGGCGAGCACTGAGCAGCAGGCAATTTAGGATGATAGCATGCTAAAACAGTCGAGCAACCCACTGTCAATTCAAAAGCTTTCTGGCAGCTCTCTCTTCATTTTTGAGATTTCTATCTTAACAGATCTATAAAGGAACGGATTAGTAGAGATAAATTGGATAGCAACTTGGCCTAATGTGTCAGCAAGGCTCGATTATGGCTCTCTGATGCTATGTAATGCTGTCAGAGGTTTCTCCCAGGTCCTGAAAGAGGCTTTTGTGGGGCTCTGCCCAGAGCACAGGGCCAGAGGGGAGCAGGCAGTGGCCTGTGCTGAGCTTCTTGGTGGTATTTTGAGGCTGTTTTGCACTCAGGGTCTGCCCTGTCCTTGTCCACCTATGCTGACTGCCTGGACCCCAACCTTCTCCATGGGCACTGGAAAGAGAAAGGAGGTCCGTCGGGGCATAAGGAGGACTTCAGGCTTGATGGCATCTCCAACTTGCTCCCTGGAGCTGTTGTTCCTCCTCCCCGGCTGCATGCAAGCTGAGGGAGGACCCCCTGTGAATTTATCCTGTTTGAAGTCCTGAGAGGCAGGGAGCCTTCCAGCGTGGGCGAACCCGCCTTGGTACTTCTGCAGTTCCCTGTGATCCTTACCCTTCTCTCTGATCTTGTCCAGATGCCACCACTGCTTGTTAAATACAGCAGATTTTGCATCTTTGCATCCAGCTGCTTAGCATCATCAGGCTTCGATACGAAGAGCTTCACAGTGGAGGATATCTGTGAGCACGTTCCTTTCTGCCCATAAATACAGATCTTTTTCCTTTTAAATCCTGACTACATGAACTCTATTCTATTTACTCCATTACCCACAGGCAAATTGTAAAATTATAGCCCTGACTTCGGTTGGGAGGCTGTGCTTTGAGCAGTCTCTGCGGCACAGAAACTCCTATTAATGCTGTGCTATGAAGAGGGGGGCTGGGGAGCAGGGAGACTGATTACTCAAGATAAAAATGATAGGAAATACTACAAGAGGAATGTACTAAAAAGGTTCCCCAGTCAATTAAACACCGAGATCGGAGTTGTACTGAAGCTACTCAGTTTAAACCTTCTTTGCCGCACTAGGGGATTTTGCTCACTTTCTTCATTTAATCTACTTACTTTTGTAGGCAGACAGACAAATGGACAGGGACTGATCCTCTCTCACTCCTCGCCATCATATCTGCTGACTTCCCTCTTCCTGACACCATCATTTAGTGGCCTGCATTCCTTTAAGGTGTTCAAAGTTGTTCTTTGATAGATAAATCCCCCTGCAGCTTAAACTGCCAAATCTGAAATGGTCCTGGCTGGAGCAGGGATTAAGCAGTAAACCCTTATTTATTTTCTTCTTGGTCCTCAGACCAGGTTGTTCCTGCCGTTTCGATGAGACATTGCCTGTCCTGCCCCTGCAGGCTCATGCTCTGTAGAGGGGCACTTCTGGCATCAATCCACCCTGGGAATTGAGAGAGGATCCCCCTTCTGAGCTGGGGGATGCCCTTGGGGATGGCTGAGGACCACAGGGGGCTGGGGAATCATCTGTCTACAAAATTTCCCATTTTTGTGCTTTTCATCTGCTTGCATTAAGAGCACTTGCATATCTGTCTGAAAACATCCTTGGGCATAGCGATTTTATTAATATGCTGGTTTTTAACAAAATACACTAAATCTGAACATTAAGTTGCATTCACTGTATCTCTGGAGAAGTTTTGGAAACCACCAAGCAGTAATATGGCCTCTGACCCAGCTCAAAATGGGAATCCCCAGAAAAAACTATGAAAGATGGTATCTGGGGTCCAAACTGGCAGGTAATGGAGTCTTCAGAGCTAATAACTTCATGCCCTTTTGTTGACTGGCAGCTTCAAAATTGAATGTCTCTGGTTGTTGCTCTTGGGAGCAGAGCTTCCTGTGGCTGTTCCTCAGCAAACAGTGATTAAACTGCAGCTTTATGCTGCTAGAAAAAAAAAAAAAAAAAAAAAAAAAAGGAAAAGAAAAAATATAGCTTTGTAAACAAGCTCTCAGGAGAAGCCCTCCAGCTTGCCCTGCTCACCTTGTGCATTCAGAAAGTGAACATCAGCCTCCTTCTTCCAAATTCTGAGATTCACTTAAAATTCGCCAGACTGAACTGGTTTTCTTTTATTTCAAACACAGCTGGGGAACTCGTTTGTCGTTTTGACTTTGCCACTGTTCAAGTTCTTATTTTTCCAGCTTGACTGTGAGACACACTCACAGAGGAGAAAGAGGCAGGGTGTCTGGAGCCCTGGCTGCACGGGGCAAAGACACTCATTGCCCTCATCATCCCCAAAGCGCTCATTATCCTGGCAGAGTTCTCTGCTGGTTCATTCTTGATCTTTTGGATGCTCAGAGTCTCTGCACCCCGAATGGGAGCTGCCTTGGCCAGACCTAATAGGGTGCTAAGGTGCAGCAGGGCCACGCAGTATCGCTCCTGCCACGTGGAGCCACTGCCTGAACGCAGCCAATGCTCCACTCTCAGCACGTTGTTTCCCCAAATTTGCCTGCTGAGCAACTCTTCCGCAAGAACATTTGGAAATGAGACACCCGTGCATGCTATAAATGAGCAATCACATGTTTTGCTTGATTTGCTGTCCTCTGACTTTTTTCTCCTCTTTTCTCCATTTTCGCTCAGAGGTACTCAGGACCAGACATTACTTCAGCGGATGCGACACGGGAGCTACTGCCCCGTCCCCGCGCGGGGGCTCTGGAGCAGGCACTGGCTGCGAGGTCGAAGCAGATGTTGATAACGATAAAAGCTGAGATGAAACCCAGAAGAATCAGTCATTTTCCTTATGCCCTTCAAATAAAGCCCATTCCTGTTGAACAGAGGCTCGTTATTGCAGCATCATGAGAGGAGGGATGTTGCCATATAGCTAATGTGATGATTTCAGGTACAGTTGTTGCCTGATTAAACATCTCTGGGATCAGGCAGACTGCTTGGGTTGAACGGGCCATTATTCTATCCTGCTAATAGCAGACTCACAGAAGTACATTATAATTAAAATCAGGATAAATGCCATCTCTAAACTTTGATGAGAAGTGCTTCTAGCTTTGTGTACATCCAGGCACGTCGGGTGAAACGCAGAGGACAGATTCTGCAGCATCCTCCGTTTTGGCACATGGGAGCACATTGTAGATGTGTTGCATTGGGGAAACTGGGGATATAAAAACTAAGGTAATTCCAGAGACTTGAAGGAGTAGAGTAAGTCTATTGCTATTGCCTGAACTGATGATAATGCTGGCCATGCCCTGGGTTCAAAGAAGCTGGCACGGGAGGTGAGTGGAGAGACCCTGAGTCCCAATCCCTGCTGTGGGTTTGGGGATGCACTTGAGCCCTGTGGGCAGCCCTGGTCTCCGTGCTGATGTGGGATGAAGGGGGTTAGAGGGGCTGCAAGGAGGATGGCGGTGACGCAGGGGATAGGAGAGCTGCCTTATGAGGAGAGAATAAAAAAGCTGCATCTCTTAGCAGGGAGAGGAGAAGTCTTGAGAGGGGTGAAATCCTGAAGGTTTTAGGTAAGGGGACTGCAGCCTTGTTCACCATGTCCCACAGCCCTCTCCCCGAAACTAGCAGGATACCAATTTAAACCAGATACGACGTGGCAGGCTTGCATGCAGAGACAGCAGGTTTCCGAAACACGCTGCCTGGAGATTGTGGAGGCTGACAGCATCCGTGTGGCTGTTCTTGCAAGAGCCGGTGTTATTCTGTCTGTCCTTCAACCCATGGCACGGGGCAGAAACAGCACGGAGCACAGCAACTACCCCGCTGCTCAGTGCCTGACAAACTCGCTATTTCTCAGTGTAAGCTGTTCAAGTAAAGGCTGTAAAATTCCTGGGGCTGGTTTGAAAGTGGGATGTTTGTCATGATCAGCGTGGGGTGTCACTTAAAACCTGATTCATCCGGATCCCCCTGGAATGACATGTTTAATATGAATTATTTTCTATCCTCCAGCAATTTTCTGACTGCTCCTCTCTATAGATCTGCAAGATATAGAAAATGGCATGTATCTCCTTTCATGCAGCCAATGTGGAAATTAAACAACTTGTTTCCTCAAGGGACATATTTTCCCCTGAGCAGGAGGCCAGGTAGCGGAGCTGGCAGGCTGCTTGGTCACTTCTGGTTGTAGAGACACAGCCCTGGTCCAAGCCCCTTGGGGACACATGCTATTTGTGTCCAGCAGCCCAGGTGCCATCCCTCTTGTTCAGTGCATCTGGCTTCCACCTCCCTTTCCCTGAGCTAAGACCCAGCCTGCGATGCTCCAGTCCAGTTCCTGCATTATGAGGTCCCTGAACCTCTTTGCACAGGTGAAGCCCCCAAAATTGTACAGATAAGGCATAAGAAAAGGGATTAATTTGCTCATCCCATCCACACCTCCCTGCCCCGCCCAGCATGGGTCATTTCCCAGAGCTTTTCCTCTTTAAAATGTTTTCCATCATTTCTCTGGGTTTCCTCCTCCAGCTGTGGCTCAGCACCACCTCGCTGGTCCCACTCAGGTTTCCCTCTCTGAGCTGGAGACACTGCCCCAACCCCTGAACATCAGGGGGGGATGCTATGCCCCAAAGTGCCAGCAGAGAAAGCAGTCCTGTGATTAGGGACTCCCTGGCCCATTTGCATCCATTTGACGGATGGAAAAAGCCCTGAGGAGGACCAGGGTTTACAGGCTGAGCAGTGCATGGGTCTGAATCTGGAGGAGGACCATTGCCTGCTTTGCAGGGCTCAGCGCACACCAGGCACGTGTGGCAGCAGTGTGTAATGAGTGCGTGCAGGTCTCTGCGTGTGTCCACCCCAATTGCTTGCCTCTGTGAGTACATATGTTTGCAAGCACACGTGTGAGCCTGCGTGTCCAGACTCCTAACCCCATTGCTCTGGGAAGAAGCCACTCAAGAGCTCTTTCCAAGTAACATTTCCAATAAAGAAACCTGCGTAAATGGTGCGTAAAGCTTTTATGAATCAAGCCCTTAATCACAACTTTGGGTTTCCGAGCACATCCTTCAGGCCTAACAGCCCTTTAATGCATTCATCACATTAAGAGTTAATTTACAACACGCGGTTTGAGATGAGCTCTCGGCCCTTCGGTGAGGACCCGCCTGAAGTGCGAGCCATGCGTTAACAACCCAAATGTATTCTGCTCTCAGGAAAAAAAAATTACCCCTGATATTTTCACCCTTCAAGGGAGACTTGGGGCCCTGGAACAACATAGCAATGGTGTGACGGGACCACCGCCGCGTTCATGAATTTTAGATGCCTGCGAGAAATTATCTATTTTGCTGGACCCTTGCTGGGCTCAATCAGTTCCTCCGTGGTTGGTGACAATTAAGAGCCAGTATGATGCAAAGGGGATATTTTAGACGCTGCTTGACACTGAGGCTCCCATCCCACTGGCTTTGGTGTCTTCTCTACCTCCCAGGACATGTCCCTTCTCTCTCTTTCCCCCAAAAGGATCAGCATGTTTGACGTGCTCCCAGTCTCCAGGAAATGGGCTTTCACATCCAAAGGTTGTGTGTTTAAATGGAGAAATGATAATTATGTTGGAAAGACAGGAGTTCACTGCCTGATGTTATCTGTCCCTGCAGGAGGTTGGAAGTCCTGAGGCTGAACTGCAGAGCACTTTGGTCCATGCAGAGTGGGCAGCAGAAAGAAGATCTTCTCTCACTTCTCACTTTTCTTCCTCATTCTGTTTTTTAAGCAGATAACAAATTTCAGACCATTTTTCTCTTTTGAGACTATTGTAGAGCCAAGCTACAAATCTGCTAGTGGAATAAAAAGGCCATGCAAAGCGCTTTGTTAAGCAGCCTCTTTCCTTGGGACATCTTGCAGAGCTTTGCAAAGCTCTGCAGATCCAGAAGGTCACAACAGCAACAGTCTATGTACTGTTCTCCCCACGTCCTCTTTTGTCTTCTCCCCCATAGTAGCAGGTCAAAAACTGAGACACAGGGAGCGTGAGGGGAGATTACAAAGCCACACTGCCAGTGCTGCAACACTCTCCCCCCTCCTCAACCCCACCACTATTTCTGCTTGGCACAGCTCCCTGTCTCAGCCTGTCACATCCCAGCTGCAGACGTGGGCTCCAGTGTATTCAACAGAGTCATGTCAGGAGAAGGCAGGTGATAATCAGCTGCACCCCTAGTAGAGATGGCCAGAAAAGCTTTACAGTTTTGGATGGAAAAAAAGCTATTTTAATTTAAATGAAAATCTTTTAAAAAACATATCCATTTCAGCACAATATTGTCTAGGAAAAAGAGGCTCAAATTATCCTGTATTCATATCCTGGCATTGGATGATTTCCATTTTTCATCTGTTTTGATTCAAAACCAAACCCACAGTTTATAAGAGAGATATATATATATCTCATATAGCTTTAAAGGTCAAAACAAAATGAAGCTTGAATTCACTAAAATTAAACATTTCAATTAAAACAGTTCTTACAAATTAATAACATGGGAAAAGTTTTAAAAGATGAGTGTTTCTACTTCAGAACTGGAAAAAAAGAGAAGGATTTGTGGAATTTTAATGAAAAAAATATAGGGCTCCCAACCTGCTCTTCTACTGATGGACTGACATGAGGAACACAGGAAATCTGGGTACACATCCCTCACCTGCTTGATTTAACTGGAGATTTGGATGTACCTCTTCTACACAAAAAAAAGACGTACTTATCAGCTATGGGCTTCCTTTGTTTCCTCCTGCTCAAATTGTTCCATTTTCCCACAAGGTAAAGAGAATAACCTGTGGGGCTTTGCCTGGACCCTGCTTGCAGGGACCCTGAGAGCAACATCTGTACAGCAGTATATTTTCCCCTGCCTTGATCTGGACTCATTTTAAACAACCAATGATGAAGATGGTATTGCTTTTGCTAGGCAAATTTTGCTCAATCTTCCCCCTGCCCCTGGTAAAAAAATACTCCTTAATATGTAGTTTCCTTCCCAGCCTCTACTCGTCATGCCTGTTGTGTCTGCCTTGGTGTCCCTGGCTCAGCAGAAAGTCTCTGCCCATGAGCATCTTCCCAACATTGCAAAGCCTGGCTCACAGCTGGGGAGATGCGCTCCCTTCTCTTTTGTACAAGCATCTTGGTTAGCTTAATGTCATCTACTGAGATTTCTCCTCTGTTTATAGAAGATGATGAAGGCTGTATGGTGTTATTGATAAAGCTTCGATTTCCCAGCCCGGGCAAATACTCCACTGACTTTCACCACGGAGCAGAGACAAGTTTTTGGCTGCACAACAGGCAGATAAATAATTCTCCCGCAATTTATCGCAAATCTCTTGATGCAGTCTTTGAATCTGGGAGCCTTATATCATGTAAATACATATGAAAGCCTGTTAGCTCCTTTGATCATATTAACCTGCTGCTGTGCACAATTAGTTTGAAATCTTTTTCTGAAAAGCTCCATATTAGTGTTGGAAGAGACGCAGGGGAGGGATTTAGCCTGTCAGAAGAAAATGACTTCTGAGAAGGTGAAAATTTTGTATGATTATGTGATTCAAACATAATTCTTGCTAGTCTAACACAGAAATCAAGTCCAACAGTATCATAAAGAGCTCTAGGACACCGCTGAGCCCTCTGCTAGGCTTGTCTTGGGGCTGACACAGTCCCTGGCTGTTGGTGGACACAGCATATTAAATAGTTGGGTGACCAATGGTGACAGCAAGAAAGAGAAGATGATGTCAAGTCCTTGATATTAAAGAATTTGTAATCTAAATAGACACAATGTTTTAGGGAAACAAGCATAGTGGTCTCATTTTAAAGATCTTATCAACAGCTGGTATAAAAAAAAATCCGGGTTAAATGCTGAGTTTCCAGTCCATGGGATGATGAGACCCCCCCCCTCTGGAGGGACCCAGTTTTGTGTTCTTTCAAAATGTGTGGATCAGCTCATGGGATGGAAGATTTCGTATACTGCGGTTTCACCTTGGCTGTTGACCATATCAATTTCATTGCCTTGAACACCCTTGTCCGGAAAGGGATGTCCATCCTGTTTTCTCCAAACACTGCTTGACATCATCCTTTGAGTAAGCTGTTCAGGAAGCTCACGTTCCTTTGTGAGATCAGTTCGGCCTCTGCTGGAACGGATCCTATCTCCTCTCTCCCACCTGACAATTTATCACTTTTAGCCTCTCCAATTAGGTGAAAGGATCAAGACAATGACAGTGTTGTTCCTCCTATACAAGGCATGGGAATTACTGCTTCTACTCAGAGATTTCTGCCTCTGCCTTGGTCTTACTGCTCGAGGTGGCTGCAGCTGCAGCCTCCCAAAGGAGATATAAAACCTCTCAAAGCTGCTTCTCCACTTGTGGAACGTCTCTTATCTGCAAAGACCATATAAGCAGTAAAACACTCTATCTGAGCCAGGCACAGCCAGGTTTCCAGGGTAATTAAATGTGAGGATCAGTTATGGGGGGAATCTAACCCTGTTCAACAAGAGAATTCCAGAGGGAGCTGGTTAAACTAATCCATGAGGCTAATTAGCCATGTTATTTTCTTGTTATTTCTGGGTCCCCTGCACGGTGTCAGACGTTTGGTAGCAGCTATTCTGCAATCCCCAGCAAGACGAAACAAAGGACATCCTCTACGCATTACGCTGGAAGAAAGTTCATTATACCGTGACTTCGTCTGTGCAAGACCCAGTGAGATGAGCATCCCTACGAGGCTCCTCGGACTGTCAGTGCTACCGAAACACAGCAGCTCTCCTTCTTCCCTGTGCCTGGCAGTGCTGATACGCTCTGGTCTTCCTGGAAAAAGCCCACCCTACGCTGCTTGAAAAATCTGCTAAGTTCCTTCCTCTGCAACTCACACTGCTGTCATATCCTTAGCTGACAGTCAGTCTACACAATTAGAGTTAAGTGCTTTGTTTTTCAAGACGGAGGCAGAGACGAAGGAGCTACATCTGTCACACGTTTTGTATTTGCTCACATGCTGATTTAGCCTCTTGCAAAGGTTTAAGTGGAGCAGAAAAGAGGCTCTTCTGGCCGCTCTAAAGGAACCTCGCTGCCAAAGGGACCTGGGTCCTGAATTGTCTCACTTAGTCCTCTAAGTATTTTGTGCTGCAGGAGTGCACTGAGGTGGTTAGAGGAGAAAGTGAGCCCTCTTGCAAACCTGACTAGACTTTGGGAAATGTTTGCCTGGATATGGCATCCTGGTTTGTGTCAGACAACAAACTGTTGGTTTAAAATACCCCAGCAAAGTGTGTTGGTGCCCAGACTTAAACCCTCAGAAGTGGGAGGAACTGGGCATACACGAGACTCAACCGTCATCAGTTACTTGGCACCTCGCTCTTTCAGAAGATGCGAGACCTCATTTTAGGCAGAAAACATGCACATTACAGATTAAGCCTAATTTCAGACCTGTTCTCGCCCTTCTAGACACAAATATAATGTCATGCCAGGCAGTGAGCAGCTGTGGGGAGGCGGGGGCATTGCTCCTGTTCACGCAGGCACAGGAGGGGGTTCCCACAGTGGCACAGACTTTCAGCAAAAGCGGTGCAACTTTGGGATGGGCTGTGGAAAAGCTATGTTCCTTGGACAGTTTGATGGGGGACGATACTGGGAATAATGACAGCATTTGAGCATTGCTGTGCTCCTCTCCTAACTGAGCTGAGTGACCTGTATAGTTTTTGCCACCGTGAGGAACTGTTTGCTAAAGGAGACAGCC
The DNA here is from genome assembly GCA_026413425.1 of Tringa solitaria. NCBI lineage: Eukaryota > Metazoa > Chordata > Aves > Charadriiformes > Scolopacidae > Tringa > Tringa solitaria. The sequence continues at coordinate 12,055,218 of JAOXJM010000052.1, forward strand.
ACTAGACATTTCCAGGCTTGTGACAATTTGGGGAACTGTAAAGAAATAAATTGTTTACCAGTTGAATAGAGAAAAGATAGGAAAATAGCAGAGAATGCAAACACTTAAGTTTTCTTTTCTCTGCTTCCCTGTTAGCGATGGTTCTCTTAGTAGTGATAATTCAGGAGCAGCCCTTTACCTCCACAGTCAACAGAGATGATTCTCCAATTAGCCAAACTTTCAGGTTACCTCTCATGAGCTCTGTGGAGAACTCACCGCTGCGTTATGCAAACCGGCTTGTCATTTCTACCCTTTCAACTCACCTTGCTGCGTGCTCCTCCTTGCAAAAACCATGAGAGCCAGACACAGGTTCATACCTGGACATGTCCTTGTACCCAGGAAAGTTCCAGAGAGCTGCTTTACAACATTGTGGCAATGAGGAACAAATGAAGGTAAAGGGAGTTCTGCTTCTCTGTCTGGGGTTTGCCCTGAGTGTTAGACCCCTGCAAATGCTACTGGATCGATGCCAGTCTCAGGGTTGCTGCAGCAAAGGGGTAGGGCTCAGGGAGAGGATCTGCAGGTCCCCAGGCAAGGAGGAATTTGGAGAGCTCAGCAATCCTTTAGTTCAATCAGCTCCCAAGAAACCTGACTGTCTCGGTGAAAACTAAAGAAACCCACTGCCTCATTTACAGCAGTGATTCCTTGTTGATGGATGCAAACTGCCATAGCCTAATAGGTGGATCTTGCTCTCAGTGTACCTGGTCTGTGAATACCAGCTTATCTAAGATATTTTCTTCCCTAAATCTGTATCATGAGGCTTTCACGTGGCTTTTCCACTGCAGCCTGCAGGACCTTCTGTGCCTGCCAAAGTACCCCGGTTGAAGGGGACCGAGGTCTCCATACAGGCTGTCCTGAGTTAGTCTTGGAGTTGCGAAAGCACCAGAACTTTTCAGGTTTGCAGGTGTCCAACAGCCTGGACACTGATGGGAAACATCCCTGAAAATCTATGGTCCATTCAATCAGGAGTGCTCATTGGATTTCTGGGTAGAGTTTTCGGAACTCCATAGTCCAGAAGTTCAAAAGAAATGGTCAGATTGATGTTTCTAGTCCTAAGAATTTACAAAAATACTTCGCTTCTCTGTTGCTTGGCTTCCCCTGATCAAAGACCAACATGCAACCAGACTTTCTACTGCCTTTAATCTTCCTGAAACTCAGAGAGATAAAATCCCAAGGATTTACTTTCACCTTTTTCTTTTGTAAGGACTCAAGCTATCCCTTCTTTGGGGTCTGCAAGGATTCTAACCCCAGTGACCTGCCTGGGTAGAGTACCATGCTGGGAACAGGGTAAGAAATAACCATAAGGAGTCAAGTGTTACCTGGTGGAAAACACTGCTCTATTCTGCTAACATTTACCTTCCCAATTAAACAGCTCTTATGTCTGGTGGCAGGTGACCCACAGCTAGTCTGCCTGTGTGATGGGCTCAGGGGGCTGGAGGGGGGGAATATTCCTTAGAGATATGAGCACAGAGTCAGGACATCACTTGTGTGGCCAGGGTATGGTCTGCTCTCATTGCTGCTGAGTGCGGACACACATGTTAGCAACACGGATGGGAATCTCTCAGGGGTGCCTGTCCTTGGGCACCAGCACTTGTGCTTGCTTAAGGATGCAGTCATGCAAAGTGGCCTCTCAGCATGAGGCAAGTACCTGGTACTGAAGCACTTTGAAGCAAGCTGAGGTTCTCATTATATTCTGAGCCTGGCAACAGTGCTGTTGCTTCATCGGAGACTGTTTCTTGTGGTTCTGAGGAGCTGACAGGAGTTCACCCACTCCCAGTCAGTGGGGAGAGCTCCTGAATTAGCACCCTGCAGCTATGTGCACTCCTGCGGGGCCCAGCTTGATCCCTAAATTGCTTCTCAGACCAGGACTGTATTCACATCACCAATAAGCAGCCACGTAAGGAGGATCTGGAGACCTAATCTTGGCTAGATCTGTGCCACAGATGAACCCTCAGCCCATAAAAGCGTCTCTAGCCCAGGCAGCCTTTTCTAAATGGATACTGGAAGGCAAATAAAGGTGGCAGAGAGCAGATGGAGGCAGGGAAAGACCTCAGCTGTAAGATCAGAGCTGCCTTGGTATTTCTTTTAGGTATGGAAATTGTAATTACACTTTTGTCCTCATCCCTCACTGGGTTTTTGTTCAAGCGCCGCAGGTCACTTTGATGAAGAGACAGTGCTGTTCTGCAGACCCCCAGAGAGTTTCTCTACTGGCCCATTTGCTGTGGTGGCACTTAGTCACATTTCTCACACTGGCAGCAACTTCACCCTGACCTGATCGGGAACTTGCTGTGAAAAAAATCATTGCATAAATAACTGTAAATCACACTGGCCCCAGCAGTGGGACTTGCAGGGATGGGTGTGTGCTGTGGGAGGGCAGAGTTTGGGAGAGGCATTGCAGGCTGCAGGTTGCTGGTGTCCTAAAAGCCCCATTACTAAAGACTTTGTCTGACTTTCTTGGCCGTAATGGCATGCTTCCAAGATATCATCAGCCATGATATCTTCTTTCCACAGGATCCCAGAGTTGTGAGCCATGCCAGCTACCTCAAATGCTCTCAGATCTCTGTATCGAAGTTTCTCAGAGATGAATTACCATGTGTAATTGCCATGATGGATAACGCTGCATGGTATTGAACGGGGCCCTGGAGTCATTCAGGACCTACATTCGCCCCTTTTGTTCAGATGGAAAATTAAATGATTCTTAAAATAATAAATGTGCACCCTGGAGAGAAATACTCAGCTGCTCCCTCAAGAGGTCCTGTGCTGTTCTTGTGTTGAGCAAGGAATAATGAAGGTAATTGAAAAGTTATTACTTTGGGGGCAAATTTTTCTTGGCTTGTACAGCCTTGCAAATACACTTGACTGGTGAAGCAATCCATGTTCTGCAAAAGGGAGAACAGCCGTGCTTTAAAAAAACCAGGCCATCAGATCTGGGGTCAGATTCTGCACTGCCTTGTTCTTTGTCTGGTTGTGAAGGTCTTGAGCTAATCCCATGCCAAACAGTTGTCTGTTGCTACCTGATCAGACCAGGGTGAGAGCACGCAAGCTAACGTATGACATCTGGGCTGGGGTGGGCTAAGATCTCCCAGGACATGGAAGACAACTCACTAAGCTACAGGCAACCTGTCAAAGAGTGAGCTTGGATATAAACAGCAGGACAAGTGCTGTATGGGAGAGGTTGGCTCTAGCCAACCTGTTGGCATTACTGAGTCATGACAAGGGATATCGCAAAGATTTGGCCATGCTTCCTCTTGCCCTTTGGTCTCTTCCATGGAATTTTGTCTTCTCTGTGGCTTCAGTCAAATAGTGGAGGTAAAAGCTGTATGGGAGGACCAGTGGGTTGTGGAAAGGACTGGGAGGACCATCTGGCTTGAAGCACAGTGAGCTGGGGAAAGCCCATCAGAAGCCAATGAGATGGTGGAAGCAGCTGTACGAGGCAAGGTGGAAGAAATGGGTTTGTTTAAGCCTGAAGATGAGGAGGACAAGGAGAATCTCACTGCTATCTTCAGCTGCCACTAAGGGAACTGAGAAGCTGGAACCGAATTGCCCTCAAAGTTGCACAGCAACAGGAGAAGAAGCCGTGGGCAGACTACAGCAATGCCAAGAGGGTATAGTGAATAAAACACCTCGATAACAAGTGTTGCAGTCCTGGGACAGGGCAGTGGTGGGGAAATCTGGTTTTGAAGGTATTAAAAACTCAGCAGGACAAGGCCCAGAGCAACATGACCTAACTATGAAGTTGGTCCCTTTGTGCAGGGGGTAGGACCAGAGACCTCCAGAGGTCCCATCCTGCCTCGGTTGTGCTGCTTTGAAAAGAAGAGGAATTAAAGCTTCTTAGTTCTGCAGAGGCAAGGAAGCCATAGGAGCTGCAGTTAGCCTCTCCAGAGAGTTGTGTCTCAGACTAAGGCACAGCTGCTGAGTGCTTTCTTGGTGGTGCTAAAGGTTTCAAAAGGATTTGGGCTCTCCTAGACCAGGCAATGACAGTGCCTCTGTCCCCTGTAGGTCAGCGAGGGGTGGGAGTCTCCTACGAGAAGGTGCATTGATTCCTTGAGATGTTTTCAGAAATGGTGCAGGAGCGACTGCGTGAGCATCCAGTCCAGTGCGTGAGTGGTTCCCTCTGCCCTGCACACCCTGAAGAGAGAAAAGCAAGGGAAGAAGCAAAGAGAAAATTTGCTTCTCAGTGTCTGCCTGGGGCCTGGCCTGACTGCAGGGAATTTTAAAGCAATACTTCAAAAAGGGTGGGTGGGGTGGTGCTTTTTTTTTTTTAATTAATTCAAATGAAATGAAAGTTTTCACATGTTGGGTTTGTTTTTTTTAAAAAAGCTCTCAAATAATTAGCACACTCAAAGTAAACAGACTCTTCATGCTTTATTACCTGATGTATATTATGGCTCCATTAATGCACTGTGGCACTTCTGCCATTTTCTGTATTTCAAAATGTTTTAAAGATGGGACTCAAATCATCAACATTAATTGCCAGCAAAACAGAAATGAACCTTCTAAAAGGGAAATCATTTTATAGCTCTAATTTGATTAAGTAGTAAAGCTCATTGTTTCCATCTTAGGTGGACAGTAAAAACACAAGTAAAGTTAATATTTATTAATCTTAATGTGCAGGGCAGGTAATTACGTTGCCCGAGAGGACTGCGTGACTCTCACTCGCTCTCTCGCTGTATGTTTGCACACCCCTCGGGTAAACAGGAAGGAGAGGAGGCTTTGGTGCTAATTAGAGAGATGAAATTCTCTTTCCAAAGGGCTCCTGACTTTAACCGTGTGCTCAGGACTATGGATGCAGGTAGGTAATTGTGTTTGGTGGCAGTGGCCAAAATCCAGGAGTGGGTGAGCGGCTCTGGAAGGAGCTGTGGCTTACGCAGGCAGAAGTAGGTGTGTAGGCACGTACAGACGCAGACACAGAGTCACACATACGCTCCCCGTGTGTGGTCTTCATTTCCCACACAGAAATCCTTCCACACTTCCAAAATGAATTTTAGCCCCATGCTTTCTCTCTCTTTTTTCTTTTTTCTCGTTCTTGTCCCTTTCCTTGCAGCCTTTAAGCAAATCCAGCTGAGACATGGAGCGTCCTAACGCTGTGAGCAGGAGCAGCACCGCACTGTCACCAGCATGGGCTGTGGGACAGACGTGTTGGGGGCGTTGCTGGAAGTTGAGTCTTGAGCTCAGGAATTTTTTGGGGCTGTTTCTGCCCTGCTGTGACTCTCCCTGCGCAGTGTGTGACAGGGGGACAGAGCAAAGGCAGGGGCAGAGCAGAGCTGGGCACCCTGGCTGGCAGGGAGGTAAGGCTGCAGACCAGGAGAGCTTTTTGGCCAGTGAAGAATTGCCTCTCCTTGGCTGCTGGCTCAAACCCACCCGAGGACAGCCATGGCTGGAAGGCTTTGCCTTCAACAGTTTTTCTTGCCATGTGTCTGTAAATCTGCTTGCTTCCACCACCGCGCTGAGCGCTTGTCAGCATCTTGGCTGGTGGACACCGGGCTGTTCTGTGGGAAAGATGGTTTTACAGGGCAGCTGCAGATACATGGGGGAAAGATCCTGACAGTTGCCCAGGGCAGGTAAGACCTGACACTTTGCTAAGTCAGAACCATGCCAGGCACAGAGAGCTTTCAAGTCTCTGATTGACCTGTGCCTGCATCAAGCCCACTCTAACCAGGAGGGCTTCACACGACAAGCTGCACGTTGCCTTTAGCCACACTATGTCTGTTGGAGTGCCAAGCCTGGCCAGGACCTCCCGAGCCAAGGCAAGGTTGGCCCCACAGCTCTGCAGAAGGGGCTAGCTGGAAGTGAGTAGGTACTAAACCTGTGACCCCTGGACCAGCACTGACCTGAATTTACACGAGCTACTTCCAAGCCCATTTGTGCTGGGCAGGAGCAGACTTAGAAATTTTCTAGCCTCCTTTTAATCGACCCAGTGAAGAAGAAAAGAGCCACAGAGCATCACAAATCTACCATTCGGTTTCCCCACCAAGTCTGCTCAGCATCTTGCAGGATTTGCCCTCCTGCATCCTTCCTTTTAATTGCTGACTGATTGTAATATAGGATTTTATTTTCCCTATAATGACTCTTGGGGCCCCCAGATGTTCTCCTCAAGTGTGGTTGCGTCAGCACTAGAGACTGAATGACTGATACCAGCACTTTTTACAGCTTGAAAGAAGAGAAATATGTGAAGGGGATTTAATTTAGCTCCAATATTGTGTCTTCAAGATTCTACAAGAGAAAGACACCAAAAGGTTATTTTACAACGAGAGGAGGGAGAATTAGCCTGAGAGAGGGAGAGATCACCAAGCTGGCTTTCTAATATCAGTTCATTACAGAGGACACGTTTGCACAGGCACTTTGCTGCTGCTGTTAATTTAAATCCAGATGATTAAAAGCTGTAATTGCACCATTTTAAATAAATGTCCGCTATCTGGGTTATTATATTTTTAATTAGTGTGGCTCTGTCGAATGTTTTTATCCTTCTGATTGATTTGTTTATACTGTATTTATTTATAATTCATTGATCTCCCTGACCCTGCTATCTCCTGAGCATGCAGTTTGGTCATGATTCTGGCAAATGGAAGAGGACTGAACCAGGAAAGAGCAAAAGGTACCAGGTCAGCTCTCCCTTATGAGCTCTTTCCAGCTCTCCTTTGCCTTCTGACCGTGGTGCTCTTTTGCTCTTTGCTCTTCCCCAGGGCTGTGGGGGAGGATGAACAGCCTGGAGGACTGGCTTTCTGGGAGGAGGGTAGGATGGGGGAAAATTGAATTGTCATCCAGCAAACCTCAGGATGTGGTGCTGGCAGGAGCATTCCAGGACCCCGAGGTTTCATCCTGTGTGTTAGGATCCATTCCTTAACCACTGTTTCATGGGCAGGAACCTGGTCCTCTGTCTCTAGGAGACTCTCTAAAAGTGTAAAATTTCCCTGGCAGAAGGCATGATTTTCTGGCAGGCCAGGTTACGTGTGCTGGACATAGCTCTTCCAGGGCACACACTGTCCAGGTCTGAGTGTAAAGCATATTTTGAAGCCATTCTCTTTTTCTTAACACCACTGTGACTGTGGGGTAAAGTGCAGAATGAACACCATGATACCCCATTGCATGCTGTTCTCTGCCAGGAGCAAGGAGGTTGGAGCAAGGGTACCTTGTAGATCACCATCCTGATGTTCAGGGCACTCCTGATTGCTGCTCGGGGGCTGTGCACGTGTGAGAACATGCTGAGAATATTCAAGAGGCAGCTCCTGGAGGACTCCAGGGCATCTCTGTTGATGCACTTATCTCCTATCACATGTAACATCTGCAGGATGGGGACTGTTACTTGCTCTGACTTTGTGCTGCACCCACTACGGGAGGTTTCTGACGACTGACAAGGGCCCTAGGACCCTCTGATAACATGATGCATCCCGATGAATAGTCTGCCTGCCTGGCAAACACTGCAAGGCTTCCATACACTTGACTTTGCCCCATTTTAACAGTCTCTGGAACCCTTAAGGAACAGATAAGGCCTTCAGCATTATAGAAGAGGAATCTGCCTGTCTGCCCTGGCAACAACATAATGTGGGGTCTCAGCGTATTGCTGCTTTCTGCTGGGTAATGGCTTTTGCTCCAGCAGTGTGGCAGATGCAGCAGTGCAGCTGCAGCATGGGTCAGCCTGGTGATGGGCACATTCCCAGGGAGGCTTTTGCAAGGGCAACACTATTCCTGGGCAAGTTTCGGTGTGGACTGAGTGGACAGCACTCCCTGGTAACTGTGCTGGAATGATGCTCATGCATCCATACAGAGCATTTCCAGGACCTAGTGGAGAGGAAGCTCGTGGGGCGCTGGCTACCAGCCAAAAGGGAGCACAGGGTTGAAGGAAACCTCCTGGAGCAGCACGTCCAGTCGACTGACCTCACAGCTCAACATGAATATAAATTTACTTCTGGAAGGCCACATAAAGGGGACCCAATTGTGTTGCATGTAAACTACACAGCTCCATTCCAGCCTCAAAGCTTATGTCCTTTAGCACAAAAAGAGAGGGCATCCCAAGGACAGAGCAGGAAGGAATTAAAGAATAGAAACTGTAGAGGCTTCAGCCATGTTCTCATTGTGAATACTTCAGCTACCCAGCCAAAAAATAAGGCAGAAACTAGACATGGATGTACCAGAACCTGATTTCATGGGTACTGGACCAGCCCCTCGGCAGGAACAGCACTGGATGAATGGGGTAGGTGAGGGGATGGCTATGACTTTGTAGCAGCTTTAGAGAGAATTACAGTCTGCAGCAAACAAGCCTTTTTGGCCTTTCAGAAAGGGTAATTACACTTTGATATCTCTGGGGTGTATTTTTCTTGTTGGCCAGTAATCAGACTGTGTGTTCCCTTTTTTCTTATTTTAATTAAAATATTGGTTTGCCATGTTCACCAGGCAGCTAGCTTGCTCAGCCTGAGTACAAATGCGTAATAGCATTTTGTAATTGGCTGAATCGTCTATCAGTAAATAAGTCTTGTAATTCAGTGAGCATTCTTGAAGTGCTTACTCTTAAACCTGACACAAAGCTGAGGACTCCTACCTTCGGGAACTTAACAGGCAAGAGGGATGTTAAAGACAAATCAAGGTGGTTTTATGCGAGGATAGCAGCATGCTCCTTGGGAAATGTGGAAGAGAGGGGCTGGGATGAGGCATTGGCATTCTGCAGTTGTCCCAAGCAACTCTGCTCTCTTGAACTCTTTCATTTTGACAGGGGGAAGTGGGTTTGAAAGTCTGTGTCCTATTGATTTTACTGAAGAGAAACCAGAAACTTGTACAAATCGCTTTCCCTAATGAATTCCCTATTGCAACCTCTGCCTTTGGTAGGCTCACTGTGCAGCTGGTGGTCACTGTGCAGAAAGGCAGAGAGGCTGTTTGAAAGCCCTGATCTGTTCAGGCGGGTCCCAGCTGGGAACCAGGGCACTGTTGGTCTGATACGTTACTGGCCCTGAATGTTTTGACTGTTAGAAAATCCCATGTCAGAAGGATCCCTGTGGAGGTTGTCCAGGCAGGGTCAGCACCCCAACTGCTTCTCTGCCCTGTGCCTTGGCCAGATTTACAGGCTCTGGGTTCAGTTTTGCCCCAAAGCATCAGTCTCAGCCACTTTATTTTTTTAAAAGCTAAAAACTTGGGCTGTGACATAGAAACATGAAGACTTTGAGCTCTGGAACCAAGCAAGCCCTGCAGTGCACAGGGAACCGGGGAGACCCGCTTGCCTTTGCCTGGATTGCACCTCTCCTGGCCTTAAGACTTATCTATCTCCTCTTTGGCTTTGGGAAGAGCAGCAATTAGCTCTTCTTTCTGTTTACCTGCACCCCTTGGGGAAGGGATCAGCCTCCAGATGCTCACCTGAGGAGCCCAGCCTGAGCTGGAGCAATATCTCCATAGACACATACATGTTTTTAAAGCTCCTCGGCTGATTACCAGTGCCCTAGTGCTGCTGCCAGCTCCAATCTTTGCTCTTCGGGACAACAGCAACAGGGACATCAACCAGAAACTCAGGCCAGCTCATGGGGGCTGCAGCCCCAAGGTGCCAGCGCACAGAGAACTCACCTTGTGTTCCTGCTGGAGTTGCTTCTCTATTGGTTCACACCATCTGCCCATTGATGTGTGTGGAGGAGGACTGCCTAGTTCTGAGGTCCTGGTGCTATTTCTGCTGGTGACTCTTCATGCCCCCAGGGATATCACTGTTGTGCTGCCCTGGAAAGGAGGGAGAAGCATGACACTGGCATCCTGTGAGGGGAGCTGACTGGCAGGGAGCCTGCTGTGGGCTGTCTTGCTCTCAAGGCTGTGTTGCTGCTGCAGGTGAATGGCAGATTTTCCAGGTGGCAGGACAGCATCACCTCCTTCTCCTTTATGGTCCCTGCTGGGATCCCTATTGATCTAAGGGGAGATGCTTCTACCTCAGGGTACATCCCCAAGGGAGGAGAAAGAAGATGCTCTCTGGTGTCCTGTTCTGTCTGGAGGATGGCCAAACTTTGCTTCACATAGCTCTGCAAGAAAAGGGAGATGTTTTCTAGGAAAGACTCCAACTTTCTTTTGGGCCCTTTTTTCTTGCATTCATATAAGCCTCCTCTAGACCCTCCGTCAAACTCTCCTTGGAGCAAATATTCTAGAAGACACCCTCTAAAAAATCACCTGCTTTGTCCTTTGCAACCCTGCGAGCTGCCCAGGGGACATCCACCCCTGCTCCTACAGCTGTTTTGTTTGCCCCCTCATTGGCAGTGGACTGACAGTCTTTTGCAGGTAAGCTTCCACCTCAGAGCCAGCTGCACCCTCAATCAGGGTGAAGTCGTCCAGGATATTCACTCCTTTCAGCTTGCACAGGTTGTGCAGCAGAGTTTTCAAGGTCCACAGCAAGAGTTTGTGCACTGCCTCATTTTTTCCACTAAGAGAGCCTTCATGAGCATGTGGGTACCCAGCACGATTTCATCCAGGTTTATAGTGTTGGTGGTGCCTGGCAGAAGCCACCTGGCCCTCCACAGACACTTGGCCAGCAGGTCAGAAAACTTATCTGGGCTGCCCTCAGCAGTCAGGCTGCTTTGGAACAGCTTCAGTAAGACACAAAAAATACCCTGGTCAGATTTTTCCAACACACTTTTCATAAGGACGTTAATGGACTGCATGAACTTCTGATCTTCCCCTAGGTCTTCATCCAGGAAGTCTAGCATTAAGGTAAGGAGATTGTTCATTACATCCTTAAGTACTTCCACTGAGGCCTCCTGGGCCAATTTCTTCTCCTGGAAGACGCAGTTATAGGCCTGGATGACAGAGTTACATCACAGAATGGTTTGTTCCTTCCCCCATTTCTTATCTGCTTCCTTTTGCTGGTTGATAAACTTGAGTGATTGAAAGCTGGCTGCAAGGAACTCGGAGTGCCCAGACATGGCTTCTACTTTGTTCTTCTGTCTCAGAATCTCCTCAGTGTCTTTCATGGCCTGGATGTTGGTGTCAGTATCACCACTGTTAATGTGACAAGCAAGGGAATTAATGGTGGAGGTGATGTAATAACATGTATGGTCAGTGTCAGAGGAGATGGGCAGGGTTTGGAATTCAGGGATCATTTCTAACTGAATGATATGTTTCAGTCTAAAGAGATTGTGTTTTCTGGAAACTCACCTGCTCACTTGCTCACCTACATGTGGAGACAGTATCTGGGGAGCCACATCCACCATATAGAAATTTCCTCCTTGAGAGCAGGTGGGTTCTTGCCCATGCAGCTTCTCTGGCTCAGCAACTATGTGGGGAAAAAGGGGCAGCTCTTTGCTTTCCATTAGTGCTCTCAGTGAGTCTCCCATGTACAGGTAAATAAACACCAACAAGGTAATGGCTGATCTCTGCACACCTGAGTGAACAGCAGCAAGAGCGATCTTCAGTGTATTGACCGGTGCCTTGGCCTCCATCCCAGCAAAGTCAAACTCCAGAATTGCATTTGACAGCCAGTCCAAGATCTTGGAATGGATCCTGGAGTTATTCTGTGAGAAGACCAACAGCATAGCTGTCTTTGCAGTCCAAGGCAAAGAACAAGCCTCTGCTGCAACTGTCAGGACTTATTGAGCATTGTTGCTGCATAAGACATCTCCCACAACTTCCACCACACTTTCCAGGACAATTTAAGAAGATATTCTGGAGAAGTCCCCTTTCAGGGCTAGCAAGGTGATGGTGTTACCTTTCTTCTGCATCACCTAGAGCTTTGTCTCCTTGCGCTTCCAGGACAGCAGTCTCACCGGGATTTGGCATGGTGTCTCAACTTTCTTCATCTCTCTGACGGTCTTCTGAAGGGTATCCATGCTGGAAAATCTCTTTCCAATCACTGTTTTTCAAATGCTGTAGGCAGATTTCAGGGAGATTCACTCCTTTTCCCCATGCTCTTCTGCTGAGAGCTCTGGTTCAAATGCTGTTGGCCTCTGTCCTTCCAGGGATGGTGATGTTTCCTTCCAAAGACCCTAAACCAGGAGCATAAGAGTATCACTAGGTGTCCCTGCCACTAGGACACGCTGAGGGGATGGAGATGTTAGGGTAGCAGCTTTGAGGTCCTCCTGGCAGGGTGCATGGAGCCCATGGAAAATCCCAAGGAACCACTGGCCGTTGTGAGGTTTATGCGACCCTGGCTGTACTGGGGGAACAGCCTGTGGAGAACCACACCGGTGTGGTGGTATCCCATTGCCACAAGCAGCTACTGCTTTTCCCTCAGCGGGATCAGAGCCTCCAAAGTTTGGGATCACTTCTTGCAGCTGGGAGGAGAAGACATTGGCTCAGGTAACATCACTTCCAGCCCCCATTGCCTCCAGAGGCTGTTTATTCAAGCTGTGGAAGATCCAGTCTCCTGCAACCTGGGGCTTTGGTGTCTGGGAAACAGTGTGACTTCCACACGTCGTGTCAAAGAGACACCACCACAGGCCATCTGGTACCCTGAACCTTTAACTGGATGTAGCCCTTCCTCCCTCTGCCCCTGCTCTTGCTGCTTAAACTGTGAAGTTTCAGCAGAGCTGAGTGAATAAGGATGGGTTTTTTTGGATGCTGAACAACAACAAAAACCATTGCCAGGAGAAGAAGATTTGGATGGAAGGTCACTTACAGGTTGTCATTAGAACAAACCCTGCCACATTTAAACCTAGATAGAACAGTTCACTTACTTTCATGTTATTTAGCTTTCTTCTAACCCGTTAAAAATTAGCAACTCTGAGATGAGAAATGCCCTTTAGAAGTGAAAAGCAGGCACATAGTTTTGGGGAAAAATATCTGTCGATGGAGCATCCTCCTACAGCCCCGCTCCCTGAAAGTGCTGCTCCAGGGAAAGCCCCTCTTTGCAGGGCTCCTGTCCCCAGCCTGCCTCTCTGCAGCAGGGCTCTATCCAGGGCTTGGACAGTCCCTGGCACAGAGGACACCCATCCTGAGCTTCTGCTGGTACAGATACAGACCATAAATAGGACAATCTGTGCTCTTTGGCTCTCTCTGCTGGCTGCGGTGCACCCCATCCCGGGGCTTGTGCTCAGCAGTGTCCCCCCAGGTTGTACCCTTGAGGGAAGAGGCTGGGCATGGGGAGCAGAGCAGCAGGGAAAGAAATACTGTGTTTGAGCCTCTGGGAAGAATTACAAACCCTGACGAGCACAAGAAGTAAAATAGGGAAGAAAAGAGGCAGCAGTGAAGTTCTACAAAAGAGCCTTGCAAATCTAAGATCCAATTTCCAAAGGGATCCTTTTTCTTCCTTAAACCTCAGTCCTGAGGAAAAGGAGAGGTTTTCCTTGAAGGCAGAACACGGAGCTGTGTAAGGAAGCAAACGCTCTACCCTGGGGCATGGCAGCTCTGGGAGGGATTCACCGACTTCTCTGTGCCTGGGGGAATCTCCTAACAAGGGCTGAGGGACGAGTAAAGGAGGGCCCGGGAGCATCTCTCAGGAGCATCTCTCGGCTCACCTCCCGGGAATGCTTTGCCAGGGCTGGAGACAAGGAATGTTTCCTCCCTCCCTGGAGCGGTGCAGGCTGCCAGCAGCAAGAGCCAGCAGCACAGAGAGGGAGACAGGCAGCAGAGAGCATCAGAAGGGATGCTCCGGTGTCGTGCGTGGGACCAAGTCCCTCTCTCTTGCAGCAGCAGCCAGCCCAGGTGATGAGAAAAACATGAATTTTAGTGCATCTTTTTATGTTTTCTTAGGGAATCTCTCTGTAGGAAATACTGGGGACCTTCTTAAATTCATTTTGTTAACTGAACGTCCAGGTGGGTTTCTTTGTCAGATGATTTTGGAAATACAGATTCATGACACAAACTGGCATTTGTACTATATGAATGAGAAAAACTGAACTTGATGATTTTTTTGTGACCATTTTTTGGTGTTCTATGGGTTGTTTATGGGGTAAGTCTCCTGAGACTGGGATCCAAGAAGTCTTCTGAGATACTCACAGCATCTGGCCAAACACTTATTCTCGGATGTGTAACTGAGTGTTAACAAAAAGAAAGAAATAATTCCCTAATAAAAAAAAAAAAAAAAGAAAAAAAGACAAGAAGAAGAGGCTCAGTGTAAGTGGCTTTTATTGCATTATTCTGGCGAGAAGCTGTCAAAGAGTCAGAAGGTGTTCAGAGAGTAGAGAGTACAGTTTGTTCCTTTATCATAATAACTTTTATTGCCTAGGTATAGCTTTTCTCACCCTGGCCAATAAACATCCTGCTGCTTTGCTTTCAGAGAATTAGGACTCGGTTGCAGCAGCAAGTGCTTTTTTCCAAACGCCTGGTGCTGACCCACACGGGAGCTGGGGTTGCTCCACTGCTCCCCAGAGGTGCTGGGAGTTGGGCGGGATGAAAGGGAAGAAGAATCCTGCGGTGAGAGCAGAGGTCTGGGAATCTGAGATGCTCCTGGTGGCTGTGGGATGGTGTAACGCTTGCTGAGAGCCACAGGGGCAGAGTAAATGCAAAGGCAGCACAGAGCATCTCACAGGCTGTTCTGGGTGAAGGGTAGTTGTGCCCGTGGGTCCAGGCTCTCGATCTGTTCAGGAGCCAAAAGGAGAAGGCTGGTGCCAGAGCGGACGCAGGCTGGGAAATCTGGATCCCACAAGTATTTCCTCTGCACCACAGGTAGGATGGCTTCAAGCTATCTGTCACCAATAAGCCTTCAGGGCCAAGGAAGGCTTGTCTTTTTTACCAATTTGGGCTGCACATAAAAAGAAACCCTGGTCTGCTTGCTAGAGTGAATTAGCCCTCCTGGCATAGTTAGTCGGAGAGTTTGCTGCTGGGGAAGGCTGAGAAGCTCATCACTAACTTCCCATCGGGGGATGTGTGTTTCCAGGCCTTATACAACCTTTTCTGGTTTTCATTAAAAGCAACTCTTCAGATAGCAGTTTCAAGCCCTTTTATTGGTTCTTCATGGATGTTTCCCTGTGCTGCCTCAGATGAATCACAGGGTTGAAGGTACCTGCTGGAGAGGGGATTGCTCTGGGTCTGCCCGTGACACCGAGTGCAAGAGGGGAGATGAATCAGCCGTGTGTGGATCACCAGGGCCCCTAACCTCCCTCGGGCCTGTGCTGAGGCTGCTCCTCCATGGAGCCTCAGCTCTGAGCTGCGGAGAACATCACTTGAAAACCTCTCACAAAAATTGCTCTCCCCTTCAGCAGCTCTGGCCCGTGGGAGCTGACCCTACCTTTGTGCTCATCCCAGATTCAGACTTGCCAAGCAAGAGTCTTCCCAGCACAGGACACTCTTTTGTGGCTGTGTGGCGAGAGATTAAATATAACCATTTAATCCCTTTACCCCATAATTCCTACCTATCAAAGAGTAGCAATAAATCTTTCTT
This sequence comes from Tringa solitaria, assembly GCA_026413425.1. NCBI lineage: Eukaryota > Metazoa > Chordata > Aves > Charadriiformes > Scolopacidae > Tringa > Tringa solitaria. The sequence goes on from JAOXJM010000052.1 coordinate 12,070,528, forward strand.
TGTCTTTCTAGTCTTTTTAGCTCAGCAGGGCTAAATGCAAGACTCTTTCTTGCATTGTGTTCATGCAGCTCCAGCACCTGGGATGGATGGCGCTGCCGCAGTGCAATTACATGTGGGGATACCGTATTTAATGTCCAGGGAACTGTCTCCCCAAACTCCAGGATCTCCTGAGTTGACGGAAGGAGGTTTGTCTTTCTGCCTCTGAACCGAGGACATTCGCACATGCCTCCACCGGTGTGTATCTTCATTAAGCTTTGCAGAAGCTGCCGTGCCGTGACGCCGGCTGTATTGCTGGAACAGGCTGGTGTAGCGTGTGAATCACTGCCTTTAATTCCTGCTTGTGCTTGCGGATCATCCGCATCCCTATTTGTGATGGGTTTCACTCCAGCAATTGGCAGGATTAAACTCCCTTCAGAAGCACTTGCTGAGCAGAGTGACCAAGAGGAAAAAACCTCAGGCGAGTAGTGGTCTATTTATATCCCATGAAAGATGGGCTCGGTGCGTAAGAATATTCAAGCCCCTGGCACCTCCACCCCCTTTCTGTTCCTGTAGCCGCTGTCTTGAGGCTGTCTCAGCACTGAACAATTAGCTGCTTTTTGAAAGCAAAGTAGAACTCAGTCAAGACAGGAGAGAGGAGCCAGGGATGGGGAGGTCTTTGCTTCACTGAATCCCCTAAAATTTGTTCCCATAACAATGCACAGCAGCAAAGGAATCAGACGTGAGCTAGGACCATTGCTCTCTCCTCATCTCCACACTTTCAAATGGTGTCTTATTCTCACCCTGTCTGCTTTTAGGGCGAGAAATGATCTGCATTACCTGCCCTTCTCAAACGTCTTTTTGGAGGCTTCACCCTCAGCAGTTTGCCCCCCTCCCGGAGTGAGTTAGCCCTGCACCCTCCACAGCTGCGCCACAGAAATCCAGTGGGTGAAAAAGGCTGTCCTGGGGCATAGGCAGCAGCTGCAGCTGCCCTGCTCTGGGGAGGGAGGGTGGCATCCAGTCCTGCCTCTGTGGGCTCGGCGGGGATGGTGCCAGCACCTTCCCTCCCCACGCACGTCCCCCACTGCCATCGCCTGTTGCCGCTCGGCCGCGGAGCAGCCCAGCCGAGCCTGGCGGTGAGCGAGCGTGGCAGGGCTGGGGTGTCACATCAGCACTGCTGTGGTTCCCAGTGATGAGGGGTTCACCTGCCCCCAACTCGAATCTGACAAACCGCTGCCCTCAGGGAAAGGAGACACCGAGCAAGAACTAAGGGAATGCCCCATGAGCTGACAAGAACAACGCCCCACAGAGCAGAGGCGACTTAACACACCCTCAGTTGGGGAATCCACCTCCACCGGGCTCACACTCAGCCCTCTGCCTACGAACAGCTCTCAGATCCCCCATTTTTCACCTACAAAATGTTTGTTACCTTTAATCCTGAATTATGAATTTCTCATCCAAGTGAATCCCGTCCCCCACGCAGGATGCGTGCTCTACGGCTCCAGCTCACCCATGGCTGCGTGTCGCAAACCAGCACGGCCAGAAAAAGAAGAGACTCTGCAAAAGCACGAAAATTTTGTCTTCCAATGACAGAAGCATGTCTTTTTCCTGATGCTATATCCTACCCTGCTGAACCTTTTAATATTGGCTTTAAGGATGATGTAGTGGGCAGAAAAACTGCTGTAACCAGTTTATTAGATGAAGAGGGGCTGATGGCACAGGTTTAACATCTCAGCTTTATAGGGATGCAGAATCTCCCCCTGTGCAGCAGAACAAAGGAAAACTTTCTGAAGGAATCCCAGAAGCAGTGCTTGTCAGGGATGTTGCAAGCAGTAAATTATGCCAGGTAAGTCTTTATTTTGCCTGTTAGTCTTTGTGGCTGAGGAGGGAATGAGGTATGTGTGGGGAAAGTTGTAGTGTGAACCCCTTTTATGATCCCCCATCACTTGGAATACACAGCTGTGATTTATAGTGATGCCTCTGGTGATGGGTGTAAATTCTCTAGACTCACTGAAGCGCCTGTGCTGTGGATTTGACTCAGCCACAATCAAAGGGATTTGATATCTAAGATACCACTGCATCTCTAGATCCCTTAGAAAGACCACAGAAAAAAAAAATAAATAAAAAAAATCACTTTAAGAGACTGCCTGTGTGCATATGCATGCATGTGGATGCTGTTTCCTGCTGATGCCCTGAGACGGGCAGCATTTTGAAGACAAGCAGCCTGAGAGGTGACTTAGGTTTTCTCATTGACCACCAAATCTCAGCATCACTGTTTGAAACATAAACTTTATTGCAACAAAGAATTAAAAATAGTACATTTGAAAGAGTTGCAGAGTGCGTGTCATCAAAGAACTAGTCAGAAATCACAACTCAAGCAAATCGTGTACAATTGGAACAGAAAGTTTTATTAAAACAACTGGAAATCAAACTCAAATTTTCCTTGTTTGTTTAATTTCACCATAACCGTGGATTGTGTATTTACAGTCTTCGCCTCTTGTGGTGAAGGTTCTGCTCAGGGTGGGGGGGCTAGGAAGAAGGCAGGGATGGATGGGGAGAAGAGGTGGGTTTCAAAAGCTAACAGGATGTGAAAGTTTTCCAGAAGAAGTTCTTGCAGCCCGCTTTGCGTTCCCGGGGTGCCAGAGCGGGGTTTGAGTTAGCCGAGCGCTCCAGCTCCAGTCTCACTTCATCCTGCTCAGCCCCTCGGGACAAGTCCTCAGACTCCAGGGCTTCATTTTCTGTCTGGCTTGGCTCTGAGAGCAGTTCTGCCAAAAAGTACTTGGCCAGTTCCTTGGGGCAGAAGAGAGAGAAAGAGAGAGAGAGCCCACAATTACTCCTTGGCTTTTGGGGGCTCACCACTCTGTCCCTCTAAGACATTTTTGTGCCCAGATTAGAGACCTGCAGGACTCTGGAGGAGGAGAGGAGCCCCGGCTTTCCAGAGAGCCCAGACCGACAGCTGCTACGCAGCAGCTGTGCCCGTGAAATAAAGCGGAGCAGAAGAGCGCCGACATCTACCTGCTGTGGGGAAGAGACCACTCTCTTGGCCGTGGCAGGGAATGAACTCATCTGAGCATCACATCACCTTCCCTTCCCTTCCCACTGCTCCAGCATGCTGTGCCGGACTCAGTAGGAATGCTGCGAGGCTGATGCTAAAGTGACGTGGGAAGGGTCTTTTGGGGAGCTGAGCTGGGTCACCCTCTCCCTGGGGGTTATTTTTCTCTCTTGTCCCTCCAAGCCCTGGCTGCTCCCTTGCATGGATGAGGACATCCTCCTGATGCATTGGGGCAGCTGCCTTGGTCCAGTGCCCTGGAGAAGCCCTGGAGAGCTTCACCACGGGCTCTGCCCTCTGCCTCAGCAGTGGCTGCTCCTCATTCCCCACCAGCACCCGGCTGGGCTGGGCTGGGGGGGGTGTCTCCCCTTCTTGCCCCCAATTGCCCAGCCTGTTGCTGGCTCAGCCCCGGCAGGGAACCAGGGGATCTTTCAGGGAACCGGGATCTACAGCAAGCAACTGGGATGTAAAACGGGGACACTGGGAGGTCCGGTGAGGAACTGGAACTCTGCACTGAAGGTACCGGGGTGCCTAGTCGGCAACTGGAGGGGTCTGCAGCAGGCAGGGGCTCTGCTGGAGAAACAGAGGGTCTGCAACAGGGAATCGGGGGGGAGAGGGGGGGTGTCTCTGGAGGAGAAGCGGGGGTCTGCAGCAGAGAAGCGGGGGTCTGCAGCAGGGCCAGCGGGGTGCCCGAGGGGTGCCCGCCCCGTCGCGGGGCTCTCACCTGCTTCCCGGCGGCGGCAGCCAGCGACTTCTGCAGGAACTGCCGGAGCCGCGGGTCCGAGGGGGCGGCCGAGACGGTGCCGAGGGCCAGGGCGATGGAGAGCAGGGCCAGGGCGCACTGGAGGCGGCACGACAGCATCTCGCCGGCGGGTCGGGCGCGGAGAGGCGGCGGCGGGGAAGCGCTGAGGGCTCCTCTGCGGCTCGGCTCCGGCGTTGGGGATCTCCTCGCCTCCCGCCGCCTTTATAAACCCTTCTCCTGACGTCAAGGCGGGGGCGCCCCCCTCGCCCCACGCCGCCGGGGGTGGGTCCCTGCCCGGGACCGGGGGGTGGTGGTGGTGGTGGTGGTGGTGGTGGTGGTGGTTGGGGGGGGGGACCGGGACCGGGGATGCTCCGCTCTGCCTGGGGCCGGCCAACCGTCCACGGTGCCCCCCGCGTACCCCCCTCTGGCCGCTCCCCTGTCCCCCCCCGGCGCGTTTTCTCCCCAAATCACCGACCCTCCGGAGCCCCCGACTCTGCTTGTCCTCTCTCTCCTCCCCACAGCCTGGCGGTGGGGGGTCCCAGCTGAGCACCGCCCCCCCCCCGCCGCTCTGAGCCCCACACCGCAGGGCGAAGCCCCCCCAGTAATGCCAGTGCCAAAACCTTTCGCCCTAGCGCGCCTTCCCGCCCCGTCGGTTAAGAACGGCTGCAGTCTGGGGAGCTGGAAAGTGTCCCCCCCCTTAAGGAGGCATTTCCCCCCGGGTCCGGCAGGCAGTGGGGGATGCTGAGCTGCCCCCGGGGGTTCTGTCTGCCTCCCCGGCCCCTGAGGGGTTCTTCCACACCGGTCCCTGCCCAGACCCCGTCCCCGTCCCCGGTCAGCTCCACCGGCCGTCGAGACGGCTCTGCTGGAAGCCAGCACCCTCCCAGGAGAGCGCCCCGGCTCTGCCATAGCTCTGCAGCAACAAATGGGTGCCTAGGTCGGGGTGTACAGACCCCTGGCTGAGCTGTCAGGGACGTCTGTCTCCATTCCTGTGTCATTGGACCTGCTGGCCCTAAGGGGGATGCCCCCATCCCTCTGGGATGGTCAGTCTCCCCCACTCCTCAGCCCGGTCCCCGTGAGCTGGCTGATGCCCACAACGGGCAAAGCTGCTGCAAGGCCCTGTCACCTCAAAGGATGGGCCTCTTCAGCTGTCTCCCAGCTGGCAGGAGCAGAGCAGGATGTGCAAGGAAGGGACACTGCTACCACCCAGAAAAGGGGTATCTCCTGTCTCAGTCTGCAGCTGAGGAAAGTCAAAGGCTCATGGAGACAAGGACCCAAGTACTGCACAAAGGTCTCCAGTAATCTCCAAAAAGATGTTTCATTTCATGTCAGATTAATGTACCTCCTTCCACTTCAGCCCCAGTGCTGCTGGCTGGGTTTGCTAAGGCTCACCTGGGAGCATGGAGCTTGAACTGAAGTGTTCCAGCTCTGCTTTATGTTCCAGCAAGAGGAACTGGTGTTGGTCCTTGGTTCCAGGCAGATCTCTGAGCAGAACTGAGACCTTCCTTCTTGGATGGTGCCTCCCTTCCTCTGGGCAGACATCTCCAGCCACATGTAACCTTCATCCTCTGCATCCTCGCCAAATCATGGTGCAAAAGGAATGACACCCGTGAGAGAAGAAGCCTTCATTTGTAGCCCAGGTGACACCTTCTGTTGGGTTGACTTGTGCTACTTTTACAGCCAGCTTTTCCCCAGCTGTCTCACCTGAATGAGGCCAAATCCTTCACTCCTTGGAACCCTGTCTGTCTTCTAGCACTGCTGTTGCCCTGGGGGAACTGGTAGAGAGGAGTCAGCCCCTGCTCTGGTTCAGACATATTCCCATGTTTTGGGGACAGGACACAGCCTTCTGCCAAGGCCAACAGGAGTGGTTTGGAGCCAAAAAGAGCCGATTGGCTCCAAGGGCCAAAAGTCCCACAGCTTCTCCCTCCACCATCTCCCTGTGCGGGCAGCTGTACCAGCAACTCCTTCCTCCTGCAGTGAAAGAAGCAGAGCCAGCCCTGGGCATGGCAAATGGCAGATGCCAGGGCCTCAAACCTATCCTGGGCCTCTTGCCTGCCTTCAAGAGAGATTTCCTAGAGATGGTATTTCCCAGCACCAGTAATTTCCCCACTTCTCCCAGCTGTGCCAACAGCAGCAAGCTGGGCTCTCCCAGTTTACTTGCACTGGAAATAGATTGGTTTATGTAGCCCTGAGGCTCTCCTTGGCACAGCAGAACCCAGCTGTGTCACACTGCAGTGCCAGCCTGGACCAGCTTTGCAAAGGGCCCCCCACTCCCCAGCAGCTCATCTCAGCTCCCACAGCCCAGGGCAGAGCAGCCTGGTTGGGTGCTGTACTGGGGAGGAGCAGGGGTGGAAATGGGAGGCAGCACTGGGTTATTTCAGACTCTGCTGTGGCTACTGGAAGCTGTTACCTGATGTCTCCCGCCACTTCAAAAAGCAAGCAACTGTCTAGCCTGGCACCCTTTTGCCATTCAGCTTGTCACCTCAAAGGGAAGGGGACACTGGGATCTCCCATTACTCCTGAGCAGGGAGGAATGGCTACCAGCTTCCTGAGCTGCCACAGCTCTGCTTCTCCACTGTTGTGCCACAGGGATTGGTTCAACATCCCTGTTTTCCGGGACGTAGTGATGGGCTGGAGTGCAGCCATGGACCGCTACATGGGATGATAAACTGCTACATTTTGGCACTGTTAGGACCCATCTGTACACCAGCATGGAGATGGGAGCTGTAGGAGTTGGCAGAGTGCAGGAACAACCTCCTTGATGAGTTCCTCAACTTTCTTGCTTCCTACCAACTTTGTGTGGGGCCAGCAATGGGATTTTGCAGAGGTGCAGAGCTCAGCCTGAGATGGACAGCCTCTGGGCAGGCCAGCAGGGCTGTTTTGTGTCTGGGGCTGCTGTGGCAATGCTGATGTAAAATGGGGGAAGATATCAAACTTGAGTCCTTAAAGGTTTCTGAGAGATCATTCTTGATGTCCTGCCCAAACCCAAACTGCTCAGCACCCGACTCTTTCCCAGCTACTGGCAGCACCTCTGCGTGCACGAGTCCAGCCCTGCTAAGGACTTTCAGCCCAAAGCTGTTCCTTGCTAGCCCCTGTCTTCACACACCCTTTTGTTTTTCATTTTAACATCTACCCACCGCAACCCTGCCCTGCCAACCCTCCCTGGCCACCTGGCAGTGCAAGGCAACTTGCTGCAGAGCAATAATGCCCAATGGGGCTTCGGGCTAGGAGCAATGTCGCTGGGGTTGGAGAGATGTGCTCCCTACAGTGTAGTCCCAGGCAAGCACAGACCCTCAGGCACATTGCAGATCCCTGGTTTTGGTGGTCACTCTGGCTACTGTGGCTCTTCCAGTGACATGGGGACAAGGTTTGGAAGACCAGGTTGGCTCTGACTCCACTTCTCTGTGCCACACTGGAGCTGAGTGGCTGTCCCCCTGCTCCCCGCTCTGCCTGGGGGAGGCTGGAGGAATTACATCGGTGTCCTCTAGCAACAGGCAAAATATTACTGCAGGGAAATGTCTTGGATTTGTCTCACTGAATTTCAGACGCTCACCTGGAAATAAAGGGTGTGCTTGTTTTGTGGTCTCCGGTCTCCCCATCAGGAGATGACTTGTTTGCTGAGCCAGAGCAGGCTCAGGAAGGCTCTGATGCCCACCTTGGTTGGTTTTCTCTTCCCGGGATTCAGCTGAGGTTGTGAGGCTGGTGGAGGCAGGACCAGAGCCAGGGCTTTGGTGGGAAAGTGTGCCTAAAGACATCTCAGCCTGTTTAAGGCTGAGGAGAGGAGAGAAACTGAGTTCCCATCAGGTCTGAGCCTTGTTGCTGGATAAAATAGTGAATGGACCAAAATTATTGGTGATCCCAAGTAGAATTTGGGATAATTGCTCTGATCTCCAGCTGGAAAGTTTTGATGTTTCATTTCAGAGAAAATTCAAAGGAAAAATACAATTTAAATGAAAATAAAAATGCACTTTGATTCAGAAAAACATCTTGTGCTGCCCTGAAAGAACTAGCAATGAGGGAGCGAGGAGAGGGAATCCATGTGCTCCATACGTTGTCAGACTGTTTCCAACGTAAGAACAGACCTCCAGACGTCCTTATGACTCTGGCACAGGCGTGGAGCAGCAAACAAGTTGCAGATTGATTTACCAGTTCCTCTATGGGATCACTGTGCTCTGATTTTTTATTTTTTTTTTTACACTCCTTCCCCAGCCAGATAAATCCATCACCCGCTCGGCTGCGGTGAAGGCGATTCTGTTCCTTTCTTTCTGCCGCAGTGCTGCGGGGCATGTGGCTTTGCAGACGATTGAATTGTATTGAATTCCCGTGACTGCTCCCTTACCCCCACGTTTCCAGCTTGCTCCGCAGATCCAGAGCAGCCCAGCAATGCCCGGGACTGTGTGCACAGGCTGTACCAGCAAAGCGTGCCCTCTGCTGTCACCACGGCCACAAGATGGGCTCTCATGACACCTCCCTGCTATCACCTACAAGATGCTCTCCGGACTTTCTCAGCTCTGCTTTCATGAGCAGGACAGTTTTGCCATGCATCACTACCTTGGCAGCAGGGAACCCCCCCCTTTTTGTTATATTCTAGCACTCATCTGGGTAGGGCTGAGCTGTGATCACAGAATTCCTCATCCTGGCTCTGGACATCCATCCCACACTGTGGGGCAGTGAGGAAGCCACCAGAGTCCCACAGCTTGGAGAAAACCTAAATGGAGCAGCTTCCTTGTGGAGGGCAGATGCTACCCCAGGAGACATGGATGAGCAGAGAAAAACAGTCAGTCATACCTGAGTGATAAGAAGAAACCAGAGCTCAAGAAGAGAGGAAAACTCCTACCGACTGGTACTGTGTGTCCCCAGGACGGGCCATGGGGAGAGTGGTGGTGTCAGGATTGTACATGGATTTGCAACAGACCCGAGAGGTTTCTGGGTAAAATGCTGTTTCTATAGTAAAACTTGGGCACAAATCCAAAAGAATTGGACTCTCCGTTAATTACAGTCCTCTGGCTTTTCTGCTCCAGTAGCAAGGTGGGAGGGGAGCCAGACTGTGGAGGTTCACAGAGGAGAGATCCTGCTACATGTGTTTTCTGATGTCTGTGTCTAAGAGCCTTAGCCGTATTCAGGATTTCTGTTGCTGCTACCTGAGATTCATCCTCAGTCTCCCAGGATGCTGCCACAGCATCTGTAGGGCTGAAAGCAGCCCCCTTGAAGTCAGACGTGGTAAAGATCAGCGCAAGCATGTGCAGAAGCAAAGGTGAACAGGAGGAGCTAAGAGTAGTACCAGGCTATTTACCTGTACCACTGTGGTGACTACTAGGAGCCATGGATGGGGCGGTGTTAGGGCCTGTACAGATGGTGGCCTGGGATGTAAGGAATTACTAGTGCAAGGAAAAAGATGATGGGTACAGATGGGTAAACACAAGAAAGAATACAGGGCTCTGCTTTGTCTATATATATAACTCTCCTCTATAAAGACCAGCTCCACATCAAGAACTTGGGCCTGCCTTCCCACCAGCTGTGACAGTGGCCTCCTCTCAGAGAGGCCAGGCCAGGAGGCTCCAGGTGGCCATGGCCACTTGGGTCCAACCCCACAAACAGGCGGGGTGCATCCCAGCGACAGGGGATCATGGTGGCTCTCAGGCTGCTCCCAGCCACCTTGGGCTGCACCTGGTCATTCCCACAGCAGGGTCACATCAGGAGACCCCAGGGACAACCTGCGGGCAAGCAGCTTTTTTTTTTTTTTCTTTTCTAGGAAGAAATTATTTATTGTGAGGGTGGTGAAGCACTGGAACAGGTTACCCAGGGAAGTTGTGGATG
>JAOXJM010000052.1:12086447-12100903 GCA_026413425.1 Tringa solitaria
CCCTCAGCCTCCTTTTCTCCAGGCTGAACAACCCTAGTTCCCTCAGCCTCTCCTCGTAAGACTTGTGCTCCAGCCTCCTCCCTGCCACATGTCACCAGTCTTGGGCAGGAGGTCTGGCCATGTCCCACCTCCCCAGGCACTGCAGGTCCCAGAGGCTACACGCACCTGGACAAATCTGGCCCCGCAGGTCTCGCACTTGTAGGGTTTCTCTCCGGAGTGGATGCGTGTGTGGGTTTTCAGGTTGGCCGGCCGGTTGAACTGCGCTCCGCAGATGTTGCAGCGGTACGGCTTCTCTCCTGCAGAGCCCCAAAGAAAGGGTGAGGGGTTAAGTACTGGCTTGCTCAGCCCCCGCGATCCATGGTGCTCCCCAGAGTTAAGTCCCTTTAAGTGCCAGACCCTGTAGCAGGAAGCACCAGCCCTGACTCCTGTCCCTTTTGGAGATGGCTGTGGACAAGCAGCACCGGTCAGGACAGCTCGGGGTGTCCCCAAAGCAGGGTGAGCTCAGAAGGCACCCTAGCAGGTACCTTTTCTTTTTCAGGTTAGGAGCTGCAGCCTTCAGGGCAAGAGAGAAAAAGTCATGCAGCTCTGCCAGCCAGGATTAACAGCATCTCTCCTCCTGGCCCCGGGACAGCAGCTGGCGCCTGCATCTCCCTATAGCCCTGATAAGCCACGCAGGGCCACTTGGCTCCCTTCAGGCTCCTCGTGGTGCCCAGCACATCTTGCCCAGGTCGTTCATCACCTCTTTAGAGGAGCGAGAAGAGCTGATAGAGCGGAAAGCCAAGGCACACCCAGCGACCTGGCTCCCAATTCATTTTTCAGCTACAATCACCGCTGCCAGCCCCAGCTGACTTTCTCACGGCGACGGGGGGGAGCTGCAAAAAGGTTTTAACGAGTTTCTTTGGGACGGTTGAAGACGGGCTCAAAGGGCTGTTTCCTGCTCCCATCATCAACCTCTTCCTGCCTTTTTCTTTCATTTCCAGGCTTCAGCCCTGCTCACCCTACCCTCAAGCCCTGCCCTGGCACTGGTGTTGTCTCATTCACCAGCGCAGCCCTCCTGGAGCTCAGCTGAGGCTGCTGGACTTCATGCCTAACACAGCGCAGCAGCACCGAGTTGTCAGCACAGACTTCCCTTCCCAGCCACTGAACTGGCTGTTGACACGTTAGGCATTAATAAAAGCATGAAAAAAAAAAAAATCCCCAGGTTTGTCAGCAAATGACTAAACCCTTAATATCCCCTTCCTTTCTCAGCTTTCATTGTGCTGATTCACAGAGTCCATCTGTTCACAGATTTTCCCATCAGCAGAGTTTCTGCCAGGCTAGATACGATCTGGATTTCTAGGATGTAGGAAAGAAAAAAATATAAAAAAATCCCAGACTTCTCCCTAAATGTTCTTTTGACTGTATTTATTTATTTATTTATTTTTGTTAAGTCTACCATAAAGTAAGCTGAAGGCCACACATCTGCTTCCAACCATGCTTTTTGCAAGTTGCCTTTAAAAACGATGGTATTCAGTCTTTTACAGCAAAGGGGCTCAAGCTCCAGCCCTGTCCCCACAGCTGATGCTCTGCCCAAGGGCTCCCTGTTAGCGCTGAGAAAAGCGCCTTGTTCTTCCCATCAGGGACAGCAAGTGACACAGAGCTGGGAACACCACATCTGGGACAAATACAGCCATAAACGGATGCCCAGCAACCCACAGCCTCCCCAGTAAGTTGTCTGCGTGGTCGACACCATACCTGTGTGGACGGTTTTGTGGCTGGCGAGGTTCCCCTTGTAGCGGAAGGAGGCCTGGCAGCGGTCACACTTGTAGGGCTTGTCACTGTGGACTTGCAGAGAGTGTCTCTTGAGAGAGGCCTCCTCGGAGAACCGGCAGTCACACTCATTGCAGAAGAAGGCTCCATTCTCTGGGAAGGCAGAGAGGAGAGCAATGAGATGGGCAAGGCATGGGGGTTGGGGTGGTAGAGAGGAGAAGCCAGAGCAAGTGTTGCAACAAGGAGACAACCCCAGACATTGGTGGTCAACGGTGCCTACACTGTGCCATTACCTCCTGACCTCCTTGTGCACACAGCAATAACATGCAAGGCTCAAGAGGGCAAAGTTGTCATGAGCAATCTCTCCTTCAGCGTGACATACGCTGCTTCAAAGAAGCCAGCACCTCGCCTGGATATCTTTCAGAGAGGTCCTCAAAGGCACCCAAGTTATCAGGCATCCTCCGAAGGATGGATGCTCAGCTCTGGAGCAGTTCCAGCACCTTTAGAGGTACGTGTACAGATGTCTTCCTTGAGCATGGGAAAACCATCAGCATCTGAAGCTCAAGGCAGGTTGCCCCATAGGAAGGTGCCTAACTCTTAAGTGCCGTGTGTAGCTTTGAGCATCACCACAGTGGGGTTCCCTCTGTGGCGGTCTGCCCGCACCACAGGTGACAATTCTGCATTCCCCCTCCCTGAGCCAGAGGCAGATGGGTGCACAGATACTTGTCTCTGGGCTTGTGGAGTTTTGCAACAAGATTGCAAGCCTCATTATCTGCATTTCTCCAGATGTGCGCATTGGGCTCCCTGATAATGAAGATATCATGACGGATGCATGAGACACACCATCTTGCCCAATCCCCATTAGGGTCATTACATCTGCCAAGCTTGTTCTCTTATGGTTCTGATGGGGTGGGGTGCACTTTGTTTCCTGTCCTTAACTGCCAAGTTTGCATCAGGTGACTAACTCCCTGCACAAGGTATCTGGATGGTGCTGGGGAAGGGGAGGAAGGAAGCAATTCCTCCACACGCGTGTCCCTCACATGCATGCACACCGCTGGTCAGCCAGTTGAGAGGGGACTTTAAAGCACCTTGAGATCCACCAACACCAGGGACAGGTCTGACCACCCATGTGGACACCCATCTGACCACCCATGTGGACACAGGGCACCGGCTGGACGGGTCCCCAGACTGCACAGCCCCTTTGCCTGCTGGTTGAAAAAGGCAACCAGGGATCTAAGACTCACCGCAGCTGGAGTCAGAGTATTCAGACTGGGTTTCCCCCATCTCTTCTCCAAAGTTTGAGCCAGGGGTATGAAGGCACATCTCAGCATGTTGCGGGGACTGGCAGCCACAGGAGCTGCACTTCGACGAATGCATGTACAGCGGGGACTGCCCTTCACTGCTCCGAGGGGATCCATCCCGGGACCTGTGGAAGGACAGCAACGCACACAGCCGTGAGAAGGCTTTCGCTGTGCGTGAGCTACTGGGCCCTATTCGCATCCTTTCAGACATGAGACACAGCCATGTTTTATGGGGACACTTTTGTGGTGAGACGCACAGCATAGCCCTGATCAACAACAGGTGCCTGAGCCTCAATCTTTCCGATGCCCATCACCAAACGACCTCAATGCTCTCTGGGAACACCCAGGTCCAGAAGATAGCATCCTGTTCCTTGACAGTTTGGCTGTTCCAACATGTAACAGCCAACCAAAAGCTTGAGGCACACGGAGTCTGGTGAGAACCAGGTTCAGCAGCAAATCTAGGCTCCAGAAACCATCCAGAGCTGCAGAAGTCAGTCAGGGATTCTTGACCCAATGTTCCCAATTCCAACACTAGGCCAGGCTGGCACCACTGCTGGGGACAGCTGGCACCCAGCAGATGTCACTGGTAGTCCTCCACCAAATGCAGAGGTTTCCACCAGCTCATGGCCAGACTCCCCAGTCAAATGCTACAGCTATTTCACACGCTTCCAAACCCTCACCAACAGCACAGAGAGCCCTGTCTCTCCTGGGGGGCAGGGAGGGGGGAAATCTTCTCACCTGTTAACAATGTTGTTGAGTCTGCTCGCTTGTGGGATAGTAGAGTCTTCTCCATTCACACTCATCTTGGTGGGGGATTGCACGTTGAGATGCTCCGGCTCCATGGACTGCTGGCAGGTGGACATGGGCATGTAGGTGCGAGGAGAGAGGGTTCCCATCTCGTTCTGGTCAGCATTGTCTTGCTTGGTGGTCTGATTGAGAGAGTTGAGGACAATGAACTTGTACTTCTTCCAGTTGCAGGCTTTGGGGTCTGTGGGGCTCTTGGTGAAGAGGGAGCTGGAGCTCTGACTGATACGGGCGTTCTTGCTGCTGCTGGACTCAGTTGGCGAGTTGGGCTGACAGTCTGACTTCTGAGGACTCTGGGGGCTGATGAGTCCCTTGCGGTCTAGAGACGTGTTGGTGGGCTCAAAGTGCTGGCTGATCTCATCCTCCGAAGAGGTCCGCTCCTCTTCTTTGGCCACTTTGTCGCAAGAGAAATAAGGATTGTTCCGGATCGAAGGGACGACAGGTTTGGGGCCAGAGGCTACGCTGTAGTGCATGTCACTCCTGGCTTCTTCAGTAGCACCTTCTTTTGGAGCATAGATGGTAGCGTGGCACATGTTGGCCGAGATGTCGGTAATGGTTCTCATGTACTCGGTGGGGATTGTCCTGGAGCTGTCACATGGCAAGATCCTCTCCTTGGGGAAGGCACCTGCCCTTGAGAGTTCAGAGAGAGGCATCCTCATCTCCCGCAACTCATCATCCACAAGGAAGCTATTTAGAGGGAGAGGGCTGTATCCATGGTAGGAAATGGGGGATCCAGACAAACTATTGATCAAGCCAGGTGCAAAGGCCCTCCCATTGCAGAGGGACCCATTCTGGAGAGGCATGCCATTCTCTGAGACATCTCTGCTCCGATAAGCCATCACTTCTGGGTGGCTCAGCATCCGTCCAGCCAAAAACTCTTCCCTTGGGGTCTTCACAGCAGACACCATCTCTGCTTCACTGGAACCAGACAAAAAGGAGGGAAATGCAATCATTTTCAGCCCGTAAGGATAAGTTTGCAGATACTTTGTCAGTTCTCCCCTACTCCCACCCAAACACACCCTTCCCAGGCTCTCCAAAGTTCACTCACGGCGCTCACCTAGACTTGACAAACCTTCGGCAGGTATCAACCACGTGCTCCATCTGCAGGTACAGTGCTGTGGCCATCACGGCCATGATGTTGTTCTCTCTCAAGTTCAGGCGGGACGTATACATGAAGTCCAACAGGATGCAAAACCCCTCAGGGTTAATTTCAGGGTCCAGGTTGATGACATTCAAGTTGCACTTGAGCTGGTCAGTGAAGATGCTGTAGAAGAGGCCGCTGCAGAGATGAGACAGCAGAGAAATGTTATGACAATTTAGAGGAAGAAAGAAGAATTTAACTGAAATCCCTTAGCGCAGAGGGGTTCATGAATGGAAAGGGAGGAGAAGACAATTGCAGAATTTCCTGAGCTTCCCCCTTATTATCAAGCCTGGTTTCTCAGCTTAGTAAGCATCTTCTGCACTGCACTTTTCCCAACTGGAACAGCCTGCTTTTAGATCTCACCTGCTCAACAACTCCCCACTGCCTCCATTTAGAAATTCCCTTTTTTTTTTTTTTGATCATTGTTCTTACCACCACCCCCTTCCCACTGTGACTCATTTCTTTCAGAAGCCTCTTGGGGCATCCATGCGAAATCTTTAACAAAAAAACAAAACAAAACAAAAAAACAACAAAAAAAGAAATGTCGGCAAAACATTTTTTCAGATTTCTTAATAGTCAGACCTTGGCTTTTTCAAATCTTTCTACCTTGTCAGCAGGAGACCCTGGAAGGCATATGCTGTAATTCAACTGGGCAATGGTGGGCTGTTAATTAGTGTTCACTAGGAAGCAACTCCAGCAATCCTAGGAGCTGGAAAGGGATTTCAGACCCCAGCAGGCTTGGAAAAAAAAAAAATCAACAAAGGTGGGTGCAGCCAGGAGCCTGAGAGCCAGGAAAGCTTAGCTCTAAAAATAGCAGCATCAGGGGACACCACGGTCACAGGGGACTTGCTCACCCCAGCGAGCATCCAGCCCTCCCTCCTCTCTCCTCCCCTGTCCTGTCCCGTCGCTGCAGAGCGTTTGTGCTTTGCCTTCAAAGATGTGCCTCACATCTGCTGTGCTCCTGTTTGTCTCTATGGGCTGCCTGGGGGCAGATGTGGGCACGCAAGGAGGAGAGAGCTGTGGGCACCACGCTGGAGGCAAAACATCTCAGTTCTAGTCCTGTTACAGGTACAAATTTCTTGGCAGCCCCTTTCAGTTCTGCTTCTCTGCCTCCATTTCCCCTGTCTGTAAACCCCAGGAGCCTCCCCAGGATGGCAGCAGTGTTGCTGGTGGCCAAAGGCAGAGGGAGCAGGGAAGGGAGGGGACCCTGCTCTCACCTGCAGGCCATCAGGACTGTTTTGTGGGCTCTAAACTGCTCCCGGTTCACAATGATGACGACATCGGTCAGGATATCCCGGCTTCTAAGGCGGTTGAGATTGAGGAGGACATCGCTTGCATGGCGGGTGAACTGGATGCAGCTGTCTGCGGGTGAGGCCATCTTGAGTCTGCTCGAAACAGAAGCAGGAGGAGGATGGGAATGGATAAGCAGCCAAGAAAACACCCTAAACCCAGCGAAGAGACAGCTGCTGCTCTGGGATGTGCTCAGATGGCCAACCACTGGCTGGTAGGGACAGCACCAGCTCCTCAGTCCCAAGACAAACAGCCCTGCGTGACCACACCAAGTGCCTGCCAGACTGCCCAGTGAGGTCCCTCGGCCAGCAGCGAGACCTGGCATGTTTCAGTCCCACCCAGTAAGCTGGCAGGCAAAGGCGACCAGACCGTCCTGAGGATTAGCTAACCAGCTCCTCTTTCTCCCTGCCTCACCCATGGCGGCTCCACCCCAGCCCACTCCTCCCACCACCACTTGGGTTCATCTCCACGAAGCTCCCAACACAGCTTCCCAGCCTCCAGATCTTCCTCAGATGCCATCCCCCTCATCTGTCTGCTGGCTGGCAGCAAAACCAGCCATGGAAATCAAAACAAGCCTTGAAGGTCCCAGCCGAAGCTTAAGGATTTCAACATCTGGAAAATCCAGCCCACAGGGGAGCACCAACCCTCACCCACCAGCCAACTACTTTCCTGCTCCCAAGTGGTGGCCACTCTGGAGAAGATCTGTCCACAGTTTCCCAATGAATGTGTGGTGGCAGTGAGGAACAGAACTCATCTAACCTGCTGGGCTGCTACCCACACCACAGCCCAGTCTCTCCCAGTAAGCAAGGCTTGGGTTAGTCGAGGAACATGAAGCCTTCCCCCAACACAACAGCTGTTGACCCATCTCAGAGCTGTCCTCCCATCCAGCACCCAGGAGAGCCCACGTTTCCCTGTGCCTGAAGTTAGGGCTAGAACATGCATCTTCAGCATCAAATTCCTCCATGATCAGCCCCCTCCCGCTGCCCGAACTCCTCCTCCTTCCCCAGCGGCACATGAACATACAGTATTTTCTACAGAGCAGCTGCTCTCCTGAAAACAAATTCCAGCTGGGTCTAATGAAACATTTCATTCAACATGGTAAAGGGAAGGGAGGGGGGGGAGCGAGGTTAGGAGGGGAAACACAAAATTTAATTTACATACCCAATGCCTCAATTCACAGTCCAAAAGTTTCTTTCAAACCTACAAATAAAGCACAAGAAAACAAACGCCACATTAGCTGGTAATTATGAATTGGCCGTGGCAGGACACAAGCCTGCTGTTTCACTTGAGTATCAGTTGGATAAAAGCTAGAGATAACAAACCTTCTACTCTCCAGTAAGGTTAACATTTGTTTCTTCCGGTACAGTACGTTCTTATCACAACCACAGGCTTTGAGAATCCAATCATAGCTGCTTCCACACCCTCTAGCCCAAACCATGGGCGTATGCCAAGGAGATTTTCATTTCCATGACTCAGGAACTTAAAGGCAGGTGGGGAAGGGAAGTCAAGCGAGAATTTTCTCACCACTTCTTTTGGAGATAACTCTTCCCCTGCCAAGATCAAATTCCTGGCCAGCGCCACATCCAAGACCAATGCCATATTCCCAGCACCTTGTTAACAGGTATGACTTACACACAAACGTCTGCTGCCACTCTGCTCAGAAACCTAGAAAGAGCCTGGATCCAGTCCTCCAAAACAGCTACTCCCCTTCTCAGAATACCCATGCACTCCAGCCACCGGTGAAAACGCCCTGGGACAGCGCTGCTGAACAGACTTGGGAGGACACAGGCGTCAAGTACCGAAGTGACTTGGCCAGGATGACAGAGGAAGCCAGTGGTGGAGACTGATGAGGACCCAGAACAAACGCCTTCCTCTGGCTGCTGGAAAAGCCTTCCCCTAAACCGCAAGCTTTGTCTCCAGCCCCTTGCTTTACAGGCAACGCGGCTGGGGAGGCACGGCAAGGAAACCCAGGAGTTAACTGCCTCCCAGAACTCACGCTATTACTCTCAAATTTACTTAAAACCAAGAAAGACAATTGACCTGGCACTAACGCAGGAAGAAGGTCCTCAGGCCGCCAGCCCCAGCAGGGAGAATCGCAATAAATAAGTGAACTAACAAATTCCAGGACCTTCATCACACTATTCTGAGGACTGACCCCCAAAAACCAGATGGAGACAGTAAGACTATCAGCGCTTGCAGAGAGCCCATCCAGCCCTGTGAGGACAAGCCTCCCTTTCCCTTGGGGGAGACACGCAGATCTGGAGCCCAAGCTCCCCTCACATCCCCAGAGACGCTGGGGTGGGCTGAAGAGGTGAGATTCAAGGCAAGGTATCACACGCAAAGCCCAGAGGGGTGTCCTACAGCCCCGTTCCAGCCACCAAATGCAAATCCGCAGAGCGGCTCTGAGCCCGGCCAGCTTATAACTTTACACACACAAAAAGTGACTCATTTCCCAAATACTGCAGGCTCTGACCTTTCTGTACACGCTCGCTGCCAGCCGCTCGCCACCGACAATCGCAAGCCAAGGGGCTGGCGGTGCTCAGCAAGGAGCCCAGCACGCATCTGTGCATCCACACCAGCAGATGTGTGCATCCGGGGCAGCTGGCTGGCATCCCGACCCCGGTGGTGGATGCGCTCCCAGGGACTCACCCCGGTGGCACAGACAAGGGGAGGTGACCCATCCCTAAACCAACGAAGTTAGGACCTGCGAGATGAACTCCGTGCCCATCAGCATCACGTGAAAAGCTGCTGCTGTCGCCAAATTCCTTTACCCACAGCGCTGCCCGGCCAGGAAGACACCCAGGTCCTCTCCCAGAGCTGGACCCCCGGCACAGCTCCCTCTCCACCCTCCCAAATTATCCTTCCCCAGCAGAGTGCTGCTGCAGCCGCCCTGGGAGCCGCAGGTGCATCCCAAGCGGCTCCAAGCTGCAGGATGTGGGCATGCAAAAGGGAAAGGGACCTTCCTTCCCCTTACAATGCAGAGCTGGGTTAACCCTGCTCCTCCCGGCCCCTGCACAGCACCAGCTCTGCACCCCAGCGTGGGAGGATGCTCTGAAGAGAGACCAGCAGAGAAGGGGACAGCTATGACAAGCAGAAACCAGCGATGGGGAGCAGATAAGACCGCCACAGCCAAGAATGGCCTTCTCCATCCCGCCCCCCTTAAAGCCCATGAGGTTCCCCCAGGCTCAGCTGGGGCCAGAGCATCACCCCAAGCCCCCCCCCTCCAGTTTTCCTGCCCAGTACCTTGCAGGTGTGGGCTCTCCGGCAGCACTCGGGGCTGCACACCGGGGCTCGCTGTGCCCAGGGAGGAAGGTCTGGGCCAGCCACGGGGCCCATTTCGGGGTTGGCCACATGGGACTGCCACTGCTGCTGCCTTCCAGGAAGGCAATGGGTCTGCCCCAGCGGTTCAGGGAACGGCCCTTCCCTGCCGGCACCTCCCCGAGAAAACCCATTCCTGGAAGGGAGCCCAGGGCTGGCTCTGCCCTCCCCGAGCTCGGCAAGCAGGGGCAGGGAGCACCTTCCTATGTGGGAGAACCCCTCTCAGCTCCACCCCATACAAAGGGGAGACCCTCACGGCTCTCCCAACCCACAGCAGAGGGGAGGACCAGGGACTTTACCCTTCCACCCCCATCCATCTTTCTGACATGTGCAGGGAAACCCCTCCATCTATCCCATCCACTCTCCCATTTATAGGCAATCCCTTTTCATCCATCCTCCTCCCACCTTGGGCACAGGGAAGACTCCTTCCTCCCCTACTCCTCTGTGCACAGGGCATACCCCCTCGCCTTTGCCCCTCTCCCACCCCCAAATGCATAGTCTAAGGGAGGAAACCGATCACTCCCCCTCCCTGGAGCCCGGATCTCCTACCCCTCCAGATCCTGCAGCGCCGACTCCCTCTCATCACCCAGGAGGGGGTGGCTGGGTGAAGTCTCCCTTCCCCACAGCCTCATCCCACACAGCGTTCCGAAACTGCCCGCCCAGAGGAAGCTCCATCCTGCCCCCCCCCTTTCCTCCCCTGTCCCAGCACCCTGAAGGGTCCCAGCCCCATGGGAGCAACCCCCCCCCACCCACCAGGGCATGCTGCCAGCTGCCCCCCCCCACCCCACCAAGGGATGCCCGCTCCTCCTGAACAGGGACCAGAGGGACAACCAAGGAAATGGGGTGGTTCGGGGGCCCCCCCAGGCACAGTCATGAGTGCTACACGCCATGGCAAAGAGGATGCTCTTGGCTGGGGGCGTGCAAGCACCCAGCTCAGCTTTCCCGGTGTCATGCAATCAGGGGGCACTAAGCGTCCTTTAGCTGTCACAGCACAGTTTTATTAATTTAGTAGCTTCTGGTTGGCGTCTAAGCCAAAACGTGGCCGGGTTAATAATAACCCAAGCAGAGACCGAGAGAAGTCCTAGCGCACGGTGTCAGCACAGATCAAAAGCAGCATCACTGTGCGAGCCCCGTCGTTTTTTCCACCGTACCCTTCCGTGAGCGGACTGCACTCGCGCTATCGAGCGGTCTCTGCTAACTTTCAATCTGATCCAATTTCCTGCCAGCAAACAAATGTTTCTAGGAAATGCAATACATTATCTGGATGGGTTTATTATCAGCATTTGGAACCAGGAAAACTGCATATTTTCTCGAGCGCTGCAGGGAACTTTATAGTTCGTACTTCAAAAGAGGGTTTAAAAGGATTGCCCTTGAAAGCTGGCCCGGCTCAACTCTCCACATTGTTTTGGTCTTTGCAGAAGAAAATGCAGAGGAGGGGGGCGGGAGGGAACCTCACTAGAGCTGCCTCCAATGTTTTCCCCACTGAAGAGGACTCCCCTGCCTTCCACGGAGCCGAGCTCTGACTGCGAGGCAGAGGCAGCGTGTGCTCTTGGGAAGCGAGGAGTCAAGCCTTCTTCAGCATTTCAAACGACCCCGAGCAATCTGGCACATTAATTTTTCAAGGGAAGGCAGGAACAGCATCCCGGCTAAAGTCGAAGGAGCTACTCCAGAGGGCAGGGAACCCACGCTGTGCCCTGCCGCCGCCGAGTCCTGCACCCAGCTGCCGGCTCAAGAACAAGGTGCAGCCAGAGCTGATCATCTCCAGCAGTTGAGTCGGGTCCCTGGCTGGGCTCAGAGGAGGTGGTCCATCATCCCCACCCCTCACCAGGGTGGTAAATCACCAGCCGGCCCTGACTCGACCCTCCCTGTCTCTGTCCTCCTCAGACTGAGGGTGGCACAGCTCATCTAGGCAGCAAGGAACTGCTCTGGCATCCCACCTGGATAGGACGAGACACATATGCAGCTTGGGGTCCCTTGTCCAGGGAGAGGCATCCCCTCACCACTATGTTTATTTGACCTTTATTTAAGGAAACCCATTTTAGAGGGTGCCTGGTCCTACAGGACGTGTTCCTCAGTGTGGTTGTCCCAAGTTCTCCCCTCCGTAAGCCGGGATCCCACGTTCCTCGCGTGTACCCAGCATACAGCCCAAAGGCAAACTCCAACCAGGAGAAAGAGGGGGAGGAAACCAACACAGCCCCAAAATTTCTCCCCTCTCCCAATGCCCTTTGCTCTCCCCGTGTTTTAGATGTGAAGCTCCACTGCGGGTTTTAAAGCAGTCCCAAAGACAAGATTCAGGGGTATGTGTCTTTTGGCTGCCAGTGTCCTGCAGCAATGGGAACACACAAGATCTAGCATGGATTTAAAAAAAAAAAAAATTGCGGGGAGGACTACATTTGCAGTCTAAATTTGCAGTCTGAAGGAGTTTACTGGTCAGATGCTGACTTTTGGATACTCATCTAACCAAACTGCAAACTGTGAACTCCTGAGGTTTGCCAATGCCTGCTGTAAACATGGAAACCAAGTGTCACTTTTTGCCAAACAGAAGAATAGTTTAAAAATAGATCAAGAAAAGAATACAGACAGTCAGCATACAGGACTCCTGTTTATAGACTCCCATGCTACTATAAAATGGAGCAAGAGCTTATGAGCGCGCAGGCAACTTTTCACCAAATTTAGATTTTACAAACTTCTCAGAAACCTGAAAACAACATTTCAGGCTCCAACTGAACCAGTAAAAGCTCTTCATCTGGAGTCTGCAGTCCAAACATTACAGCACATGGACTAAAACAGGCATGAAACAGCTCTTCAGCGACATAAATACGTGAGAAATGCACCTACTGCTCAGAGGTTTGTTTTGCTCACCTATAGACTTTGTAACAAGATTTTCTTTTTAATGGAATATTGAAATAATACAAGAGGATACCCACCCCTGCTCCTACAACAAAGGACTGCTTCACTAAGTTTTACCACCTGTATTTGTAACTGGGTTTTGAGGACATTAGTTTCTACTGGAAAAAAAAAAACCAAACAAAAAACAAACACTAAAACAAACAAACAAGCAACAACAACAAAAAAACCCCAAAACAGATTCAATCATCCTACACCATTCCTCCAAATTAGTATTAGGCTGCTGCCATCAGGGACTGAAAAAAAACCACACAAAAACCTCAAAAAAGTAAAAAAAAAAAAAAAGCATAGCTTTACAATACAACCTAAATTAGGCAGAAATTCAAGGGCAGATTAACACCACAACTCGGAAAGATTTTCACATGTGATTTCATGACCAGACCCGGAGAGAACTCCATATGGAAATGTCAGTGACTTTAATAAGCACTCGGTTGTTTCCAATTAGGCTCCTTAAGTAAGTTCAGTGGCATCCAGAGTTTCCTCTGCCACCTTCCTCCTAGCTAGCAAGCATTTTTTTTTCTTTTTTTTTTTTTTTCCTTCTTTTTTTAACGAGCAGTTAATAAACATGTTCCCACTCTCCCGGGGCTCCCGGTTCCACCAGCCCCAGCCCTGGCCGGGAGGAGAGGACTCCTGGAGAAGAGGTGACACTAGATGGCACCAGTTAGCTTTGCTGCAGGAGCACTTTTTCCCCTTGGAAAATAAAACACCCCAACCAAACCTGGAAAACATATAATTTTGTCGATGTAATTCTGTTTCTCTTAAAACGCGTCTGAGCAACATTATTTTTATGAGCTTTTCCAGCCTTGTTTTGAAAAAACTTAATGTTTCTGCTAGGTTTATTTTTGTCTCATCAGACGGCAGGCTGAAGTCCTCCCAGTGCTGCAAACAGGGATGTCTAAAAAGTATCGTGAAGACTTTTGACTGATTTTTTTTTTTCCTTTTTTTTTTTTTTTTTTTTTTTAGGGTGGGATTTGTAAGAATCACTTCTCATTCCGACTTCTTCCTTCACAATAATAACTAACCAGTTAACCTCCACTTCCTCTCCCAATATTGACTCAGACAGTCAGAACTGAGGGGGATTGGAAATTGGAATTGAAATGCATCCCAAGAGATCTTTGATCTGTTTTGCCAGTCAAAATTGAACGCTCAGAGATGAAGTCTTTTCTTAGTGGAACAATGTAATAATCCATTCTTCTGGAAAATTGCTAGACACCCTTTGAATATTTTAATGGGTTGATGATTTGTTTCATGGGGCAGAAATTGCCATCTATAATGCAAGTTTTTAAACCTGCAATCCTATCGTTAGAAGAAAATAACAGAACCTCAGGCTCTGCCTCTCCGTCTATGCATTGAGAGGTTTTCCCTAAAACATTTTTAAAGCAATTTTTGAACTCTAACCCCACCGAGGACTGCAGGAAGAAGCCCGTATTTGCTCTTAAAGCACTTATCCTTTAAGCCTTTCAAACAATCCAGCAAATAATATTATTTTTTTTAAAGCATTTAAAACCTCAGGAGAGGAATCAATAAGCATCCCCAGATCGAACGAGGGCCTGATCCCATACCCGGCCCTGCTGACACTTCCACTGGCGCAGGTACCAATTTGGCCCCAGACGGAGATGTCGGACCAACGCAGCGTTTCTCACCGAGCCTCATCCGTCTGGCCCCAGCCTTCCCTTCGCACCGATCCTGCGCCTACTGAAGTCAGTGGAAAAAACTAACCCGGGCCGGGTTTGTTTTTGTTGTTTTTGACTCATGATTTTAAGCCCAGATTTGCCTCTTCCCTGGAAATGCAACAGGGGGGTCAAAGGCAGCTTTTTAGGCACATCTGAGAGGCCGCCGCAGATTTTTCTAAACAAACGCCTTGCTTTCTGTTTCCCTCCTTCCCAAGAGGCGATTTCATAACATTTCATACTGTGACTTTGCAAACTAAAGGGGGGGGGGTTGGG